>JAWDJD010000012.1:4652500-5252500 GCA_035047305.1 Bradypodion pumilum | reverse complement strand
CACCTCGCACGCTCGTGGGCCGCTCCGCAACCATCGCAGCGGCGCCCCCCTTTTCGGACCTTCTGGACCTCCTCGCCGTCGCTGCTCTCTGAGGACGACTTTGAGGCCCGTTGAGTTGCGTGCACCGACCTTTCCGCCTTGCCGGCTCTGGGACGCCACTCACGCCACTGGTGCATCTCGTCCACTCCAGCATTCGTGGACTCTGCGGCTTCTGCGGCCTCGACGACCTCTGCCAGCGTGGGTGGCGGCTCCTTATTCATCAAGCTGCGCTGCACCTCCTTGTCTTTCAGGCCACACAGCACGCCGTCCCTGAGGGCCATTTCTAGGATGCTGCCCCATTTACAGGGGGCAGCGGCTACCCTCATGGCGGCCACGAATGCCTCGACCGACTCGTCCGGCGCTTGGACTCGCCTCCAAAACGCGCTCCGAGCGGGAAACATCGCCCTCGCGGGTTGGAAGCGCTCCCGTAGCAGCTTCATGATGTCGTCCGCCTTAAATTCGCTCACCTTCTTTGGAGCGATGATGCCCACCAGCGTCCGCTTGGTTTCCATTCCAAGCATGCGGGTGAGGATGGCCCTCTTCCTCTCCTCATCGTCTTCCTTGACTTTGAGCTCCACCAGCGCCGCATGGAAGTCCATCTCAAGCAGCTCCCAGTCTTGCGGTTTGGTGATGTTGAACCCGCTCTGTGCCCTGGCTGCTCCTTGGGAATCCATTGATCCCACCTTCGTCGCCAATTTAGTGTATGAAACTAAGACACAGGACACAGCCTCGGGCTGGGTTAACGCAGGTTTATTGCATCGTGGACAGAGGGAACATGAGGTAATGGCGGATCGATAGCTCTTTATATACAGTAGGAATACATTTGAACGTGGTGCCATGGTAGCCCATTGGCTACTGTCTGCGTGACGTCATTGTGGGTCACGCCCTTCTTGTCCAGGTGTAGGTGGTGGCGGGAAAGCTTCCCGCGCTGTTGCCTTTGATGAGTTCGGACCAAGAGAGCTTGGACGCTCGCTGCTGCCAGCTGGTGGTCATTAGCTCGCGTCCTATTACAGGGTTTATATGATACAGCTGAAGGTTACATTGTTGCTATAGGCAAGGTTACATTGGCTCAGATACATTGTAATCCATGTGGAAGGTAAAACCATTAGAACACAACATAACCCTTATTCTGTTTTGTTGGTTTTTGTTTCATTTTATTTTTCTGCTTAGTTTTCCCCCCATGTTCACTTCCCAGTGCCGCTGTTTGTGTTGACATCTCAATGCTATGAGAAATGTATGTGCAATCAAACTGACTTGTGCGCACAGCCTGGACCATTATTTTCAAAAGAATCCTTTCAATTGCTCGTTGATTCTCGGTGTCCTGATTGTTGTTGTTACCACTGCCTTGATTGCATATCTATCTATCTATATATAATAGTGCAATCAAATATATACATATTGCAGTATGAGTTTGCAACAAGTTGGCCATATAGAACTCCCTGGTTCCCTCTAGGGGCCAATTCTGATATTGCACATTGGAAATGTGGACTGTTTTGTCTCTTACCTCTTAGGATTGTTGAAAGAATCATGTAAAAACTTGGACATCTTTAAATGGTACTTAATCAATTGGCTAATATGCTGACTGGAAAGCGGGAGGTCAGCAGTTTGATTCCCGAGTACTGCAGGATGGAACGAACTCCTGTCTTTGTCCCAGCTCCTGCCAACCTAGTACAGTAGTTCAAAAGCAAGAAATTGCAAGTAGACAAATAGGGACCACTTTGGTAAACAGCGTTCCGTGTGCGCCGGTGTATAGTCATGCCTGCCACATGACCACAGAAATGTCTGCGGAAGCAGACAGCGCTGGCTCCGGCTTTCAAACAGAGATGAGCACTGAACCCTAGAGTCAGATACGACTGGCTTTTGAGCAAGGAAAACCTTTGCCTTTAATACCAGTTAATACCCAGTGTAGATGTTCTTTACATTGGGCGCATTAGTGCCACACAAAATAATACAGGGAGCTGAGAATTTTGTTTGGTCGCTTCTAATAAGAATTTACAAACATTTGCACAGTTGTTCTTTCGTTTGATGGGAAAGATTTAAGTGGGTTTTTAAAAATCAAATCTGAGATAAAAGGAAACCTGTCCAAATTCTGGCTTTGAGGCTCATTAGATTGTGTCAAGATTCTGGGACTTCTGGCTTAAATAGGGAGCTTTTCATAAATTCAGTGTGTGTGCGTAAGAGAGGCATTTAAAGTGCACCCTTCATTAACTTTTGCGATGCTCCATTTAGCTCCTGTTTTTAGAAGCTGTTTTTAAGAAAGACCATAATTTACTTAGAATGCAGGATGAAGAGGAGGAGTGGTTGAGCTGATGGTTTTCATTAAGAATAATGAGCTGTTTCGAAGCCAAGCCCTGTAAGGAACAGTTCAAGGAACTGGGCATGGGATTATTACTTGATTAATTTTGGCATTTGTATCCCATCTTTCCAATAAAAAAACAAATGCTCAAGGCGGATAGCAAACCTCATTAAAAATTAGATTCAATAATTTTCTTCTCCTCTTTGTTCCTTTTCTACAGGGGCTCAATATCATCATGTGATTTCTGACTCCAGAGGAAGAGGGGTTGAGCAGGGACATTTGTGTTGCCTTCAAATCAGCCTGCCAAATTATTCTGCTCAGAAACTCTTAAACCTTCTTCATTTCACTCCCATTTATTTTACCTTACATGACCATCTGTTGTTTTTTTCCCCCAAAAAAAAAACACATGCATTTTCTTTTCTCATTAGATGATGGCAGTATTTTGGCTTCCTTCATTTTCTCCACTCTGTGATTTTTTTAAAAAAACCAAAAATCCCCTTATCTTTGTACTTCTTCGCTGAGCTCTGTTTCGATCCAAGGGAAATTAAATACCCTAGGATGCACCCAACTGGCCGGATAACTCAGTGTTGTAGGTATCTGGGTGCAGAACCAGAGATTGGGTGTTCGATTCTTCCACTGTGACTCCTGGAATAACACAGCCCTATGGTTGCCCATGGTAAACCACTTCTGCTATTCTCTACCTAGAATAACCTAGAACGCGGATTCTCAACCTGCGGCCCGTGAGCCAGATGCGGCCTGTGGCACCATTTCATGTGCCCCCCCCTCACTGCCTCCACCACACCAGGAAGTGCTATGTGGTAGAGGAAGAGCAAAATGGCCATCTGGCCCCCTGAAGCTGTCTGAGGGAGCGTGACCTGGCCCCCAGCTTTAAAAAGTTGAGAACTCCTGCCCTAGAAAGTGATGCTGTAAGATTCAACTTGAGAGCATGCAATACATGCATACCTACTTAGGTAAAGGTAAAGATCTCCCTTCCCCGAAAGCCAGTCGTGTCTAACTCTAGAGGTTGGTGCTCAACTTCATTGACAGCCAAAGAGGCTGTGTCTGCAGAAGTTTCCATGGAAATGTGGCAGGCCACAGTGCATGGAACGCTGTTACCTTTCCCACCATAGTGGTACCTATTTATCTACTTGCAATGCCTTGCTTTTGAAATGCTAAGTTGGCAGGAGCCGGGATAGTCAACGGGAGCTCACTCCATTGCACAGCACTCAGGCCTCAAACTGCTGACCTGCCAACCTTTCAGTTGTTAACCACTGAGCTGCCACAACTCTCACGTAGGATGCATTCACATTGCAAATGCTTAAACTGTAAACTGTGCTGAAGTTTACACTTCCATTTTGGATCTCCGTTTCACTAGGCAAGAACTCATCAAACTGCCCATTCTTTGTCTTCTAGTTGAAGCACCCGGACCCTGCGCTGGCCTGGAGCAGAGGCGCTGAGTTACATGGCAATCTTGTCCAGCTTACATGCTGCAAATTAATTTTTCAGGGAACACTAGGCAAAGCGGTAAATGAAATTCCACTTTCATACAGTACTTTCCAAGCGTTGGCTGCAAGAAGCATCTTACTGGCTACTGCTGGTGCAGAATTCTTACACGGTTCAGAATATCTCTCGTGAGCTGCACCAGAGCTCTGGAATGAAATGTATTCCAACAGCATTGGCAAAGCCCCACAAGGGATTGTCTGCAGAGCTCCGTGTTAATATTTTACCTTCTGCCGGTACTGTGGAGTGAAATGTATTCTACAGCACCGATTCAAGGTAAAATATTAGCACAGAGCAGCTGAAATCGTAGGGCATGGCATAGTAAGTCACATTCGAGCGTTGAATCAGAGGAGAATTGGTGAGTCAACCTCTTTCTAAATCCCATTTATTCAGTGGGCTGACTCTACTTTTGACATCGTGTAGCATAATAAGTTACAACAACAGCCGGTCCAGCTGAATGAATGGGACTTCCGGAGTGGTTGACTCACCAAATCCTGAATGATAAATGGACCTACAACTTGATGTTCTTGCTGCAACAAGGTTTTGTCCGGTGCTTGTGTTTTGTCATCTGATATTAGAGAACTGCTGTAAAGAAGTCCACTGTCATTAAAAAGAATATAAATCACAGCATTTGGATCTTTGTGGACCTCCAGGAACGCAGCCTTTCACGTCAAGTGTGTTTGTGATTTAATTCTGTAGAGGATGTGACAGGAGCTACACAACAAAAGAAATGGGATAGCAACTTAGTCAATGCCAAGGTTGCCCTTACTTAAAAGCCAGTTGTATCCGACTCTAGCATTCAGTGTGCATCTCCATGTATAGCCAAAGAGGCAGCGTCATTTGCATCTGGAGACATTTCCATGGTCATGGAGCAGGCATGACTAGATGCATGGAATGCCGTTACCTTTCCCGCCAAAGCTACACCTATTTATCTCCTTGCAATTTCTTGCTTTCAAAATGATAGGTTGGCAGGAGGTGGGAGTCAGACGGGGGCCCACTCCGTTGGACAGCACTCGGGTCAAGAGACACAGCTATGGGAAGGCAAGCACTCAATGGGTCTCCACCCTGGGTTCAAGATGATGGGTCTCTAGGTCCATTCAATGGTCTCTCTCAAATTTGGCTCTGTCTCTGCCAGAAGACCAACTATGAATGATGGTGATGATGATGATGATGATGATGATGATGATGATGATGATGATGATGATGATGATGATGATGATGATGATGATGATGGGTAAAAAAGACACATCACATTCGGGTGGATCCGGTGTGTGTGTTGGGGTGGTGGTGGTGGGGGAGAGTGAGTGAGTGAGTGGAGACTGGTGCCTGGAGTTCTGGAGAGAGGCTGCCAACCTGTGCCGCCAACATTGGGTTGGACCCGTCCTCCTCTCTTCCTTGAGTGGGTCTTTTTTGCAACTGGATTTATGCACAGATGAAATCTGCATGCACGCGTGTGCGTTTGTGTGTGTGAATGAGTGACGCACGGGGGGGGGCGCAGAATGGAAGGTAGGGTGAATGGGAGGGAGATGGAAAGAAAGGGGGAGAGATGGGGAGAAGGAAGGAAAGGTCGGCGAGGAGAGGAAGGCGAGGGGGGAGAAGGGAAAGAAAGGGGGGATATAGGAAGAGATGAGGAGGAGAGGGAGAAAAAGCAGGGAGAAGAGAGGAGGGAGGGAGGGAAGACATCCAGGGATAGAAAAGGGGAGGGAGAGAGGAGGAGGGGGGAGGAAGAGGAAGAGGGAGGAAGAAGGGACCCCATCCCCTGCGCTCTCTCTGTGGCTTGATCTCCTGGCTAAGGAAGATCCGGAGACGTCTTGGAGAAGCCAGGAAAACACACACACACACACACACACACACACACACACACACACACACACACACACACACACACACACACACACACACACACACACACACACAAGGGGTGGTGGTGGTGGTGGGGCGTTTCAGCATCCTGCAAACGGCCCGAGCCCTCCGCAGAGTCCGGGTCTGGCTCCACCTCGGGTGCAAAGGAAGGATCGAACCCGCTGGCCTTCCTCCTCCTCCTCCTCCTCTTCCTCCTGTCCTGTCCTGCCTGCCTACCTTTCGACGAGGGCCATGGGGCGAGCCCATTGGGGAGCGGGGGGGCTCCTCTTCCTCCTCCTCCTCCTCTCCGTTTGGTTTGCCGGCGGCCGCCCAACACAGCTGCAACAGCAGCCAAAGCGCTTGATGTGAGCGAGAGAAGCGGCCAAGGGAGGAGAAGCAGCGGGGAGAGACAGAGAGGCACCCCGCCACCCCCAAAAGCAAGGAAATCAACCAACCAATTAATCAACCATCCATCCATCCATCCATCCATCCAAGCAAGCAAGTCTGCATCGTGGCATTTCCCTCCCCAGCAAAAGGAGGCAAGTTTAAGGTAAGACTGATTTTGGGACCCCCCCCAATAATAATAATAATAATAATAATAATAATAATAATAATAATAATAATAATAATAATAATAACAATAATAACAATAATAACAATAATAACAATAACAAAAAACCCACTTTGGCTTCTTTTGCTTCTAGGATAGGCAGGGTCTGGGCAAGGGGCTTCCTTTTCTCTTGTAGGTTCTCCAAGACGCCCCCCCACCCACAAAAAAAGGTGGGGGAGGTTGCCAGAGGCTGCTAAGAGATCACATCTGGAGGGGAGGGACCCATCTGACCCCCCTCCCTTGTCCCTTGAGCGCCCAAGAGCCCTGCGGCCCCCGAAGGAGGGTTGTTTTGGGGGGAGAAGCTTCCCCTGGAAGAGCTGGGAGGGAAATCTGTCCCTTTTGAAATCCTAAACCCTTGGAAAAGGGCACACACTGGATCTGTTTTGGGCTCAAGCCTTCTTCACCCACGGATCTTGGTTAGTGGGTCAGGGTATGGTTAAGGAGCTGGCAGAGGAGTAAAACTTTTCCATTGGCAGAGGACTGGATTGGGACCCAGCCTCTGCCCCTTTCAGCGATTCTGCTATTCTCTCCTCTTTTCCCTTCCCAGCTTCCACTTCTTCCTCCCAAACGGCAGCCTGAATTGTGGGAATGGGTTGTGGCGATGCACACTTGCCTGGCCAGCAGTTTTACCCAACAACATCCTGGCAGAGGCATACAGTATATGTAGGGCAGTGGTGGTGAACCCGGGCACTCCAGCTGTTCTGGAACTTCAGTTCCCCGAAACCCTGATCTGCAGGAGTGCTGACTTGGGTTTTTTTTGGTAATTGAAGTCCAAGAACACCTGGAGTGTCAAGGTTCGCCATCGCTGATCTGGGGGATGGCAGGAAAACCCTGGGCATTATTCTCCCTGCCTCTTTGCCACAAATAGGCATCATTGATGGGCAAAAAACAAGGCTTTGGGGCAGAAATCCTGGGAGCCTGCAGGCTTTTAATGTTTTTTTATATATCATATTCTCTCTCTCCCCCCTCCCTCTCTTTCCTTGGATGGAAAACTTGGTTCTATTCTGGCAAAGTCATCCTCCTTTGTTTTGCACTTTGCGACTCAAACAGAGAAGAGGGCTTTTGAGAAGGGATGAATGGTTTGGAAGTGGAGACTGAGTTCCTCTGGGTTTACTACTTCCTTGGAAATCTCAGAGGTGCTGTTCATTTTTTTACCTGCATGGGATTTTACAACAAAAATTAACTTAGTCTTGTTTTAATTAACATCATTGGCAGGAAGTATCACCAGGAAGTCAATTGCATCTTACTCTGCCAGGGTCTGTAAAATAAAACTTCTAAATCTGTGTGTGTGTGTGTGTGTGTGTGTGTGTGTGTGAGAGAGAGAGAGAGAGAGAGAGAGAGAGAGAGAGAGGCAGTGATACATCAAACAACAACCTGAGCCATTTTTCATCTTTACAATTTGCACTCCCCCCCCCAAAAAAAAAAAACTCTCTCCAGTATCTTTACGGAGCACTTACCTAATGCAGGGTTTTAGTTACATAAGACAATAATAGTAATACAGTAGCAGTAACCATCACCATAAGTTTAAAGTTTGCCCTACCAGGGGAAACTGCATTTGAAGCAGCCAGGATTTTTAAAACTGGTGAAAGAAAGAATAAAGGATAGAGAGAAGGAAGGAAGAATAAAGGATAGAGAAGGAGGGAAGGAAGAAAGAATAGATAAATGATGGGGGAAGGAAGGAAGGAAGGAAAAATAAATAAATGATGGAGGGAGGGAAGGAAGGAATGATGGAAGAATAAAAGACAGAGGAAGGAGGGGAGGGAGGAAGGAAGGAAGAATAAAGGATAGAGAGAAGGAAAGAAGGAAGGTCCCCAGTTAAGGAAACACCAAGTAAAACAAAGCATTCTCCTTGGATATTTGATATTTCCTTTATTTACGGCAGGTATGAGGTATTGCAGGAAATGTGTTGTCCCTTTTACTCTTGCACAACTTTCCCTTTGCATGAAAGCAGGTTTGTACAGAGCGGGTGGCAAATACCCCAGCCACCCTGCTTTCTCCTATGTTGAAGGAAAAGCAACACATTTCTGCCATCGCTTCCACACCAATGTCCATGAGACCCATCAACAGCCTGGTTTGGGCTGATGCCAGGAAGGTGAAACCGTAGCCTTGTTGACCGGGCAGATGTTCTTTCCTTTTGGTTGCAATCACCTGCTCAAGGTGAAGAAGAAGGGTCTGCTTGATGCTCGAGTCCCCAGGGGACGAGGCATTCTCCTTTGGTTCCTTGCCCCTCCCCCCATCATCCTCACCCTCTCACTTCCTGTCTGCTCTCTCAGCTGAGGGAGAGCGAATCCAGATCCCATGAAGGAGCCTCCTTGTCAGCCAAGGATGTCCTACTTGGCCCAGCAAGTGAGGGGTCCACAGGGAGGTTGAAGCCATAACCCAGTGACCTTGTGTAGAAGCCATTGTGTGAAAGAGGCAAGTTCAACCCCCCCCCCACTCCTCCCTCTGGAAGCATTTGGGGTGATGGAGTAAGCAGGTAGAAGCTTTGTTAGGACAATATACACAAAACACCATTAGGTGCCTGCAAAGCCAAGATTCATGGTGCCTTGTTGTGTCTTCGACCAACTCCATGCATCTGATAAAGTGGCCTGTGTAGTTTTCCACAACTCTTAGCCTTCCAGGACTTGTTAGCGGAGTTGTTTCATTTGCCACAACTTCCCTCTTTGCAATGTACAACTGACTCCCCGACTTACCCACCCTGTGTGTGTGTGTGTGTGTGCTTGCTCTAATTACGATGCTGATTATTTTTAAAGCTGACTTATCTCCCCACCAAATAGGCTGTTTTAATCACATTTAATGGCACGGTCTTCTCATGTCTCAGAAGCGAAGAGAAGATTTATAGTAGCATACCATTTTTATGGACTAGAGCTCGTTTCATCATGGATGGGCAGCCTTCTCTTCCATTGGTCAATAGATGTGCATGGATGTAGAGAAAAGGGGTGGGTGGGAAATGTAAACATGAAGGAAGTAAGGAAGGATAAATGGAGAAAGAATGAAAGTAAGTAAGGAGAGGGAGAAGGAGGGAAGGAAGGAAGGGAGAAAGAGGGAAAGAAGGTAACATGGAGAAGGAATGAAGGAAAGCGAGATGGAGAAAGAAGAAAAGGAGATGGAGAAGGAAAGAAATGGAGGAAGGAAGGAAGGAAGCAGGTAAGGAGAAGAGAACGAATGAAGGAAGGAGAGGTGGAGAAGGAATGAAGGAAGGAGAGATGGAGAAAGAAGAAAAGGAGAGATGTGGAAGGAAGGAAAGGGAGAAAGAATGAAAGGAAGCAGGTAAAGAGAGGTGGAGAAGGAAGAAGAGATGGAGAAGGAAGGAAGGAAAGAAGGAAAGGTGTTCTAGACTTTTGTTGCTATTTCAATTTTTTTCTGTTTTCTGTTTTGAGTGTCCTTTATTTCTTAACTCAGGGGGGAAAAATCAGACCAAGCGGGTTGCAGTGTATAAAAGCTGATCTTTGAATGTTATCAATGGGGTGTAAAGGTTAAAATACGGGATTAAGGAAACCTGGGTTCAAATCCCCACTTGGCCATGAAACTCACTCTCTTTCAGCCTAGCCTACATAATTTTGCTGGGGTCAAGCTAGAGGGAAGGAATTGTGTTTGCCCCTTGAAAATCAAGATACAGTATAGGGGTAACAAATAGATAACAAGCAAGAGTCCCCACAAGAGACATGTCAAGCTGGAATCAGGTTATGTTGGAGAATCAGGCCACTTGAGTGTGTTTCTTTGGAGCAAAACATACCTTTGACTGCAGTGCTGAAGGCATTGTAAAGTTTTTGGCCAGAGAAGTAACCAACATTTGTAGCCCCTGAATTTGGTGGAACAAGGACTGAAAGCAGGCTAGCATCCCCTCCCAACCCATAAACCCTGATGCCTTATATGGATGTGAGTTCCGCAGGTTGATCCACTTCCGTATGCCCACAGATCTGAAATCTAAGGATGTAGCTTGGATTGTTTATGCAGAGAGCGGCTTTAAAATCTTGGATCCTAGAACAGGGTAAAGCAAAACGCTAGGATTGATTAATATTATGTGATAATGAAGCCTGGAATGGTCTCTGTTGGAATGTGTCACACCCATGGAAGACCCAAGGTGCATGAGATGTTCAAGAGTGGTTTACCACTGCACTCACCCATTGAGTTTCACTGGCCAGCCAGTGTCTCGAGTCCTGATCTGACCCTGAGCCCACTACACCACGCTGCTTCCCTTCTTGTCACTATCAGAATCAAACAACGTATGTGCCAACATGGAACATTGGCGCAAATAGCAAGCCTTTATGTAACACTGGTCTGCTACGTTTCCCTCGTACTGTAGAGTTTCCTCTTCACTCCTGTGAAGGTGATTCTATTGGAGTCTTTTCTTTTAACACGATAGTGGTGGAATTTGGCAATATACGTGTACATTTCTTCCTAGAACTGACCCTAACCTGGACGTATTGACTCAATACGGACTCTTCGGGTTTATCCACAGTTGCATCAAATTAAGGGGGGGAGAGCGGTTAGAGAATCTTTTTGTCACTCTGATACTTGCCCTCCTTGCTGGGTTTCTTTTGCAATTTTCCTGTTCATAAATGGGAAGGCAAAAGGCATTTTGTTGCTTCGGAACAGGTAGTTTTAGGAAGGTGGAATAGAATGATGGGTTCTGCAGCTTATTCTTCCAGAAGACAAAGTGCTAAATTAAAGTGCCCCCATCTTAACACAGGGAATACGGGAAATAATTCAGCACAGTCTAATTAAAGTCAAGGACTGATTCATGTCACACCTTTAGGATCTTATTCTAAAGACCCAAACAATGCAGCTCTGGCAAATTGCAAGTGGCATTGTGTGTTTTTTCAATGGTGTAATGCAGTTTTTCCCCAATAGTGTATAAGTGAAACTTGGAAAATTAGAATATCGTGCAAATGTTCATTCAGTCCAGTAATACAGCTTAAAAGGTGAAACAAATATATGAGATAGACTCATTACATGCAAAGCGAGATAGTTCAAGCCTCGCTTTGTTATAATATTGATGCTTATGGCTTACAGTTTATGAAAACCCCAACCCCCCCAATCTCATGTACCCCATAATAATCCCATAATCTTATATACTGTACGCAATATGCCATGATCATCACAATTATAACGAATTAAGGCATGAGATCTCTCGCTTTGCATGTATATTTGTTTCACCTTTTAAGTGAAATGAATGAACATTTGCACGATATTCTAATTTTCTGAGTTTCACCTGTAGTGTAGTACTGCGGACGGTGGCTCAAGGGATTAAGACACTGAACTTGACAACTGGAAGGTTGGAGTTCGATTCCCGAGTACTGCAGGACAGCGTGAGCGCCCGTCTCTGTCCTAGCTCCTGTCAACCTAGCAGTTCGAAAGCAAGAAATTGCAAGTAGATAAATAGGGACCTATAAATTTATCTATTTATAGGGATCACTATTTATGCTGAGGCATGCTTGCCACGTGTCCACGGAAACATCTGCAGAGGCAGACAGCACTGGCTCTTTGGCTATAAACAGAGATGAGCACTGAACCCTAGAGTCAGATACGACTGGCTTTTGAGCAAAGGCAACCTTTATCAGTGGGAGCCTATTTATACTGCAGTGTGTTCCCATGTTGGAAAAACTGTCTCTTTCCAAAGACAAAGTACAGTGAAACCCCAACTTACAAATGCCTTAAGTTACATAAAATTCGACTTACATAATGATTTTTGCACTAAAACCATGTCCCGATTTACATAAATGTCCCGATTTGCATAACACAATTTTCTATGGGTTTGCTTCATGTTACGTGGGGGGGGGGGGTCATTTTTCCTATGGGTTTGCTTCGATTTACATTAATATCTTTTCTCCTATGGGTTTGCTTCGAGTTAAGTTTTTTAAAAAAGTTTTTCCTTTGGGTTTGCTTCAAGTTATGTAAAAAACGATTTACATAAAATCCTACGGAACAGACTTTTTATGTTAAGTAGGAGTTTTACTATATATCCTTTCTCATTAATTGTTAATAGAAGGCACTTTATTCTGAAACTGGCCTGGAACAGATAAAGCAATACAGTATCCTTGTCTGATCCACTGCTTTTGATATAAGCTTGGTGGGGGTTGATGGAAAACTTTTCAACATTCTGCAGCGGTCGGTGCCGACTTCTTTGCTGGTCATAGAAACAAAGATCCGGGATAATCCCACCGAATCTTTTGCATATGTATTAGTTCTGACAGATCAGTTCAGGCTTGGATGCGTCTTTCTTATTCCCTTTGTCTGTAGAATACAGCTTGACTTGCTGACTTAAGACATCTGGTTCTTTATATTGAAGGAGGTGGTGTCAGGATGGGTAGATACCTTGGTAGGCATAATCTCTTCCAGTTTCTAGTTGAGATGGAAGGGGAACCATAAGGTTTTAGATTTGAAACAGGCAAGTTGTAGCTAAGATATAGGTAAAGGCCGCCCTTACTCAAAAGCCAGTCGTATCTGATTCTAGGGTTCGGTGCTCATTATTGTATTGTATTATATCTACATGTTGTAATGGCCGCCCTGAGTTGGCTTCGGCTGAGAAAGTGCGGGATATAAATTAAAATAATAATAATAATAATAATAATAATAATAATAATAATAATAATAATAATAATAATAATAATAATAATAATAATAATAATAATAATAATAATAATAATAATAATAATAATAATAATAATAATAATAACAATAACAATAACAATAACAATAACAATAACAATAATAATAATAATAATAATAATAATAATAATAATAATAATAATAATAATAATAATAATAATAATAATAATAATAATAATAATAGTAAAGGTAAAGGTAAAGGTTTCCCTTGCTCGAAAGCTAGTCGTATCCGACTCTAGGGTGCAGTGCTCATCTCTGTTTCTAAGCCGAAGAGCCAGCGCTGTCTGATTATTATTATTATTATTATTATTATTATTATTATTATTATTATTATTATTATTATTATTATTATTATTATTATTATTATTATTATTATTATTATTATTATTATTATTATTTCCATTTACAGCCAAAGAGCCAGCACTTTCTGCATCTGCAGACATTTCCGTGGGCATGTGGCAGGCATGACTAGACACCAGAGTGCACGGAATGCTGTTACATTTCCCGCCAAATCAGTATCTATTTATCTACTTGCAATTTCTTGCTTTCAAACTGCTAGGTTGGCAGGAGCTGGGACAGATGATGGGGGCCCACTCCATCATGCAGAACTCAGGTCTCCAACTGATGACCTGATCACCTTCCAGTCCTCAAGCTCAGTGTCTTAACCACTAAGCCACTGCAGTCCCAATAGCTATAACTGTTAAATCGATGTTTTGTATATTCGGGTTCCAGAGCCTTGGTTTTTAGAACCCAAACTTTTCAGACCACAGGCTGGTCACGTGGTTCAGTGGACCGGCCACGTAGTTCCTCCCACCAGAAACAGAAATAAAATGCGCCTTGCAATCTGTTTTGCAACAGGTATGTCTTGCAACATTTTCTCTGCTTAAACCAGGGGTGTCCAAGCTACGACCTGTGGGTTGGATCCAGCCCCTGATATCAATTCATCCAGCCCATGCCGCCCTTGTCGCTCCCGGAAGCGGAAGTAAAATGCTCCCATACAGCCTGCGGGTTTTACTTCCGCTTCCAGGAGTGACAAGGGCGGCATGGGCTGGACGAATTGATATCAGGGGCTGGATCCAGCCGAAAGGCCATGGCTTGAGCACCCCTGGTCTAGAAGGTCCTTGATTGTCCAAGCATTTGAACATCTTATGTTCAATCTCTGATCTCCCATACACAAGGGTTTTTACACACGAACGCACTTCCTTCTCTACATTCCTTGGCAATTATAGTTCTTCTGTTTTGTTTCAACTAGGCTCCGAGTTCTGCCTTTTCTAAATCCTGGCTCGATCTGGGAGAATTTCGAACAGCTTTGTGATTATAGCTGAACTGAATGGAAAGGAAAGCAAAATCGATTTTGAAACTGGCACACAATGCCGGGCTGAAGAAGCACTAGGTCCGTTTATTTAATTTGCTTCATCTCTCCTATGCTGCATGTCTAGGATATATTGATAAAAGCACTGCAAGGAAACAACACAACGGTGTGATGCATGATTACATCTAGACTGGTTCTGGGCAGGGATTATTTTTGCTGACACACAAACCGTTCTCCCTGTCTCTTAGCAAAACATGCGGTGGAAGGAATCTGGATACGACCTTCTTTAAAGAGCTGTTTCTCTCTGTCTTGTCCCTCCTGTGCCCTTGGGCATATTTTGAAATGGTGAAATGGGATCGTGGCATATAAAAGAACCCATCTCTACCGCAAAAAGCCACCGGCACAGTATGCGGGGCGATTAAAAATAAATGTTGGATGTGCAATTAAAAATTAAAAGGAAAATTAAAAGCTACAGCCATGGGAGCCGACTAAGGCAATAAACTGTGTTTACCACCCGAGGTATTGAATACAAGCAGTATCATTCCAGACAGGTGGCTGGGGATGATGGAAGATGGAAACTGAGAATTCCAGTAGGCCAGGAAAGTCTTATCTAGGTCTGACTCACCAGTCCTGTTGTACAAGCAAAGCCCACTTCCCCATTGATCACTTGTTACATCTATATTCTAAGGACTGCAGTGGCTTAGTGGTTAAGACACTGAGCTTGACATCCGGAAGGTCGGCAGGTCAGCAGTTTGAGACCCGAGTGCTGCATGACAAAGCGAGCACCCGTCATCTCTCACGGCTCCTGCCAACCTAGCCGTTTGAAAGCAAGAAGTTGCAAGTAGATAAACAGGTACCACTTCAGCAGGAAAAGTTAAATCATTCCATGCAAGTAGATAAACGGGCACCACGTTGGCAGGAAAGGTAGCAGCGTTTTGTACACTCCAGCTTCTAGTCATGCCTGCCACATGATGATGGAAGTGTCCGCAGACAGCGTTGACTCTTTGGCTGTAAACGGATATGAGCCCTGCCCGCTAGATTACCTATTTATCTAGTCATGCCTGCCACAGAGATGAGCACTGAACCCTAGAGTTGGACATGACTGGCTTTCAAGCAGGAGAGACCTTGACCTAGGTGTATATCTTACCTTTTTTTCCCCCATTAAATTCAAAATAGATCCTTTTTAGAGCTCTAAGTCGGTGAGACTCATGAAGTTGAAATTTGAGAAGGTAACTTTCCTGGACTCTGGATTATGAGCACTATTCTGGGAAGGGGTAAGATGAGGCCAGTCCTTTTTCTAGAGAGTTCATATCCCTTCCTAAACTTCATCACAGGGAAAATATCAAAAGTTTTGGTGTTACGAGACGTCACAGTCCACTGTGAACACAGAAGTTGGGTTTGAATTGGCATCACATTTTCCTTTGCGCTTTTCACACCCGGTTTCATCGTAGCGCAGAAAGAGGACAGCCTTTGTCAGCTGCATGAATGGGAACACCTTTGAGTAACTATATATATAAACCTGCTTGAGACGATATAGGGTGAGTGTTACTGAGGCTATTGAAACATATGCGCACAGTTCCCTTCCCCCTTTGGGTTTCAGGGATCATAATTCTAACAAGTGGCTCCTGTAATGAAATACTAACTCTATTCGAGGATTAATGCCGAGCTGAAAAGAGGTTCGTAGGTTTTTTAATGGTTTTTTGTGGAAAGCTTCATTCTCTCTCCCCTGCAAAGCAAGACGAAGAAGAAGACGAAAGACAAATCAGTAGCATCATCAGACAAACTGGATGATCAAGAAGCCTGTTCAAAGTGACGGCGATCCTTTCCGCCTTCATTCTGCTTTGGCTTTGTGGTATCACGATTTAATTAAATCCAATTTGATGCATGGTGGTGTATTTTATGACTGCCTCCATGGTTTCTGATCAGGAAGAAGCCCCTTTTATGGTTTGCTAAATGGTATGATTACACTGTACAAGAACGATTTTGCTACTGGGAATAACACATGTGATTTACATGATATCGAGTGTGCTGATTCCAAATCTGAACTCGGAATCTGCCTATCACATACAGATTTTCAGTTCTAGGCATGCTATAGCTATTCAAATGGTTGATAATTGGGTAATGTATTTTTACATGGGAACCTTACAACAGTTGCAGCTACCACTATGTCTGCTGCTGGAATTTGTTGGAATTTTTTGAGAGTGTCAACAAGCATGTGGATAAGGGGGATCCAGTTGACATTGTTTATCTGGACTTTCAGAAGGCTTTTGACAAGGTCCCACACCAAAGGCTCTTGAATAAACTTACCAGTCATGGAATAAAGGGACAGGTCTTGTCCTGGATCAGCAACTGGCTAAGGGACAGGAAACAGAGGGTAGCACTAAATGGACACTTCTCCAAGTGGAGGGTAGTAAAGAGTGGGGTCCCCCAAGGTTCAGTACTGGGACCCCTGCTTTTCAACCTCTTCATAAATGATCTAGAGGTAGGAGTAAAAAGCAAGGTAGCCAAATTTGCTGACAACACTAAATTATACAGGGTAGTGAAAACTGTGAGAGATTGTGAGGAGCTCCAGAGGGATCTCTTGACACTGGGGGAGTGGGCAAAACAGTGGCAAATGAGTTTCAACATTAGTAAGTGCAGAGTGATGCATGTTGAGGCAAAAAAACCCAATTACATTTGTAAACTGATGGGGTCTGAACTCTCTGCGACAAACCAGGAAAGGGACCTTGGTGTCCTGGTGGACAACTCAATGAAGGTGTCAACCCAGTGTGCCTCAGCAGTGAAAAAAGCAAACTCAATGCTAGGGATCATTAGGAAGGGTATAGAAAATAAGTCAGCAAGTGTCATTTTGCCTCTCTATAAATCTATGGTGAGGCCCCATCTGGAATACTGTGTACAGTTCTGGTGGCCATACCTCCAGAAGGATATTATGGAGTTGGAGAAAGTACAGAGGAGGGCAACCAGAATGATTCAGGGACTGGAACACCTTCCTTACCATCTGAGGCTGCAACGGTTGGGCCTCTTCGCTCTTGAACGACGGCATCTAAAAGGTGACCTGACTGAAGTTTATAAAATCATGCACGGTGTGGACAAAGTAGATAAGGAAAAACTGTTTTCCCTATCGCACAACACTAGAACTAGGGGGCACTCCATGAAACTTTTGGGTACTAGTTCTCAAACAAATAAGAGAAAGTACTTTTTCACCCAGAGGATCCCTGGTCTATGGAACTCCCTGCCAGAAGAAGTGGTGACAGCTGTCAGTCTTGACAGCTTTAAGAAAGGATTAGACAAGTTCATGGAGGACAAGGGTATCAATGGCTATAATTATGGATACCTAAGGACAACCTCCGGGTTGGAGAGATAGGCAGGATATCTCTCAATGCCATTTCCAGGGAATCCTAAGCAGGTGAAGGCATCTCCTTGGGAATACCCTGAAGAAAATGGCGAGCCACTGTGTGAGACAGAATGCTGGACTGGATGGGCTGTGGCCTGTTCCAGCAAGGCTGTTCTTATGTTCTTATGCTGCCTCAGCTGAATCACATCCCCTGGTGGCATGCATGTTCCAGCAGCGGCTGGGCATGTCTGGGCGAGTCAGTGAGCTGAGGTCAGAAATAGGTATATAAGGCAAGATGGACCAAGGGTTTGTATCTAGTGTCAAACCATCTTATTGGATAGTACAGCTAGGCCATAGTGAGTCTGTTTTGAGCTAAAGATGAGTAGGGTTAGGGAATGAGAGAATGTAGCTAATCGTGTCTATACACATAATTAACTTAAGATCCTGATGTCCTAGTCAGAATCGGACTTCAGATTTGGATTCAGCGCACTTGATTTAGCATCGGGCACATGGATTAGACCAAGTAGCAGACAATATTTATTTATTTATTGTGATGCGGTGTTATCAAAGACTTGATTGAACACATGCTGTAGAAATGTTTCATGTGTTGAAAACTGAGAGAGAAATAGCACAGGTAGATAGTGGAAGGTGGAAGAACATTGTATTCCTGCTATTTTCATGTCTCCCCTTTCTGATTTCCCTTGAGTCACCCTTTCTGGCTCCCCAAGCCTTTCTAATGATGAGTTGTATCCCAGTTTGATCACTGCTCCCTAGATTACCTATTTATCTACTTCCAATTTCTTTCTTTTGAACTGCTAGGTTGGCAGGAGCTGGGACAGAGACAGGGGTTCACTCTGTCATGGAACACAAGACTAGAACGGCTGACCTGCCATCCTTCCAGTCATCAAGTTCAGCCTCTTAACCACTAAGCATACTAAACTGAGGAACAGTTGATATTTTGCCTGACATACCAATCTAGGGGAAGAGGATACATCAACTGATCTTTTGCAGTCTGCATTTTGCTTTAAACACTGGAAATAACTGAAAACAAATGAATGTGCTTTTACATAAACATGTTTTGATTTTGCTTTCTCTTTTGTGTTACATTTAGACCTGGATCAAGCAGAATAAACGTGCTAGCCACCAGCCATGGAAGGCGCTCAGGACTCGACTCTGTTCTTGGTGAACATTTTGGAGGAACTTGACACCAAACAAAACATGGTCTCCTACCAAGATCTCTGCAAATCCTTGTGCGCCCGGTTCGATTTGACCCAGTTGGCCAAGCTCCGGAGCGTCCTTTTCTACACCGCCTGCTTGGATCCAAATTTCCCCGCCACCTTGTTCAAAGACAAAATGAGGTGCACCAACAACAACCAGCAGTCAAAGAAGATCATGGTGGCCGCTGACATCGTGACGATATTCAACCTGATACAGATGAACGGAGGGGTGGCCAAGGAGAAACTCCCAGTTGGGCGGGAGAAGGTGCGGAAGAAAGAATCGCTTGAATCCTGCCGCTCGGATACGGAGGTGTGCAATAGGATGGACTGTGTGATGAACTGTGACTTGAGAGATGGGGAGTTCAGCCGGGGGTATTCAAACACAAGGCCTTTGAAGTGCATGAAGGGAGAATGCCAAGACTGCCCGCAGTTCGTCCCGACTTCAGAGCCGAACTTTTTGCTCAGCGTCAACAAGGAATTGAAAGGCCGGGCAGCTTCCCTTGACCGGTTGCAGGCCCTGGCCTCATACACCATGGCCAATTCCCCCCCTTGTGAAATGCAGAGCACCTATTTCCCCATGAACATCGAGACCGAATCGATATCTGACCAGGACTCCTTGCCGATCAGCACAAGCCTTAAGGAAACTTTCATTGCAAATGACGAACCCTTCGTCATGCAGTCGTGTGTTCAGAAGCGGAACATCTTCAAGGAGGACTTCCATAACCTTCTGACCATCTCGCCTAGCTTGATATCGCCGACTGGCAAAGGGGACGATGACCTGGTTGAACCTCCCAGCAGGAAGGAGGACTCCAAGCCGGTGTTCTTCAACCACAGCTTCGAAATGCCCTACAGCAGCCAATACTTGAACCCCATTTATTCTCCTATACCGGAAAAGAGGCGAGCCAAGCATGAAAGCTTGGATGATCTCCAGGCATCTACATATTTCGGCCCAACAACTGTTCTTGGACCACAAGATCCCAAACGGTGGTTGGGAAAACCGAGCAAACAAACCCCGTGGCCAGTCAAGAGTTGGAGTTTAAACACTGAGGAAGTACCTGATTTTGAGCGATCATTTTTTAACAGGAAACAGTCGGAGGAGAACTCCCGATATCAGGGTCCAAACGGGCAGTCTTCTAATTTTCCAGCAGCTGAGAGGCACCAACCTTATCTCAACCCAAAGGATCATCCGCCCATGATTCAGGCCAGCTATGCCATGAAACCCAATGGCCACATACCCAAAGAGATTCCTGCCATTTTAGAAGTGGAGAACCACGAACCCATTAAAAAGTTTAAAGACAAAAGTATCAACTGCACCTCCGTCCAGCTGCTCAGCATTGACAAAAGCAATAGCGTGGGGACCCAGACGGATCAGGCAGGGTTGGAACACAAAAAGTGCAGAGAGATGTGCCACCCAAACCTGAACAAATACGGGGAGCGCCATTCTCGGAAGCAATCGGATGATGACTCAGAAATTGTGAGCGATGATATAAGTGACATCTTCAGGTTTCTAGATGACATGAGTGTTTGCGGCTCTACGGGGGTGATACAATCGTCTTGTTACAACAGTACGGGCTCTCTCTCTCAGATACAGAAGTCGGACTGCGAAAGTTCCCCCGAACACCAATGTTTAGCCAAAATTGCCAACGGGAACACCAGGAACAAGCTGGACAAAGCATCGCGGCTCGAGATGGGCAGCGCAGATGACGAATTAAAAAGCAGCGTTTGCAAGCTGGTTTTGCGGATCGGCGAAATTGAAAAGAAGCTGGAGTCTCTCTCCAGCGTCCGGGATGAAATATCCCAAGTCTTGGGGAAGCTAAACAAATTGGATCAGAAGATCCAGCCACCGGAGAAAGCGAGTGTCCAGCTAGATTTCAATTCCTTGACGAGCGACGTTCAGTCGGAAGAAAGTACCTCCCCTCGGATTTTCCCCTGCCATGATTCTTCCCATGGTGGCAAGCTGGAGAATAATCCGGACTGGTGTTGTTCAGATGCCAGTGGCAGCAACAGCGAAAGCCTCAGAGTCAAAGCCTTAAAAAAAAGCTTGTTCACCAGGCGGTCCTCAAGGTCACTGACGGAGGAAAACAGTGCCACAGAATCCAAGATTGCAAGCATTTCTAATTCCCCGAGAGACTGGCGTGCCATCCCCTACACCAACCAAGATGGCATCACAGAGGAAGAACTGAAAGACCCAGGCGGGAACGAAAATAAAGACTGGCACAGGAAATCCAAAGAGGTAATTTTACTGTATTGTAATGTTTCCCCGTAGGGACTGCGGTGGCTTAGTGGTTAAGAACTTGATGACTGGATGGGCGGCAGGTCAGCAGTTTGAAACCCAGGTACTACATGATGGAGTGAACTCCGATCTCTGTTCCAGCTCCTGCCAACCTAGCACTTCGGAGGCAAGAAATTGCAAGTAGATAAATGGGTACCACTTCGGTGGGAAAGGTTAAAGCATTCCATGCTCTCCGGTGTCTGGTCATGCCTGACATATGTCCACGCAAACGTCTGCATCTGCAGACAGTGCTGGCTCTTTGGCTATAAACAGAGATGAGCACTGAACCCTAGAATTGGATACGACTTTCGAGCAAGGGCGACATAATTTTTACCCAGTTTAAGTGTGATCAATAATATTTTTACCGCGGAAAAGATCTGATGCAAATGAGAAAGTTCCCATACTTATAACCTTTACCGAATGCACTTACACATACAGGCACTTGTAATACATTATCGACCCCTTTGGTAACCCATCTGTTATTTTCCCCCAGAGCGGTAGCCAGGATGTAGAGAAGCATTATTGCGCTGAAAACAAATGAGCAAAAAACCAAAGCATTCCTTTTATAAGTTGAGGTGGTTCACTCTTCTCTAGTACTGCCATCAAAATATTGGGTTTTTGTGTGTGCGCATTGGCCAGAATCCAAAAACAAACCTCACATGCAAAGGCAATGTGTGATCAGTTGTAGTAAACGTATGCAGGGCAACATCAGGGGATGAAGGTTAGTAACTATCCTTACACAATTGCATAAGCGGACCGGCAAATATAGTAAAGGTAAAGCCAGTGGTATCTGACTCTAGGGTTCAGTGCTCATCTCCGTTTATAGCCAAAGAGCCTGCGTTTCCATAGACATGTATCAGGCATGCTTTTATAGCTTCCATGTTAATGCTCTGCTGGAGGTCACATCCACTGTTAGGGAATCTTCACAAGAGGTGTGTGTTTACTAGGGTGGGAATTTGTGTTTGGTTTACTTGGGCAGTTGTAGGGACTGTGGTGGCTTAGTGGTTAACATGCTGAACTTGATGACTGGAAGGTCGGTAGGTCAGCAGTTTGAGACCTGAGTGCTGCATGATAGAGTGAGCTCCCAGTTAAATGAGTACCTAGCATGTTTGGGGAGGGGGGAATGCTAATTGCCTTGTGAACCACCCAGAGAGTGCACTAAGCACTGTTGGGTGGTATAGAAGTGTAATTATTAACGGTTAATGCTTTAAGGGGTTGCGGTGGCTCAGTGGTTAAGAAGCTCGCCTTGTTAGCTGGAAGGCTGGCAAGTTGGCAGTTCAAGACCCGGATACTGCATGATGGTTTGAGCTCCCATCTCTGTCCCAGCTCCTGCCAACCTAGTACTTTGAAATCAAGAAATTGCAAGTAGATCAATAGATATTACTTTGGTAGGAAACATAACAGTGTTCTGTGCACTCCGGTGTTTAGTCATGCCAGCCACATGACCACAGAAACGTCTGCAGAAACAGACACCGCTAGCTCTTTGGTTATAAACAGAGATGAGCACTGAACCCTAGAGTCAGATACAACTGGCTTTCGAGCAGGGGTGACCTTTACCTTATAACTTCCGTGTTAATGATTTGCTGGAAAGTCTCATCCAGTGTTGAGAAATCCTCGTAAGAAGTGTGCCTTCACCAGGGCGGGAAATTGTGTTTGCGTTGTGTCAGTTCTTAAGAGCACAAACCACATTTGCAAATGTCTTCCTAAATGATGCAGAAGGAATATGATAGGCAGTGATGCACTGCAGCAGGTTCTGTCGGGTTGTGCAGAACCGGTAGCGGAAATGGCCGAGGCTATGCCCACTTGGTTGGCCAAGCCCACCTCCATAGCCCATAAGGCAGGATGTTTGGCCATGCTCATAGATTTGGCCCCGCCCACAGAGTAGGTAGTATAAATTTTTTGCAGTGCATTCACTGGTGATAGGTGTTAATGTCAGGAAACTGTGGGAGAGAGCAAAGGTAGATGACATAGGTTGAATATTTTCATTGCCACCTCTGGCTCGGCCTGGTGAGAAAGATTGCTCTTACAACAGCCTGGTTAGATCATGCTGCCCAATGGAAGAGTGTTTTAAACAATCAAGTGCTGCTCTTGGGAATGTGAAGAGAGTTGAAGAGTAGAACATCAGCCATGCGGCTGGTGGAACCGGGAAGTTGCTTCACTGGTTTCCCATCTGTAACTCCATTCCCCAAATGGACAGGAGTGAAGTGCACGGAACGCTGTTTACCTTCCCACCGAAGTGGTCCCTTTTTATCTACTTGCAATTTCTTGCTTTTGAACTGATAAGTTGGCAGGAGCTGGGGCAGACGATGGACGCTCATTCCATCCTGCAGCACTCGGGTTTTGAACTCTGACCTTCCAGTCGTCAAGTTCAGCATCTTTACCACGAGCCACTACAGTCCCGTGTTCAAAATGAAGATGGGTTAATTCTTGGCCTTGGAGTGGTACAATTCCTGTGTTTTCTCTCCACTCCCCAATAGTGAGCATCTTGGTGAATGATTCACCAAGACTATTTATGATAACTATTTATGATAAACTGAGTTTTGAAAAGGCATTCCTAAAATGTGCCTGTACAGATAACTCTTCCTAATAAACAAATGCCGTGCCTAGCAAATGGATACACAATTTAATAAAAGAAGATAAGGCCAAGGAGGGAATAGTTTGAGATACTATATCAGCTTCACAGGATGATGTATCGCCTCAAAACATTTCATGCTTGGATTGATCTTCTTGTAGGAAATGCGACGCGCCTCAGCGGGTTGTGGTTTTTGATTTTTGTCATCGTCCAGAAGATTACAGCTATGCGCAGCGCAACACCGGTGTGTCAATAGATTAGCGATTCCAGTGTATAAATGACTTTCAGCCGTCCTTGTCACGGAACCGTCATTGGGGAAGTAAATAGACGCTGGCCAGGATCCAAGTGGCAGTTATGCACTTGTGTGAGGGAAATAGTGTAAGACGCGGTGGTAAATGTCGGCTTCTGTTCCTGGCCATATAGCCGATTATGGGGTGCAACCAGCATGCCAGTAATAGAGCAGCAATGACCTAAATCAATTTAATGGGTTTTTTTATGCAACAAGATTCTGACTATGGGCTCTGAAAGATGTCAAACCTGTATTCTGTCAGCCTGCTCATCATTAATAATAATAATAATTTCATGTCAGAAATTATTCTGGGTTGAAATGATTTTTTGCTGGAGAAACTCTGCTCAGGGGATATCCGAATGAGGCTCCTTTCATGTCCCCAAGATCTTTCCCCACCAAAGTGGTCCCTATTTATCTACTTGCAATTTCTTGCTTTCAAACTGCTAGGTTGGCAGGAGCTGGGACAGAGACGGGAGCTCAAACCGTCATGCAGTACCCAGGTCTCAAACTGCCGACTTGCCAGCCTTCCAGCTAACAAGGCGAGCTTCTTAACCACTGAGCCACCGCAGCCCCTTAAAGCATTAAGCATTAACAATTACACTTCTATACCACCCAACAGTGCTTAGTGCACTCTCTGGGTGATTCACAAGGCAATTAGCATCCCCCCCCTTCCCAAACATGCTAGGTACTCATTTTACTGACCTTGAAAGGCTGAGTCTACCTGGAGCATGTTGGGATTGAACTCAGATTGTGAGCAGAGCTTTTGGCTGCAGCGTTAGAGCTTAACTGATGCACTAGAGAGCTCTGTTTTGTATATATGTTCCATACACAATAAAGGGAGCACTCAATTGCTCTCTTGAAATTAATGGGGTGCTCAGCAGTGGCCTATCCTCTCAGCATATATGTTCTCCCTGTGTGGCCAGGTTCCAGTTTTTGGGGTGTTCTGTCTTGTGTGGGGAGCCTAGTGGGGCAAAGGAATTCTGTCCTTCAGCTCATTGGTCTCATGTGAGGAGAACCACAGTGAGCAGCAGATGGGCTGACATGGGCTTCTGGTCATTGAAGTCCAAGAACACCTGGAGGCCCAACCATGAGAAACCATGTTCTACAGCGAGGTCCTCAAACTTGGCTCCCCAGGTATCCTTGGACTTCAATTGCCAGAAACCTAAGTCAGCACTCCTACTGATCTGAGCTTCTGGGAACTGAAGTCAAGGACCAGGAACATCTGGAGAGCCAAGTTTGAGGACCCCTGCTCTACAGGACAGAAGATGAGGAAGTTGAGGAGGTGGAACCCAAGGGAACATAACTGGGGAGGTCTCACCTCATCAGGAAGCTATCACTCCCTTTCGAACATCAGCAGGCATTCTACCTGGGCCCACACCTTCCAGAGGTCCAGGGGTGTTTGAAGGCTACAGCTGTTTGAATGGCATTCCAGATCACCTAGAAGGGAGACTAGCAAAGTGTTCAGCCTAAACCTGGCTGCCCCCTTCCCTTCTCTAATATTCTGAAACTCTTGCAGGTGGACAGGCAGTATGAAATCCCGCAGCCACACAGGCATTCCAAGCCGCCAAAAGAAACCTTCTTGATCGAACAGGTTTTCAGCCCGCACCCATACCCAGCATCGCTCAAGTCTCACATGAAGAACAACCCTCTCTACACAGACATGCGACTGACGGAGTTGGCAGAAGTCAAGCGGACTCAGCCCTCCTGGACGATCGAGGAATACACCAGAAACTCGGGGGAGAAAGGAAAATTGGCCTCTTTAGATATACAGGTGGGTTTGGAGTTTGTCCCCACTCCCTTAATGCTAGTAATGATAGTTGGCGATGTTCTCGTTCTTTGGTGCCCCAATCAAGCTTTGGACTGCCAAAATTAAACCACTTTCTTGACTTTGTCATTGGCCAAAATTAAATCTTCGTGTTCCTGGTAGTGATTGGCAGACCAGTAAATGAGCTGGATTCCATGTTGTTGTCCACCAGCATCCTCCACTTGAGGATGTTGGAGTTATATTTAGGCATCTAACCCTCAGCCTATTCAGGGTCCTCCAAGTGACATAGAGGAGGTAGAGTTCCTCTTTGTCCAGTGAGCTCCTTCCTCTAATTTGGTTTTGCTCTTGTGTACCCTCAAGGATGTTTGTTCTTGCCATAAAGCTCTTCCTGGATCTGAGTTGGGGGACTTGAGGCTCATATCCATTCAGAGGATGTCGAAGGTCCTTCTCTTGCTTAATTTTCTCAGCGTCCACTGCTACTTCTCTCTTCATCTTAGGTGGAGTGATACCAATCAGAGGATATATTTTCTCAACAGATGTAGGCTTGGGCATCCTGTCACCATGCACATTGTTTAATTAATGGTGATATCGACTAGTTTCACATGTATGGATTGCTTCATACTGGAGCTGCATACTCTACTGCAGAGACATTCAGGGACAGAGCTGATGAATGCAGCATGGATGGTTGAGTTCCCCATGATATTGAGTTTCCTGATGATATTTTTCCTTGTACTAACTTTAGCTCTGGTATTCAAGCAGTGGGCTCCTCATAGTCATAGAGCTTAGATGATCATCCCCAATGCTGGTCTTGTTTCTCTTTGAAACTCTTCTATAACACAGCATCACAAAAAAAATATTGTCTGCTACTTGGTCAATGTGTTCTATACTAAATCAAGTGTGCTAAATCCAAATCTGAAGTCCAATTCTGTCTAGGACATCAGGACCTTAAGTTAATTACGCATATAGACACGATTAGCTACATTGTGTTTATGAACATAGTTGTGCCTACTCATCTTTAGCTCAAAACAGACTCACTATGGCCTAGCTGTACTATCCCAATAAGATGGTTTCACACTAGAGACAAGCTCTTGGTCCATCTCGCCTTATATACATATTTCTGATGTCAGCTCACTGACTTGCCCGGCTGCTGCTGGAACATGCATGCCACCAGGGGACATGATTCAGCTGAGGTGGCAGCAGGCATAGTTGTAGCTGCAACTGTTATAATGTTCCCATGTAAAAATACATTACCCAATTACCGATCATTTGAACAGCTATAGCACACCTATAACTTAAAATCTGTACGTGATAGGCAAATCCTGAGTTCAGATTTGGAATCAGCACACTCGATATCATGTAAATCACGTATTATTCCCAGTAGCAAAATCGTTGTTGTGCATTGTAATGTGTGTTTCACAGATGTGAATAAGAAGCTCCTCGTGAAATCAGGGCATTTATGAGGGATGCTGATCCCTGATGCTGGCCTGGCTTTGCTTAAAAATGCCCTATAAGGTGGGCCAATGTCAGCCCCATGCCACCAATGAGATAATGAGATTGAGAGAGAGAAAAACCTAAGGCCACCTATGAAAATGGTGGCAGCCACAAGATCTGGAGAGGTGGTTCCAGTGTCCATGGGCCAAGCGAGTCCAATTCTTTGGCTTTTATGCATGCAATTTCCAGTGTTCCCCTTAGACCCAGGGTGCCCAAACTACGGCCTGTGGGCTGGATCCGGCCCCCAATGCCAATTCATCCAGCCTGTGAAGCCCTCATCACTCCTGGAAGCGGATGTAAAATGCGCTACCTGAACCATGTGAACTATGTGACCAACCCACAGACCGAAAAGTTTGGGCACCCCTGCCCTAGACCATGCATGTATCATGGACTATCTGAATAGGGACAACAAAGAGGAGGATTAATCATCTTTCCCAAGACCCAGAAGGCTTGTAGCAGCCAAAGTCTTCAGTCACAAGGTGTTGCTAAGCCTTGCCTTGAGGACATTTTGGCTTCCCAACCGAAAGCGGGAAGCGTCGCGACAGGGGAGGGAGAGGCGGCAGCTTTATAATAAGCTCCTTGTCACAAATTCGAGGTCAGGGGGAGCGAAGAAGCCTTCTTTAGAAACCTGCCTCTGTATTTGGCTTTTAAAGCACCCTTGGCATGTTCCCTCTTTGGAAACACACACACACACACACACACACACACACACACATCTTCCTGTGAGTAGAAATACAATGGCTAATATCGCCATAACCCAACACAAGAATGCAAATATAGTCCATTTGAATCATGTGCACATAAAATGTCTAGACCTCCATCCTGGCAACACAACAATTGGTGCTCAATTAAGGTGACAATTATGATTCAAGTAAAACCGAATAAAGACAGACACAGTAATTAGTCCTGGCTAAAATAGACCTATTGAGTCAATGGGATGTAGAAGTCGTGCTAACACGTCCCATTCTTTTAATGAGTCTGTTCTAGTTAGGAATAAAAATTGGATGTAGCCCCCCCCCCCCCCCGAAAAAAAACAGAGTTAAAAAAAACCCTTATCAAACAATGCATCAGTCTTTAAATGCTGCTGAAATTAGTTCTCCCCCTTCACATCATTTGGGTTTTCCAGACAGAGAATTTTAATCTTCTTTTCAGCAATATAAACAACAGTTCCGGGTATGTTTTTCATTTTTGCTTTGTTTTTTCCCCTCATCCTTTCGAGCAGCTATAATGTCAGCCATGGTTTGAAACCTTTCCCTCATTTTTAACTATGTTTAAATGGCACCTTTTCTCTAGTAAGCCATGGGCAGTGTAAATAGCTCCACTTCTCTCCCCCCCCCTTTATTCACACAACAACCCACGAGGTAGACCAGTTGAGAGAGGCTGATTAACACAAAGGGTTCCTCATTCACTTTCCATGGCTGAATTTTGAGTTTTACAGGGATTTTTCAACCAGCATTCTTAATTTTGGCACCATGAAGGATGCTTTTTTTCCATAGCGTTGTTCTTTGGGCATGAAATGTTATTTATTTCTTCATATTACAATTCAAATCCCAGCCATCTAATGAAAAATCCCCTACCACTACTAAAATGTAGACACTGCAGTGGCTCAAGTGGCTAAGACGCTGACTGGTGGGCGGAAGGTCAGCAGTTCGATTCCCGAGTACTGCATGATGGAATGAGCTCCTGTCTTTGTCCCAGCTCCTGCCAACCTAGCAGTTCGAAACCAAGGAATTGTAAGTAGATAAATAGTGACCACTTCGGTAGAAAGGTAACAGCGTTCCGTGCACTCCGGTGTCTAGTCATGCCTGCCACATGACCACGGAAACATCTGCAGAAGCAGACAGCACTGGCTCTTCGGCTTTGAAACAGAGATGAGCACTGCACCCTAGAGTTGGATATGACTGACTCTCGAGCAAGGGAAACCTTTACCTTTACTAAAATGTAAGGTCAGGGTATAAGATGGAATCAGTCGATCGATCGGTCAACCAATCAGTTTCTCACAACTGGAAAGGTTGGTCTTCAACTGGATCTTGCTCTTCATGACTAAAAAGTTTGTGTTTAAACTTAAAACCAGAAATCTAAGAGTGAGGAAAGTAACAGCTTTCCTTTGTTTTGTTTTCTAGACTCAAGAATCTCTAAATCCCAACAACTTAGAGTATTGGATGGAGGACATTTACACCCCAGGCTACGATTCATTGTTGAAACGCAAGGAAGCCGAGTTCAGGAGAGCGAAAGTTTGTAAAATAGCAGCCCTGATCACTGCCGCTGCTTGTACAGTCATATTGGTGATCGTTGTCCCTATATGTACTATGAAATCGTGAACGCCAGGACAGATGAATAAATCACAGCTTTGTACATTCGATTTGCTCCTGACGTCCCCTTCGATATTTGAAATAACCACTTTATGGCCCGCAAAAGAACTCACATCGAAACCATTTGCTTGGAAAGGCTATGTATGCCAAGAGATTCCCAGGAAATTGAGCACAAAGAGACATTTGGGGTTGGGGTTGTTTTTTAAAAGGAGGACGTCGTTGTACACTAGGAAGGCGCCTGGCAGACTTCGAGGGCAACTTGGCTTGAATGTTTTTCCATGTTCTTCTGAGTTGATCCCCCACACACACACACCCCAAAAAATAAAACCTTCAAGGAGGACGGAGAAGAAGATTGTGCAAGACTAGGAACAGATTGAGAAACCTTTTCTTCTTTCTCTCTCTTTGGACCGAGTGAAATTTTCTACTGAAGACTTGTAGCGCACTGGTTTCTCCTGTACAATATGCACTTCATTCATCAGAAGAAAAGACCAGCGGGGTTTGAGCTCCAACGTGTCAACACTAGAATGTATTGTACGGGTGTGTGGGGGTGTTCATTTCTTTTGTTGGGTTATGTAATTCTTCGTTTGTCCAGTCTTGAGAGAGAAATTGTCCAGCCACGGGGTGGGGTTTATGCCCGCATTCAGAACAGATAAGCATACTTGTCAACCACGGCTCCAGACAATCCGGGACCTGCGCAAGTCGCCTTCTACGCATGCATAGAAGGCTTTTATGCTTGCGTAGAACCCTTCTACGCATGCGTAGCCTTCTACACAAGCGTAGAAGGGTTCTATGCAAGCGTAGAAGGGTTCTACGCATGCGTAGAAGGCGACTTGCGCAGAGGGGATGCGCAGTACCTCTTTCCCCCCCCGCTGCCAAATTCTGGGGTTTTGGCAGCTCTAGGCGGGCAATGGCGCAAATCGGCGCCGAAAAACGGGAAATCCCGGCCAATCCGGGAAGGTTGACAGGTATGCAGATAAGGGCTCTTTTGTCAATCTCTCCTGTCTTCGTTATTGCAGAGTACGTCGGTCAGGGATCAGATGCCAGCAGCTCTCCAGATGTTGCTGGATTACAAATCCCATCAGCCCCAGCGCCAAGGGTGAGAGGCGATGGGACTTGGAGTCCTATCTGAAGGGCCACTCCTGAGGCCGGTGAAGTGCCATCCGCTATAAACCAAAAATAGATTCCTTTGAAAAAGCAATCTCCACAATTTTTATTTTTATTTTGTCATTGCTGTTGTAGTTGTTTAGCTGGTTGTGTCGGCATTATCGTTCAAGAAAACAGACTTGGGTTCCTCCTCTCATTTTCAAGCAAAAAGCAAAGCAAACACACTTATATATTGCCCCAAGTTAATTAGCATCACAAGTTAATTAGCATTTTTGCCCCCAACATGCTGAGGACTCATTTTACTGACCCCTGGAAGGATGGAAGAGGCTGGGTCAACCTTGAGCCCTGACCAGGATCGAACTCACAACTGTTTGGTTGCAGTACCGTCCAAAAATGGACTTTGTCTGAGGTTCCTATACCAAATACCTCAGATAATGTCCATTTTTAGCAGTTTTGGACTTTATGTGATGCATCACGTGTGCATGAAAACCGCGACTTTATCTGAATCGGACTTTATCCGAATCAGACTTTATCCGAGGTACCACTGTATGTATATTTTTAAAAAATCACTTCTCATTCATTCTGGCCAGGTAAAAACCTAACAAATCGGAGACAGTCCTATTGTCCAATATTGATTTTTGGGAAAAGAATCAAGATATTTTTTAAATTTAGAGGCACGGAGATGGATTCCCTTTGTGCTCTGGGACTGGGAGAGATTGTGGATGTGAAGGTCACATCCAGCCATATAAATCAGGGATTCTCAACCTGCGGCCCATGGGCTGGATGCAGACCATATCACCATTCCGTGTGGCTCCTTGCCGCCACAACCACACCAGGAAGGTCCGTGTGGTGGAGGAAGGGCAAAATGGCCATCTGGCCACCAAAGTTATCTGAGGGAGCGTGACCCGGCCCCTGGCTTAAAAAGGTTGGGAACCCGTGATATAAATGAATGCTAGCTTCACACCTTCTCTATCTGCTTATTGGGTGTGTATGAGATGGAGCCCTGTGTTACACTCATGGATAGCACCCATTCTCTGCTATTCTAGGACGGCTCAAGTCCCTATGCATTGAGCATAGTGCTTTTGGATACACTGCAGGCTACTAAACTGGCCCTGCTGGTGGTGGTGGTGGTGGTGGTGGTGGTAGTGGTAGAAAGGGAATTGTAGTCCAAGACCAGAAATTTTGTCAAGCTTCATTCAGAGGAGAATTAAGGTTGACAGGCATAATCCTGATCCTTTCTCAAGGGTGTTCTTGAAATTTAGAAGGGTCCGGACTTGAACCTCTTTTTTTGTATTGAGATTATTGTTGTGCCTTTTAGAAAGTCAACACATAGGATTGCTACTTTGGTGGCTCTTCTTTTTAAAACACTGTAGATTGTTTTGCTCTTCAGTTCATGGCAAGATCAAATATATCCACCCAATGAGCATGGATTGGTTTGAGTTACAGACACTGGTGTTTCCAGGTGTACTGTATACCTATTTGGCTTTACCTGTTTGATTCTTTCTGTTCACCTAAATATGCCATGTACGGTCCTTTGAAATTAGGATTGTTAGAGAGGAACAGTTGTCATGAAGGCACGTCTGGCTCCAATTCCTTATCGAATAGAAATCTAGATTCCTCTTGAGTAAGGTGTAAACAGGCTTACTGTGCATTTGTATTGAACACATCCCGAGATCTCCTAAAGTGCTTCGATTTGGTCCTTCTTCCAGATCAGAGTATTCTGGAAGACGTGATTCAAAAGGAACTTTCCCAGGCTGTCTTTTGCAATCAGACTGCAACAGGCTTTCATGGGGTATTTTATAATTGCTCCCCATGCAGCTAAAGCTAACAATTGTTCATGTATCTGTTTAGCTTGCCACTAGAGCATGGGTTCCCAACCTAAGGCCCGTGGGCCGGATCCCCGGTGCCATTTCATGTGGCCCACCACCCCTTCAAGGGCATTTGAGAAACAAAGCTGTTGGGACAAAATGGCTGCCCCCATTGTGCAGGCAGGGCAAAATGGCCATCCGGCCCTCGAAGCTGACTGAGAGAGCATGACCTGATCCCCGGCTTGAAAAGGTTGGGAACCCCTGCACTAGAGTAAGCCCACTTGAACCAGTTGAACTAATTTGACTCTCCAAATCTGTGCCACTCTAGGACTACTCAAGTCTGTATGCATTGAGCACGACTTACTATCTGAGCACCAGAATTTTGGCCAATAGAGATAACCACTCATATCCACAGTGGATATGTTCCAAGACATATATCAGATACAGGTACTTGAAACCACAGATAGCAGCAAACCCTATATTTTACATTGCAGACTGAGTCCTCTAGTGGTCAGCTTTGGTAATGTGCTATAGAAATATATATTACATATTCCAGGAGTTGTATTGAATATTTTAGACCAGTGGTGGTGAACCTATGCCATGTGTGCCAGAGGTGGCACTCAGAGCCCTCTCTGTGGGCACCCAGGTGGTTGCCCCAGCACAGAGTTCACCCCGTCCCTCTGCCCAGCGGCCCTCCCCCCCTTGTTGCAGTGTTGGCATTTTGTGATAAATAAGTGGGTTTTGGGTTGCAGTTTGGGCACTCGGTCTCTAAAAGGTTCGCCATCACTGTTTTAGACCAGTCAATACCTGAAACTGAGAATACCGAACCTGCAGATATGGAAGGAAACCTGTATTGTGAGTCCTGGTTAGGGTTAAGATTAGGGTCAGGATTAGGGCAAGGATTAGATCAATTTGTATTTCTTGAACCCACAAAATATTCCAGTACAGTATTCCTCTCAACCTCCTACAACCAGAACATGATATTTCTGCTTCTCAACATCATGGGTGACAAAAATTGGTATTGCTTTTGTCTTGAGTTTCCCTGCCCCCCACCCTATTGTGTTCTATTAATTGGAGAGAGATAAATGTACTCCAATGGCAAGATGCAATACATTTTGGGGGGCAATTTTTGTCTCAGCTGACTGGGGGAACTGTGCACAGGAAGTGGCTGAAACTTGAGGACATCACTTAGGTTTCACCAAATGAGGGTGAATTAAAATGCTCTCCTTTAAGACAGGAGTTCTCAACCATTTTAAGCCAGGACCCAGGTCATGCTCCCTCAGACAGCTTCAGGGGCTGGATGGCCATTTGCCCTTCCTCCACCACATGACACTTCCTGGTGTGGTGGAGGTGGTGGTGGTGGGCACATGATATGGTGCTGTGAGCAGCAGGTTGAGAATCCCAGCCTTAAGATTTAGTCCCATCTGAATTCTGAACTGATGTATGGTTCTGGAATAGGAAAACAGTCCAGTTCTCAGCCAGCTCTTGAAAGTTCTTATCTCCTGTCCACAAGCTTCCTCCATCCACATATGCATAGATGTCCAGGGCATTGCTCTGGTACTAAGAAGCAATATCTTTTATTCCACCACTCTTCTCCTCCACTTGCTCTGGCTCAACTTTCTCCAGTGGAGGAGGGATGGCCGGCCCCATGAGTTTTGTGCAAGTAACCAAGCTGCCTTCATTTCATGAATGCAGAATCTCCTTGCTGAATCGTGATGTAGAAGACCCCAGAGAAATTGACAGGATGCCGTAGGTTGATGTTTAGGTCAATCTCACTGGGAGTCTTGAGATGCAGGGAAGGTGGAGAGAGAGAGAGAGAGAGAGAGAGAGAGAGATATATATATATATATATATATATATATATATATATATATATATATATATATATATATATATATATATATATATATATATATATATATATATATATATATATATATATATATATATATATATATATATATATATATATATATATATATATATATATATATATATATATATATATATATATATATATATAATTTCAATTTCAGTTCATTCATTCACACGGTGAAAATGTCCAGCAGCGAGGACCTGCAACTTTATTGTATTCAATCTTGTGTAGCAGTTACTAAAATTCTACGTTATAACCTTTTGTATGGAAATGATAATAATAATAATAATCATAGTGCAGCTATAGGTACATTATAACCCTTAGTGTGAATGGAGAAAAAAATGTACTAGACTGTATTATTCAAAATAATAACAATCATGTTGATATTTCTTTCTCTCTATTGTTTTTTTTTTAATTTGCATCAATGCCTTATTGATAAAATGGTGAGCAAATAACCATTAAGAGATGATCCTGCTTGTTTTACCTGGAGGTCTTGACCTGATTCATTTGGTCATATCAAATCTCATTGAAGCAGATGCAAAATGAACTGTGGTCTCTTCAACCCCATAGCTTTCAGTGGGACGTGAGTTACCCCCAAGTGGTACGTATGGGAGTCCCATTAAACAGAATGGGTTGCAGACCAGAGTAAGGAGAAGAGGGTGGGTTGATCTTTGCTCCAGTTGAAATCGAACGGCTCCACCTACAAGAGACCCACTGAATTAATGGCATTTTAAGTATAGACTGTGTTGACTTAATGGTTAAGACACTGAACTTGACGACTGGAAGGTCGGCAGTTCGAGACCCAAATACTGCACGATGGAATGTGATCCCGTCTCCGTCCTAGCTCCTGCAAATCTAGCAGTTCAAAAGCAAGAAATTGCAAGTAGATAAATAGGGGCCACTTCAGTGGGAAGGTAAAACAGCAGTTCCATGCACTGGCTCTTTGGCTAGAAACAGAGGTGAGCACTGATTCAATACATTTACTCTTTCCCTGCTTCTCCTCATTTTAATCCTCTTGGATGTTGGATGGCCCCATGGTACCTTTGACTTTGGACACAGCAGCTCCAAACAAGGGTCTTGTGTTGTATCCAAACTAGGCTCCATAGTTCTCAGGCCAAGAAAGTTCCTCTATTCCTGCCCTTCTTTCCCCATTTATTTTAACATCATGAGGTAAGGTAAAGGTAAAGGTCGCCCTTGCTCAAAAACCTGTCGTATCCGACTCTAGGGTTCAGTGCTCATCTCTGTTTATATCAAAAGTGCCAGTGCTGTCTGCGTCTGCAGACATTTCCATGGACATGTGGCAGGCACGGAACGTCATTTACCTTCCAATCAAAATGGTCCCTTTTTATCTACTTGCAATTTCTTGCTTTCAAACTAGGTTGGCTGCAGCTGGGACAGAGACGGGAGCTCATTCCGTCATGCTTTACCCAAGAATCGAACTCCAACCTTCCAGTCAGCAAGTTCAGCGTCTTAACCACTAAGCCACCACAGTCCCCGTGATCAGCTGTAGCAATCTCTAATTTACGTGGCTGAAGTCCTAGAGCTTTCATTAATTCATCTTTCTTTCTCTATGATGTTCTCAGTCCAAGACGGTGTCTCTTCCAGTTGAGAGTAACGGTTGGATTCAACCTGAGTTTGTTAAAATGTTGTGTTGTTTTAATTTATTGAACCAGGGCATTTGATTACCATCAAATGTAAAGATGCCTTTTTATATATATATATATATATATATCTCAAGTTACTCTATATCGTGGCCTTTTAGTTCCTTAAAACATTACATTGAATAAACTTGAAAAACATTGTACATGTCCTCAGAAGTCTGCCTGATGAAACAGAAATAAATAAATATATATGAATTTATCTTGTTGTCACATTTTCCTCTTCCCAGGGGCATCTAGAGAGCAGCGTAGCATGAATGGGGGAAGGTTGAATAATGAAGCATGCTCTGTCATTTTGGCAGGATTTTTAATGGGACATATCAGGGAAGTCATAGGATTGCCAAAGCAGATGAAATATGACTTCAGAATGAGAAATGCTTGTCAAAAGATTTGCTGGGCTCTAGGTGAGATCACTTGCTAGAATCTCATCCAATTATTTTGGTCCATGGGTCATTTTGTGATTTCAAGGTATTACGCGGGGCTATGAAAAGTCTGAGCACATGGTTTCTAACTTGTTGCTTGCTCTCGGTATCACATAACAAATAGTTTCAATGGTACAATGTTAAGGCCGCTCCTAAAATATCCATATTGGCATCTGGATTAGTGTCAGTGGAGGCTTTTATCCAGTTGATCTAGAGATATGGTGAGATATGGTTCCCAATGTGGAGCACATGCCCCGGGGGGGGGGGGGAAGGTATTTTTAGTGGAGGCAATTTGAGAATCAGTTATTAACAGTGAATGGCCTTTTAGGCTTTGTTCGTGTGAATAGGAGTTCACTTTTTGAATAATAAGAATTATATGCCACAGGGGTGGGGGGAATCAGGATTTTAGAGATGTTTAGGTGGGGCATGGCCAAAAAAAGGTTGGGAACCACTGGGCTTGGGGTTCAACTCCAATATTGTGAATTAAGGTGGCTCTAGTCTAAATTTTGAAGCTATTGTTTGGTTGTTGTTATGTGCTGTCAAGCCTTCTCCAACTTATGGTGACCCTATGAATGAGAGAACTCCAAAATGTCCTCAATGGTCCTGTTCCATCCCAGCAAGTTATAGCCCAGAGATGGCCAACCTTGGCACTCCAGGTGTTTTTGAACTTCAATTCCCAGAAGCCCTAATCAGCAGAGAACACCTGGAGTGCCCAGGTTCACCATCACTGTTATAGCCTGTGGATGGCTTCCCTTGGATTTGGCCTGACTCATTTCCTGCTGCATTCCACCTTTCCCAACATCATTGGTCTACAGGGCTCTTAATCCATCCCTAGCTTCATTAGTTCTATTGCCGTCATCGTCGGCTGCTACTCATGTCCAAGTATAGATTTCCCTCCCCCTCAAAACAGGAAAAATGCCATTGGCATGAAATTTGGTTAAGGTGGATCCCAGCTTGCCATGAAGTGACCCACGCACTATGGTGACATTATGGTGTCACGGAGCCATCTCCTGCGGCACATATGAAATGAGACATATGAGACATACAGGATTTGACACAGGGACTGCAATGGACTGCCGCAGCCTTGAGGATTTGGACAAGGTGCGCCTTCACAGCCAGTCCATCTGGCATGGCTTCTTCCGCCTCCATGACCATTGGGAATCAGAGTTTCTCCACTGCTCATTTTGCTGTCGTGCCCAGTATGATGGTTTCCAATGGCCTTTCCTCCACTGAGGGGGACCATCACCCCACTTAAAGGAGCTCATCTGCCCATAGCCATTGGCCCCTTTAGGGAGTCAGGTTATTTAATGCCACCCATATATTTCTGTCATATATGTGCTTGGTCAGGTATTACAGTATTCTGTATTCAGAGCCAGGAGAAGTTACTTTTAGGGCTGCTCTTGCATTTCCCACTTGGCACTTAGTTTTCAAGCCCTGTAAGATTCCTTGACTCTGGGTGAGAGAGTGTAAAAGACAATGAGCAAAAAAAACAAACCAAAAAAACCCCTCTTTTCTCATCAGAGTTTCCATAACGAAGGGCCTCATGCAAAACTAGTGTCCGTTCCTTGTGAGAAGCAAACGTGTGCGCACAAAACTAGAGTAGAAGGGAAGCCCAGCTGTCATAAATATATGCAAACTACCCAACCTCCGAAATCCATGTCACAAAGCGGGACATATCTTGTCTTGTTGCATGAAGAGATGAATTATTTAACCATGCATTGTACTTATATGCCATAATGAATTGTTATCTGCTATCCAGTTGCTTCCAAGTCTCATGAGTTAATGACCAAACAATTCCTCCTCAACAGTAAACTTTTCTCACGTTAGGTAACGGTAAAGGTAAAAGTCACCTTTGCTCGAAAGCTAGCCGTATCCAACTCTAGGGTTCAGTGCTCATCTCTGTTTATAGCCAAAGAGCCAGTGCTGTCTGCGTCTATAGACGTTTCTGTGGACATATGGCAGGCATGACTAGACACCGGACTGCATAGAATGCTGTTTACCTTCCCTCTGAAGTGATACTTATTTATCTACTTGCAATTTCTTGCTTTCGAACTGCTAAGTTGGCAGGCATTGGGACAGAGACGGAAGCTCACTCCATCATGTAGCACTCGGGTCTCAAATTGCTGTCCTGCTGATCTTCCAGTCATCAAGTTCAGCATCTTATACACTAAGCCACCGCAGTCCCTGTTTCTTGCATTAGAATCTGGATTTTTTTCCAGAGGAAAATGAGTGAAAATCATTTTTTGTGAGTTATGTTTGGCCAGCTTTCCTTCAGGGAACCAAAGGTCCCATTATACACAGTCTGGGTATGCCAGTAAATTTCATGGCCAAGAATAAAGTCAGTCCACACCATGGCCAAAGTCCTGGTTCGATCTTTGCCTACTACACTAGTACACTGTATAGTCTCAAAAGAAAACTAATCTGGGAAAATCACAGCCCTGGTCAGATATGCATCAAAGTACATTCAACCATCCATTAATTCATTCATTCATTCGCTTCAGGTTCAGCACTGCTGTTATCAAGAGGTCCGAGTCTCTCTCTCCATCCTACTTTCCATCTGCTGATCCGGACCTCAAAATAATCAAATCATGCAATTATGCAAATTTTATTTCTAAATCCCCTCCCCCCCACAGTTCTGATTGGCTGGATGTCCTGCACTGTAAAGCAATTTGCATAACAATGACCAGGTTGATTCTCAGCATCAGTCTAAGAACTGGGGGGGGGGGAAGCTCTTCTGATTGAATATTGTTATTTTCCTGATTGGATTGACTATAATAATCTGCCTCCTCTGACTGGTTCCATTACAAGGATAATCTGTGTTTAAAAAAAAAAAAAAGCTGTTTTGCTGGAAGAAACAACCAGACAAATAATGCTTTTTTTCACCATTTTCTGGAGCTTTGACAGATAAGTGGGAAAATGCATGCCAAGTAAGAAGTCAAGAGCATATCTACAAGATGAACTACAAAGCAGTGCTTGGAAACTTATTGCAGTTTTGTGTCAGGTTTGTTAGGTAGGTAGGATGGATGGATGGATGGATGGATGGATGGATGGATGGACGGACGGATGGATGGACAGACAGACAGACAGATAGCTAGATAGATTTTAAAAAAATTATTATTTTATTGTATATACCAGAACAAGCAGTGATGCGCTGCAATTTTTTTTTAATACCCCCCCCACCATGGGCATGGCTAACTCTGTGGGCATGGCTAACTCTGTGGACCATGCCCACTTGGCCTCCCTACACCATGGCCTGGGGTAGGGAGGTGGGCGTGGGTGGCCAAGTGGGCATGGCCTGGGGGAATTTCCGCTACCAGTGCCCGGGCACCTGTGGGCACCGGGAGCAGCTCACTACTGAGCACAAGCACCATTCTGGCACACAATGATAAAGAACAGACCACAAAACAGTAATATTAAAAACAAAACAATCCAAATAGAATAAAAATAAAAAATCATAATCATTAATAAAACATTAACAATAAAATACCTACCTAGATCGTATTAATACATTTAGAGACTTACAGTAATTAATAATTATCCATCCATCCATCCTTCCTTCCTTCCTAACCAATCAACCCCCCACGTATCTATCTATCTATCTATCTATCTAGATAGATAGATAGATAGATTTTATTTTTCTGTTTTATATTGGTTATACTTATGTTTAGATAGATAGATAGATAGATAGATAGATAGATAGATAGATAGATAGATAGATAGATAGATAGATAGATAGATAGATAGATAGATAGATAGATAGATAGATAGATAGATAGATAGATATTTGTGTCACACACATTCATAGAGTTTACCAAATGAACTCTATGACTGATGCATATTTTTTATTCCTCAGCAGAACTCAAATGTGATTTGAGAGTAAAATTGCAGGATAAATAGAAGCACTTACAGTGTTGTTCGTCCTGATGTTTGTGGGTTAATGGTCCCAGAGAGCTGGTACCTCCGGAAAATTGCAGTGTACGTGGCTCAGGCAATTCTCCAGCTGCCTGAGGAAGAGCAGAATCTCCCGTCCTTTCCTTTTGTTAATCTGATTTATACACTGAAAGCCGTGTCTCAGCAAAAACAGTAATTTGTTATAGCTTTTTGTGAGGAGCTATGACAGGCCGTTTGCAGTGGGAACGGATATCATTTAAAGGTGTTTAAAAGAAAGTTATTGCAAGAGGAGAGGGGTATGTTTTCTGTTTGATTGGGGTTTGTCACAGTGTGGAAAAGGAAGACTTAAGGTAGGTGTTCTCAACCTTTCAAAGCCGGGGGCCAGGTCAGAGAGCTTTGGGGTAATGCATGGCCCAGAAGAGACTGCTTGCCCTTTGAATTTTTAGTGGTTAAGACACTGAGTTTGATGACCAGAAGGTCAGCAGATCAGCAGTTCGGAAACTTCATGAGAAAGTGAGCACCTGTCATCTGTCCCAGCTCCTGCCAACCTAGCAATTCAAAAGCAAAATATTGCAAGGTAACAGCATGTTGTGCACTCCAGCCTCTAGTCCTCGCAAACATCTGCATATGCAGACAGTGCTGGATCTTTGGCTATAAATGGAGATGAGGACCAAACCTGTAGTTCAGGGATGCCCAAACTATGCCCTGAAGGCCGTGTCCGGCCCCCAACGCAATTCATAACATTGAATAAGAGTGTTCAAAATATATCTGGTTCCCTGTACCATTTTGACCATTCTTATTCCATCTCTGTCAAATAATGGTAAAGATATGACTCTAGCACCATGGTTCCCAATGTGGGGAACACACCCCACAGAGGGCAATTAAACTTTTAAGGGGGACAATTTGAGAATGAGTTTGGACCAAGTTGATGGCCTTTTAGGCTTCCTCCAGTGAATAGGAGTTCACTTTGTGAGTGATATGTCACAGAGGGGGAGGGGGTGGATCAGGATTTTAGAGATGCTTAGGTGGGGCATGGCCAAAAAAAGAGATTGGGAACCACTGCATCTAACGTGATTAGCCCAGGGCTGGCTCAAAGATGATAGATAAGTGTGACTTTTGTAATAATTCATCTTGACCCAATTGCCAGTTTTTTAAAACCCAAGCTAAGAACAACAGGAAAGCCTCGGTCCTTACAAGACAGTGGTGGGGAGCCATGGCACTCCAGATGTTCTTGGACTTCAATTCCCAGACTCCTTGGTCTTCAATTTCCAGCTGTTCTTGGATTTCAATTCACATAGTAAACCCATTCATGTGGATTCACAGAGACTTGGGCTTCTGAGAATTGAAGTCCAAGAATAGCTAGAGTGCCAAGGTTTGCCATCATGTAGTAAAACCATTCATGTGGATTCACAGAGACTTGGGCTTCTGGGAATTGAAGTCCAAGAACAGCTGGAGTGCTAAGGTTTGCCATCATGCAGTAAACCCATTCATGTGGATTTACAGAGACTTGGGCTTCTGGGAATTGAAGTCCAAGAACAACTGGAGTGCCAAGGTTCACCATCATGCAGTAAACCCATTCGTGTTAATTCACAGAGACTTGGGCTTCTGGGAATTGAAGTCCAAGAACAGCTGGAGTGCCAAGGTACACCATCACGCAGTAAACCCATTCGTGTGGATTCACAGAGACTTGGGCTTTGGGAATTGAAGTCCAAGAACAACTGGAGTGCCAAGGTTTGCCACCACACAGTAAAACAATTTGTGTGGATTCACAGAGACTTGGTCTTCTGGGAATTGAAGTCCAAGAACAGCTGGAGTGCCAAGGTTCACCATCATGCAGTAAACCCATTCGTGTGGATTCACAGAGACTTGGACTTCTGAGAATTGAAGTCCAAGAACAGCTGGAGTGCCAAGGTTTGCCACCACACAGTAAAACCATTTGTGTGGATTCACAGAGACTTGGGCTTCTGAGAATTGAAGTCCAAGAACAGCTGGAGTGCCAAGGCTCGTCATCACGGTTCTAGGAGAATGGAAGAGAAACTTCTTAATAGCTATGTTTCCATACTGCATCCCTGGCCAAGAAGCATTAAAACATCTTGTTTTGCTTGGAATAGTTCCTACGAAACACTGTGTGTTATTGTTACCCAACAAAAGAACTTCACAACAGGAGGGGAAATTAGGCTATATCAGGGGGACTTTTCATTGACAAAAAAAGAGAGAGCATTTATTGCTACATGAGCACAGGTTACACAGAGATTAGGTTGCCTTCCAGTTATAAGTACCGGGTTCACGCTGAGAGCTGGCTCTAAATTATCTGTTCCACTAACAGCAACATATAGTCGCAAGAAGACCACGCCGGGGAAATAATTAATCCAGTCATTCCCCCAACCTTATCTTCCTTTTGCTTCTTCAATCCAAATTATCTTCCATCTTCTACTAATGAAAACATGCAGGTTGCTTAAATTACACGGCTCTTGATACAACAGGCTCGTAGGGGCTTCGATTTCAACCTGAGTAACAACGCCATCCGACCAAACTTTTGCTGACGTGTGTGAACTACACACCTCGCCAGTCCAGTTGTTCTCAAATATGTGGTAGGTGGCTTTCTGTCTGAACCAGATAGACTCTGTTATCTGGGGAGGTTCTGTGTGAGAGCTTGTTGTTCTAGGGCATGGGGTTCTCAACATTTTCCAGCCATGACCCCCTCAAAAAACTGAGCAGCCCAAACGCATGGTGCCATAAAATGCGTCCATGGCTGTCGTAAACGCGGGTGCATTTACAGTGTGTTTTGGCTGTTTTCGCCACTGGCTGGAGCGAGGGCAGCAGGCCACATGGAATGGTGCCTTTGGATCCTGCACCCCTCGTTTTAGGGGGTGGGTAGTTTTAACTGTTTTTAACATTTTTTTTAATTTTTATTGTGAACTGCCCTGAGTCGGCTTTGGCCGAGTGAGCGGTATATAAATGTGACAATTAAATTAAATTAAATTAAATTAAATTAAATTAAATTAAATTAAATGGTACCACAGCCAGGTCTGGCCCATAGGCCGTAGGTTGCGAACCCTTGGTCTAGGGTTCTGGCTCCTTAGGAGAAACCCTATGGAAAGACAAAAAATGTTGTGGCACCTTAAAGACTAACTCCTGTATTTAAATGTGAACTTTCATGAACCAAGTCCACTTCATCAGATGACTTTTGAATACATGAGTTAGTCTTTAAATACATTTAAATACAGGAGTTAGTCCTTAAAGTGCCACAATATTTTTTGACTTTTTTTTTGCTGTTCTGTTTCGTTTACTCTCAGATATCTATGGAAAGAGTAAACAAAACAAAACAAAAACATCGTGCCACTTTAAAGACCATTTGCTGTATTTGAATGTGAGCTTTCTTGGATCAGGTCCACTTCATCAGACTTGATGCCATCAATGTATATACATCAGGTACACAGATTCCTAGATCCTTTGGGTTGCTTTCACAAAGCCTTCATTTGTGGTTGGCACACCGTGTGAGCCCAGTAAGGTGATATCTGTTCTTGGTTTTTATTTATTTATTTATTTACTAGATTTATAGGCCGCCTTCCTCGCCTCGGCGACCCAAGGCGGCTCACATCAATCAAAACCATCTTGTACATTAAAAACTAACCACTAAAACGATAAAATGATTAAAGTCTAAAAACCAATATCCCCTTAATTTTTTAAAAAAACCCAAACAGGGCTAAATGAGCCAGCGTGCCTCGGTTGTGCTGCCAGACGTGCAACCAACAGATGAGTTAAAGCTTGCTTCCCTGTTCCACCATCAAGGTTTCCCTTGCTCAAAAGCCAGTCATATTCAACTCTAGGATTCAGTGCTCATCTCTGTTTCAAAACCAAAGAGCCAGTGCTGTCTGATTCGGAAGACTTTTCTGTGGTCATGTGGCAGGCATGACTAGACATTGGAGCCACCATCAAGGATACAAATAATTCCTTTTTCAAGCACAGCTCAGAAACTCAGGACTCTCTCGGTCACCTTCTTCCTCCGCTTTAGAGATGCCAGGAGGGTGGGATATAAATGCGCAAAAATAAAATAAATAAAATAATAAATAAATGCCTGGCTAACATTTTCCTGCCCTGAGATGAGGATATTCCTACCTTGATGGGATGATTTGCTTTGCTGAAGCCCTTCTGCAAATGCATGACTGATATTAAACTCATACATTCATGCCACAGAAGCAATGCTTGACCATGTCAGCAACCTTAGAACTGAAGCTGAAATGCCCACCACCACCGTTTCAATCACAAATGCATGAATTGGTTTATTTCTTGCCCTTTTACACAGAACAGTCTCTGGTCTCATTTATTTGTATTTAATTTTTTGCATGATACGCCATTTTTAATTTTTATTTTAATCCACTGTGGAAAATATCTGCATTTGAGTTTGCACGGTTGAACAGGCAACCTTTCCAAACATGCTCATTCAAAAGCACTGGGGGATTTTGTTATATATTATGGAACTACAGCAAGGTATGCAGACCGTGGCAAAAACTGATGGTCAGTGAATACATTGCTGTATGTTGGACATTTCTTCCTTTTTTATGGCAGCCTTAGTCATATCCCATAGGGAATGCAGTGACTTAGCTGAACTTGATGACTAGAAGGTCGGCAGGTCAGCAGTTCTAGACCCGAGTGCTGCAGGATGGAGTGAGCTCCCAGCTCTATCCCAGCTTTTGCCAACCTAGCAGTTCGAAAGTGAGAAATTGCAAGTAGATAAATAGTTACCACTTCAGTGGGAAGGTTGGTAAACAGCATTCCATACACTCTTGTCTAGTCAAGCGGGTAGGAATCAAAACCTGAGGCAGCCTGAACATGAGAAGGGTGTTGTATCAAAGGCAGGGGTCACCCTTCCTGGAAAGGGTGTATAGGGTTTGGTGCTCATCTATAGGGTTTGGTGCTCATCTCTGTTTACAGCCAAAGAGCCAGCAGTGTCGGCGTCTGCGGACGTTCCCATGGTCATGTGGCAGGCTTGACTAGATATAGAATTCTGCTTACCTTCCCACCAAAATGGGACCTATTTATATACTTGCAAGTTCTTGCTTTCAAACTGCTTGGTTGGCAGGAGCTGGGACAGATGGTGGGAACTCATGAAGCACTCGGGTCTAGACCTGCTGACCTTCCAGTCGTCAAGTTCAGCATCTTAACCACTAAGCCACCCCAGTCATTAAAGGCAGAGCTGAACTAAAACACCTAGGACAATTAAGGATTCCGAATTGTTCCACTCTGCTTCTCAGACCAGCCCAGGTAATTCAAAACTGACAAAATCCAAGCTGAAACGCCAGCGATGGGAAGGGTAGAGGTGCCTCCTACCTGTCAGGTGAATCGACCTTTCTCAGTGCTGGGCTGAAAGCTTTTCATGGGCACAGGTGGCCCCACCTGCTGTAGACTGTGCTCTGCACCTGTCTTGGCACCCGTCAGGTGACAGTTTGTTGGCCTGAGCGATGGACAGGGGGCTGCTGATAGCATCTGGGAGCTGGCGGCAGCCAAGGATATCTTGCCAAGAGAATGTGACAGAGAAGGAGAAAAAGAGAGCGGCAGGAGCTGGGTATCAGGATGCCAAAGACTCTGTAGGCATGTGGGCAGCCCCTCCAGAGGCAAAATCAATAGCTCCAAGTGTAACGATTGAATTGGAGGCTTTGCTTTTGGAAGTCTAAAATAGATGCTGTTGTTTCCTTCCTTCCTAAAGGGGTGGGAAAGGGTAAAGCGAGGCTTAGAATTTGACCCTGGGGCCAGATGTGCATTCCTTTCCTCTTGGAAGTCATAACAATGTCATACTGTGAGGATGGAAGTAGGAAGGATGAACATTGAATATGAAGTCTTATTGGGTGATGGGGAAAGGGGGGAATAATTTAGTATTCCATCATGTACTAAAAAAAAAAATACAGTGGACAATATTTGCTTTCTGTTCCATTTGCCAAAAAGGAAGACAGCCATCCTCTCTCCCCGAGTCAGCTTCCATCGTTCTTTAGCAGCCTTTTTTTCAGCTGGTTTTCTGTGACAGTATTTGTTGTCTTGGGACAACATATTGCATGCTGTACAACGTGGGGAAAAACCCTCTATGTTTGAAGCATAGCCTTTGCACGCTGTGCAGGAACATATAGATCACTGTGACAAGCTGCTTCTGAGGGTATCTGAATTTTTGGCAAGATGAGGAGCCAGAACTGGTCCCTTGGAGGTGGTTTCCAAAATAGTTTGCCAACAGGAAACCCATTTCTTTACAGGAGACAATAGACTTTAAAATTGTGGGCATGAGCATACTTAAATAGACATGTGCACACTTGCACACTAGAAAGATAATTGTGCTTTGCAGAAATTTGGCAAAATATTCTTGGGAAGGAGGGCTTCTCAAAAGATTTTATTTTTGTTTGAGGGATGGGATGGTGCATAGAAAGATGTCAAAGATGCAGTTTAGTTTGTGGTTTACAGGATTGAGGGACTCTCAGTTTTGAGAACAGGGGAAAGATGGAGGGTGGACAAGACTGAAGGAAGGATGGCCACTGGAAAATGTAACACTCTAGGGCTGTGATGGTGAACCTTGGCACTCCAGGTGTTCTTGGACTTCAATTCCCAGAAGCCCAAGTCTCTGTGAATCCACATGAATGGGTTTACTTCACACAGAAAACTCATTTGTGTGGATTCACAGAGACTTGGGCTTCTGGGAATTGAAGTCCAAAAACATCTGGAGTGCCCAGGTTTTCCATCATGGCTCTAGGACATGGGTCCCAAATTTTGGGTCTCCAGATGTTCTTGGGAAGAAGATTTCAGAAATCTTGGCCAGCACAGCCAATGGTGAGGTTTCTGGGATCTGTAGTTCAAAAACACAAGATTGGGAACCACTGCTCGAAGCCAGTCTTTCTCAACCTTGGGTCTCCAGGTGTTCTTGAACGTCAATTCCCTGAAGCCCGAGTCAGTACACCTGCTGATTGAGACTTTTATGAATTGAAGTTGAAGAACATCTGGGGACCCAAAGTTGAGAAAACCCTATGATCTAGGTATTAACTTTTTCCTGAGACATTCTGTTAACAGTAAATCTTGGCACTCCAGGTGTTCTGGAACTTCAATTGCCTAAAGCCCTGATCAGCAGAAGTACTGACTTGGGCTTCTGGTAATTGCAGTCCAGGAACACCTGGAGTTTCAAGGTTCGCCATCACTGTGCTATAATCTGAGTTTTATAGCAGCTGTCCAAGGTGCTGAAACCCCTTGGGTTCCAGGGATCACACCTAGATAGTTCTCATAAAATTTGGTACAAAAACCAGACTGGTTTTTCAGGAATTGGTGTCACTGGCTGGCATTGCCTCCATATACGTATGTGCTATGAATCCTAGCACCACATATTAATGGGCAAGATGGCAGGGAATGAGGGGAACCAGAATCTAACACTAGCTAGATGATCGTGGCTTCTCCAGCTCTGGCAGAAGAAAGTGCCCACCCTTGTAGACATCAAACACAGGGCACTACAAAGACCATGGTGGGACCCAAGAACAAGTTTTGCTCTCAGTATCCAGTAGAATCAACAGCATAACTTAATTCAGAATATTTGAAGAGCCTGGCAGTGCTGTTGGGGGGGGGGGGGGGATAAAAGATTGCTAACTCCAGTTCCACAAGCCTGAAAAATCCTCGATGTCAGCTTCTACTGGGAACGAAAAGAGCCCGATGGAGACATCATAAATCAACTCCCACACTAAGTTATGCAGCGTGTCATGGAGCATAACACCAGGGATCCCACGTGATCTGGAGCGGCAATATATTTCATATCTACGGGACACATCAGGTGGCGGTTTTTGTTTACACGATCTTCCCAGGACTGGGAAAGGTTTGGCATGTCTGCAATTACAGCTTTGCCTCTTTTCCAGGTTGCGTGCTGTGATGAAGCAGCAGATGGATCCAGCTGGAGAGGTTTAATGGGCATCTGAGTGAACAAGAGGGGTAGGGGGAACCTGGCATAACAGGTGTTGCAGTCCTGGCCCCCAGTAGAAGGAGTTTGGGGTAATATCACTACCATACTTCCTCCATTACTCTATTTCCTTTACTCCAGGTGGGAAAATAAATCCTTACAAGTGCCAAAACTATTTATTTTGTTTTGTATCATATACAGCTCTTGTGTGGATCAATTGCAGAAAAACCTGAGTACTGCTCTTCAGTTTTAGGAGCACTGGATGATTTAAAGCCTCCAACTTGATGCTTTAAGCCCGGGATTCTCAACCTGTGGCCCACAGGCTGGATGTAGCTCATGACACTCTTTCATGTGGGGCCCCCACTGCCTCCACCACACCAGGAAGTGCCATGTGGTAGAGGAAGGGCAAAATGGCCATCCGGCCCTCCAAAGCTGTCTGAGAGAGTGTGACTCGGCCCTTGGCCTTAAAAGGTTGAGGACTCCTGCTTTAAGTCTTAGCTCAGCCATTCTTTCTGTGCCTACCTTGCGAACATGCATTACTTTTCAAGAGGAATGGGTTCTGCAGTTTAAAAAATAATAGTTTATATCAGGATATAAAAATGGCTTTACCTATTTCTTGTCTCAGGGAATCTCATGGGGTTAGAGGGGCTACCTCTGCAAACCATGGACTCATCCTTCTTAGCAAGTGACTTGATGTTGGCCATAGATCATACGTAGTAATGTATGGCTGTGAGAGCTTAACCATAAGGACAGCTGAGCGCAGAAGAATAGACACCTTTGAATTGTGGTGCTGGAGGAGATTCTTTGAGAGTCCCCTGGACTGCAAGAAGATCAAATCAGTCAATCCTAAGGGAAATAAATCCTGACTGCTCTTTGGAAGGACAAATACTGAAGCTGAAGTGCAAGTACTTTGGCCACCAAATGAGAAGAGAGGACTCACTTGAGAAGACCCTGATGCTAGGAAAGATCGAAGGCAAAAAGAGAAGAAGGCAACTGAGGATGAGATGGCTAGATGGCATCATTGATCTGGGTGGACTATGGAGGATGGCAGATGACAGAGGAGCCTGGTATGTGGTGGACCATAGGATTGCAAAGGGTCGGACTAGACTGCAACAGAACAAAAATTGATCGTATATTCCTTTTGTTCTAATTGTTGTGTGGATAATTGAGTATGTCATAGGTTCTTAACCTTGAGCCCCCAGATGTTCTTGGACTTCAGTTCCCAGAAGCCATGATCAGCAGGGCTTCGGGTATGCTGACTTGGGCTTCTGGGAATGGAAGTCCAAGAACACCTGGGGCCTTAGGATTGATTAGGCTTATGTGTACACAAGCACCACTCTGACCATGCACCCATTCACACACGCTTGAAGGTATATACTGCAAGGGTTGAATTTTATTTCATTGGCAGTTATACCTGGGATGTCAGATAAATTAATAAAAATGTTTTCAAATACCTGGAACTGTTCTATTCAACCTAGCATATTTCCTTTGCTCTGTATAGATTATGTCCCTAAAAAAAGACTCTAAAATATTTTACATTTGATTTTAACATGCTCTGTTTGTATCTCAAATCAGGATCTTTCTTGCACCTCAGCCTACCTCCTGCAAGCATCCAGGAGGGCTCAATGCCACAGGAAGTCATCACTTAACATTTGGCCCCAAGAAAAGCCACCTTGATTCCTCTGTTTACCTGTTGTATTGTTTTCTGTTTATTCTTGCACCTGGCATGTTCATTGTTTTGGGACCCCTACTGTAATTACTTTAGATAGCTCCTTGGGGCAGGACAGGATGAGGATTAACCTGTGGGTGGGAATGGAATGTTCACCACATGATGTGGTCCACATCTCAAGAACTTCACAGTACGTGCCCTTCCATGATGTCCTTCTACAAGCCCAATGGTCAGCTTGTCTCCTGTATGTGGAACCTGGATCCTCGGATTGGTGGTGGTCAGCTATGATCCTCATGCTCCTTGGAAGCCCACCCAAGGACGTCCTTGCATACCTTGCCAGATTATGGACATTTGCTGCTCCCTGCTGAACTCAGGACATTGGCATAATCACCCTTGCCTTTGTCTCCCATTGTTGAACCTTTTACTTATGAACAGAAGGGTCTGGTGCTGGTTTTTGTTTTCATTGTAAACCTTTTATTTTTTAATTGTTAGAGAAGATGTTAGGGTTAAGGTTAGTTCTCTTGGGTATATAAATCGCCTGCTAGCATTGGGTCAGAAGAAGTAACTCTGGAACCAAAAAGAGGTGCTCAGTTGGGGGAAACTTTGATTAGGCAAAAGTGGAGATTTGGGCTTTGACCAGCACCTGGCCAGTGGTGATTAAACTCCTTTTCAATAAACCTAATTTTAGGTTAAAGGTTACCCTTGCTCAAAAGCCAGTCGTATCCGACTCTAGGGTTCAATGCTCCTCGTTCCTGGGATAAGGGTTCCGCCAGCAATCGAACCGTCTGAGTTGTAGCTGTGATCCAGATTTCAAAGGCTCCTGCAACACCAAGAAAGGGGCAGCAGTTTTTCTGGTAACAAGTGGAGGATCTAACTCCCAACTTCTGGCTAAACCACTGAGCTTTCCAGCCAAATTCAGCCTTCAATACTGCATTGCAGACAGCAGCGTGTTGGATAGGAGATCCCTTCCTTATGTAAGAAGAAGAAAAAGAAGAAGAAGAAGAGGTAGGATATGGAGAGAATGCAAATCATTTTTCCAAGTGTTGACTTTGAAAGAGATGAATATCAATCAAGATTACATTTTTGTGGGGGTGTGGATACGATATATATAGATTTTGCACCCCATTTCCATAAGGTTGCTGACTGATGCAAAATTTCCCCTTTAGTTTCACGGTATCAGGAATTATGTCTTATTCTGTGCATGCCTGTGTTTTGCCAAATACACCCCCTTTTTCTTTCTTTCTCTTATTATCCTGGATCATTAGCCAGCATCCCGTTGTGTAATGTGACCACTGAAGCTTGGGTTCCAATATGCCACAACATAAGATTGGGTCTCAAGTGGAGCATTTAAGGGAAAAATTATATTCTCCCTACCACAGCTTTATTGATGGCTAGGAATTCAAATGGGCCACAGAAATCCCCTTTTTTGCTTTGCAGAGAGGAATGAGAAAAATAATCTCCTTTTATCACTTTTGTGGGGGGAAATGCCTACCGCTGCAATTTTGTTTTAATGGCTAGATCTGTAGGACCAGTTATAAGAAGAATCCATTTCTCTCTTTTACATTTCTGCCATAATTTGTGAGTAGCTGATGCTGGCCACTTGAAATGTAAATAGTAGACTTCAAACAGTGTTCCACCTCCTCTTTGTCTGACATGAATGTTAATGACAAAGAATACAACCTGACAGGTCCTTTCGTAGACTGAAGCTCCACTGGTTTCGATATGAGCTATTTTCATGCAAATGTGAATTTGATTTGAAATACAACTCCCATCATCCCTTGGTAAGGTAAAGGTAAAGGTTTCCCTTGCTCAAAAGCCAGTCGTATCTGACTCTAGGGTTCAGTACTCATCTCTGTTTATATCCAAAGAGCCAGTACTGTCTGCATCTGCAGACATTTCCATGGACAAGTGGAAGGCATGCCTCAACACCGGAATGCACGGAATGCTGTTTACCTTCCCACTGAAGTGGTACCTATATATCTACTTGCAATTTCTTGCTTTCAAACTGCTAGGTTGGCAGGAGCTGGGGCATACCCGTCAAGCGCGGCTCCTGGAAATACGGGAACTGCTCCAGCATGGGTGTGCATGCACTGCAACAACTCATCTGCGCATGCACAGAACCCCTCTGCACATACAGCAACTCATCTGCGCATGTGCAAAACCCTTCTGCACATGCCCAGAGCCCATCTGCGTGCATGCGCAGTGACCCCTTTCCCCGCTGTTCGAATACGGGATGGAGGCGGGAAAGGGAAGGAACGAGCGGAGAAATATAGGAAATCCCGGCCAATCTGGGATACTTGACAGGTATGGACAGAAGCTCACTCCATCATGCAGTACTCTGGAATTGAACCTTCTAGTCCTCGAGTTCAGCATCTTAACCACTTGAGCGACCACAGTCCCTCATCCCTTAGTAGCCATGCATATAGTGACAGGATACCTCAAACCTACAACAGTTGAGAAAATATACCCTCTTGTGGGTATTGCTCCTCCTAAGATAAGGAGAGAAGTAGAAGTGGACGCCGAGAGAACTAAGCATGGAAGCCAGCTGGGTTCAGTAGTAGAATGTGTTGGGGGGGGGGGAATATTTTAGGACAGATTCTCTCTGTAGGAGAATAGAGTTGAGCAAGGCAACTGAATAGTACCCCCTTCAGTTAGTGGAAGATATTTACTCCCAGGACAGTGTTGAACTAGGAACACTGGTTTAAGGTTTATGGCCATAGAGTCAGAGGCTGGGAATTCAATTTCCCACTATGTCTTCCAGGAGAAAAGCCAGCATTCAAAGCTTTGGGCAAAGTGCACGATCCTGGCATGCTCAAAGAAGAAGGGAAGTGTAAAGGTATTTCTTTGTATTCCCTAATTACAAAATTCTGGAAACAGTCACCCTTAAGTCAGAACTAACATGGCAGCATGCAATTAGTACAGTGCATTACACACAAAAATAAATATTGTATGCTAGTTGGTCTAATCCATGTGTCCTATACTAAATCAAGTGTGTTGAATCCAAATCTAAAGTCCGATTCTGCCTAGGATGTCAGGCTCTTAAGTATGCAAATTTCACCCTCTTGGTTATGTTCTTGCATTAATCACACAGGATAAATTTGCCACAAAATTTAGCAAAAATTGTCCGATTTATTAACACAGCTGCACTCATGTACTCATCTCTAGCTCAAAACAGACTCACTATGGCCTATCTATACTATCCAATAAGATGGTTTTGCACTAGAGACAAGCCCTTGGTCCATCTCGCCTTATATACCTATTTTTGACGTCAGCTCACTGACTTGCGAAGACATGCCTAGCTGCTGCTGGAACATGCATGCCACCAGGGGACATGATTCCGTTGAGGTGGCAGCAGGTATAGTGGTAGCTGCAGCTGTTATAATGTTCCCATGTAAAAATACATTACCAAATTACTGACCATTTGAACAGCTATAGCACGCCTTAAAATCTGTACATGACGGGCAAATTCAGATTTGGAATCAGCACACTCGATATCATGTAAATCGCATGTGTTATTCCCAGTAGCAAAATCATTGTTGTGCAGTGTTATTATTTAAGTTTGCTTTAGGTGACAAGAAACAGCAGATGGCAATCCTTCACCTGCTAGATGTTTCATAGGCTTCGGCTCCACAAACCTCCAGCTTCCCTTGATAAGACATGATGGGACCTGTTGTCCAAAACCATGTGAAGGATTGAAGATTCCTCAATGTTGCCTGAATCCATGATGGAAAATGCTTTCTTGTGTGTTTGTTAAAACGATGCACCCAGAATCCTCTGACGCGTGATGCTGACTGTGAAATTCTGGGAGTTGTCATCTAAATAGCCAACAGTTCCCATTTCCATGATAATCAGGGCATGCCAACAATATCTGGGTTGGTATTGAGAGAGCACAGCTTGTGTCCCTTCCCTGCCCATTAAGGTGTGAAGACAGGATGAGCCCTAGCAGCCTTCACAGTCTTCCTGTGAAATTTAGACCCTCAACTTGTGGATTTGGGTGAATGAAGCACTTCAGGGCATCTGATGAGGAGACAAGATATTAATTCCTCCTGGGAAGCCAATTTGTTATTCCCCTTAGCTCTTTGGCGTCTCAACACCTTGCAAAAAGTCCTGTCAAGTGAACAGGTCATGCCAGTGACAGCTTGAGGACTTGTGTGGCGGTAGGGTGTCGTCAAAAAAAATTGGACACCTGTGAGTGCAAAGCTGGCCTTAGAGTTGAGAGACAACCTGGATGTTCATAAGTAGGAGACAGTGGAGATATGGGAAAGGAATGAGAACAGCGGGGAAGAAAGGGCAGATAAAATTTAAAAGATAGTGCCACTTATGCATGATCAAAGTCATGCCCAAACTATGACCCGTGGGCCGGATACAGCACCCAAAGGCATTACATCAGGCCCGTGATGTCTTCACAAACCAGGATGTAAATACCGACACTTCTGCACATGCATGAGAAGCAGCCGTTTTACTTCCTGTTTTGGTGCGCATGCTTCTGCGAAGTAAAATGGCTGCTTTCACACATGCGCAGAAGCATCCATGCCAAAGCAGGAAGTAAAATGGCCATTTTTGCACATGCACAGAAGTGTCTGCGCCATAGCTGTCAAGTATCCCTTATTGGCCGGGAAAACCCCTTATTTTTCCCTCTTTCCCACCGTCATCCCTTATTAATTAGATTGCAATGCCCTATTGCCACCATTGGAGGGCAGCACAGGATAAGCATAGCTGTCAAGTATCCCTTATTGGCCGGGAAAACCCCTTATTTTTCCCTCCGTCATCCCTTATTAATTAGATTGCAATGCCCTATTGCCGCCATTGGAGGGCAGCACAGGATAAGCATAGCTGTCAAGTATCCCTTATTGGCCGGGAAAACCCCTTATTTTTCCCTCTTTCCCACCGTCATCCCTTATTAATTAGATTGCAATGCCCTATTGCCGCCATTGGAGGGCAGCACAGGATAAGCATAGCTGTCAAGAATCCTGTATTTGCCAGGAAATTTCCCTTATTTCCAAATCCAAAACTTGACAGGTATGGTCTGCGCCAAAGCAGGAAGTAAAATGGCCACATTCCTGCATGCACAGAAGCGTCCGCACCAAACCGGGAAGTAAGATGGCCATGCATGCACATACACGCTCTGTTCCAGGGGTGTGGTCTGGCCCGCTCAGCTGTTTCGGAGGTGTGGTCAGGCCCCTGGCCCAAAAAGTTTGGGCACCCATGTGCTACCATATAAAAAGGAAAATGCATCAATTAAATGCACCATTTCAATAAAATATAAAGGGGCCCAGGTGGCGCAATGGTTAAACTGCTGTCCTGCAACCAAAAGGTTGTAAGTTCAATCCTGACTAGGATTCAAGGTTGACTCAACCTTCCATCCTTCCGAGGTCAGTAAAATGAGTACACAGCATGTTGGGGGCAAAATGCTAATTAACTCATGAACCGCCCAGAGATTACACTAAGTGCTATGGGGTAGTATAAAAGTGTGGTTGCTTGCTTTGCTTACACATATGCATGTAAAGATCACAGAGTAGACACTACTGTTTTAAGACATTATGTGACCCTATGTGACCCAGTATGTGACCCTATAAAGGATCCCAAATACAGAAAAATGGCATACTAGATGTTTTAACATTTATATTTATTTATTTATTTATTAGTCACATTTGTACTGCCGCCCATTCGGCAAACAACTCTTGGTGACGTACAACAATTACATCATGAACTACATAAATCCCACTAGAGAACTATAAAAAACTTAAAACCAGTAAAAAAATGCCAATTAAAAATACAATATAAAATTAACCTGGCAATTAAAAAGAGCAAGGGAGTGATATTACTATATCAGCCAGCAGGTGGGGTCCACCGCATCCCCAGTGCCCCACATCTACTTTGCCAGCCAAGTTTATAGCCCTTTCCTGAAGGGCAGCAACTCCGTCTGGAGTCGTAGCTCAATTGGCAGGAGGTTCCATAGGGCCAGAGCAGACACAAAGAAGGCACACTTTCGGGTGGCACAATAAGAGAGCTTCTCTGGTCCACTGTGGTGGGATGGACAGTTGTTCTTGGGGTGACACAGTCTCTTAAGTATCCTGGCCCGCTACCATGTAGGGCTTTAAAGGTAATAACCAGCGCCTTGAATTGCACCCGGAGGCACAGTGGCAACTAGTGCAGCTCCCGAAGCAGTGACGAGGCATGAGCGTAACGTCCGCACCCCATCAAAACCCGGGCAGCCACATTCTGGACCAGTTGCAGCTTCTGAATGGTCATCAAGGGCAGCCCCATGTAGAGCGCATTACAATAATCCAGTCTGGAGGTGACCAGAGCATTCGTGACCATGAGCAAGGAGTCCCGGTCTAGGAGCGGGTGTAACTGGCGTATGACACGAAGTTGTGCAAAAGCCCTCCTGGCAAATTTAGAATAGTCAACTTTAACTTAAAAATGAAATATGAGAGAGATCTCTCTATTGGTGAAGGCTCTGGCCATGGATGGTGGCAGGAACCTCAAAGCTAGCAGAATATAACAATTTTAAAAATGTCAATGAATGCCAGGAAAGGATATCGGATTTCAGAATTCATAATGTTCAGAGTTTCCTAGAATAAACACTGGCACAGTAATTGAACATACAGGTCAAGGTTTATTTATTTTGTTAAATTTCTATACCGTCCACTCGACCACGGCTGCCTCAGGGCAGTTCACAACATGAATAAAACAGATAAAAACAGAATTAAGAACCCACCCCTAAAAAGGGGTGCAGATACTGAGGAACCATGGGGGAAGGCATGCTCCTCTATACCAACCACCCAACGAAAGCCACCCCTCCACCTGCACCCCAAACTTGGCCCGCCAGCCAGGTTTATAGTTCTTTTCTAAAGGGCAACAACTCCGTCTGGAGACGCAGTTCTACTGGCAGGAGGTTCCAAAGGGCCGGTGCGGACACGGAGAAGGCCCTCCTCCTTGTGCCAGAGAGGCGAGCCCCCCTGGCCGATGGCACAATAAGAGAGCCCCTCAGGTCCGCTCTGGTTGGACGGACAGACGTCCTTAGGGCAATGTGGTCACTTAGGTAACGTGGCCCACTACCATATAAGGCTTTAAAGGTCAAAACCAGCACCTTGAATTGCACCCGGAGGCAAACTGGTAACCAGTGCAACTCCTGAAGCAGTGGTGAGGCATGGGCATAACGTCCATACCCCATCACCACACAGGCCGTAGCATTCTGGACCAGCTGCAGCTTCCGAATGGTCATCAGGGGCAGCCCCATGAAGAGCGCATTACAATAATCTAGTCTGGAGGTCACCAGTGCGTGAGTGACCATGAGCAAGGAGTCCCGGTCCAGGAGCGGGCGCAACTGGCGAATCACCCGAAGTTGGGCGAAGGCCCTCCTGGCCACAACCGCCACCTGTTCTTCTAGCAGCAGCCACGAATCCAAGAGGACCCCCAAGTTGTGCACAGGGTCGGTCTGGGGCAACATAGCCCCATCCAAAACCAAAGATGGTAGCTCCCGGGATAATGCAGGACCCCCTATCCATAGCCACTCAGTCTTACTAGGACTGGACTTATGAATGAAGTTGAACTGGCTATACTCTTTATTTTAACTTCTAAGTGGACATGTGAGTAGGCTAATGAAAATGGTTAGTTTCTTCAAATGGTTGCGCGTCTCGAGCGGCTGCTCGGGGCATGTGCTTTGCATCCCTACTCCCAGGGATGAGGCAAGCCTGGGAACGCGCCCGAATTGCATGCGGTGAGGAGGGGTGGAGCAAGAGCCTATTTAAGAGGCTGGCTCCTTCCTTCCTCACCCTTTGGTTTCGGCATCGCACGGGGCAGTTTGCCCTCCCTCCCTCCCTCCTTCCCTAAGTGCTAATGTGATTTTGTTGGTCGCTGTTAAGGGCCGGATGGGAATTTTTGCTTAACTCTCTGATTGGCCTTGAGAATTATGGTGTTTTTGCCCATCCCACACTGGCATGGACGGTTGAGATATGGAGTCTTGTTTTTGTTGTTGGTCCAGTGGTGGGCATCAGCAGGTTCGCACCAGTTCGCCAAAACCCGTAGCAGAAATTCTGGCTGGCCCCGTCCATCCAAGTTTTGAAATAAAGTACAGTAGTCCTAATTCGGGTGCAATGCAGGGCTTTCCCCCTGGCCACGCCCACCGTACCACGCACACAGAGTAGGTAGTAAAAAAAATTGGAGCCCACCACTATGTTGGTCACTTGGCAGGTAGCACGGGTAAGGCCATTTATCAGAGCCCAAAGAAGGGTCAGGTAGGGATGCATTTGTTCCAACAGCCTCGCAGTGTGACAAGGTCCTTAATTAGGGCTGTTGGAAACATGCGGACCCGGAACAAGGGACTACCAAGTTTGACAGCTTGGTAGTCAGTAGTTATGTTCACCTGAGAATTTTAGCCAGAAGTGGACCATCATTTCTATTTTGGGCATGTAAATTAAAGAAAAGTGAAAAATTTGAATATTGAATAATTGGCAATAGCCTTACATGCGCTACACTAGCCCTTGTTGCAGATCAGTAGAATTACAGTTGAATTGTTGATTTAATAAAGTGGCCCAGAGTTATTATCCAAAGCAAAGTTGTCTGGCTCGTTACTTGAGAAATGGGATTGTTGTCAACTCACATTCAAAGCCCCCATTTAACAATGTAAACAGCAAATTATACAGTTTTAAACTCCCCGGCTGCTATTTCGGTTCTTTAAAATTAAATATTAAATATTAAAGGCAGGATGGATAGATGGGGAGGCCAGGCGGCGGGAGAGGTCGCGATCCTCCACCGCCGCCGCCGCAAGGAGGCTGCCCGCGGCCAGGAGCAGCCGCGGGACCACCCCAGCCGGGGGTGAGGAGGACCGGCCAGGCGGCGGGAGAGGTCGCGATCCTCCACCGCCGCCGCCGCGAGGAGGCTGCCCGCGGCAAGGAGCAGCCGCGGGACCACCCCAGCCGGGGGTGAGGAGGACCGGCCAGGCGGCGGGAGAGGTCGCGATCCTCCACCGCCGCCGCCGCGAGGAGGCTGCCCGCGGCCAGGAGCAGCCGCGGGACCACCCCAGCCGGGGGTGAGGAGGACCGGCCAGGCGGCGGGAGAGGTCGCGATCCTCCACCGCCGCCGCCGCAAGGAGGCTGCCCGCGGCCAGGAGCAGCCGCGGGACCACCCCAGCCGGGGGTGAGGAGGACCGGCCAGGCGGCGGGAGAGGTCGCGATCCTCCACCGCCGCCGCCGCAAGGAGGCTGCCCGCGGCCAGGAGCAGCCGCGGGACCACCCCAGCCGGGGGTGAGGAGGACCGGCCAGGCGGCGGGAGAGGTCGCGATCCTCCACCGCCGCCGCCGCGAGGAGGCTGCCCGCGGCCAGGAGCAGCCACGAGACCACCCCAGCCGGTGGTGAAGAAGACCAGGCAGGCGGCGGAAAAAGTCACCATCCACCACCGCCGGCAGAGGAAGAGGAACAGCTGACCCACGGGGAAAACATCCACTGCTCACCACTGCGATGTCACGGGAGCAAGGGGCCCAGAGACAACAACCCCACCTGGGGAGTGAGGACACAAGGATAAGTAGCTGATGTGGAAAATGTAGCGGAATTAATATAGCAACTGACATAGAGACTTTACACTGACTTAATATAGCAATTAACATAGAGACTGTGTTTTAGAGTGTGATAAGTATGCATGATAATATGTTGTTTAAACTGTTTTAAATTTTTTAAACTGTGATATGATGTATGATGCGAGAAAAAACATGGCGTAGAAACCGGCAAACCACGCCACAAAGCTTGCCAAGAGAACCCTATTGACCAAAACAAAAGGCAAAACAAAGGGGCAAACAAAGGGGCAGGCTAGGTGATACAGGATGCTTAACACCACAGAGTGGAGGAAGGGGAGGGACAGGAAGGAGGGAGGAGGAATGCAATGTTGTAAGGAGCAATACTGCATAGGGACATGGAATGTGAGATCAATGAACCAAGGTAAACTAGAAGTGGTAAAAAATGAGATGGAAAGAATAAGCATTGACATCTTGGGCATCAGTGAGCTAAAATGGACAGGGATGGGTGAATTCAGCTCTGGAAACCATCACATCTACTACTGTGGACAAGAAAACCTTAGAAGACATGGAGTAGCCATAATTGTCAATAAAAGAGTGAGAAGAGCAGTAATGGGATACAACCTCAAAAATGACAGAATGATGTCAGTAAGAATTCAGGGCAAACCCTTCAATGTTACTGTGATCCAAATATACGCACCAACCACGGGTGCAGATGAAGCCACAGTGGACCAGTTCTATGAGGACTTACAACACCTCATAGAACAAACACCAAGAAATGATGTCCAAATTATTTTAGGAGACTGGAATGCCAAAGTAGGCAATCAAAAAGTGGAGGGAATAACAGGCAAGTTCGGTCTTGGAACACAGAATGAAGCAGGGCAAAGACTGATAGAGTTCTGCCAAGAGAACGCACTGGTCATAGCAAACACCCTCTTCCAGCAACACAAGAGGCGACTTTACACATGGACATCACCAGATGGCCAACACCGAAACCAGATTGATTACATACTCTGCAGTCAAAGATGGAGAACCTCCATACAGTCAGCAAAAACAAGACCTGGAGCAGACTGTGGCTCAGATCACAACCTACTGATTGCAAAATTCAGGCTTAGACTAAAGAAAATAAGGAAAACAAAGAGACCAGACAGATATCACCTAGATAGCATCCCTAAAGAATACACTGTGGAGGTGATGAACAGATTCAATGGCTTAGACTCAATAGACAGAGTGCCAGAAGAATTATGGACAGAGATGAGGGACATCATGCAGGAAGCAGCAAAGAAAACCATACCAAAAGAAAAGAAGAGTAAGAAAGCAAAGTGGTTGTCTGATGAGGCTCTTAAAATAGCAGAGGAAAGAAGGAATGCAAAAGTCAAAGGAGAAAGGAAAAAATACAATCTTTTGAACACAGAATTTCAAAGAAAAGCAAGGAGAGATAAGGAAAACTACCTAAAAGAACAGTGCAAAGAAATGGAGGAAAACAACAAAAGAGGCAGAACCAGAGACCTTTTCAAAAAAATCCAGGAAATCAAGGGAACATTTAAAGCAAAAATGAACATGATAAGGGACAAAGACGGAAAGGAGCTAGCTGATGCAGAAGAAATTAAGAAAAGATGGAAAGAGTACACAGAGGAACTCTACAAAAAGGAACTCAACACTCCTGATAGTCACAATGATGAAGATTTTGAACCTGAGCCAGATATCCTGGAGAGTGAAGTCAGAAAGGCCCTAAAGAGCACTGCAAACAACAAAGCTAGTGGAGATGATGGTATCCCAGTTGAATTTTTCAAAGCTTTAAAAGATGATGGCATCAAATTACTGCATTCAATATGCCAGCAGATTTGGAAAACAAAACAGTGGCCACAGGACTGGAAAAGATCAGTATATGTTCCAATCCCAAAAAAGGGCAATGCCAAAGAATGCTCAAATTATCGAACAATTGCGCTCATCCCACACGCCAGCAAGGTGATGCTCAAGATAATACAGGATAGACTTCAGCAGCATGTGGAAAGAGAATTACCAGAGGTGCAGGCTGGTTTCAGAAGAGGCAGGGGGACTAGAGACCACATTGCCAACATACGCTGGATCATGGAGAAAACAAAGGAATACCAGAAACAAGTTTACTTTTGTTTTATTGACTACACTAAGGCATTTGACTGTGTGGACCACAACAAGATGTGGCAAGTAATTAAAGAGATGGGAATACCAGAGCACCTCATATGCCTCCTGAGAAATCTGTACAGGAACCAAGAAGCAACAGTTAGGACAGAACACGGAATGACAGAGTGGTTTGGAATAGGAAAAGGAGTAAGACAAGGCTGCATTTTGTCACCCTGCTTATTCAACTTATACACAGAGCACATAATGCGCAACGCAGGGATGGAGGAATCACAATATGGGATTAAAATTGCTGGGAGAAACATCAACAATCTGAGATATGCAGACGACACCACCTTAATGGCAGAAAGTGAGGAAGACCTAAAGAATCTCTTGATCGGATTGAAGGAGGAGAGTGCAAAAGCTGGCTTGAGACTCAATATCAAGAAAACCAAGATAATGGCAACAGGCCCGATCAGTTCCTGGAGAATAGATGGGGAAGAAGTAGAAGCAGTGACAGATTTTACATTCTTAGGATCTAAGATCACTGCAGATGGAGATTGCAGCCATGAAATAAAAAGGCGACTGATTCTTGGGAGACAAGCCATGAAAAACCTGGGGAACATGGTGAAAAGCAGAGACATCACCTTGAAAACAAAAATTAGAATAGTCAAAGCAATGGTATTCCCAGTGGTAATGTACGGATGTGAGAGCTGGACAATTAGGAAAGCTGAACGCAGAAGAATAGATGCCTTTGAAATGTGGTGCTGGAGGAGAGTTTTGAGGGTACCCTGGACAGTGAGGAGAACAAATAGGTCAATCTTAGAAGAAATCAACACTGACTGCTCATTGGAAGGTCAAATAGTAAAGATGAGGCTAAAGTACTTTGGGCATCAAATGAGAAGGGAGGATTCACTTGAGAAGGCCGTGATGTTGGGAAAGGTGGAGGGCAAAAGAAGAAGGGGGAGGCCAAGGATGAGATGGATAGATGGTATTGTAGACACAATGGGCACAGAACTGGGAGGACTGAGGGGGATGGTGGAGGACAGAGGTGCCTGGAGAACGATGGTCCATAGGGTCGCAAAGGGTCGGAATCGACTGTGCGACTGAACAACAACAACAACAAAATCGAGAGATCTATAAAATACAATCTGCTGGGGAATAGTTGAAAGGTTTGAATGTACAAACGATATATTGAAAGTTGCTGGGAAAGGCTGAATCAAGAACTTTCGAATTAATGAAGTCCCTCAAGGAAATCGTGCAAAACTTCTTACCTAAGGTGTTTCATCAGCTTCCTTTACCATCACGAGATCTCTAAAGCAGCTGAAGGTACACCAACTTTCTAGCAAAGGGCACTGCAAAGTGCAAAATATCAAAACAGTTCAATGGTATTTGAAACATGTTTATGGTTGCTTTGATACGAAAAGTAAGACAACACTCTTAGTGCATAATAAGAGATGTGCATCTTAACCTATAAAATCGAGGGTTAACCGTTGGAACTTTGCATAGGCTCCTTAGCCAGGCCCTACTAGCCTGCACTCACCATTCGTGCACACGCCCGAACTGGGTACGCAAGTAAACGCAAGATTGAGAAATGCGCCAGTGGGGCAAGAGCCCCACAAACACGAAAAAAGGGAAACAACTTCATTTCCCAATGTTCTTTGCGCCGCGCCGCACCACAGCCAATCAGGCTGAGAAGCGCAACCACAAAGAACATTTAGAAACGCGCCGCGGCCAATCAAAATTGAGCTGCAGGAAAAAAAACGCACCACAACCACAAATCACAAACCCATAACTACAAGCCCCAGAGTCCTGGACGCTGAGGAAGCCGGCGCCCGAAAAATTAAAAAGAAAAACAACTCACCGCATCACAGCCAAGCAAACACCAACCGCCCTTCTTTCCCTCACCAATGGCGCCTGAAGGTCCTGACTGGAGTTTCCCCTTTAATATCAGTGGGTGGGGGGTTGCGATCCCCCTCCCCGCTGGCTACCCTAAGGTTGGGAGGTTTGTGGGGACAAAAGGGGTATGCCCCCCCCAACCCTTCTGGACCCAGGAGACCAGGGAGAGTGGATCAATTCCCCCCTCCTAAAAAAAACTCCGTCTTTAAAGAGAAGAAACCAAGTGGTTTCTTCTCTTTAAAAACAGAGTTGTTTTAAGGAGGGGGGAATCGATCCACTCTCCCTGGTCTCCTGGGTCCAGAAGGGTTGGGGGGCATACCCCTTTTGTCCCCCCAAACCTCCCAACCCCAGGGGAGCCAGCGGAGAGGGGGGTCGCAACCCCCACCTACTGATATTAAAGGGGAAACCCCGATCTACTTTCACGACTCCACACAATCAAAGCACCATAACACAATAAAGCCCCCCTTCCCACCACCTAGCCCACCCTTCCTATCCCCCACTGACCACACCCCCTCCCCACCACCTAGCCCACCCTTCCTAACCTCCAACGACCACGCCCCCCTCCCCACCACCTAGCCCACCCTTCCTAACCCCCACCATGCCCCCTTCACACCACCTAGCCCACCCTTCCTAACCCCCACCCACCCCACCCCCTCCACACCATCTAGCCCACCCATCCTAACCCCCACCGACAATGCCCCCTCCCCACCACCTAGCCCACCCTTCCTAACCCCCAACAACCATGCCCCCCTCCCCACCACCTAGCCCACCCTTCCTAACCCCCAACGACCACGCCCCCCTCCCCACCACCAAATAAATAAATAATTTTTTAAAAATTACTAAAATTACTAAAATTACTAAAAACACAGTCAAAAACAAACAAAAACACCAAAAACAATACGAAGTAAACAAAAACACAATCAAAAACAAAACAAACATACAAAAAATACAAATTCCAAACCCACTCCACCCACCCCCACCCCCACCCCCCCACACACACACACACAAAAGAAAGAAAACAAGCAAACTTACCAAAATATGTCCTACCAAAAGAAATGAATAAAGAAAGAGACTACTTACCAGAAGAAGCTCCACCCAGAGGCCAGGAGAGAAAAAAACAGTCAAAATACAAGAAAACCCCTACCAGCACCACCTGCTGGCCACAATAGTAAAAACAATTCTAAAACACACAACAGCCCCAAACAAAAGTCCACAACAGTAAAAACAAATCAAAACAATAACACAAAATCACAATTTTACGCAAAAGGTCACACCAATAAGAACAAGTCAAAAAAATTAAACTAAAACACACTTTAACACAAATCACAAACATATGTCAATAAAATACAATAGAAACTTTTAAAAATCCTGTGCTGAGTTTTACCTCAAATTAAAACCCAAAACATCTAAACACATTTTAAAAATATTGAATGTAAAAAACATTTACTTTTACATTATTAAAATTATTACCTACGGTACAACTAATTTTAAAAATTCAAAAAACTAAAACATTATTCGCTTGCATAAAACAATTTGAAAAATATAGATCATACTTTGTTCTTTTATTAATCCTCAAAAAAAACCCAGAAAAAGCAGATCACAGTTAATAACAGCCAAGCCAAAAAATTTTTACAGAAATAAACATTTTGAAAATTAAAATTACAGACTAAGCAATTTTTAAAAAAACATTAACACAATTTAACCTTCCAACACAATTTAAAACAGCCCAGCAACGCCGGGCAGCCTCTGCCAATTCCTTATAAAAATCTAACATATTTTCATTGGAGGGGTAGGTATGGTTTAATAAATGGCCTTGGCATTGTTTATCCTTTACTTGAGTGCTCAAGGCTACTTTCAAGTGTGTTGTGAGCTCCATTGGAACCATATTCAAATGCAAAAAAATTATGTACATTGTCCTGGATTACTTTGGCTCCTGAGAAGAGCGGGGTCTAGTCTGGCCAGGTTATCCTGTTATGGCAATAGAGTAGACCATGCTGCCAGCAACTCAACGCCAAGTGCCAGACAGCAGTTAACTAACCTGACCACCCTTGGGTGCCGAAGTCCACAGGGATGGGTGATGGCTCCCAAGTCGGTTAAATCCCAGTTGGATCCATCTTGATGGAGCTTCATCAATACTGGCCTGGAGCCTTTGAGGACTTTGCATGCCAAAAGGGCTCAGGACTAGAAAGTGGCTTGTCGAACTGGATCAGTGGTACAGGTGTCATGCTGCAATGCGGAAGGCAGATGAAAGGCCACTGCATTATATTCTCAGTACAGTCTTCATGGCTGATCACCAAGATGATCACCAATATTTGGATGATGATGATGATGATGATGATGAAGAAGAAGAAGAAGAAGAAAGGAGGAATTATAACTTCAGGAAAACATTCACTTGTTGTTTCAACCTCATCTTAGTTCATTCTCTCTATCTGACAACTTCTCCTTTCAAAGTTTACACATCACTACAATCCAGAGTTGTGAATCTCTGGATGGGAGGGCCAAATATGTCCATCTGTCTGGACCGACAATGCCCCTATAGCAGTGATGGTGAACCTTGGCACTCCAGGTGTTCTTGGACTTCAATTCCTAGAAGCCCAAGACCCTTTGAATCCACACGATTTACAGTACTGCGTTCACACAGTAAATCCATTCATGTGGATTCACAGGGACTTGGGCTTCTGGGAATTGAAGTCCAAGAACACCTAAAGTGCCTAGGTTCACCATCATGGCCCTATAGGCTTCCAAAGACAGCTGTACCCTTTCCTATAAAACCTGAGAGGAAGGGAAATGCAGATGAATATCCATCACAGTTGCAGAAGTAGATTGAAAAATTTGAGAGAGAAAAAGGAAATGGAGAACTGAGGAAATTGAAGGTCTTTGGGAGAGTCAAGATAAGGAAGTTGCACACTCCCACCCCCCACCCCAAGCTAGCAAGCACCATTTGACTAAGAACATGCAACAGAAATAAAAATGGTCTAGACTTTTCTCTCCTCTAAAACAGCTAACTGCATACGTAGCTGAATTACTTTTTAAAAAGGCTTACACCTGAATTTCCCAACCTTTTCAAGTCGGTGGCCAGTTCATGCTCTCTCAGTCAACTTTGAGGGCTGGATGGCCATTTTGCCATGCCTGTACGATGGGGGCAGCAATGTTGTCCCAACAGCTTAAAAGGGGCAGCCATTTTGTTTATCAAATGCCCTTGGAGAGGGGAGGCCCACATGAAACGGCACCATGGGCCTTAGGTTGGGAACCCCTGGCTTAGACTCTGGACTGCTTTGGAATACTTGGGCATTGCTCTTTGATGCTCCCCTACAGCTGAAGTAATAACGGCCCTTAAGCTTGCTTTAATTATTGGCCTCAATGACAACAACAGTAACAGCTAAGCTGCCATTGCTTAATGGAGTGAAAGTTCATTCTTCTGGGACAGGGCAGATGAATTCACTGTCTGGGGTGGCCACTGACTCCAGCTTTGGAGGTCCTGGGGATCCACTTTGGATTTCAGCCTGCAGTTTACTAGAACTGTCCGAGGTGCTGGAGCCCAATTCACCACATAGTTTCAGCATCTTGGACAACTCTGGTAAAAATGCAGATCAAAAGCAGGAGTTGATTCCTAACACCTTGGAAACTGAAGTGATTCACCATCCCTGTGTGTAAAATCAGGGAGGGTCTGAAACTGGAGTCACTCACCATCACAGTGTATATAAAATCATGGAAGGGCAGGGAAGAATGAGAGGCAAAGCAGGGAAGGTCAGCCCACATCTGAATCAGCATCTTCCATTGCTGACGGAAGTTTAGTGCAGAGCCAACGATTGCTTATTAAATCAGAGCAAGACTATTCAAGGGAAAGACTAATTTCGAACAATATTAATGTTGTCCCTAGCCTTGTATAATTGAGTGTCATGAGGCAAACAGGAGAATGAGTCAGGCTTTGCCTACTGGCATGATGATTTGGGCTGAGATGTGTTATCAATTAATCATGATGATTGAACAAGGGATGCTTTTCAAAGCGCGGTCCTTGATTAAGACAGTAAACAAAAGCTCTCTTGGCTGTCATAGGTTTTGCCCCATACTCAACCCGAAGCACAGATGCCGTGGGAAATGACTGTGGCATTATCCTGGTCGAGGATTTGGCCAGGGCGTCTTCTACAACAACTGTGTAGCAACTGCTAATGGAGTTGTGTCCAAGGTGGATCACTGAGGATCAGGCTGGTGGTCTCTGCATCCTTGTGGAAACACTTGTAATGAATTTTTTTTGGCATAAGGTATTAGAAAATCTGAAGAGACCAATCCGCTCTCCTTGAGGAGGAGAAAAGGAAGCCAAATGAAGAGTGAACATGCCCACTGGCTTCTAGGAGTTACGAGGTATTGAAGGATAGCTGCAGAGGGATTGGAAAACTGACATGAGAACAACATAGCCTACGTCAGCTCCCTGCTACTGGAGAACAGCTAATATGGTGGCCACATACTTGAACAAGGGAAGTTCTTCTTGTTGGTGAAGATCTTCTGCAACATTTTGTTGGTGAACACACTCATGGGAAAGCAACACTCCTGGTGGCTGTGGTATCCTCCTCCTCCTCCTTCTTAGTGCCATATCCAATTCAGAATATTGGCTATCATCATGGCAATTAGCCATGAAGATTGTCTTGGGAACCATATAATGCAGTGGCTTTCCATTTGCCATCCACATCGCAGCATGACACCCATACCACTGATCCAGTTCCATGAATCACTTTCTGGTCCTGAGCCCACTTGACACACAAAACCCTCCTCAGCCCCAGGTCAGGATGGATGAAGCTGCTGCCCTCCATCCAGATGGATTCAAGTGGGATTTAATCCACTTGGGGACCATCATCATTCAATGTGGACTTCGCCACCCTTGGCCATTAGTCCTCGGGGTTGTCAAGTTAGTTCACCACCACCTGACAATTGACATTGAGTCACTAACAGTATGGTCTGCTATATTACCATAGCAGGGTAACTTGGCTAGACTTCATAGTATCCTTATCCAAAGGCAAACAAAACCGAGTTCAATGGAACCTGTCCTAGGTAAGTGCTCACAAGCATGGAACTTCAAGCAACACCCTTCCATGTTTGAAAAACCCATTTAGACTCCACAGGACTAGACGTAGGCTGATTCAAGGTTACTACCAAACACCCCCAACTTAAATATTCAGTTATTTGCTGGACATCTAATAAGAACCAAAAATAGAGAGAGTTGGAAGTCAACCTGGGAAGTACACTTGAGTCATGTACAACTTGAAACCTCTCCTTCCTTTCTTCTAATAAAAGCAGGATTCATTTGGAGAACTTTTCCAAATGAACAATATCCAGCTTTTCTTGTTACCTTCCCCTTCACCAATAACTCATATTTTTTGCAGACCAGACATTTGACTGCTTCCACAGTCTTGATTATCTCCCCTTCCCCTGCTCTAGTCAATAGCTGAGAAAGGCTGGGGAGTTTCCAATCTATCTGGAGAAAGCCAGGTTGTGTGAAATGGATCAAAATCTTAACCAGGAAAAGCATCTACCTTTCCAAAAAGCAGCTTTTGCCAAGCTCAGAACAAATCCCTGCCTAGCTAGAACAGATGTCATAGAGACCGATTTATTTACATATTACTGGTATTTACTTGTTGCGGTTGCAAATGGAGCACAGACGTTTTGATCTAGGATGGATTACATGCAGCGAACGAAGGGACATGCTAGCGGCTTGCTGCAAAGCTGTCAGTTGATCACCCTAAAGGCGTCCTGAAGTCAGTTCTAAATGCTGTTATTTTCTTCCAGAAATTAGCATTTATGCAAATGCAGGAGCCGAAAATATGCCCTGCTTAGCAGGAGACCAAAATTATACAAGTTTGGGGAGGAAGCTCCTCAGGCATTCTCAAAGGCTAATGAAGAGTGGTGAGTGGTTAATGGTCTTTATTAATGCCATTTATGCTGCCATAAAACAACACTGGGTTCTTTATTTATTTACTGTAGGAAAAAGCCAGTGGCCATATGAACATGAAGGGAAAGGACGTAATATTTTCATTTTCTAAATTCTATTTTTTTCAACTCTCATATATGATAAATGCCTAATTATCTCCCTTGATTACAAAAAAAAAAAGCTTTGTGCACATTTTTCGATTCCATCTGAGCATGGTGGCACACCAAACGTCATGTTGTCTTTGTTGAGTCACAGGATTGGAGGCTTTCTGGAAAGCGGTGTATGCACAGCTGAGAGCTTTTCCCAACAAACAAGAAATCAGTGCTTGGTCGCCAGCTGAGAATTATCAAGAGTCATCAGGCAGCATCGCTGTCATAAACTTGATTTGCATTTTAAATATGTCAGGAGGGAGCTTCCCAGCTGGTGCTCAACTGAGATGTGTTTCTGTCATATCTCTGGCCTTTTGGACTATACAGTGAAAAGCAAAGGACTTGGGTGAGGAGAAGATTCAGTCAGGTTTGTTATTCAACTCTCCTTCCCACCCAGACAGAAGGTACAAAGCCAAGCCTTCTTTTGGTTTGTAGAATGAATCTTGGTCAGTGTGTCCATTTCCCCAATCTTCTCGAAACCAAGAACTGTAATAGAGCCAGGCAGAGCTTTATGGCAAGAACAAACATTCTTGAGGATACGCAAGAGAAAAACCAAATTAGAAGATGGAGGAAGGAGGTCACTGGACAAGGAATGACATTAAAAGAGGAGATGGCTGAGGAACTCAACCTCCCCTACATCACTTGGAGGACCCTGAATAGGCTGAGGGTTGGAGTCCCTAAAGGCAAGACCAACATGCTCAAGTGGGGGCTGCTGGCGGACAACAACATGCTATGAGAATATGGAGAGATATAGAATCCTGCTCATTTACTGGTCTGCCAATCACAACCAGAAACATGTGCCTAAGAGGACTTGAGTTTGGCCAATGACAAAGCCAAGAAAGTGTCTTGATTTTGGCAGTCCAGGGTTTGATCAGGACACAAAAGGAAAAGAATGGCAAAAGAAAGCATCTACCGCCACCCGTAAACCACATTTGCACTTCTCATTGGTTGTCACCACTGTCAAATAATGCCACAGAGAAAGAGATTAAATTGCCTCCCCTTCTATAAAGGGAAAATGATGTCATGCACACCAACAAGTCTCTGTGGTGTAAATGGATGTTCTGGTCCACTTTTCCTCATTCTTTTTCAGCTTTTGTGGGCAAATGATTGCAAAATTCCCACATGTTCAGCTGAGATGGAGGAAACACTGATTTCTCCCAGTTCTCCTCTCCTGTGGCTTATATTTTTGAATAAAACTGTGACATTTAATTCACTGACAGAAATAAAAGAGTGTTGCGCTGAGGTAGTGTGATGGTTTCTGCTCCCTCGGAATAGCTGCATGCCTGTAAATAAACAGATAGGATTAGGTCTCTGACCACATCATATTTAAAGCTCTGGACCTGAATGACATTTGGACCAGGGAATAAATTGCCCATAGAACAACACCTAAGTCAGCCATCACATCCTAAATACTTCCTCTCATTCCCCTCATCCTCAAATGAGGTGGGGAGGACAACAACTTCAGCCTGGCATTTGGCCTTTTGCTGGAAGTATTAGTTATCTGTAAATGCAGACGTTTATGGGAACAAAACACAGATTAAATATTGATGACCGACAAGGTTTCACGTGGCAAGAAAACAACCTTTTCATTCCTTCAGCTGAATATCAATGAGGCCACTTTGGAAAGGGCTCTACACAAATAAGAAGATTGGTTGCCTTTGGAACAGTTTGAAGCAAGCACAATGCGCTGTAGGCGCTATTATATTCCATGGCATCCTTCAAGAAGCGTATGGTCCAGCTATATATCTCACCCATTGATACACTTTTCTGCATTTAGAGCTGAAATCTAAAACATCTGGAGGAGTAGAGATTAAGAAACACTGTTCTGAAAAAGAAAAGAAAGCAATGCTGGACAGCTCAGTGGTTTAGGTATCAGGCTAAGGAGACAGATGTTGGAGGTCAATTCCCCACTTTGACAGGGACTTGATGATCTAGAGCAGGGTTCCTCAAACTCGACACTCCAGGTGTTTTTGGACTTCAATTCCAGAAGCCCAAGTCAGTACACCTGCTGATCAGGGAATCTGGGAATTGAAGTCTAAGAACATCTGGAGAGCCAAGTTTGCTTATCCTTGATCTATAGCAGTGGTGGTTATCCTTGGGACTCCAGCTGTTCTTGAACTTCATCTCCCAGAGTGCTGACTTGGGCTTCTGGGAATTAAAATCCAAGAACATCTGGAGAGCCAAGTTTACTGACCCTTGATCTATAGGGTCCCTTCCAACTCTATTATTGTGGTTATTATGTTCACATTTCTCAATGCAGATTATGTAGGGAGTGTCATATAGGAGCTAAAGGCAGGTATGCCAGGCTGTTGTATGGGGTAGTGTAGAAAGCATTCCATGGGGTCTGGGCTCCATGATTAGCTGCCTTGATGCTTGTGAGCTACAGGCTTGAGGTTCTAGCACAGCCAGTCATTGCTAATTTCAAAAGCCATCAGAGAGAGCTGGACTACAACTCCCACCTGTTCCAACCACCATAGCCAAAGGATGAAGGACGATGGGACCGGAGTCTCACATTGGAAGGCTGCTCATGTCAGGATTTTCTCTCCTGTCGCTCCTCTTTTGAGTATAGAATTTCCCAACCTCTGGATCCAACCTTACCAAGTGTTTAAAATGCAGTCAGCGCTGCATTATTTCTTTGAGGCTTAAAAATAAACCCTGTTAGTTAAAAAACCTTTTGTTTCCCTTCTGTTTCTCTATTGTGTTTTTGTTTTACCTTGTTTTGAGGGCCCTGGTGGGCAGAGAAGATGATTTTTATATACTCAGAATAAATAAATAAAAGGCAACATCTGTACTACCCCCATGTAACCCCGTTGCTGCCATAGCAACTGGATTGTCTTCTTTTACCTCTCCTTTTGACCTGAGTTGCAACAGATTTTGTGACAGATGTCAGAAAAACAAGGTAATTTGGTTCACTTGTCTCATTTAAAAAACAACAGCCCTCTTTTCCTCCTGTTCAAAAAACACTCTAGAAATCTGTGCAGCCAGAAGGCATCTTGCAGTTAAAACAAGCTCATGTTCTCGGGAATTGTGGCTCTTCACAGATGTTGCTGTCTTCTCCAGCATTAAAGTGAAGCATTTGTCTGGGCTAAGGATGCACGGTTTTTTGCTTTAACCAGGTTTAATACTAAACAAGTTGCACGAGTCATCAAACCCAGAGGTTCTCATGGAGGCCGTCCATTGAGCTGTGCCATTAAACTCCTCACAAGTGTCGTGGGTTCATCCCTTGTACAGCGGCCTCTGGTGATGCTACGTTCAGGGAAGAAAGTTGTTCACTAAAACCTGTATAAGTTCTATAATACCAACCGATTATCTACAAGGCCATGCAAAATTTATAAAATTTTCAAAAAAATTACACTGCATCCCAAAAAATAAATATCATCTGCTACTTGGTCTAATCAATGTGTCCTATACTAAATCAAGTGCGCTCAGTCCAAATCTGAAGTCTAATTCTGCCTCGGACGGCAGGATCTTAAGTAAGCAAATCTCACCCTCTTGGTTAGGTTCTTGCGTTGATCATGCGGGGTATATTTGCCACAAATGCAGCAAAAATTGTCTGATTTGTTAACACAGCTGGCCTACTCATCTTTAGCTCAAAACAGACTCACTATGGCCAAGCTATACTATCCAATATGATGGTGTTGCACTAGAGACAAGCCCTTGGTCTATCTCACCTTATATACCTATTTCTGATGTCAGCTCACTGACTTGCCCAGACATGCCCGGCCACTGCTGGAACATGCATGCCACCAGGGGATGTGATTCAGCTGAGGAGGCAGCAGGCATAGTGGTAGCTGCAACTGTTAAAATGTTCCCATGTAAAAATTCATTACCCAATTACTGACCATTTGAACATCTATAGCATGCCTTACAATCTGTATGTGATAGGCAAATTCTGAGTTCAGATTTGGAATCAGAACACTCGATATCATTTAAATCACATGTGTTATTCCAAGTAGCAAAATTGTTCTTGTACAGTGTTATTCATTGGAAACTTTGCCAGAATTTTGAATTTGAATGCAGTAAAAAAAATAGGGAGTATCAGGTCAAGAAAGTATTAGAAAATGGGTGAGCCAAGATTTTGTGGGATCTTTAAAAATCAAACAGATAGACATCTGACTTCTAATACATCTAATATAACTGTTGTGGAAATGAAGAAAGCCTGGTTTATTGATATTGCTATACAGATTGAGGACAAACAGATGGAGAAAAATCACAAAGTATAGTGATTTGCAAATTAAAATTTAATGTTAATGGGAAAAGAAATCTGTTGCAACCATAATAATTGGAATCCCTGGAGCAATACCTAAAGGACTCCATAGATATTTGGAAATTTTGGATATATTGGATTTGAATAGCTTAACTTTATTTTTTAAAAAAATCTTTACTAAAAACTGCCTATATATTGTCAGGGTTGAAATGAGGCCTGCATGTCTGTAATGGAGATTTCGGAGATGGGGAGAAGTTAGGGTGCATTCCAGAGAAGGATTGGTATTCAAAACATGCTAGCCTCGTGGTTTGGAAGAAGCAAAACTTAAAGTTGGACAGACATGTGATACTATATAGAGATTGGCTGATGTCATCCAGAAGGTGGAACTTGTGGGAGAAGATAAAAACTGAAGGGAGGGACGGGGGCAGATGCTTTTTGGTCCGACGCTCTACACTGTGCAAGTCATGTAGGGGCTTTTAAGCTAAGAGGGGGCTCAAGGCCTTCTCCCATTAGATTAGCCTTCATTGTTTTAATGTGCTTTCTGAACTTTAGAAACGAAGAAATCTTTGCTTCCTAAAACTTTGTTCTGTAACTTACTTTGACTACAATATACTTTTAAAAGACAAGCTGATGACTGGAGTGGTTTCTTGGCTATGCGCTATCACTGACCTCAGCCAGGCTAGGACACAGGAGAGGGAGGCATGTAGCGATCAGCGGGCTGCTGCAACCTCCTATAGGCACGCACACCCCCAAGTACAGTCTCTCCTGTCACCTCACCAATCCAGAACCATAGCCTGCTGAGCGGATTCCATTCCTTTAGACTTCCGAGAGTATGCGATCATATACGTGGTAGCGTATAAAGCAGAGAGCAAGAGAATGACTTGGGCACGCCTGAATAACTCCACTTGAACTCAATAAATCCTTTTATAATTTATTAGCAAAGTATCTGGAAAAGAACAGAGACAGATAAACAAGCAAAGAATTAGTTACAGTAGTTGGATTCTCCCTCAAGCATAGCCCCGGGCAGGGCTTGCTCCTTAGATGTTTTATCTCTTCTCAGAGATTGGGGCAACGTCCTAGTGAAACCAGTTGGTCTCGAATCAGTGAGCCCAAAGAATGAGCTCTGTGCAGCGTCTTAAATAGCCAAGAGATGCACGATTACTCCGCCTTTAGGGGCTTGGTGTAGATAAGAGAATCCAGATGATCACTGATAAGAGTTAACCAACTAGGATTGAGTTTCATCCTATTGGTTAGTGAAGCAGATAAGGATTACGGACTTTCCCAGTGCTCCTGGCCCCCTCCTTTGGAGTGTCATTGAACGAAGGCCAAGTAGCCTGAGATGAGTCAGTAACAAAAATGGAAGCAGTTTGGTTCATCAAGATCATGACATGCGCTACCATACTTACAGTCTAGATTTAGGTCAGGAGACGTGAGAAGGAAAGTTTAAAATCCTTGATTCAGGTGCAGTAGAACTGGGGTTCTACACATGAGTAATGGGATTTGTTACATATATTGGGGGAGATGAAGAAGAAGACACAGAAGAAGATGAAGATGAAGACAAGGAAGAAGAAGATGAGGACTTAAGTTTGGCCAATGACAAAGCCAAGAAATTGGCTTCATTTTGGCAGTCCAGGATTTGATCTTCTTCTTCATCATCATCATCTTCATCTTCAAATGCAAGCAGCATATCAAATGAAATCCAGGCTGTCAAGCCTTCATGTTGCTTGATAATAGTTGTTTGATAATAGCAACAAGGTGTAACATGGTAAAGCTTTCATCCCCAAGCAGATATAAGGCTGACTTTACATGTTAAATTATGACTGCTGGGTAAACTTGTTCAGGTTTATCACCCGCTTCCAGAAGCTGCAGCAATATTGCTCCATTCTCCCATAACACATGAAAAAAGCCAGTGGCACTTAACTTCTTCTCTTTATCTTAGCTTCTTCTCTTTCCTCCCCAGCCCCAACATTTAACTTCTTTAAAAATAATAATACTGAAATTAAACACAGAAAGAATGTAATATCTGAATGAAAGACAACTATGCTTGTGATTGTATATTATATGGATTTTATCATCCTAGTAACAATGACCAATTCCCCCCCTATAAAATGATTATTTGTTTAGCACCCTCCACTGATTTATACAAGAGTTGATTAATGCGTGTAATTATACAGGCTTGCAAGATTCTTTAAAACCTGTCCTCGGAGTCTGGAGAGGTCTTTCTTCTCCAATCAAAGATATTGCTAATTTTCCCCGTCATCCATAAACTGTTCATCCTTTCTCTATGTGTGCATGAGAAATAGACAGGGATGTGTACAGGGCCCTTTAGATACACAAGGAAAACACCCAACAACCCTTAATTAATTTTAATTTATTTACCTTGTAGAGGACATTCCTTGCTTGCGCATAGCCGAGCAACTTCTCAGAGTCAAAATGAATTAAAACTGCCATTTATATTGCTTTTTATTAAAATATGAGCTTTTTTCCCCAATTTATCATTTTAGTATAATATGGAAATATGGTTGAAGAGCATTTTTTGGAGGGAGAGGAAGAATAAGGAAATAGCAAAAAAAATTCCAGATCAAGGTAATAGAAACCAGCTTGGCCGTTGGCTTAGTATCATGGCTAGAGTGTTGGAACAGACCTGAAAAGATCTGGGTCCAAGTCCCTGAACCCAGAAATCTGTTGGCAGTCCTTGAATCAGCCCTATTTTGTATCTTCTTAGGCCCACTTCACAAGGTTATTGTAATACATTGGGAAGGAAGGAAGCTATGTATGCCATTTTGAGTTTCTTGAAGGGAAGGCATCCCTACACATTTTCAAAAGAAGGCCTCTACAGGTATCTATCTATCTATTGATCTTGATATTGATATATTGATTGACCAACTCACCGATGTATGTATGTATGTATGTATGTATGTATGTATGTATGTATGTATGTATGTATGTATGTATGTAGGTAGGTAGGTAGGTAGGTAGGTAGGTAGGTAGGTAGGTAGGCAGGCAGGCAGGCAGACAGGCAGGCAGGCAAGCACACGTAGGTAGGTAGGTTTGTGGATTGTTCGGTGGGTCAGTCAATCAATATATCTATATCTATATTGATAGAGAGAGAGAGACAGATAGAGATAGCTACAGCTACAGATAGAGATAGAGTTTAATTTTGTGTCAGAAATTATTCTGGGTTGAAAGGAATTTTGCAGAAGAAACTCTGCTCAGGGAAAACCCAAATGAGGCTCCTTTCATGTCCCCAAGTGCTGGGACAGAGACAGGCACTCAATCAGTCCTGCAGTACCTGGGTCTCGAACTGCTGACTTACCGGCCTTCCAGCTAAGAAGGTGAGTTTCTTAACCACTGAACTACCGCAACCCCTAGATCAGGGGTGCCCAAACTTTTCGGGCCATGGGACGGTCATGTGGTTCAGCAGGCCATTCACGTGGTTCAGCGGGCAGGTCACATAGTTCCTCCCACCAGAAGCAGAAGTAAAACACGGCTTGCGATCTGTTTTGCAACAGGATGAGATAGATTTTAAACTGCCCTTTTCTCTGCTTAAAACAGGGGTGCCCAAACTACAGACTGTGGGCCAGATCTGGCCCCTGATTCCAATTCATCCGGCCCACAATACCCTCATCACGTTTTAGTATAATATGGAAATATGGTTGAAGAGCAGTATGTGTGTGTTTTACTTCCACTTCTGGGAGTGACAAGGGCAGCACGGGCTGGATGAATTGGCATCGGGGGTCAGATGTGGCCCATGGGCCATAGTTTGGGCACCCCTGCTCTAGACAGACAGACAGACAGCTAGATATCCTTGCTTAGCTATAATTTGCATCATGTCTCTATAGATAGATAAATCTAATACTTTTTAAAAGGAAATGGGTGTGGTTATACCCAAAGGATTTTTTTTTTTTGGAAATATCCCTTTACCACACACAACTTAAAAGGCAACCAGCCAGGGATGTTGCACCATTCATCTGCCTCTCAAAACTGGAAATGCCTTAGGCTAATTAGCTGTTACAGATTGTTTCTCCCACCCACTGTGTGTTAATTGGATTTGCCTAGGGGAAGGGAAAGAAATGAAAAGACTGATTGGCCATAAGCTATCAAGATTTTCCCCGTCATAAATAACTGGTGCTGGCTGTATGTTCCTGTAGGGCTCCTGTCAACTGATATCAGATCATAGTTGATGTGCTCCAAGCCACGAGGTTTCGTGGACAGCCACCGTTCTCACGGCTGAGCATAACCCCATCTGCCACGAGCAGAAGTCCAAAGATGTAATTCTAGGACAGAGCTTGGAAAGTTACTTCTAAGAATCCTCTCCTGGTTTGGTCCCTGCCCACAGGTGAGTGGTTTAGCTTGAATGACTTTAAGCAGGTCTTCTTCTTCTTTTGTGTCCCGATCAATCCGTGGACTGACAAAATGAAGCCACTTTCTTGACTGTCGTTGGCCAAACTTAAGTCCTCATTGGCGCATGTCTCTGGCAGTAATTGGCATACCACTAAATGCGGCGGATTCTGTATCTTTCCACACTCACATTACAAGTTGCTGTCTACCAGCAGCCCTCACTTCAGCATTTGCATTTAGGGACTCAGCCTTATTCAGGGTCCTCCAAGTGAGCTCTTTCCTCTATCTTCTAATCGCCCTTGAGGCTCATATCAGTTTAAAGCAGGGGTTGGCAACCTACGGCCCGTGGGCAGAATCAGGCCTGTGGCACCAAATCATCCTGCCCTTCCTTTGCTCCAACCTCCATTGTCACTGTGGACGCGTTTATGGTGGTTGCGAACATGTTTACGGCAGCTGCTGACATATTGACAGCGGTGTTTATGGCTGGGAGAGCATCAGTCCAGCCCCCTCAACTGTCTTAGGGAGCGTGACGAGGCCCCCAACTTAAAAAGGTTGCAGACACCTGGTTTAGAGGATGTCATTCTCTTGCTTAGTTCTATCAGCAGCCACTGCTACGTCTCTCCCGATCTTAGGTGGAATGGTTCCAACAAGAGGGTATATTTTCTCAACTGGTGTAGTTCTGAGCAATTTAACTTTAAGCAGTTATCAGCCAGGTGAGTTCTCTAGGATAAAATGAAATTAAACAGGAAACATCTTGCTGGTTAATTTTAAACTCTCCTGGCCTTTTTAGGGTTGCACAAAGCCTATTTATTCCACATTGCAAACTGGACGCCCACTGTTGTTTTGCAACCAAACTCCTACCGGTAGACTGCCAGGTAGGGAGAACGTATGATCAACATTGCAAGAGAAAACTCCAGAGGCCGGCTCCTTTATTACCTTCAATCTGCAGCAACTGAGATGGCTGAATTTATCTGGCTTTACTGTCTGCAGCTCTTTAGAAATTGGGCCGAGACATCAGCGGTATTGTGCGGTCCCCAGCACAGAGTAATTTACACTCATTTTTAAGCCTTCGCTAGTCAGAGCACAATAAAGCATCTCATTTCCAGCTTCGAGTCATCTTTCAGCTCCAGTTCATGAGCATCACAATGAATTTATTTGATCAAAGCAAAGCAGTTACACTTATATACCACCCGGTAGCACTTAGTGCATTCTCTGGGCAGTTCATTTGAATGATCTCAGATGGATGGAAGGCTGAGTCAACCATGATTCCTCGTCAGGATCAAACTCACAACTTTCTGGCTGCAGTACAGCAGTTTAACCACTGTGTCACCCAAAATTGATTGATTGACTGTTTGGTTGACTGGTTGGTTGGTTGCATCTATATCCCACCCATCTGGGAGATTGATGGATGGATGGATGGGTGAGTGGATGGATGGATGGACATATGGATTAATTGCATCTATATCCCACCCATCTGGGATATTCCTCCACTCAGGGCAGCTTTCACCACATTAAAAAAAGTCTTTACAATAACAATAAGAGATTAAACATCAAGAATAAACATACTGAATAAATTTATAAATAACATCTGGGGGAAAACAGAAATGATGCGACGCCCTCCCAAGGGGAAAAAACCAACCCATGCAAATGTCCTCCAATCAAACATGTCATCCCACATCTGGCGGTGTTGCGATGCCAAGCAGAGTCTGAATTCAAGGAGGATAAAAATAAATGTTGTGTTCTTAGAATATCTTTATCTCGAAGTGCATGGAGGGCATAGATTGAACTATCTCTGCTTGATCCTCCCTGTGTTTATTCAGAAGTGATTCACCATTCCACTCTATCCCAGGAGGAGGTATGCCCAACGAAGCATCGCATAGGATTACGGGGAGAACATTTGGGACATGATATAGCCCAGGCGTGAAACAGCTGCTTTGCATTCCAAAAATACAGAGATTTTGAGAGAATGACAGGCTAAAAGCCAGACATAACTGAGAGGTGTAAGGATGATGTTCTAGCAGCATTCTGCTGCTTTTTAAGTTTTGAACGACTCCCACATTGCTTAAACTATAGGGCCAATCTTAATTGATGGCCAGCATGCTTGGAATTTAATGGGACTGCAGTGGCTTAGTGGTTAAGATGCTGAACTTGACGACTGGAAGGTGGGCAGCTCAGCAGCTTGAGACCCGAGTGCTGCGCAACAGAGTGAGCTCCCATCACCTTTCCCCGCTCCCTAGCAGTTCGAAAGCAAGAAATTGCAACTAGGTAACAGCGTTCTGTGAGCTTCAGCATCTAGTCATGCCTGCCACAGGACCCCAGACATGTCTGTAGACACAGACAGTCCTGGCTCTTTGGCTGTAAACGGAGATGGACTATCTTTTGAATAAGGGTCACCTATGCTTGGAATTTGCACAGCCTTCCTGTGCCAAATCCTGACTTATGTTTGGAGGTCTCCAGCTCACCCTTAAAAACTCTGAATTCAGTCTTGTCTGCTTTGGAAAGCTGAGCAGAGTCAGGCCTGGTTTAAACCAGGATGGGGTGGACCAACTGCAAATGGTGGATGAATGCCCATTTTGCATCAAGAACATCTGTTCATCCCCTGCACTTTGAGAGCCGAGTAATCAATTCTTCCCAGCAGGCTGTTCTGGAGAAATCCAAGCTTGCAGGCTGAGATTGCCATCTGTGTTTCCCCTACAGCCAGTTTTGTGGTGATGCTCATCATCATCATCATCATCATCATCATCATCATCATCATCATCATCAAAAGATTCATCCCATTCTGTCTCTCCTTTTAAAATCGTGTTTTCTTCATCTTTATAAATATGACTATTAAATTAAATTAATTAAAATTAAGTCTCTCATCACTCTATGTTTGCCTAGTAACCGTCATGGAATTATTTCATTGTGGAAACAGGGATGGATACGTTCCCGGGTTTATTTTTATTTTGCAGCATCACAGTCTTACCATCCAGACGGACTTCAGCTTTGTAGAGAGCCGGCCCTACTGTTTGACTGAGCAAGACCTTTACCTCCGGCCACCAAAAGCAGTAGGGCAGCCGTGAGACATTGGAAGACCATACTGTTGATTTATTATTCAATTTATTTTATTATTCATAAGAACATAAGAACATAAGAACAGCCTTGCTGGAACAGGCCACAGCCCATCCAGTCCAGCATTCTGTCTCACACAGTGGCTCACCATTTCCTTCAGGGTATTCCCAAGGAGATGCCTTCACCTGCTTAGGATTCCCTGGAAATATATTGCCACCCAAATCAAACGAGCGACTCTGGGCGGCATAAGAACAGTGAAAACATTACAATCATAAAACATTAAAAACCCTTAAAAACCCTTAATAGACCTGAAAGATTACCCTCCCCATCAATTATTTAAAAATTATGGTTAAAAGAACGACTAAAAGAACGGAATTTCATACATTCTTAATGCTACCTCCAAAATAATATATATTCATCTCTAGGTTTAACCCCTTTAAATTGATGCTACGCAAGCTGCCCTCCCAGTCAGACAAATCTGAGAGCTGCAGGTTTTTTTTTAAAAAAAGTAACTTTTGCAAACTTTCCTCAGTATCCGTCTACTTCCCAAATGTCTGCTCAGAGCCCATGGCCTTAGCTGTTGTGAGGAAGAATCAATTAATAACAATGCTCACCGCTCATTATTTACAAGTGAAGAATGCATCATTTTTTGAAAATGGGCTACTGCTAACTATTAAAATCCAACATTTTGCAGTAACTGGTATGCACTACTTATAATGCAGAAAATCATCTTGATTGACTTGGTTCTCATTAGAAAGTTGAAATGGGAGGAGGCATGGTTTTCGGTTTGGTGGAGGAGAAAAACGTTACCAGTTTTGAACACAAGCAAATAGACTGAATGAGGTAATACATATCCCTCCTTCTGCCAGAGAATTGATGCTTTTGGAAGCTTCTAATTTTAAATAAAAATTTAAATGTTAAATATATATATATATATATATATATATATATATATATATATATATATATATATATATATATATATATATATATATATATATATATATATATATATATATATATATATATATATATATATATATATATATATATATATATATATATATATATATATATATATATAATGAGATGACATGCAACCATAAAAACCATTTTTTTTTGTCATGAACACAAATGTTCATTATTACCACTGTTGATTCACTGAACCTCTGGGGCTACAGTGCCTCAGTGGTTAAGAAGCTCACTTGTTAGCTGGACCTGGGTTACTGCATGATGGTTTGAGCACCTGTCTCTGTACCAGCTCCTGCCAACCTAGCAGTTCGAAAGCAAGAAATTGCAAGTAGATAAATAGGGACCACTTCAGTGGAGGAAAAAATATTGGGGACATGAAAGGAGCCTCATTCGGGCGTCCCCTGAGCAGAGTTTCTCCAGCAAAAAACTTTTCAACACAGAATAACTACTGACATGAAATTATTATTACTGAATTTCTCCCTCTGGGCCCAATCCATGCCAGTACCCAAATGTACATCTGATGTACAGTCTCTAAAATGGATGTTTGGGGTTATTCATTCCGCCTCCTAGTTGCTGTTGAACTCCAGTTCCCATCAGCCCCTGCCAGCCAGGCCATTGGTGAAGACTGCTAGGAACAATAGCTACCTACATCTAGAAAAGGGTTACCTGCATTTGGCTTGTATTGCTCTCCATTTGCTTAAATGAGAGCAATAAAGAAAAATGCACCTGAATCTAAAAACGGCATTAGGAAATCCCAGAGTACATGCTTTGCATTTTGAATTTATAATGAATTCAGCATTTGGATGCTAGGAGTGGAATCTGGGTTTTTTAATTGTCTTTTTGCCCTGCTTTTTTAAACTGGAAAAATGCACTCGGTTTGGATGCAAAGGCAGTTATTAAACATTGACTCCTGCTCCGTATCAGCTGTCAAATCTTGACTCCTTAACTCTACTCGATGTCAGATGAGTGAAGGGAATTGGCTTCCTGTTTGTAAAATCGACATCTTGAGTGCTGATGCTTGTGATTGTTGGAGCTTATTCATGATCAAATATTTGTACAAATGTTTACAGTCAACACTGGGCAAAACAAAAAGTTTTGAAAAGGATATGCTCAGAGCGGAAGACGACTTCATTATACTGTAGTTGCACTTGAAATCATTATGACAAACATTTAAGCCTCCAAACATTTGGGGCTCTGTTCCTAACAATCCATGCTGGCTGAGGATGGTGGAAGATGGTGCCCAATAAGATATGGAAGCTGGTTTAGAGTCTTGGAATGTATCCTGGTTTGGTCCAGACCAAACTAGTACCATAGATCCCAAGTCACCATTGACTTACATTGGCAAACCAAAATGGTTGTCATTTGTCTTGGTTTGGCACTTACTGTAAGTATATGAAGTTTGGGGACATCTTATACCCTAAAGAAGAAGGTAAACTTGCCAAATTTAAGACAGCTAGCTAGCTTCATGAAGCCTCTTTATCATTAGCTTCTTCTTGAGAGTAAGGTCACCTTTGCTCGAAAACCAGTCATATCCAACTTGAGGGTTCAGTGCTCATCTCTGTTTGTAGCCGAATAGCCAGCACCGTTTATCTACTTGCAATTTCTTGCTTTCAAACTGCTAGGTTGGCAGGAGCTGGGACATGCTGTACTCAGGTTTTGAACTGCTGACCTTCTGCCTCCCAGTTAGCATCCTAACCACTAAGCCACAGCAGTCCTTGCCTTCATCAGAGTATGCAAGAGCATATCCAAACTAGAATATGGAGGAAGGAGCTCACTGGACAAAGAATAACATTAAAGGAAGGTAAGGCTGAGGAACTCAACCTCCCCTACATCACTTGGAGGACCCTGAATATATATTGGCTGAGGCTTAGAGTCCCTAAATGTAAGACCAACAGGCTCAAGCGGGGGCTGCTGATGGACAACAACACACTGTGTGAATGTAGAAGATACAGAATCTGGCTTATTTGCCGGTCTGCAAATTACTACCAGAAACATGCAGCAATGAAGACTTGATTTTGGGCAAATTCAAAGCCAAGAAAGTGGCTTCATTTTGGCAGTTCAAAGTTTGATCTGGACACAAAAGAAGATTAACTTCTTCTTCTTCTTTAAAAAAGCTAAAGTCGCTCCATTTGATTTGCGTCCTGAACAAAAAATCAATTTGTAAATCCATCTTTCCCTGGAACCACATCTGGCATTCTGCTTCAAATCTGCACCTCCTAGAAATCGGTCTGAATCAGGCTGATTCGCTTTGGAATTCGGGATGCCTTTGAATCAGCCTTACAGAAATCATGAAATTTTTTCCCATTGGGCCAATGAAAGAGAGAATGAGAAGTGATGTTCATTGAAGGGTTGTAAAATACCGGAGGTGTTAACGGCGCTATTCCTATGATTCATCCAATAATAAAATGATTATAGGAACAATTAGTTCTTGTTAATGTTAAGTGGAGTTAGCCGTGTGTCTCCGCCACAATTAATTGCAAGGTGTTAAATTCACTCTGCCCATTCTTGCCTTACACAGTAATGCTAGGGGACTGATTTAAAATAATAATAATAATTGTTAAATCGATCACAGAAAAGAATGACTCCCTTGAATGGAGAAGTTTAGTTGCCTTGCAAAGATAGTGGGTACTTTGACATTTTGGGCTTCAAGAGGTAAACTGCTTCAGTCCCCAAAATGCTTTCCAGATGCGTTAGATTACAAGACACAGAATATATCAGTTGGTCAAGATGTGTGACAGCCAAAATATCCTGGGTTTGATTCTCACAATCCCTAAATTCTTAGCCAATGCTCCTAAAAACCTGCTGCCAGACAGTAAGGAAGAGAGACAGTGGTCTGTTTAGTTCATTTTCTACATTCTTATGTGAGTCTCCATATCTTCCAAAAAACCAAGGAGCTAGCTCTCATGAAAACCGAGCAGTTCAAATGCCCAGGATAGCATTTAGCAAAACAATCTTAGGATGTTTCCATGGGGAATTCCATGCTCAATTTTCCTATGAGAGGAACTGTCTTTTTAGAACATCATCCTTTGGGAAGCTTGAGTGTTGCACAACCTCTGTCCTCTGTCATTTCCCACAGCCCACACAGATCTACACCCATTGCGTCAACAATGCCATCTAGCCACCTCATCCTCTGCCATCATCTTCTCCTTTTGCTTTCGATCTTTCCCAGCATTAGGGCCTTCTCGAGTAAGTCCTCTCTTCTCATTTGGTGGCCAAAGGACTTCATCTTCCTCTTCAATATTTGTCCTTCCAAGCAGTAGTCAGGGTTGATTTCCTTCAGGATCGACTTATTTGTTCTCCTTGCTGTCCAGGGGACTCAAAATTCTTCTCCAGCACCACATCTCAAAGGTGTCTATTCTTCTGCGCTCAGCTTTCCTTATGGTCCAGCTCTCGCAATCATACATTACCACTGGGAATACCATTGCTTTGACTACGCAGACTTTTTTGGCAGGGCGATTCTCTACTTTTTATTATGTTCCATAGAATTCTCATAGCTTGCTTCCCCACAATTAATTGTCTTTTTATTTAATGGCTGCAGTCATCATAATAATAAGAATGCAACAATTATTTTGGTTAGGTTTAGTCTATAATCCCAGTGACCATCATAGCTGGGGAATTCTAGGGCTTACACTTCAAAAAGCAACTCTTCCAGTGTCTTAGTGGTTAAGATGCTGAGCTGGAGACTGGAAGGTTGGGTTTCAATACCTGAGAACTGCACTCTGGGACATAAAATGAGCCTCCCCTGAGTGGAGTTTCTCCAGCAAAAATATTTTCAACCCAGAGTAATCTCTGACGTGAAATTATTATTATTATTATTATTATTATTATTATTATTATTATTATTATTATTATTATTATTATTATTATTATTATTATTATTATTATTATTATTATTATTATTATTATTATTATTATTATTATTATTATTATTATTATTACTCCAAAAAGCAACTTTTGCAGTAGGAAGAATAACAATAATTGTAATAAACATTCTCAGCATCAACACAGGAAAAATCATTAACCAATATCTCTGACAGCTTACTGTTCAGAGACAGTAGCTACTGAAAGAGACTTATTTCTTTGTCTTCCACACAGACTGCAATACCCAACCTATCACTTAAAAACCATTCTAATTGTAATTTAATTTCAAACAAGCCGGTGTGGGAAAGTCAGTGTTTTTGTCAATACTAACTTTAATGACAATAAAGGCCGTACACCGAAGCATGATGGGGCAAAAGATTCTACCTTGACTCTTGCCATTGGAATTAATAGCCCCACTCTATCACTCAAAACAATATTGATTTTATACACACACACACACACACACACACACACACACACACACACACACACACACACACACACACACACACACACACTAGGCTTTTATGTCCTAAATTTATTTTTCATCTTAGGGAATCAATACAATGAATCCCTTGATGTGGAAGAGAGAACCTCTTGCTCAAACACCACATGGGTGATGGAAGAAGCTGAGATATTTTTTACCCAGTTTGGCTACTCAGCAGGAGAAAAGAGAGAGAAAGATTAGGAACTGGAGAGTGGCTTTGCTCAGCTAACATTGCTGAATCTGTATCAAGTGGTGGTGGGATCCTGGGAATTCAGTTCAGAAAGAAAGCTTTCCAAACTCCAATCTTAACCTAGTGGAGAAGACAACTGGAGTAGAAATGTTCTTGTTGATTCTTGGGTGCCGATTATTGACATAGAGCTTAATGGACCCTGATTTTCAAGAAGCCTATGAAGATCCTTATAAGGCCACAGTGACTTAGTGGGTAAGACTCTGAATTTGACAACCAGAAGGTTGACATAATAACATAAGAACAGCCTTTCTGGAGCAGGCCACAGGAGCCCATGATCCAGTCCAGCCTTCTGTCTCACACAGTGGCTCACCATTTGCTTCAGGGTATTATTCCCAAGGAGATGCCTTCACCTGCTTAGGATTCCCTGGAAATGGCATTGAGAGATACCCTGCCTATCTCTCCAACCAAAAGGTTGTCCTTAGGTATCCATAATTATAGCCATTGATACCCTTGTTGTCCTCCATGAACCTGTCTAATCCTTTCTTGAAGCTGTCAAGACTGACAGCTGTCACCACTTCTTCTGGCAGGGAGTTCCATAGACCAGTGATCCTCTGGGTGAAAAAGTACTTTCTCTTATTTGTTTGAGAACTAGTACCCAAAAGTTCCATGGAGTGCCCCCTAGTTCTAGTGTTGTGCGATAGGGAAAACAGTTTTTCCTTATCTACTTTGTTGGTAGATCAGCAGTTTGAAACCCAAGTGCTGCATGACAGAGTGAGCTCCCACCATCTGTCCCAGCTCCTCCCAACCTAGCACTTCGAAAGCAAGAAATTGCAAGTAGATAAAGAGGTACCACTTTGGTGGGAAAGGTAACAGCATTCCATGCATTCCAACTCTGCTTATGCTTGCCACGTGATCATGGAAACATCTGCAGATGCAGGCAGTGTTGGCTTTTTGGCTGTAAATGGAGATCAGCACCAGCCCCTAGAGTTGAACACAACCGGCTTTTGAGTGAGGAGCTCTTTACCTTTACATATGTACTCATACATACGTATGAATGGCCTAGTTAGGGGATTATGGGAGGTAAAGGCCACCCTTGCTCAAAAGCCAGTTGTATCCAACTCTAGGGTTCAGTGTTCATCTTTGTTTTATAGCCAAAGAGCCAGCATTGTCTGTGTCTGCAGATGTTTCCGTGGACATGTGGCAGACATGCTTCAACACCAGAGTGCATGGAACACTACCTTCCCACTGAAGTGGTTCCTATTTATCTACTTGCAATTACTGGCTTTTGAACTCCTTGGTTGGTAGGAGCTGGGACATAGACAGAAGCTCACTCCATCATGTAGTACCCTGGAATCGAACTCCTACCTTCCAGTTGACAAGTTCAGCATCTTAACTACTTGAGTCACCGAGGTCCCTAGGAGATTGTGAAGACTTTGGTACAAAAATAGAACATTGCAAAAGCTGTGTTCCATCAACGTCTGGAGGGCAACATCTGGATAAGTCTGTTCCTGTCGTGCCTCTTGTACCACTGAAACACTGGCAAACAAAGAGGAACTTTCAACAAGGAGGAGAAAAGTAAACCAGGGGGAAAAGAGTAAAAGAAAAGGCAGAGATACTTATGCAGAAGTTGGTTTTAGGGAAGGCATTTTTGGGAAGCAACACTTCTCTTGTGAATAATTGTGTCTTCTGTGACCCTGTGGGTGGGTGATTTCCAGGCTAATGGCCTTCTGCTGTGAATGAAAAGGAAATGAAAACTATACGTTGAGTTTTCCCACCCATATTAGCAGGGTAGAAAGACGACCTCACGGAGTGACCCTTCCTTATTTAATCCACCAATAAACCAAGCCACCAATGACATTCAGTGCACAGTGGAAAGCTGTAGAGGAGGCAAAAAGAGAAGGGAAAAACTGGATAGGCATTCTTTCTCTTTGATTTGTTATATAATAGAAAACAGACACTGAATACCGATCAGTCTGCTGCCTTTCTAGCATTTGGGAAGGGGACGGACAACCTGAAAGCCTTCTTCTTTTGACGGTGGAAAATATTGGTTTCCAGAAATCCTCATGCATTACTGCAAAGGGTGGGATGACATTTGGAAAATCTCAGTTGATTATTCTCTGAAAGGAATTTTAGGAGAGTAGTACTAAATGTTGGAAGGACAGCACTACATTGTGTAATAATCTAGTTTACATCATCATAGGTAGATGTGGGAATAACTTGCCTGGATCAGGCCTCCAGGTTGACAGAGGGGTTTTGGGTTTTTTTAGCCTGAATCCAGTAATCTGACCATACTGTCAGCAACTCAACACCAAGTGTCAGACAGTGGTTAACTAACCTGACAACCCTGAGGACTAGTGGTCTTGGGTGCCGAAGTCCACAGGGAAGGGTGAAGGCACCCAAGTTGACTAAATCCCACTTGAATCCATCTTGATGAAGGGCAGCAGCTTCATCAATCCTGGCCTGGGGCTGAGGAGGACTTTGCGTGCCAAAAGGGCTCAGGACCAGAACGTGATTTGCGGAACTGGATCAGTGGTACGGGTGTCATGCTGTGATGCAGAAGGCAGATGAAAGGCCATTGCTTTGTATTCTCAGGATAGTCTTCATGGCTGATTGCCATGAGGATCGCCAATATTCGGATCCATATACAACAGAACAACAACAAACAGAATCCAGTAGTAGAAGTTGCTATTTTATTGCTCAGGGTTCCTCAAACTTGGCTCTCCAGATGTTCATGGACTTCAATTCCCAGAAGCCCTGATTGGTGTACTGACTTGGGCTTCTGGGAATTGAAGTCCAAGAACACCTTGAGAACCAAATTGAGGAACCCTGGTATAGCTTATTCCAAATAATGTTTGGAAAGCAGCTGGTACCAGTACCTCATTTTGATGTAGGCGGATTGATTGCACACAACGCTGGCAGACGGGCTAAACACTACTTTATTGTAACATGGTCAATCTGTACATGAGGCAATGGCGGAGCCCTGCCTCCTTATATATGGCACATAATACATTTGAATCTCGCCCGAAGGCGCCTATTGGCTACAGTATTGTGACGTCCTTCTGACATAATGCATACCTGACATAGTTTCACCTGTGGCGGGAAGGTTTCCTGTGCTAGTTACTCATTGGGTGAATTAGAGCCACGTGAGCTCCATCAGCTGCGCTAATGGCGAGCAGCTAAACTGCATGTATACACAACACTCATTAATCCAGTTCTTCTGTTAATCGCTGCCACTCGATTCTTCTCATCCTTATTATATTGCCTGATCCATTAATCATTGGCTCCTTTTGTCTAGATGCGCTACCCAACCCCTTTTTCAAATGTGTACAATTTTGAGCATAAGGGAATCCAGGCAAAATGCACCCCACAAAAATATAACATCGCAGGTCATTGTGTGCCAGACTTAAGTTGTTTTTCACACACAATATGGTGGGTAGATAGATAGATAGATAGATAGATAGATAGATAGATAGATAGATAGATAGATAGATAGATAGATAGATAGATACTGTAGGTAGATAGATGCTTTGGCTACTCATTTCTACTTGTTGACTACCTGCAGAGTTGGAAATACATGATGCAATTGTTATCTGATGGTTTCCCCCCCAGGCCCATTCACATGTTCTCTCAAACCTCTTACATGCTGTTTCCCATTCAAAGATTGTTTTTATTAGTAATGGACATGCTTTCAGCTCAAATGTATGCTTTCTTTCATTCTTAAGAAGGCTGTATTTTGAGAATGTCACCCAAAATATAACCTCACGTCTATCCGATTCTCTGTTGCTAAAGGCGGAGAAATGGTTAAATTATTAAATCAGATTTCCTTCTGAAGAAAGGGCAATGCTGAGTTGAAGAAAGAGGGTCTTTAGGAACAACACAGTAGGATAATTAACTCCAGAAAACCTTGCAAACCTTCATCTGCATGACTCTTTTTCCCTCGAGGAACAAGTCATAATTTTGTTCGATGCGAGGATGAAATACGATATTTTAATTATTGTTATTATTATCATTGAAGCCCCGAGGAGGAAAATGGGACACAGAGGTAATGAATAATAATGCCACTTACCTTTGAATTAGGGATTTGTCTATAACTTATTTATTATACAGTACTTCATATCCCCCCCCCCCGGCCCCATGTTAGAACATGGGATTTTTTCAAAGCACTCGAGATGGTTGGCAATTTAAACTTGGGGGTTTACAATTGATTGGAACTGATAGGAAGAGAAATGAGTACTGGGAAGCAACAGGAAAATCTTCAAACTTAGCAAGCATTATGTAAGAAAGTTCTAGAAAGATTAGAGCAAAATAGTATTTTGTTCTAGCTGGGTGACTGGCCTTAGCCTAGATGAAATAACCTCTAATCCAGGGGTTCCCAACCTATGGCCAATGGGCCAGATCAGGCCCTGATGCTAATTCATCCGGCCCACATCACCCTCACTGCTCCTGGAAGTGGAAGTAAAATGCACCCGCGCATGTGCAAAACACTGCTGTAAATGATCCATGTAGCATTCTGCGCATGTGTGGGTGCGTTTTACTTCCACTTCTGGGTGGGAGGAACCATGTCACCAGCCCACTCAACCACATGACTGGCCCACAGCCCAAAAAGGTTGGGAACCCCTGCTCTAATCCACCCAGGTGGTATGCCTGTTGTTAGGAACAGCTCTGGATTAGAAGAAACCAAAGGATTTATAGAGGAGAACCTTGTTTGGAGACCAGAAATTGCTGCTAGGGCTTCAAGATATGTCAAGAGATCGGGTGCCTCTTGTATCTGTGGGTTCAATATCCATGGTTTCAGTTACCTACAGCAGGGATCCCTAACCTTTTTTGCACCATGGACCAGTTTCATGCAAAGCAATTTTTCCATGGACTAGTAAGTGGGGTTGGAGGAGGGACCCAGCCACCTGCCAGACACACCATTCAACTTGGGCAGTGAGGTATCACACTGTACACAAGCAGGGGGTGGAGCCCCGCCGTAGTTAAGCAACATGGAGTAGGATCCCGGCCACTTGTCTATCTGCTGTGTCTGAAGCCCATGCTCTCACTCTGTTCACCGGGCAGACCCAGCAGAGCATGTTGAGGGCAGGCGGCTACCATCAGGGCTCCCACTGCCACCCACCTCTGCAGTTCAGGACAGCATGTGACCCAGGTCAGGACAGCATGTAGCCCGGCACCAGTCTGTGGCCCAGTGGTTGGGGGACCCCTGATCTACCGGTCTAAAATTATTCAATAAAAAATCCTGAAATATATATGTGTATGTTTAGGGTGCACTACCAGAGCTGGACACTAGAGGCCACTGTCTGCAATTTAAAATGTTGAGTTCGCTGTTATCTGTGATTTCAGTTATCCATAGCAGGTCATTTGTGGATGGGGGGAGTGACCTGGATTAGTGAAAAGAAATATATTTTCCTCTAAAACAGCTGTACAGCATTTATGCTAGGTGAGAGGTAATGCCTGATTCAGCACCAGGGGCTCAGAAGTAGCATAGGTGGGAACAAAACTTAAAAGGAGGTCATTCTAAAGAATAAATAGGATAATAAACTGGTCTACTATCTTTTATTTTCTTCTGTGTGTGTCAGATCAGGGATGTCACAAATAGTCCCACAGCAAGGATAACAGAAATAATATAAATTACTGCCATGGAAAACATGGTGCGTAAAATTTATTTCTGTGTCCATGTGTACACATTTCTGAACCATGCCTTTAAAAAATATGAATTAATGTCTCTAATTGATGGATTAATTTAATGGGTTTAAGGAAAAGCTGCTGTTTGTTCTTAAGAAGAGCAAAAGTGCTGTTAATTACTACATGTGTCCTTGGGGAATTCTCGGCCAGTTGTATTAAAATAAACCACATTCTTCCTGGAAAAATGCAAATTATAAACAGGAGGGGAAGGGGGGAAATGTGAAATCTATGTCTGGAATGCCTAATGCATTCTAATTAGCTCCTTGTTAATCAGAGCAATTACTCGAGGCGATCTCGCAATACTGAAGGCTGCATTCAGGCCGGTCCTTTGTGACATGTCTGTCGAAATAATTATCAACCTACATTTCAGGTTGAGCAATAATAAGCAGAAATAGTTCTGCAGGCGGTTGGACTTTGGAGAAAAGAACGCTTTTGAGTGTGACGATTTCACCGTCACCACTGCCGTGAGCATCATCACTACTGTTAACAGCATCTGCTGAGTAAGCTGGGAGTAACCCAAGTTTCACACCTTCTTCTGCATGGATGGATGAGTCTCAATACTCATCCACCCATGTACTCAATCAACATGTAATCAATCATGAAGAGGTCTCGGAGTCTGAGTTCTCCAGAATCAGCAGCTGATGCCAATGCTTGGGGTTATCTGGACCCCTTCCAGTCAGGATTCAGGCCCGGATATGGTACTGAGATGGCACTGGTCGCGCTGATGGATGACGGCATTAGTCGCGCTGATGGATGATCTCTGGCGAGAACGGGACGGCGGTCATCCATCCGTCCTTGCTCTCCTTGACCTCTTGGCAGCTTTCGATACCGGCAATCATGGTATCCTTCTGGAACGGCTCCGGGTATTGGGGATCCAGGGCCGGACCAGTGGTGGGCATCAGCAGGTTTGCACCAGTTTGCCAGAACCGGTAGCAGAAATTCTGTCTGGCCCCACTCATCCAAGTTTTGAAATAAAGTAGTTTGGGTGCAACACAGATCTTTTCCCCTGGCCACGGCCACCATACCACACCCACAGTGTGGTAGTACATTTTTTTGGTGCCCGCCACTGGGCCGGACCCAGTCGGTGTGGTTGGAGACTGAGTGGCTATGGATTGGGGGTCCTGTGTTGTCCCGGGAACTACCATCTTTGATCTTGAATGGGGCAGTCTTGCCCAGACACACCCGGTGCGCAACTTGGGGGTCCTCCTGGACTCACGGCGGCTGCTCGGAGAACAGGTGGCGGCCGTGGCCAGGAGGGCTTTTGCATAGCTACGGTTAATCCGCCAGTTGCGCCCGTTCCTGGACAGGGACTCCTTGCTCATGGTCACTCATGCTCTGTTCACCTCCAGACTAGATTATTGTAATGCGCTCTACATGGGGCTGCCCTTGACGATCATTCGGAGGCTGCAGTTTGTCCAGAATGCGGCTGCCTGGGTGGTGATGGGGTGTGGACATTATGCCTGTGCCTCGCCACTACTTCAGGAGCTGCACTGGTTACCAGTGTGCCTCCGGGTGCAATTCAAGGTGCTGGTTTAATAAATAAATAAATACTAGACCAGGGTCTTCTTCATGTAGGGACTTCCATCCCATGTCCTGCATAGTAAAGGTGAAGATCTCCCTTGTTCAAAAGCCAGTTGTATCTGACTCTACGGTTCGGTGCTTATCTCCGTTTACAATCAAAGAGGCAGTGCTGTCTGTGTCTGCAGATGTTTACGTGGTCATGTGGCAGGCATGACTAGAGGGACATGGAACATTGTTACCTTTCCCACCAAAATGGTACCTATTTATCTACTTGCAATTTCTTACAATAATAATAATAATTTTGTGTCAGAAATTATCCTGGGTTGAAAGGATTTTTTGCGGAAGAAACTCCACTCAGGTAATGCCCAAATGAGGCTCCTTTCATGTCCCCAAGAGCTGGGGCAGAGATGGGCGCTCAATCTGTCATGTAGTACCCGGGTCTCGAACTGCTGACTTGCCGGCCTTCCAGATAACAAGACAAACTGCTTTACCACCCTTATTTCTTACAATGAAACGTCTGCAGATGCCGACAGCACTGGCTCTTTGGCTGCAAAAGATGAGCACCGAACCGCAGAGTCAGGTACAACTGGCTTTCGAGCGAGGGAGACCTTGACTGACTTTATAATATGTCTGTATGAATACAGATTCCCCATCAGATGCCTTTGGATCCCATTTGACGAATGGAGCTCTGAGCACCTCAGCCAAAGGGAAGCAGACATTTTGTGCTTAAATGTTTTAAGTGTTCCCATCACTCCACATTTCACAGCTCTGTGGGGGCTTTCTTCAGATAAGTTAATGTGGGAGCCATATGTTTATAAAGAAAATACAACATCCATTGAAATGGGGAGCCTCCTAAAAAGATTGTGGTATTTTTGCACCGCAATCAGGCGTAACCCGGCCAACAGCAACCTTGTTGTGCTAGCTAATCTTTCTCACACTAGGTCAGGTGAAAGGAACTGCAGAATGAATTCACCAAAATGTGGGGTCCTTTTGGCAGTTTAAAGTCTGATCTAGACGTGAAGGAAGAAGGATCCATTGAAATCTCACTAATTTTATGCAACAGGAACCGAAAAATAGTATGTTTCTATGAGAAAAAAAGGGACTGCAGTGGCTTAGTGGTTAAGACGCTGAGCTTGAAGACTGGAAGGTTGGAGTTCAAGACCCGAGCACTGCACGACGGAGTGAGCTCCCCTCTCTGTCCTGGCTCCTGCTAATCTAGCAATTCAAAAACAAGAAATTGCAAGTAGATAGGTACCGCTTCGGTGAGAAGGTAAACAGTGTTCATGCCTGCCACAGGGCCACAGAAACGCCTGCAGATGCAGACAAGCGCTGGCTCTTCGGCTATAGAGATAACCCTAGAGGTGGATAAGCTAGTCGTACTTTTACTTTTACCTATTGGGGGGGGATATAATCAAGACTTCCTTCATATTAGATGCACAAATCTGCAAAATAAAAGTACTATCTATCATTGCATGAAGAAAACCGTATTCATGACAAATTGAATGGAGATGGCTCTGATGATTTGAGGTGTCCCATGATGGCCCACTCACCCATTCCGGCTGCTCATTCATGGGGCTCAGAAGAATGTGCGATGGTGATGAATGAACACGTGTGAACCAACGCAACGGTAACTCAGGAATTGATTAAACACACACACACATATATATACAATTTATTAGTTTACCAATGCTAGTTATCACAGTTGTTGGTCAGAGTTGGTGTTCCTCCTCTTCAAAGAGGATTTCGTCAACTTTCACATCATTTTCAGACACGGGAACTGATTCGCACACTTGTTCCTTGAATGCTAAGGCAATCGTGTAAGGCTTTCCTTTGGGGTGTTGCACGCACCTGTTAAGATAGGCATCGTAGTACCCTTTGCCTCTTCCCAGTCGGTTGCCAGCTTTGTCGAAACCGAGGCCCGGCACAAGGATAAGATCAAGTCCCTCTGTGGACAATAAAGGTGGGGGAAATCCCATAAAAATCAGCATCAATTTAAATTCAAGTTTTCTGTTTATTCAAGTGTGTCTATGTCTGAGTGTCTGTACCTTTCCCAAATATTCCCAAATATTAAGTAAAGGTCCCCCTTGCTCAAAAGCCAGTCATATCCGACTCTAGGGTTCAGTGCTCATCTGTTTATAGCTGTCTGTGTCTGCAGATATTTCCATGGACATGTGGCAGGCATGCTTAGACATCGGAGTGCATGGAATGTTTACTTTCCCACCAAAGTGGTACCTACTTATCTACTTGCAATTTCTTGCTTTCAAACTGCTAGGTTAGCAGGAGCTGGGACAGAGATGGGTGCTCATTCCATCATGCAGTACTTGGGTCTCAAACTGCTGACTTTCCACCTCCCAGTCATTAAGTTCAGTGTCTTAAACAGTAAGCAACCACAGTCTCAGATATGAGCTGACAACAACAATAAAAAGGGGGAGATACACACACACACACACACACACACACACACACACACACACACACACACACACACACACACACACACACACACACACACACACACACTGTATATTAGTTTTATTTATTGCTCTATATTAAAAAATTAATCTCACAGAATGATCTGGACCTTAGAAAGCTATCAGATGTGGGATTCTTGGCTAAACGTGGCCAGACACGTTTCCTTCTCCCCTAAACCCCATTTTGGGTTGACGGTCCTCAAGCTGGATTAGAAGAACCAAAGATTTGAGTCTGCAGAAAACATCTATTCTTACAATGATGCCTGCTACAGCACATTACACCGGCATCATCTAAATTTAAAATATGCATATATTTTTTTAAAAAAAGGAAGAACAAAACAGAAAATCTGCTTCTATAAATCATGCAAGTAGAACTGATGAATTCATAGCCCTGGTGGCGCAGCATCCCAAAAGTGCTGACCATAAGAGTTCGATCCTCAGCCTTCCATCTTTCTGAGGTCAGTCAAAAGAGGAAAAACATGTTGGGGTCAAATTGCTAATTAACTTGTGAACTGCCCAGAGAATGTATTAAGTGTTATGGGGTGGTATAGAAGTGTAGTTGCTAATTGCTATAATTTACAAGACCTCTGGTAGACTTTCAGATGTCTTTGATTTAAGGACATCCCTAAAGTTAAGCACTATTTTCTTCCCACATTTTGAGCACATATAAAGCTTACAGATACAGTACCTCAGATGAAGTCCAAACTCCGTTCCACAAGTTTTGACTTTATCCGATTTTGGACTTTATCCGAATCAAATGGGCGATGCATCGGACAACGTCCAAAAAATGGACATTATCCGAGGTTCCTATACCAAATACCTCAGATAACGTCCATTTTTTAGCAGTTTTGGATTTTATGAAATCCGCAACTTTATCCGAATCGGACTTTATCCGAGGTACCACTGTACCTAGAAAGCCAGTGAGCTACAATAAACAGCAATTTATCCTTCATAAGGGGTTTCCAACCTAAGGCCCGCAGGCCGGATCGGACCCCGGCACCATTTCATGTGGCCCCCACCCCTCCAAGCATATTTGAGAAACAAAATGGCTGCCCATCTGAAACTGTTGGGACAAAATGGCTTTGCCCATTGTGCAGGCAGGGCAAAATGGCCATCTGGCCATCAAAGCTGCCTGAGACCTGGCCCCCAGCTTGAAAAAGTTGGGAACCCCTGCTTTATAGGCTGTTTCTCACATATCTTTCTCGCTCCACCCCCGTCTCTCTCTCTCTCTGTTTTTCATGTCTGCTGACAAGGGCATTTTTAGAACCGTTTCTGCTTTTCTTGTATAGTTTTTAATTCCTCTAAACTGGCCTGGATCCTTCCCTCGGCTTGAGTCTCTCTCGTTTTCCAAGCTACAAAGCAGGAACGAAGAAAAGCAGATGCTCCTTCCCTTCCCAAGATTCTCACCGGACTAATTATTTTTACAGTTGATTTATTATGCAATCAATAAGAGGAAAACCCAGTTTGTGCATTTAATAATAACCAAGATTTCTCTCTCTCTCTACGCCACCCCACCCCTTCTTTTGTAGAAGAAACACCGGTTGGGCTGCATGCAGCTGTAGCGAGATCACTGCAGGTCGGTCTGTTTCAACTGCTGCTTAAGGGATCGAAATAAAACAGAATAAAATACAGGTCAGCCCACTTGCCAGGGGATGTCGATGTCCCAGACTCTTTCCCATAAAGTTGTGACGTTTGTGCAGAAAGAAGGCTAAGAAACACAAACTCGTTCCTACCATAATAGAAAAGACCAATGGACAAAGATTTTTCTGAATGGAGAAGCAGTGTTGACTTTGGCTAATTATTTAATTTCTTCTTCTTCTTCTTTTTCTCCTCCTCCTCCTCAGTGATTAAGAAGCTGACCTTGTTAGCTGGAAGGTCAGAAAGTCAGCAGTTCGAGACCTGTGTACTGCATCACGTTTTGAGCGCCCATCTCTGTCCTGGCTCCTGCCAACCTAGCAGTACAAAAGCAAGGAATTGCAAGTAGATAAATAGGGATCTGTTTTAAAATTAACAGCCCTGTTTTAAAACTGTTTAAATTGTTTTTAAACTGTGATAACATGTGTGATGGGAAGAAACTGGCATACAGACCGGCAAGGCACGCCACAAAGTTTGCCAAGAGAACCCTATGGACCAAAACAAAAGGCAAAACAAGGGGATGCTGAAAAAGGGGAGGGACATGAAAGGGGGAGGAGAAATATAGTGTTGCAGGGAACAATACTGCATAGGGACATGGATTGTGAGATCTATGATTGTGGACGCAATGGGCACAGAGCTGGGCAGGCTGAGGAGGATGGTGGAGGACAGAGGTGCCTGGAGGACAAAGGGTTGGAATCGACTGTGCAACTAAACAACAACAACAAAAATAGGGATCACTTTGGTGGGGAAAGATCTTGGGGACATGAAAGAAGCCTCATTCGGGCATCACCGGAGTGGAGTTCCTCCAGCAAAAATCCTTTCAACCCAGAATAATTTCTGACACAAAATTATTCTCCTCCTCTTCCTCCAAGTGGTGTATTCAATTCCGAATATTGGCTATCCTCGTGGCCATAAAGATTGTCCTGAGAATATAATGCAGTGGCCTTTCGTTTGCCTTCTGAATCCCAGTGTGACACCCATAGTACCACTGATCCAGTTCCGTGAGTCCCTTTCTGGTCCTGAACCCTTTTGGCACACAAAGTCCTCCTCATCCCCCGGCCAGGATGGATGAAGCTGCTGCCCTCCATCAAGATGGATTCAAGTGGGATTTAATCCATTTGGGGACCATCACCTTTCCCTGTGGACTTCGCCACCCAAGGCTGTTAGTCCTCAAGGTTGTCAGGCTAGTTATCTGCTGCCTCGTGATCAGTGCTGAGTCACTGGCAGAAGGGTTTGCTCTATTACCAAGGGCAGAATAATTGTGCCAGACTGTTATATGCTTCTTGAAAAACAATTTATCCCACATTTTAGCTTCCAAGCTTGGCCGGGGGGTGGTGGGGGTGTCCCAAAGACTACAGAGTCAGATATATGACTTCATCACGCAGCACTTGGGTCTCAAACTGGTGACCTGCCAACCTTCCGGTCCTCAAGCTCAGCATCTTCACCACTAAGCCACTGCAGCCTCTGAGATGAGCAATAGGATGTCATTATTTTATGAGTGTTTTAAAGGTGTTTTTAACTGATTTTATTCGAAGGTGTTTCTAACAGTGTTAAGTAACCCCTCTAATACTCTTTAAGTGTTTAATTGCCCTTTAGTGCAGAGGTGCCGGTCACGTGGTTTCTCCCACCGGAAGCAGAAGTAAAACACACCTTGCAATCTGTATGTTTTGCAACAGGATGAGATTTTTAGGCTGCCATTTTCTCTGCTTAAACCAGTGCTGCCCAAACTACGGCCCAGGGGCTGGATCTGGCCCCTGACTCAAATTCATCCGGCCCACACTGCCCTTGACGCTCCTGGAAGTAGAAGTAAAATGTGCCCATACAGCAATTGTACGGGCACATTTTACTTCCGCTCCCAGGAGCGGCAAGGTCGGTGCAGGCCGGATGAATTGGTGTCAGGGGCCAGATCTGGCCCCTGGGCCATAGTTTGGGCACTCCTGCTCTAGTGCCATAATTTTGATGGTTTTAGTTGGTTGGTTTCTGAATACCTCTGTGGTATTCAGCCCTTTAATTGCAAAAAAGACAATATGCATATGTGAAAATGAAAAAACATCAGCCTAAAGTTTATTATACGAAGTGAAGAAAAGTATTCTGTACAAAGCCTGATCTTCACTCGGTTTTAACAAATGGCTCCACTTTCTACCTTTACCATTTGTATAGTCTTATCAGCCTCTTATCATATCCCACCAACCCACCCCTACGTTCTGGTATTTGAGTGCTTCTTTTAAACACCCCTAAGCAATTGTCTTAATAAAAATGGCTGTGTGCTACTAACTGGGCTGCCTTCAAGTCTCCTGGGAAATGCCCGATTTCTCCCCTACGTGAGTGCCATGGCTGAGCAGGAATTTAATTACACCAGTGGAGGAAGAAGCATCACTCTGTCACACAATGAAATCTCTGGGATGGTGACATCTGCTGTTCATAAGAAGGGTTTTCCAGAAGCAATTCCCACTGGTTTACACAGATCTGCCTCTCGCCATGCAACATTTAAGATTTATCCATTTTACACAGACTCAATAGGAAGCCTGGTATGAACTCAGCACATTGTAATGACTAGGCTTGTTTCACTGCCTGGAAGTTATGCCTGTGTGACTGACTGGCTGGCTGGCTGGCTGGCTGACTGGTTGGTTGGTTGGTAGGTAGTTGGTAGGTAGGTAGGTACGTAGATAGATAGATAGATATCTTTCTCCCCATATGGGAACCTAAGGCAGCTCACAACAATTAGAACTCTATAATGATAACAAGCAGTGGTTCAAGTGGTTAAGATGCTGAACTCGCGGTGGCTCAAGTGGTTAAGATGCTGACTGAAAGGTGCAGGTCAGCAGTTCGATTCCTGGGTACTGCATTATGGAGTGAGCTCCCGCCTCTCTCCCAGCGCCTGCCAACGCAGTAGTTCGAAAGCAAGAAACTGCAAGTAGATAAATAGGAACCACTTTGGTGGAAAGGTAAACAGTGTTCTGTTCACTCTGGTGTCTAGGCATGCCTGCCACATGTCCATGGAAACGTCTGCAGAGGCAGACAGCATTGGCTCTTTGGCTATAAACAGAGATGAGCACTGAACCCTAGAGTCGGATACGACTGGCTTTTGAGCAATGGCAACCTTTACCTTTACTAATGATAACAAATGAAATTATTATACAGCACTAAATTTTGAAATACAGTTTAACATTGCAGTGGCTCAAGTGGCTAAGATGCTGACTGGGAGGCGGAAGGTGAGGAAATGTGGGATGGCCTTCTTTTTTTCTCCTTTACTCAAATGAAATACCATGATGAATGGAAGATTTTTTTAAAGCCCAGTTCCTCATTATGTCCCAACTTGGCAAACCACAGTTAGTTTCAACTACAATCAGTTAAATCCCTTGGTCTGAACTAACCCCAGATGAATCGAACCACAGTGTCAGAATAAGTGAAGTGAGAATATAGTTTCATTTTGGTTTTGATGCAGTTACCAAAAACCTGCAAATTTCTGGGAAGCAAAGGAATTGAGGTTGAACAAATTTGGATATGGGTCAGAAGGAACCAGGCAGATGTGGTGAGCAGACACTAGGTTTTGAGGGTTGTCTTTTTTATTTTACTCTTCAAAACCTCAAATATTTTGCTTCTACCCTGTGCACACATAACAGGAGTCGTCTTCTTTAAGTATTGTATCCGATTCCATATATTGGCTGTCCTCATCAGCCATTGATTTTCCATTTTCCTTCTGCATTGCAGCATGACACCCATAGTACCACTGATCCAGTTCCATGAGACACTTTCTGGTCCTGAGCCCTTTTGGCACACAAAGTCCTCCTCAGCCCCAGGCCAGGATGGATGAAGCTGCTGTCCTCAAGATGGAGTCAAGTGGGATTTCATCCACTTGGGGACCACCACCCTTCCCTGTGGACTTCAGCACTCAAGGCCGTTAGTCCCCAGGTTAGTTAACCACCACTTGATGATCAGCGTTGAGTCACTGTCAGTAGGATCTATACCAGTGGTGGCGAACCTATGGCACACATGCCAAAGGGGGCAATTACAGCCTTCTCTGTGGATACACGCACCGTAGCCCCAAAACAGAGTTCGCCCCACCTCTCTGCCCAGCAGCTGAATGGGAGTGCTTCCTCCCTCCCCCAGCACATAGTTCACCCCACAAGTCTGCCCAGCAGCCCAATGGGAGTGCTTCCTCCCTCCCCACCAGCACAGAGTTCGCCCCACCCCTATGCAGCACAGACAGCAGCCTGTTGAGTTTGGACCCTCAGTCTCTAAAAGGTTCGCCATCACTGATCTATACCATTATCATAGGATAACCTGGCCAGACTTGAATACACAGGAGTACAGATTCACAATCTTAACACAGTTGCAGAAAAATTCACGTGGCCCTTTCCTGACAGCCATAGAGAGCACGTCATCAACCAAATTATAGTCTCCATGATGCTTTTAAAACCAATTGCACGGGCTAATAATTGGGATTTTGGCTACAATCTATCTAGGTTGGCTGCGTTGCATAGAAATCTGCAACCTGTCACTTCCACAACTTCACACCCTCCTGTCTCTAATGTATCTGAGTAGACAAAAATTGGATCTAGACCCTTGTGGGACCTACCGCAAAATATGTGTGCAAGAGACCAGACCTATTTGAGAATACTCCCCATTGAAACCAATGGGACTTAATCCTGAGCGAGTACATGCCTGATTATATGTATAATAAATTAATTTAAAAAAATAAATCTCTCCTGTTCCATTGTGCCTTGCTTGGATGGCACTGGTCAAATCCTGGCAAGCAAGCAGACTCCTCTATCCATCAAAAAACGAATGCCTCCATAGGTCTGGATCTTTTCCTGCTCGGTTTTCTTAACCTGGATTAGAACTTTGAGTTATTTCTATACCTATTTGCCTGGATTAAAGGACTTTAAGTTGATTTTTACACCTGAATATAAGGATTTTGTGTTACTACCATAATTATATTATTGTACAAGAGACTTGGAGTCTATTTTATGGACGGATTTTTTCTTGATTCTTGATTCGTAATTCACCGTCTGGCCATATTCTGTATTCCTCTGGATCTTGAAGTTTCATTCCAAACATCAAATCATTCCATTAACAAAATAAATTGCATTAAGGCCTAAGCCTGATTTTTCAATCTTGTTCCATGCCATGTTCTTTTTTATACTCAGTATGAATTAAAGAAAAGAATTAATCTCTTGCTTCAGTATATTATTGTACTGAAAAGTTTTAATCAACCTTCCTTGAAGGGAAGAAAAATCTAATAGTCCAACCAATCATTTCTCAATCTTGTTTTCTGGGTTTTCCCATTATGAAGCTATAGTTAAGGGCTTGCCATTCCCCACACATGGCCTGAATTTATCCATTACCTGGCATGTATCTTATTTAAACTTGCCAACAATCCTACTGCAATGTTACTCAGCACATTGGGGGATTTTTTAAGGACATGGTGGTTTAGTGGTTAAGACACTGAGCTTGGTGACCGGAAGATTGGCAGGCCAGCTGTTTGAGACCCGAGTGCTTCACAATGGAGTGAGCGCCAGTCATCTGCCCCAGCTCCAGCCAAACTAACAGTTCAAAAATCAAGAAACTACAAATAGATAAATAGGCACCACTTTGGCAGGAAAGGTAACAGCATTCCATGCCTGCTACATGGCCACGGAAACGTCTGCAGATGCAGATAATGCTGGCTCTTTGAGCACCAAAGAGTACAACAGGCTTTCGAGCAAGGATGTCTATTTGAGGCTTTTGGGACACACTTAAACCTGTACATGCAAATCTCTTTCCTATTTTAACGGATGATTCCTTTTTCTTTTCTCTTTTTTTTTCTGTTTTAGAGTCACACAAGTGGTCCCTAAGACCAAATTGCTGCCGCTAGCGACAATGCTCACCTGTTGATGACAAAGCGTCGTCTCTCGTCTCGTCCTCTGCCGGCTGATGGATGTTCCAAGACGTCAGCGGGAGCAAGGCGATTTCTTCATAGGAAGCCAACTTCAACATGTCCATGTGGCTGCTCTGGGGCCGATACCGTGGAATGAAGCATTCCTTGCCACGCTGAAAGATGTCCTTAATGATTTCTGCTGTCTGGACTTCGTCTGGCATGCTCAGGAACACTGCAATGCGCTGAGAGGCTTGATACTGGCCATGCTGAATCACCTGGGTTCAGAAGAAAAAGGTTGCACACAGAGCCTACGAAGTGGGGAGAGGAAGAAGAGCCGCCGCTCATTTGTTTTAATGCCTGGCTTTTCCAAAAGGACTGCAGTGGCTCAAGTGGCTAAAACACTGACTGGGAGGCGGAAGGTCAGCAGTTCGATTCCCGAGTACTGCAGGACAGAATGAGCTCCTGTCTTTGTCCCAGCTCCTGCCAACCTAGCAGTTCAAAAGCAAGAAATTGCAAGTAGATAAATAGGGACCACTTCGGTGGGAAGGAGTCATGCCTGCCACATGACCACAGAAACGTCTGCAGAAGCAGACAGCGCTGGCTCATCGGCTTTGCAACAGAGATGAGCACTGAACCCCAGAGTCAGGTACGACTGGCTTTCAAGCGAGGGCAACCTTTACCTTAGCCGAGTATCAAATTATAAATGAATAATAGCACACCATTGGATAATGGAATATATTATTCCCCCCAAAGACAAGCTTCAAGCAAACCTTGGCGTCCCAGCAGTCAGACTTGCAAACGAAGCGCTCGCTTATCTGTCAATCCACAAACAGAGCAAGCTAATTCGCAACTCTTGGGAGGTCTGAAAATCAGATGGATCAATAACCATTAATTGTTAATTTGTGTGTATTTCTGGTTTTCATTATCGTACACTGCCCAGAGTGGGAAATGATCCCAGTTGGGCAGTATAGAAATTTAATAACTAAATAAAATGATATCAGCAATCAAGAAATAGCCTCTTCTAATGACACGCTCTCTTTAACGTACTATTCTCTCTCTCTCTCTCTCTCTCTCTCTCTCTCTCTCTCTCTCTCACACACACACACACACACACACACACACACACACACACACACACACACTTTTTAACACATGTAACTTTATTTGCTTGTATTTTCTTTATATTAAGAATGATACATTATTTAAGTAAAGTTCAATGTTGCCCACGCTTGAAAGGGTCATATCTGACTCTAGGATTCAGTGCTCATCTCCATTCATAGCCAAAGAGCCAGCACCGTCTGCATCTGCAGATGTTTCCATGGACATGTGGCAGGCATGGCTAGATGCATGGAATGCTGTTACCCTCCCCACCAAAGCAATGCCTGTTTAGCTCACTCCATCATGCAGCATCTGGGTCTTGAACTGCTGAGCTGCAGCCGTCAAGTTCAGCTTCTTAACCACTAAGTCCCTGGTTGATTATTTACTTGGGTTCATATTTTAAAGAAGAATTTGCCAAGTTCCCCCCTATAAAAATGTAGGCTTTGAGAAATAGAAAGCAGGAGAAACCAACACTGACAGATTCATCCGTCTCTAGGCAGGAGAGGGGAAGGCATACGTATCGAAGGGTATTTTCCAAAAATGTCCAAGAAATGGCTTACAACTTTATATTCACTTGCCAGGGATTGCGGTGGCTCCATGGTTAAGAAGCTCGCCTTGTTAGCTGGAAGGCCAGCAAGGTGGCAGTTCGAGACCCGGGTACTGCATGACAGTTTGAGCACCCATCTCAGTTCCAGCTCCTACCAATCTAGCAGTTCAAGAAATTGAAAATAGGGACCACTTCGGTGGTAAAAGATCTTGGGGAGGAGCCTCATTTGAGTGTCCCCTGAGCAGAGTTCCTCCAGCAAAAATCCTTTCAGCCCAGAATAATTTCTTACACATAATAATAGTAATAATAGTAATAATAGTAATAATAGTAATAATAGTAATTATTATTATTATTATTATTATTATTATTATTATTATTATTATTATTATTATTATTATTATTATTATTATTATTATTATTATTATTATTATTATTATTATTCACTTGCCATGCTGAGCAACTTGCTAGCAGGTTCTGTTTAAAACGGTCCAATATTTTTGCATTAACATTGAATATGTTTTGATACACAGCAGTTGCTGTGTCTTTTCTCATCACGGGTCCCCGTAGAAAGCGGTTTTATTTAAAGTTGGAAGACACATGCCACTGGCCGCATGGTGAATCAGACTGAAAAAAAGCACCCAAGTTAGCAACAAAAAAAAGGGAAACGCTCTTGTAGAATCAGAGCATGCAAGCAAAACAGCAGGACTTTAACCACCACAGCAAACATTAAGCAAGCAAAGCTGTACAGTGACTAATTAAACACAAATGAGAAGGTCAAACCTGTATAGTTACTCCAGTTTCCAATTAAGACCTTTGGAAAATGAAGATCTAGATGAAGGCATCCAGATAAACTGCTACTTTCCTCCCCCAGTTTCTTTTGATTCCCCAATATTTTAGCACATAGATTTGTTTTCAACATATTTTCATCTCTTTTTAAGACTGCAAGTTCTCGAAACTCATAAGAAGTTTTATAAGGGATGTGTTTGCCAGTTCCAGGCTGCTCCCCTACAGATATAATAACCTATGACCGTGATGGCAATCCTTGGTACTCCAGGTGTTCTTGGACTTCAATTCCCAGAAGCCCAAGTCTCTGTGAATTCACACAAATGGGTTTCAGTAAACCCATTTGTGTGAATTCACAGAGACTTGGGCTTCTGGGAACTGAAGTCCAAGAACACCTGGAGTACCAAGGTTCGCCATCACAGACGTATGAGGTTGCACAGATGGGCATCTGGCCATCCCAGTGTAAGAAGGACATCAAAGTTAAATGCTTCCATCAGTCAGTAGTCAAGGAAAAAATCTACAAGGAATGGCTGATGTCTACAAGGAAAGGTGATTGTCCTCAAGTGGATTAAATCCCACTTGAATCCATCTTGATGGAGGGCAGCAGCTTCATCCATCCTGGCCTGGGGCTGAGGAGGACTTTGTGTGCCAAAAGGGTTCAGGACCAGAGAGTGACTCATGGATCAGTGTCACACTGCGATGCAGAAGGCAAATGGAAGGCCAATGCATTATATGGCTGGTCACCATGATGATTGCCAACATTCAGAATTGGATACGGCACTTGAAGTAGGAGGAAGAGGAAGAGGAGGAGAAGGAGGAGAAGGAGGAGGAAAAGGAGGAGGAGGAGGGGGAGGAGGAGAAGGAGAAGAACTGATAAAGGAAGAGCGAAGGCCAGAGTATTGAAACAGATCGATTATTGACCATTCAACAGATCCATACATTTGCCTTTATTCATTGTCTCCGTCCTCCTTTTACAGACAATGGATCTCCATTGCACAGTCTGAGTAGTTTGGTCCCCTATCCAATGACAGGATCCCCCACTCCATCAAGGATCCTGTGATCCATCCTGCGCCCAAGCGCCACGGATCCACATGCCTGCAACCCCTGAACCTCAACAGCGGCTGAGCACAGCACCCCATCGGATGAATAATAATAATAATAATAAAAGTTTAATTTCTATCCCGCTTTCCTGACACAAGTGCCACTCAAAGCGGCTCACAACATATACAAATACAATAAACAGAGCAAAATATACAATAAGCCATAAAAGACAATACATAATTAATGCAATCAAAACATCAGAATAAGCAAAAATACAATACAAAATATAAGTAATTAAGCAATACCACAATGAAAAATTACACAGAAAAATCAACCTCAACCACGCAGCAGCCACAAAGGCACCCTATAGTTCAAAGTCTGTGAGGCAGCTGCGTCGGCGGCAATGGCTGCCACCTGTCTCTCCCCAGTGGGGCCGATGGCATGGGCTCCCGGGGTGGGACAGGGAGCTGCTCGAAGCGGCTGGCATCATCGTCCCTTCCCTGCCTCCCATTCCCGGGCCGAGCAACAAGGGCCCCGGGAAGAGGCAACGCGGCGACGATGGCGGGGCTCCGGCGGCGTCTCCTTTTGAGCCCTCTCCGCAGGCAGGGCTCGGAGGGCGGGGAGACGCACCTGCCTCCCATTCCCGGGCCGAATAGCGAGGGCCCCGGGAAGAGGCAACGCGGCGGCGATGGCGGGGCTCCGGCGGCGTCTCCTTTTGAGCCCTCTCCGCAGGCAGGGCTCGGAGGGCGGGGAGACGCACCTGCCTCCCATTCCCGGGCCGAGCAACGAGGGCCCCGGGAAGAGGCAACGCGGCGGCGATGGCGGGGCTCCGGCGGCGTCTCCTTTTGAGCCCTCTCCGCAGGCAGGGCTCGGAGGGCGGGGAGACGCACCTGCCTCCCATTCCCGGGCCGAGCAACGAGGGCCCCGGGAAGAGGCAACGCGGCGGCGATGGCGGGGCTCCGGCGGCGTCTCCTTTTGAGCCCTCTCCGCAGGGAGGGCTCGGAGGGCGGGGAGACGCACCTGCCTCCCATTCCCGGGCCGAATAGCGAGGGCCCCGGGAAGAGGCAACGCGGCGGCGATGGCGGGGCTCCGGCGGCGTCTCCTTTTGAGCCCTCTCCGCAGGCAGGGCTCGGAGGGCGGGGAGACGCACCTGCCTCCCATTCCCGGGCCGAATAGCGAGGGCCCCGGGAAGAGGCAACGCGGCGGCTCCGCTGGAGCCGTTGCTGTGCACACCCCACTCTGCCTCTGACCAGGACTGTGATGTCAAACCTTGGCACTCCAGATGTTCTTGGAGTTTCGATTCCCAGAAGCCCGGGCCCCCTGTGAATCCACACAAAGGGATTTACTGCGATCCATCCGGGCCGCGCTGCCCTCGTCGCTCCCAGAAGCGGAAGCAAAACGCACCTGTACGGAGGAAGGGTTAACCCGGAAGAGTCTTAACCGTATGGGTGCATTTTACTTCCACTTCCGGGAGCGATGAGGGCGGCGCGGGCCGGATGGATCGCAGTAAACCCCTTCGTGTGGATTCACGGGGGCTTCTGGGAGCTGAAAGTCCATGAACATCTGGAGTGCTGAGGTTCGCCATCACGGGACCAGGACCTCAGGCGCATTTGGGGAACTTAAGACGGAAGGGGCTATATGGTAAATCCCCCCCCTCCGCCAAGAAACAAATCACACTTCTGATCACCAAGATGGTCAGCCCGTCCTACAAGGGCAGACAGGAGGGGCTCAGTGATGGTCCCATCTGTGAAAGAAGTCCATCTTAGCGGGGCCAGGAGGAGAGCCTTCTCCGTGTCTGCCCCTGCCCTGTGGAACCTTTTACCACCAGAATTGTGTCTCTAGTCAGATCTTCTCCCCTTCAGAAAAATGTTGAAGACCTGGCTATGTCTGCGGGTTTGGGGCATGTGTGACTCTTCTGTACAAGCCCACTGGCGTATTTAGCCTCTCAAGGAATCCTGCTTTTTGCTGTTAATATCGTTGTTTGTTTGTTTTTTGCCATTTTATGCTCGGTGGGGGGAGGGCAAGGGTGTTTTTTTTAGCTATAATCTGATTAGTTTTATGTGTTTTTAATGTTGTTTTTAGTGGATTGGGTTAGGTATTTTTTTAGTGGTTGTTGTTTTATCTCTGGTTATATTGTATTTTATATAAGTTGTTAGCCGCCCTGAGTGATGTTTTTCATCAGGAGGGCAAAACGTTGCCAACCCAGAAACTGTACATTACTGTACGGGCTGCACAAAAATTAATGTACATTACCGTATGGGGTTCGCGCATGCGCAGACCCATCTCTGCGTGCGCATACTGGGTGGAGTCTGGGTGGAGTCTGGGTGGAGCTATGGGCGGAGCCTGGGCAGGCATTTTTTTTTAATATTTATGAGGAAAGAAAATGAAGTAATCTGTTTGTTTGGGTTCTTTTTTTTTTTTCATTTTGACCCAGGACGGAACCGAAAATAATCTTTTTTAAAAAATTATTTTTTGAAAATTACTGAAAATTACTGTACATCTCCGTACGGTAGTCGTACATCGTATGGAGGGCCAAATTACCGTATCGTACAGTAATTACCGTACAGGTTGGCAATGGCAAAATACAGTAATACCTCATACAAGGTCCGCTTCGTACAACATCGAATTCATACAACATCGCCTAATACCTTGAAAAAAGTTTCCTCATACAAAGTCGCTGCGACTTTGTATGAGGCATTGGGGTTTTCCCCAGGTTGCATTCTGTCTGGGCAGTACAGAAGGCAGGACGCATGCGTGCATTGCTCTTGTGGGTTTTGCACGTGGCGAAGAATGTTTGGTTTTGAGTGCGATTTTAATTGTTTGGTATTTGCTGCTGTTTGGATGATTAACACTGTGCTGCATGATGGGACATGTTGGCATCCATTTTGTCCTTGCTTCCATCCAGTAATTGTTTACAGTAGCTTGTACAAAATGGATGATCGGCCGCATGGCTGCAGAATAACACTGTGCCACATGATGGGACATGTTAACATTTAAACCTGCACTCCATAAAGTTTTCAAAAGTTAAAAACTTGTGGTATGGTTTGTCCCCTAAAATCAGGGTTGACATGTTTTTGTAATGTTTTTTTATCCTTTAGACAATGATTTCTTAAAGTTCTGTCAGTTTCCTGGCTGTTTCCTTGACTTTGCCCTGAAGTCTGTGCTGTTACAGTACAATGTCTCTCTATGGAAACGACGTTGTACGAGTTATCGCGGCTAGGATTTGGACGTTGTATGAGGCATCGCGGCTAGGATTTGGACGTTGTACGAGGCATCGCGGCAAGGATTTGGACGTTGTATGAGGCATCGCGGCTAGGATTTTGCATGCCTCATACAAAGTCCAAATCCGTATAAAGTCCAAACTTGTGGAACCAAGTTTGGACGTTGTATGAGGTATCACTGTAAATAAATCTTAACCTATAAATCCAAGGGTTAACCGTTGGAACTGGCTATAGGTTGCTATGCCTCGCCCTACTTGCCTGCACTCACCCTTCGTGCACACGGCCGATCTGGGTACGCAGGTCAACGAAGGATTGAAAAAACCGGCAGTGGGGCAACAGCCCCACAAACGCGAAGAAAGGGAAACAACTTCACTTCCCAACATTCCTTGCGCCGCGCCGCGCCAGAGCCAATCAGGCTGAGAGGCTCTCGCACGGCGCAGCGTTCGGAAACGCGCCGCAGCCAATCGAAAGAAAACCATTTTTAAAAAACGCAGCACAAACAGAAAGCACCAACCCATTACTACAAGCCCCAGCGTCCTGCGCGCCATGAGCACGCAGAACGCTGAGGAAAACGGCGCCCAAAAAATTAAAAAGAAAAACAACTCACCGCGTCACAGCCAAACACACACCAGCCGGCTTTCTTTCCCTCACCCACGGCGCCTGAAGGTCCCGACTGGAGTTTCCCCTTTAATATCAGTGGGGGTTGCGATCCCCCTCTCCGCTGGCTACCCTAGGGTTGGGAGGTTTGTGGGAACAAAAGGGGAATGTTTCCCAAACCCTTCTGGACTCAGGACACCAGGGAGAGGGGATCGATTCCCACCCCCCCTCCTTAAAAAAACTCCGTCTTTTCTACTCTTTAATAACGGAGTTGTTTTAAGGTGGGGGGGAAGGAATCGATCCACTGTGCCTGGTCTACTGGGTCCAGAAGAGTTGGGGGGACATACCTCTTTTGTCCCCACAAACTCCCAACCCCAGGGGAGCCAGCGGAGAGGGGGGTCGCAAGCCCCACCCACTGATATTAAAGGGGAAACCCCGATCTACTTTCACAACTCCACACAAACAAAGCACCATAAAACAATAAAGCCCCCCTCCCTACCACCTAGCCCACCCTTCCTAACCCCCAATGACCATGCCCCCCTCCCCACCACCTAACCCACCCTTCCTAACCCCCAACGACCATGCCCCCCTCCCCACCACCTAGCCCACCCTTCCTAACCCCAAACGACCATGCCCCCCTCCCCACCACCTAGCCCACCCTTCCAAACCCCCAATGACCACGTACCTTCCCCACCACCAAATAAATAATTTTTTAAAAATTACTAAAAACACTCAAACACAGCCAAAAATACACAAAAACAAAAACACCAAAAACAATACGAAGTAAACAAAGACACAATCAAAAACAAAACAAACAGACAAAAATACAAATTCCAACTCCCCCTCCCCCCCCCCCGCCCACACACACACACAAAAGAAAGAAAACAAGCAAACTTACCAAAACAGGTGCTACCTCCACCAGGACTGGAAAAGAAATGAATACAGAAAGACCCTACTGACCAGAAGAAGCTCCACCCAGAGGCCAGGAGAGAAACAAAAGTCAAAATACAATAACCCCTACCAGCACCACCTGCTGGCCACAATAGTAAAAACAATTCAAAAACACACAACAGCCCCAAACAAAACACAAATTCACAATTATACCCAAAAGGTCACACCAACAAAAACAAGTAAAAAAAATTACACTAAACACACTTTCACACAAATCACAAATATATGTCAATAAAACACAATAGAAACTTTAAAAAATCCTGTGCTGAGTTATTATATCATACTTTCTTCTTTTATTAATCCTCAAAAAAAACCAAAAAACCAGATCACAGTTAATAACAGCCAAGCCAAACAAATTTAACATAAATAAACATTTAAAAAATTAAAATTACAGACTAAGCAATTTTTTTAAAAAAAAACAACACAATTTAACCTTCCAACACAATGTAAAACTATTGCAAAAATAAAATTGGCTCATTTTTAATTAAAAAACATGGGGGGAAAAGCCCGGCAACGCCGGGCAACCCTTGCTAGTAAATAAATAAATAAATAAATCACCAAGTCTCCTCCCCCCCACACACACACCCTCATATTAACGTCACTTCCTCCATGGATGGAGGCCACACACTTCCTCTCTCGTCCTCTGACCAATGACCAACCCCACACACCCCTCCTCCTTCCCCTAGAAGAAAATCCCCCAAAGTCAAATTTGGAGAGGGAGGGAGGGAAGGGAAGGGGGGGCAGAGATCCAAGGAGGGGGGGATTCCCTTGGCCTGTGTGGGTGGGGACGGGGAATCCCCCCCCCACGCAACCAAGGAGGCGGGGCTTAGCTCCCCCGGGCCCCCCTCCTTCTCTTCTCCAACCAACTCCAAGGCGTGCGTAAAGGCGCACGAGGGAGGGCGCAAAGGAGGGGAAGGGGTTTGGGGAGCCATGGGGACCCTTGGAGACCCTCGGGAGGGGGGGGCATTCGGGGATGGGGACGCGCAGGGGAAGGAGGGGGGCGCTTGGCCCCTGCCCTGGGACGATCACCCCCCCCCACCTGGGTGGTCAGCCGTCGGGACTGGCGCCGCTTCTCGCCTTCGCTCAGGGCGCGGAGGCGGCGGCGCAGCTCGGCGCGGAGGGCTTGCTTGGCGGCCGGCAGGCTGGCCATGGCTACGAGGACCGCGAGGAGGAGGAGGAGGAGGAAGAAGAGGAGGAGGAGGCGGGGAGGGGGGGGGGCTGGGGCTGGCCAGGAAGTCCCTGAACTCTGCACAAGCAAGCGAAGGGACTACAGTGGCTCAATTGGATAAGACGCTGCCTGGGAGGCGGAAGGTCAGCAGTTCGATTCCTGAGTACTGCAGGATGGAATGAGCTCCCGTCTTTGTCCCAGCTCCTGCCAACCTAGCAGTTCGAAAGCAAGACATTGCAAGTCGATAAATAGGGACCACTTCGGTGGGAAGGTAACAGCGTTCCGTGCGCTCCGGGGTCTAGTCATGCCTGCCACATGACCACGGAAACGTCTGCAGAAGCAGACAGCGCTGGCTCTTCGGCTTTGAAACTGAGATGAGCACTGCACCCTAGAGTCGGATACGACTGGCTTTCAAGCAAGGGAAACCTTTACCTTTAAGCAAGCAAAGCACTCGATTCCATTAGCAAACAATATAGCTCCATTACCGCCCCATGGCGAGCTTAGTGCCCTCTCTGGGAAGTTCACAGCATTTTGCCCCCGACATGCTGGGCACTCATTTTACCAACCTCAGAAGGATGGAAGGCTGAGTCAACCTTGAGCCCTAGTCAGGATCGAACTCGGAACATTCTGGCTGCAGTACAGCGGTTTAACCGCTGCGCCACCAGGGCTCTTGATAATGAAGTGGAAAGGTGTACCCATTCCACAAGACGTTTGGACCGGAGTTTTTGGACAACCGCTGGACCTAAGAGTCAATGTTAGTTTACTGCCAGGTCCATTTCAACGTAATGTCAATGCCAGACTCTGAATAGGCTGCTGCTTTGCAGTGAGCTGGATTTGAGATGTAACCTAAAACATCTGGGGATGCCCCAAGCTGGACCTTCAAAACATGGGGTCACTCCTGCCACAAGATGCAAAAGCTAGGCATTGATCCGTAATTGTGGACGTTCAGTTCCAAGATGTCTGTATTTTGTGTGTTTGGAAAACAGGTCTGCATTCCAGCCCCTGTATTCTAGCCCTCATAAATCATCAGGAAACCAAGATAAGGCGTTCCAGATGTTGGGCTTCAATGCCCAGATCCCAAGCACATTCCCCTATAATGGGGAAGACAGTTGTTTTCAATCCCTAGACCACAAATGGATGTAAAGCGTTCTCAAGCCAAGCTCTCTACCACCCCAACGGTGAAAGATAAGGTAAAGGTAAAGATTTCCCTTGCTCGAAAGCCAGTCGTATCCGACTCTAGGGTGCAGTGCTCATCTCTGTTTCTAAGCCGAAGAGCCAGCGCTGTCTGCTCCTGCAGACGTTTCCGTGGTCATGTGGCAGGCATGACTAGACACCGGAGCACACGGAACGCTGTTACCTTCCCACCGAAGTAGTCCCTATTTATCTACTTGCAATTTCTTGCTTTCGAACTGCTAGGTTGGCAGGAGCTGGGATGAAGACGGGAGCTCAGAGACTGGCATAAATCATCTGAAAAAGTGGGTTGTAAGCCAATGGGGTGGGAGGGATGGGAATGATGTGTACATAGAATCTGTTTGTCTTAACTCTGTCACAAGACAGTGAGTTATTCTTCTAGGTTAGACCCTGGTTTTGCTCTATCTTCCCTGACCTTTTCTTTTTAAATCATGTCAGAAGCACACGTAAGTGCTTTCTGGGTTGAAAGGATTTTTGCTGGACAAACTCCGCTCGGGGGATGCCCAAATGAGGCTCCTTTCATGTCCCCAAGATATTTTCCCACTGAAGTGGTCCCTATTGATCGACTTGCAATTTCTTGCTTTCAAACTGCTAGGATGGCAGGAGCTGGGACAGAGATGGGCGCTCAAACTGTCGTGCTGCACTCGGGTCTTGAATTGCCGGCTTGCCAGCCTTCCAGCTAACAAGGCAAGCTTCTTAACCACTGAGCCACCGCAGTCCCCTGACTGATCAGAAGCCTGGCTTGGATGAGCTCCGTTTCCGCCTTGAAACTGCTGCACCAAACAACAGGCTCATAAATATTGTCTAGATCAGTGATCCAGCAGTGCTGACAAAATACAGAAACATTTCGGTTCACTGAGATCTGGCCCGTTGACGTTATGCTATTGCACACATCTGTCCCACAGTTCATTTCGTGCTGACTTCTTCTTTGTTCCACTTCTGTTTCAAAACTCTTTATCTTTCGCCTCCTCAATCTTGCCTAATAGTTCTGCTCTGTTGTCGTACATGCACAGCAGACAGACAGTCTGTGGACAAGGTCGTTCCTGTTCCACAGTGATAATGAATCATCCTGTTTGTGGTATGCACCAATTCTGGGCAAGGACTGATTGCTCAAATCAGTTTACCCCCTTCTAATCACGTGAGCGGGGCTGCAGTGGCTCAAGTGGTTAAGACGCTGACTGGGAAGCGGAAGGTCAGCAGTTCAATTCCCAGGTACTGCATGATGGAATGAGCTCCCGTCTTTGTCCCAGCTCCTGCCAACCTAGCAGTTCGAAAGCAAGAAATTGCAAGTAGATAAATAGGGACCACTTCGGTGGGAAGGTAACAACATTCCATGCACTCCGGTGTCTAGTCATGCCTGCCATATGGCCACGGAATCATCTGCAGAAGCAGACAGTGCTGGGTCTTCGGCTTTGAAACAGATGAGCACTGAACCCTAGAGTTGGATACAACTGGCTTTCGAGCAAAGGAAACTTTTAATCACGTAAGCGGGGCTGCAGTGGCTCAAGTGGTTAAGACACTGTCTGGAAGGCAGAAGGTCAGAAGTTCAAAACCTGAGTACTGCATGGCGGAATGAGTTCCCATCTCTGTCCCAGATCCTGCCAACCTAGCAATTTGAAAGCAAGAAATCGGTGGGAAGGTAATCAGTGTTCCGTGCACTTCTGTGTCTAGGCATGCCTGCCACATGTCCATGGAAACATCTGCAAAACGCAGACAGTGCTGGCTCTTCGACTATAAAATAGATGAGCACTGAACTTTAGAGTCAGATACAACTAGCTTTCAAGCAAGGGTGACCTTTGCCTTTAATCATGTAAGCAATAGTAATCACCACTTCTATACTGCCCCATACCACTTAGTGCACTCTCTGGGCAGATCACAAGGTAATGAGCATTTTGCCCCCCAACATACTGGGTACTCACTTTACTGACCTTGGAAGGATAGAAGGCAGAGTCATCCTGGGCCTCTGTGAGGATCAAACTCAACATTTTGGCTGCAGTACAGTACAGCAGTTTAACCACTGCACGACCCAGGAGAATATAGCAAAAGCAACATGTAAAGTGAGTTTTTGAGCCCCTAGTGCAGTGTTTCCCAGTCTTGGGTCACTAGATTTTCTTGGACTTTGATATCCAGAAGTCCTGATTAGCAGATATATCGATTTGGGCTTTTGGGAATTGGAGTCCAAGCAACTATCTAATCTGTGGAGCGATGCTGACTATCATCCACCCATATCTGCAGGGTCATACCCACCCCTTCACTCAATTGAATAGACTTTCCATACCTCATCTCAAAATACACACGGCAGGTCTTTTATGGCAACTGGTGGACCTCCAGATGTAAAACTTTTTTCTGCCCATCACTGATTATTCTGACCACACTGGCTGCAAGCTGATGGGTGTTGAAGTAGAAGAACATCTGGAGGGTTTCTTGTCCACCACCACCACCACGATATATTATCTAGGCAAGCATTCCATTTTCTACAATGGCCAACCAGATGTTTATAGAGAGACAATGAAATGGACAAGGATGCTAAAGGAGGTTTCTTCTTTATGAGATGTGGAAACAGTTCTACAGCCTGGAAAAAAATCTCTCCAAGGGTGATGCTTGATGACTACAAACAAGACATGCACTGATGCTTGGAAATAGTGAATCAGATCTACTGCAAGAAAGGTACAGTATAGGGCATCTTTGCTCGAAAGCCAGTTGTATCCGACTCTCTGTTTATAGCCAAAGAGCCAGTGCTGTCCGCATCTGCAGATGTTTCTATGGACACGTGGCAGGCATGCCTCAACACTGGAGTGCACTGAACACTATACCTTCCCACTGAAGTGGTACCTATTTATCTACTTGCAATTTCTTGCTTTCGAACTGCTAGGTTGGCAGTGCTAAGACAGTGATGGGTGCTCACTCTGTCATGCAGCACTCGGGTCTTGAACCTTCCAGGCTTCAAGCTCAGTGTCTTAACCACTAAGCCAAACGTAGTCTCTTGCAAAATACTATTTGCTAGAGTAAAATTGTGTTTTGAAATGTAGACCTCAGCAAGGGAACCTGGAAAAGGGTACATAGAGTTGGTTTAAACTTGCGTTGCCCAACTTTTGGTTTTTGGACTTCAATTCCTCGAAGCCTAAGTCAATTCTGGGTGATGGTCCCCAAGTGGTCCCCAAGATGGTCCCCAATCCCACTTGAATCCATCTTGATGGAGGGCATCAGCTTCATCCATCCTGGTTTGAGGCTGAGGAGGACTTTGTGTGCCAAAAGGGCTCAGAATCAGAAAGTGTCTCATTGAACTGGATCAGAGGTGCTATGGGAGTCACGCTGCGATGCGGAAGGCAAATGGAAGGCCACTGCATTATATGGTTCCCAGGACAATTTGCATGGCTGATCGCCATGATGATTGACAACATTCAGAATCGGATATGGCACTTGGAGGAGGAGGAGAACATTTCTCCAAAGTGTGACCAACCAGTGTACTGACTTCTGGGCACTGACACCACCACCACCATGTGGAGGGGTGTAGCCTCCACATTAGGAAACATTGGTTTAAACTGTGTCAAAGGTTTGGTAGGAGAGGATTGTTTTCTTCTTAAAATGCAATACAGACATCGGGTTTGTTAATCCGGGAGAGCCATGTTCGTCTCGATAGACCATTTAACTGATTGCCTAGACTTTCCATATATAAGCCCAGTTCTTAAGGATGAATGTTAAAAGTTTTAAAAGGGCTTAACTGCAGATTTCTTATTTAAAAGGCTGGAAAAGTCTGGCCTGCTATTCCAATTCAAAGGGTCTTTAAATATTACCAAAATACTAAGTATGTCCAGTTATTCATTAGCTCCTTGTTTTTCCACATAGACTGGAGATTTACATCCTGGATTATTTTTGAAATACAAGTTTTTGCAAAGGACAAAACAGATGAGCACCGTCCCGTAGAGTTGGACACGACTGGCTTTCGAGCAAGAGAGACCTTGACGTTTAGACCTTTAACCTCTCACATCTACTTGTGCTGTGCCACACTCACCCCACCAACCATTTGACCCACAAGAGGTTATCACGGACTGGACCATGGTAATTCTTTGGAAAGATTTAATGCAATCCATAATGAAATCGGATAGAAACTCATTTCGCACAGCGCGGTGCCAACCGAGATGGGTAACAGCGACATTTTTAACACGAGACAAACAACTCTGTACAAATAAATAGCATATAAATAACATCTGAAATGTTAAAAAAGAAGGTGCTGGTTTTGACCCAGCAAAGCAGTCTGGCTTTTCTGGAAGCCACATTAACATAAGACCTCATGGAAGCGTTTTGCATTCGGGAATGATCTCTTTTTCAGTAATATTGACTGAAGAATGAGAATACGGAGTCAAGCTTGGCCTTCACGTTGTGCCAGGACAGCCAGGGGCGCTTATCTTCAAATTTGGGGACAAAGCCATCATCCTGGAGGAAGGGAGAAGAAAAAGACATAACATTTTCATTAGGGTGTTGTTTTATGAACTCAGGGATAGTGTTGGCTCAGTGCCGGCCCTATCTTTAGGCAGGAGGAAGCAGCTACCTTCATTCATGGTCCTATGGAGTCACCCCTCAACCTGAGAAGCTCGGAATGGCGGCTTCCCAAGATAGATAAAAGTCACCCTTGCTCGAAAGCCAGTTGTATCCAACTCTAGAGTTCAGTGCTTGTTGTGTATGGAATAGTATGGAATGTAACTACTATGTTATGCCTTTAAGTTAATTGTAACCGGTTCTATAGGAAATGTATACTCAAGCCATTTGTAAAGAACACATTGTATTCAGCTGCTATTGGAATGCGAGCTTGCTACCAGAGATGGGAGCAGCGAGCACTCAACTCACATGGTACAAATTCCCCAATCATGCCCAGCCGCGGGAAACCTTTCCCGCCACGGATTCACCTGGACAAGGAGGGCGGGACTCCGGATGACGTCACGCTGACAGTAGCCAATAGGCTACCGTGTACCCACATTCAAATGTATAGTGACTGTATAAAGGGAGTTGTATTGCCACCATTACTGGGTGTTCAAACTGTACTTCATGCAATAAAGTTGTGTTAGTGTTGTGTTCTAATGGTTTTACCTTCCACATGGATTACAATGTATCTGAGCCAATGTAACCTTCAGCTGTATCATATAAACCCTGTAATAGGACGCGAGCTAATGACCACCAGCTGGCAGCAGCGAGCGTCCAAGCTCTCTTGGTCCGAACTCATCAAAGGCAACAGCGCGGGAAGCTTTCCCGCCACCACCTACACCTGGACAAGAAGGGCGTGACCAACAATGACGTCACGCAGACAGTAGCCAATGGGCTACCATGGCACCACGTTCAAATGTATTCCTACTGTATATAAAGAGCTATCGATCCGCCATTACCTCATGTTCCCTCTGTCCACGATGCAATAAACCTGAGTTAACCCAGCCCGAGGCTGTGTCCTGTGTCTTAGTTTCATACACTAAATTGGCGACGAAGGTGGGATAATGGATCCCCAAGGAGCAGCCAGGGCACAGAGCGGGTTCAACATCACCAAACCGCAAGACTGGGAGCTGTTTGAGATGGACTTCCATGCGGCGCTGGTGGAACTCAAAGTCAAGGAAGACGATGAGGAGAGGAAGAGGGCCATCCTCACCCGCATGCTTGGAATGGAAACCAAGCGGACGCTGGTGGGCATCATCGCTCCGAAGAAGGTGAGCGAATTTAAGGCGGACGACATCATGAAGCTGCTACGGGAGCGCTTCCAACCCTCGAGGGCGATGTTTCCCGCTCGGAGCGCGTTTTGGAGGCGAGTCCAAGCGCCGGACGAGTCGGTCGAGGCATTCGTGGCCGCCATGAGGGTAGCCGCCGCCCCCTGTAAATGGGGCAACATCCTAGAAATGGCCCTCAGGGACGGCGTGCTGTGTGGCCTGAAAGACAAGGAGGTGCAGCGCAGCTTGATGAATAAGGAGCCGCCACCCACGCTGGCAGAGGTCGTCGAGGCCGCAGAAGCCGCAGAGTCCACGAATGCTGGAGTGGACGAGATGCACCAGTGGCGTGAGTGGCGCCCCAGAGCCGGCAAGGCGGAAAAATCGGTGCACGCAACTCAACGGGCCTCAAAGTCGTCCTCAGATGGCAGCGACGGCGAGGAGGTCCAGAAGGTCCGAAAAGGGGGGCGCCGCTGTGATGGTTGCGGAGCGGCCCATGAGCGTGCGAGGTGCCCATTTAGAAAGGCCGAATGCTACACCTGCGGCCGTCGGGGGCACATCGCCAAGGCATGCAGAAAACGGAAGGAGGGCCGGAGGCAGTCACCGGACCGTTCGACCAGACCGGACCGTTCAGCGAGGCCCAAAGATGGCGTCCAGACCACGAGGAAGCAGGACGGCGTGGGCCGCGTCTCAGACAGCAGCGAGGACGACGTCCCAGTGCTCAGTGTGTCCGCGGAACAGTCCCATTATTTCGTTGAGGTACTAGTACAAGGGGCCCCTATCAGGATGGAAATTGACTCGGGGTCCTCCTATTCCATAATTCCCCAGAAAGAGTTCTTGAAAATCGACCCCCACGTGCGGCCCAAACTTAAAACACTGAGGTCCACGCTACGAGATGTACAGGGGAACAGCATTCCGGTGTTGGGGGTCGGGAAATTTCGGGTTGAGTTTAAGAGACACTCTGCGGAGCTGCCCCTAGTTGTCCTCAAGGGGGGGAGTTGTAGCCTCCTAGGGACACAGTGGTTCCAGCCTCTAGGCCTGTTTATAGGGGGAGTACATGCAGTGGGGGTGGACCCAATACAAGCGGTGTGCGATGCGCATCCCGCCGTTTTTGAAAAAGGACTTGGAAAATTCAAGGGACCCCCTGTAGCTTTCGACCTAGACCCGGAGGTCCGACCGATAAGACTCAAACCGCGCAGGGTGCCCTTCGCACTAAAGGACAAAATAGAGGCGGAACTGGACAAATTGGTGGGCCAGGGGATTCTTATTCCTGTTGATTCCGCGGAGTGGGAAACTCCAATTGTAACAACTCTGAAGGCTAACGGGGAGGTGCGCATTTGCGCTGATTATAAGTGTACAATTAAAAAGGCGATCCGCCCTAATGCATACCCGGTGCCGGTGGTCAGCCACCTTTTGGCCAGGCTAAATGGGGGAAAGTGTTTCGCTAAGCTCGACCTGGCACAAGCCTATCAGCAGCTTCCCGTAACACCCGCCACGGCCGCGGCACAAACGATAGTCACACATAAAGGAGCGTTCCAAGTGTCGCGTTTACAGTTTGGCGTGAACTCGGCACCCGGCCTTTTTCAGTCGCTTGTGGAACGCCTCCTGAAGGGGCTGGAGGGGGTGTTGCCTTATTTTGATGACGTATTAATAACAGGGGGGAGTGAGGCCGAACTGGCACAGAGATTGGACAAAGTACTAACTGTGTTCGAGAAAGCGGGGCTGAGACTGAGGAAGGACAAGTGTGTCTTTTTCGAAACCGAGGTCGAGTTCTTAGGGTTCAGGATCACACCCGAGGGTATCAAGCCATCCAAATCCAAAGTAGTAGCCATCAAAAAGGCCCCTCGCCCCACATCCAAAACCGAGCTACAGTCATTCCTGGGGCTCCTCAATTTTTACCATACATTCCTTCCGCGGAAGGCGTCCGTGGCCGAACCGCTTCATCGGTTGCTCAAGAAAGAGGAGACTTGGATGTGGGGTGACGAGCACGAGAGGGCGTTCAAAGAATTAAAGCAACTCTTGACCTCTGACGCAATTCTAACGCATTTCGACCCCAAACGGCCGGTGGTCCTAGTCTGTGATGCATCACCGGTGGGGGTGGGGGCGGTACTTTGCCACGTGTTGGATGACGGAAGGGAGGCCCCGGTTGCATTTTATTCAAGGTCCCTGTCCCAGGCAGAGCGGAATTACGCACAAACCGACAGGGAGGCATTAGCAATTGTAGCGGGGACCAAAAAGTTTCACGATTTTTTGTATGGTCGCCCGTTCAAAATCGTGACGGATCACAAGCCCCTGTTAGGGATTTTCACGGCAAGCAAGCCCACCCCGCAGATCCTATCACCGAGAATGCTGCGATGGGCCATTTTTCTCAACGCTTACCAACACGAGTTGGTGTACCGGCCCGGAAAAGAGATCAGCCATGCTGATGCACTTTCGAGATCCCCTTTGCCCTTGTCGGACGACCAGAAGGCTAGAGTAGGAAGAGACCGCCAGGTGTTACTTATAGAGGTTTTAGATGCACCCCCAATAGTACCAGCCGATATTGCTAGGGCGACAGGCAAGGACAGAACGCTCGAGAAAGTCAGCTCATGGGTACAAAAGGGGTGGCCGGCATCGTCCCCAAGCACGGAATTCGACCCATTCTTTCGGAAAAAGCTAGAGTTGTCCCTAGAAAGGGGGTGCCTATTGTGGGGCCAACGGGTGGTGGTTCCTGCAGCCATGCGGCCGAGGGTGCTCAAACTGCTGCACGTCAGCCACCCGGGCATCGTTCGTTCGAAAGCGCTGGCCCGCAGTTACTTTTGGTGGCCACAGCTGGACGCGGACATTGAGCACATGGTCGGCACTTGTGAGGCATGCCAGGGATCCCGACCAGAGGCGGCCCGCCTCCCGCATAGGGAATGGGACACAGCAAGGGGGCCGTGGTCCAGAGTACATGTAGATTTCGCTGGCCCATTCCGAGGAACCATGTTTCTCCTGGTGGTGGATGCGTTCTCCAAGTGGCTGGAGGTTATCCCAGTAAGGAGCACGTCCTCCGCCACAACAATTAGCCAGCTACGGAGAGTCTTTTCCACGTTCGGTTTACCCGACACTTTAGTCAGCGATAACGCAAGTTGCTTCACCTCCTCGGAGTTCGAGGCATTCATGGGAGCAAACGCCATTCGGCATGTCACATCCGCGCCGTTTCACCCGGCCACGAATGGCCAAGTGGAACGGTTGGTGCGTACGACAAAGGATGCGCTGTGGCGCATGGGCCCGGGGGACCTAAACCACCAAGTATGTCAGTTCTTGTTAGCGTATAGGGTGACCCCCTTAGCGTCGGGTTACTCGCCGGCAGAGCTCTTGATGCGCCGAAAACTGACCACGCTTCTGTCCCGGCTGGACCCGACGAGAGTCGAGGATAAAGGGAAAAACATAGGATTGGCAGTCTCGAAAGGGTTCGCCGCCGGCGACCTTGTTCACTGCAGGAACTATGCAAGCGCAGGGCCAGCCTGGGTGCCAGGAACGATAGTAGAACAAACAGGGCCAGTGTCATATCGGGTGGAAACGAACACCGGTCTCCTCTGGAGGAGACACGCTGACCAACTGAGGCGCCGAGTGAGTGAAGGGCCGGTTAGTGGGGCTCAGCAACAGGATTCAGCGATAGGGTTCTCCCCCACCCGTTTAGCCCAAGGGGGAGACAATGAGGGACATCAGTCCGAAACCGGGGGAGAAAGCGGTGGTCCCGACTCATATCCTTTTGATACCCCAGTTCTATCTGAGCCCGGGGGGAGGGAAAAGGAATGTGCGGCCGCCGCCGCGTCCCCCGAATGTAATTTTGATTTTGATTTTGCGAGCCGGGGGGGTTTTCAGGAGTGTTCCCCCACCCTTCCAAGCGAGAAGAGGGGTTTTTCGTTAGCCCCCAGTGCCCCCGGTTCTTCCCCGAGAAAGAGCACACCTCCCAACAACGCCGCGGAGCCGCGGCAAGTCACTAACAAGTCTCCCTCTCAAATTACAGGGCAGGAAACCAGGGGACAAAGAGAAGGTAGCAAACCCGGGGAGAGGCAGCCCGCATCGAGACCCCAGCGTGTTCGAAATAAACCATCTTGGCTGAGAGACTTTGTCTCCTAAGGGGGGGGAGTGTGTTGAAGTATGGGCTCGAGACATTGTCTCGTCCTAGGGGGGAGGGGTGTTGTGTTCTAATGGTTTTACCTTCCACATGGATTACAATGTATCTGAGCCAATGTAACCTTCAGCTGTATCATATAAACCCTGTAATAGGACGCGAGCTAATGACCACCAGCTGGCAGCAGCGAGCGTCCAAGCTCTCTTGGTCCGAACTCATCAAAGGCAACAGCGCGGGAAGCTTTCCCGCCACCACCTACACCTGGACAAGAAGGGCGTGACCAACAATGACGTCACGCAGACAGTAGCCAATGGGCTACCATGGCACCACGTTCAAATGTATTCCTACTGTATATAAAGAGCTATCGATCCGCCATTACCTCATGTTCCCTCTGTCCACGATGCAATAAACCTGAGTTAACCCAGCCCGAGGCTGTGTCCTGTGTCTTAGTTTCATACACTAAAGTTAGCCAGAATACGGCTGCTTCTATCGTCTTGCTTCCCTGAACACCAAAGTGCTCATTCCTGTTTACAGCCAAAGAGCCAGTGTTGTCTGCATCTGCAGATGTTTCTGTGGTCAGGTGACACCTGTCAAGTATCCCATATTGGCCGGGATTTTCCGTAATTCAGCACCACTTTTTCTACTTTCCCGCCCGGAGCCGCCGCCATCCCGTAATTTGACGGCGGGGGAAAGTAGATACTGTGCATCCCCTTCTGCGCAGAACCCTTCTACGCATGCATAGAAGGCTTCTACGCATGCGCAGAAGGGGATACGCAGAAGGCTTCTATGCATGTGCAGAAGGGTTCTGCGCAGAACAGTTCTGCGCAGGTCCCATATTGTCCGGAGCTGCACTTGACAGGGATGGGTGGCAGGCATGCCTAGACACCATAGTGCACAGAACTCTGTTTACCTTCCCACCAAAGTGATCCCTATTTATCTACTTGCAATTTCTTGCTTTCGAACTGCTAGGTTGGCAGGGACTGAGACAGAGATGGGAGCTCATTCCATCATGCAGTACCCTGGAATCGAACTCCGACCTTCCAGTCAGTGAGCTCAGCGTCAGATGATGCTCCGCTAAAGCATCTTGATGTGGAAATACTTTCAGAGTGTGAAGTCAGAAGGTCTCCATCCTTAGTCAACGTCTAATGGATGGTTCATAATTATATTATTCTCTCAGGCCTTCAGTTTGAGAATGGCTTTAAAAATCATTTTGAATCTGTGTTTAAGAAAGTTTCAACTGTACATCTTTCCAGGTTGGTGAAGGTGTTTATGGGAGATTTTCAATTACGAAATAAAGAGAAATGGGCTATTTATCCTAACACAAGCGGCATTTTGCTAATTAGCCTTCTTGTGTTTTGTAGCTGGTGAATGGAAACAGTACAGTTTGGTTGACAAGTTTGCTTTCTTGGACATGCAATACTGAAAGATTTGACTGCCTGGAGGGAAAATGTTTTAAGGCTTTTGCCTTGATGATTGATCTATCTCCGGTCCCCGGCCTAAATATCTTTTTTGACAATCCCACCACCACCCCTTGCTCTCAATATAGCGACAGCTGCAACAGCAGCAATAAAAAATACATTAGAAATTCCTTTGGGGATAAAATAGAAATCTGATAGAACTGATATTTGCCTATATAAAGTGTGGTTTTAAAAAGCCCCTAATTTCAGTTTCAGAGTCTGAGACTGAAAATGAGCAAAAGACCATGAAACTGCAGTGAAACTGTGGTATATAGACTGCTTCTTAGAAATGTGATGGAAATACCAAGGGGGGAACCAAAAGTCTTCAGGAAAATACCATTAGACTTTTATGTATGTGACTTCCCCAAATGATACACCCACGGATGGAAAGTTCAGTGTAACAATGAGATGAAGGTGGATAAAAATCAGACAGGCTTATTTTCACTTTAACTGTTTTTTCTTTTTTAAAATCTCCTGTACTTTCCACCGAATTCACGAGGGGGAATGTACATTTTGCTGAGTTTGTATTAAAAACGTGAAGAACAAAACTTTCATTCCTCCCCTGGGCAAAATCGATGGGCCCAAGTATTGCCCATATATACCTGCCTGCTCTTCAGCTATTAAACATATGAGGAGCCCATCACAAAATAAAGTTGGCAACTGTAATAGGTAAACCCAATCCAATCCAATTTTAATTTATACCCCGCCCCACTTAGCACATGGCTGACTCTGGGCGGCATTACAACATAATTAAAATACAATATACAAAGGCTGCCTTTGGTCGAACTGCAGTCGTATCCGACACTAAGGTTCAGTCCTCATTGCCGTTTACAGCCAAAGAGCCAGCACTGTTTGCATCTGCAGACATTTCTGTGGTCATGTGGCAGGCATGACTAGACAACGGAGTGCAATGAACACTGTTTACCTTTCCCACCGAATCTGCACATATTTATCTACTTGTAATTTCTTGCTTTTGAACTGCTAGGTTGGCAGGAGCTGGGGCAGAGACAGGTGCTCACTCTGTGGTGCAGTACTCGGCTCTTGAACTGCAGACCTGCTGACCTTCCAGTCATCAAGTTCAGCATCATTCCGGGGGTTTCGGTCACATTCATATATAACACATGGAGAAGGTGGGGACATGTTCAACTTATACAAGTAAATTGTCCACTTTTCATTAATTCCAATAGTTTCTCAGCCATCACCCAGTCAAAAGTATCAGGGAAAAAATAGAAAAAAATAAATAAAAATTAAAGCCCCTAAGTGTAGGTATAAAAGAACAATAATATAAGCACATATTTCACTGCCAAAAGATTAAATAAACATAAAAAGCATCAAGAATAAAAGCTAGAGGAAGAATTAGAATGCCTGTTCATATGGATTAGGCAGCAGCTAAATGGGTTATTTTTCTTTCAATCAAGTCTCTTGCTAACCTGGAGAAATTCAACCTGGACTTACGTGAAGGGAAGTCTGGGATGAAAACTTACCCAACCTCCATTTTCATGGATCCATTTTGCCTTGGTTTTAACGATATAATCCGTCATGAAAAGAGAAATCTGCTCCAGATTTTTGTCCGTCCAAGGAACACCCTGTTCTCTCAGCTTTTTAGCCAGGATCCCTCCAAACACGAATATTGTCAAAATGCGCCCCCAGTTCATGTTTCCATCTGCAAACTCACTTTCCATCACTTGGCTGAACACTCTGCCGGCCTCGTCCACCGAGTTGACCTGAAGTGAGTCCAAAGAGGATTTCAGGTTGCCTTCCACCTCATCCTGAAGCGCAGATGCAACTTTGCGAAGGACTCCGGCTACTTTGCTCGGAGGAATCTCAAAGTCAGTTTCTTCCTTTCGGCTGACGTGTTTCAAGTAATCCTGGACCAGTGTGTAGATGTAAAGGAAGTCGGAGCGATCCATGAAGACGCCGCGGAGAGCAAATAGTAGACGGTGGTGTTGAAAAAGCTGCCCTTGTTGCTTGGCAGAGAAATGAAATAACTCCGGCTTTGGATAGTCAGGGTCATTTGAACTTAGGGGGTGGTGGAATTTTTTCATGTCATCACCAGCCAAATTTCCAGCCAAGGCTGTGACGCGGTGAGAATCTACGTTTGAGGTGTAACCTTTGACCAAAAGTGAAAGTTTGTGGCAGAGGGCAGGAGGAAGGAAGTCTGCAGTGTAGACTTCCTAAAACATTTCATCAGTTCTGTAACTGGTGAGAAAGAGCGAGGGGGAGAAATCATTGGCAGCTAAATGCAAACCATTTTCCTGGGTTTTTCCCCAGGATGGTTTTCCTAAAATCAGGGTTGTTTGACATGTTTTTGTAATGTTTATAGCCTTTAGACAATGCTTTCTTAAAGTTCTGTCTGTTTCCTTGACTTTGCCCTGAAGTCTGGCCAGATATCCTGCTATGGTAATGGAGTAGACCAGGGGTGACCAAACTATGGCCTGTGGGCCAGATCTGGCCCCCAACGCCAATTAATCTGGTCCTCACCACTTCCAGAAGTAAACAGCACCTACGTATGCACAGAAACCCAATGTAAATGCACCCACGGCTGTCGTAAACACATTTACGACAGCCATGGGCACATTTAACTTAAGGCGTTTTGCACATGCATAGGTGCATTTTACTTTAATGCAGACAGCACTGGCTCTTTGGCTGTAAATGGAGATGAGTACCGAACCCTAGAGTCGGATACGACTGGCTTTCGAGCAAGGGAAACCTTTACCTTTAATGCCAGGATGTTTATTTTGAATACATCAATCAACTATTTATAACTCAAGAGAAACAAAGTTCATGGTAAAAAAATCTGAACCCCAATATGGGATCTTCTGTTATTCTAGTTGTAAATAGCCCCACTAATCTTTTGTTATCATTAGTTCTAAGGAGCTATCTGTAATGCTAGCCCATTAATGTCATGAAGTCTCACCCCTATGTCTGATCAAGTGGACTTGATCCATGACGGCTAAAATACTGGTAAGATGCCACAATGGTTTTTGTCTTTTGTTTACTCTCTGATGTGGAAGAAATAGTAACTTTTCCAAATCCTGCTTTAAATGCTTTGCTATTCTTCCCTGCTGGTTAATCCTGAATACAAGTAGTTCAAAAAGCAACTTGTAAACACTGCAGGAAATTTCTCCCTCCTCATGCTCAAAGGATGTGCAAAAATCTATTTCCCCATCCTTTAAAAAATAAATGAAATGTTCATGTTTTAAGACTGATGTTTGTCATCAAACACTGGATTTTTTTGAAGTTGACGTAAACCCAAGAATAGCTGTTTGCACCTCAACAGATGTTTTAAAGCTGAACAGGTTGTGTTGCTGGCGGCTGTTGCGTAGTCAAGTTTTGTGCGGTACTGCCACCTAGCAGAAATGTGTAAGTTTTCAGGTCAGTGGAGGAGTTTCTCAAAATAAAATCTAACATCATGTTTCTAAATAAAATATATATGTAGTGCAAAAAGTGGGTTTGTATGTTTCCATCCATCCAAACACATTTTGTGCAAATGCTTCTGTATGTCCTGGAAGAGAGGAGGGAGAAGCTGCCGGCTTGTTAAATTCTTCTGAGGTTCAGATTAAAACCCAGGGTGGATTCACTAACCTTCCTTCATGACATCACATCCACTGCTGCAGTTTCTTTAACCACCTGCAGACTGTGCTCAACGGAGGACAAAATACTGACAAAGTAATCTAACTTCAATTGCTGGTAAAATCAGAAAACTGCACATGCAGTTTGATCACACCGCTGGTGCATAGACTGAAGATGCCATGCCATTAAGGAAACAAGGGAGGGGAACATTCTATTAAATTAATGTACATTGGACTTAAATGATGTGTCAACTTTTAGCTATTCTGCATCCCAGGGCACCGTGTGCTCAAACGGTTTGCCTTCTTCTTTATGTCCTGATCAAACCCTGGACTGCCAAAATGAAGCCACCTTTTTCGCTTTCTCATTGCCCAAAGCCAAGTTTAATTTAATTTAATTTAATTTAATTTAATTTAATTTAATTTAATTTAATTTAATTTAATTTAATTTAATTTAATTTAATTTAATTTAATTTAATTTAATTTAATTTAATAGTCATATTTATATATTTTCATCGGTGCATGTCTCTGGCTGCAATTAGCAGACCAGTAAGTGAGCCGGACTCTGTGTCTCTCCACATTCACACTGTGTGTTGTTATCCACCAACAGTCCCCACTTGAGCCTGTTGGTCTTGCATTTAGGGACTCCAACCCTCAGCCTATTCAGTGTTCTCCAAGTGACGTAGGGGAGGTTGAGATCTTTAGCTTTATCTACTTTTAATGATGTTCCTTTCCCAGTGAGTTCCTTCCTCCATCTTCTAATTTGGTTTTGCTCTTGTGTACCCTCAACAATGCTTGTTCTTGCCATAAAGCTCTTCCTGGACCTGAGCCGGTGGACTTGAGACTCATATCCCTTCAGAGGGTGTCAAGGCTCATTCTCTTGCTTAGTTCTTTCAGTGCTGGCTGTTACTTCTCTCCTGATTTTAGGTGGAGCAATACCAACCAACAAGATTTTCTCAACTGGTGTAGGTTTGAGGCATCCTGTCGTTATACACATGGTGCCTAATGAACAACAGTGGCTGTTTGAATCCCATGGGAGATGACCATATAGCTATCTAAAGAGGGTTATTTAAATCTTCATCTAACAGGCAGGCCCTGGAAGGGCACAATCCGCTGTCCGCTGTTACATCTTGAGAATCCAGATTCTAAAAGGAGTCAGTAGATTCTACATAGCACGGACTGTAGACATGGCCAACCCAAGATACGCTGTTTGGAAGAGAAAATTCGATGGGCTTTCTGAGCAACTTTATTGCCTTAGCATTTAATCACAATGAGCTGTGATGGTTTAGTGGTTAAGAAGCTTGTCTTGTTAGCTGGAAGGCTGGCAAGTCGACAGTTCAAGAACCGGGTATTGAATGACGGATTGAGCACCCGTCTCTGTCTTAGTTCTTGCAGACATAAAAGGAGCCTCATTTGGGTGTTCCCTGAGTGGAGTTTCTTCTGCAAAAGTCCTTTCAACCCAGAATAATTTCTGACATGAAATTATTATTATTATTATTATTATTATTATTATTATTATTATTATTATTATTATTATTATTATTATTATTATTATTATTATTATTATTATTATTATTATTATTATTATTATTATTATTATTATTATTATTATTATTATTATTACATACAGACTGGATTGCATTGTTGGAGATGTGCTAACTCTGGATTTCGAGCACTAGTCGAGGGGCGGGGGCGGGGGCTGAATCAACAGTATTTGATGTTTAGTGCAAATTTTGAATCAAGAACTTAGGTGGATTCAAAGAAAGAGGCACAGACATTAATCAATAGTCCTTTTCCTGCTGTTTTCATTTCCCCTAGGGGCAGGCACTGTGCAAAGCTAATGGGTTTTAATTACCCATTCAAGACAAAGCCACACACTCAATGCTTTGCATTACGTCAAGTTAACTCAGCATATTGTGCTAGAAAATTATACCAGCACCACTCCACAAAAATATGCAACTAACTTCGAGTTAACCTTACAAACTCTGAGTTAGATGAAATTGCCTAAAAACTCCCTCCAAAGTTATGAGGATATGTAATACAAATATCTATCCATACAATGCATAGAAATAAGAAATATATGCACACTTGTAGAAAAGAACATGGCTAGACATGCTTTGGGTGGGTCTTGCTAGAAAATCAAAATATAGAAGAAGAAAGGTAAAGGTCACCCTTGCTCGAAAGCCAGTTGTATCCAACTCTAGGGTTCAGTGCTCATCTCTGTTTATAGCTAAAGAGCCAGCGCTGTCTGTGTTTGCAGATGTCTCCATGGACAGGCATGCCTAGACACGGAACACTGTTTACCTTCCCACCAAAGTGGCCCCTATTTATCTACTTGCAATTTCTTGCCTTCGAACTGCTACTTTGGCAGGAGCTGGGACAGAGACGGGAGATCACTCTGTCATGCAGCACTTGGGTCTTGGACTGCTGACCTGATGACCTTCCAGTCATCAAGTTCACCATCTTAACCACTAAGCCACCGCAGGCAAGGAGAAGAAAAGCCCACTCAAAATATTACAAGATAAAGAAAAGTTAGCCCACATCTACGGCTCTTCATACCACCATGTCTGCTTTTCTCCAGAGGAGAGAGAAAAGGAGAAGGCCATCGATAGGATAGAAAGGAGTGACGGCACTCCAGTGTCACAATGCTCATGGTTGCATCACAGCCTGGCTGCTTAAGAGGAAGCTGTGTGCAGGGCAGCAGAAAGGAGCAAAAGGAACCTGAAAAGCAGAAGGCAAAGGAAGATGAAGAGAGGGGATGAGCATGGAGGAAAGAGAGAAAACGTCCACCATCTGAGGTTCTCCGATGCCTGACGCATGGTGGCAGCTGTTAGAGGTAGAATTTCCCCGTACTGGATAAACGTTTCATCAGGTGGGATGTTAAGGACAGACAGCACCACCTTCACCCATCCAATGCCTCTCCTCAATGTTTCCTGTGTGTTTAATTGAAACTGTTCCAGCCTGGCGTGCACTGTGGATGGTTGGCGTACGATCGGTAAGTGTGTCGCCCTGTTCCATTTTGATGCATCAGTTTTATGTGGCCACCCTTTTGCTTCTGACTTACAGCTGCTCCCAGGGGATTTCCAAACATGTGAAATTGTTGCCATGTTCTGGTGTGTTTCTGTTGGCTGAGCAGGGATTTGAACCCAGGATTCTTGAGGAGTAGTCGTCTGGGGTTCTAGCCACCACGCCACACCAACTTTCCATTTTGATGGGGATTGGTCTCCTCTGACTTCCTAATCAGAAGATTTGCATCTGATCTCAATGGAAGAGCATGGGAAAGTTGGGGTGCAGACATTTTATCCCCAGAATTTTGGTGGTTAGGGCAACCTAGAAGTCACAATACTGCCCACCAACTTTTCTAAACTCAAAGGGGCCACCAAATATCAACAGCCCAAGGACATACAGTTGGCCTTGGGTCAAGATATGAAATTATGCATGTATAGAGTGCTAAAAAAATCAACCGGGGGGAGGGAAAAATGTACGTGGAATTTTAAAATGAGGTTTGAGTAAGAGTTATTAACAAATGGTACAAAACAATCAGCTAGCCTCAGCCAAGTCTGAAAGCAAGTTTACTGCACCTACACATTGCCTTACAAAATAATTTCTTCCGTGGCTGACAGTTGAGCGGTGGGAGAAAATGGGAAGATTATTGAAATAACTGGAGTTTATGTTGCAATTTGTAAGATGACCTGCGTTGGATCTTGCAGATCCCATAAATTGTACTCTCTGTAGCTATACTGCTCTGGTTGTACAGTATAAGGACAATTTGGATTTTTCCACTACAGTGGTACCTCATACAACAATTTTAATCAGTTCCACGGGGCTCGTTGTTGTACGAAACAATTGCTATACGATGCATGCAATGTATAGCGATTTCCTCTATGGGCTGCATCGTACAACGATTTTTTTGCTAAGTGGTTTTTCCAATTGAAAAATTGTTGTACGACTTTTCCATAGGGAAAATTGTTATGCGGGATGCCATTTCCCCCCCAAACCTAATTGTTATGCAATTTCGTTGCTATATAGGGGGATTGTTGTATGAGGTACCACTGTATATCTACTGGCTTGGCTGGGTGAGCATTTTGAATAATTTTCTGTGTATGTTGTTTTTAATATGCTTAAGGCTAAAGATTGCTCAAAACTACAAAGCTACTCTTTGACTTGATAGTTGGGAGACATTTTCTGTTGGATTGGGGCCGTGAGGAGGCCCTTAGGATCCCGGAGGAGACTGGTCAAAGGAACGACACGAGACAAGATGGAGCGAAGACCAGTGGTTTATTGAGGAAAAGACATCATCATTTATAAGAATTCAAGGCAGCGTGTGATGCAATCGTCATCTGACAGAAAAATCACATCACCCATTTACCCGGGTTAATGGGAAATCTCTCTTGGGGAAGTTAATTAACTGGGGCAAACACTGACAGGGGAAATCCATTGTTCGGGGTTTACACCAAGGTAAATATGGCCACTATTTGCACCAGAGATTAGGCTCTTCTGTGAGTCAGTAATTGCCTAATGCGTAACGGGGGTTTAGCGATTTGCTTCTCTCAGCGGAATCGCTGGTCAGGTCAGATGTGGGTGAATCAACCCTTATGATTAATCCCCCCCCCCAATTTCCATGCTGGCAAGGGCCAGAGGCCAGGAGTCTGCTCGACTGGTTTGACCTCTGCCAGAGGCCGTTTGTGCCAATCGTGCATGCGGAATCCGCAATTTTCAACTTCCTGTACTATTTTGCTTTATTGGTGGTAGTACCTCAACTGTCGAATACCCTTCCCTTGCAGACTTGATCGGTGCTGACATTGGTATAACTTCTGGGCTAAGTCAAAACACACTTATTAGAGCAGGGGTTCCCAACCTTTTCAAGCCGGGGGCCGGGTCACACACTCTCAGTCAGCTTTGAGGGCCGGACAGCCATTTTGCCCTGCCTGCATGATGGGGTTGGCCATTTTGTCCCAACAGCTTCAAAGGAGTGGCCATTTTGTTTCTTGAATGCCCTTGGAGGGGTGGGGGCCCATGAAATGGTGCTGCGGGCTGAATACGGCACACAGACCTTAGGTTGGGAACCCCTGTGTTAGAGCCTTCAGAGGATTGTGGCCATTGCAGATTTGAGTGCAATGATTTAAATGATTTAGTTTTGTGCATTAAACTCTTTTATTCTGAACTGTTTTAAGTATCATATGATTTAAAATTGTTTTATAAAGCTTTGTAACGCATCTTGAAATCCTATGATCTTCTTCTTTGCTCCCTCTTTTACCCAAATGGGTGCCGAGGAAAATCCTAAAATACGGGCCATAAATGTTTTAGCTAAATAAATAAACTCTACGGTACTGCAGTGGCTCAAGTCGCTAAGACGCTGACTGGGAAGCGAAAGGTCAGCAGTTCGATTCCCGAGTACTGCAGGACGGAAATGAGCTCCCGTCTTCATCCCAGCTCCTGCCAACCTAGCAGTTCGAAAGCAAGAAATTGCAAGTAGATAAATAGGGACCACTTCGGTGGGAAGGTAAACAGCGTTCCGTGCGCTCCGGTGTCTAGTCATGCCTGCCACATGACCATGGAAATGTCTGCAGAAGCAGACAGCGCTGGCTCTTCGGCTTAGAAACAGAGATGAGCACTGCACCCTAGAGTCGGATACGACTGGCTTTCGAGCAAGGGAAACCTTTACCTTTACCTACAGTTCTAAGCTTCTGTCTCTTCTAGGTCACAAGCTTCTCATTTGGCAGAGGATGAGACGGAAGTGAATGACTAGTTCCTGTCTAATCATCTTTATTTTGATGAGCAATCAATTCAGACAGGTATTCATCAGTCAGGCGAGGTGACATGCTTCCAATTCTATATTTTGCATGCATGACTGGCTGGCTAGGGCCACGGGAATGAATTGCATTTAATTAGAGTATCACCCATGAGGGCTGAAATCCCATCCTAGCTGAAACAGAGGCTTCGCTGCGAGCAGAAGAGCCAGAGGTGGGCTCTAACCGCTGGTCTTCCAGATGTTTGTTTGTTTATTCAATACATTTATATAGCACCCATCTTGGAAAGAAATCCCCACTCTGGGCAGCTTACAACAATAAAGCTGAATAAAACATACATGAATATTCCTGGTTTTAATTGTTGTACACCGCCCAGAATGCAAAAATGGGCAGAATAAAAATTAAATAAATGAATACATAAAAATAAAATAGGCAACACATTATAGGTAAAACTAACTTATACTGTCACAAATATGTGTTGTTTTTTTAGGAGCATTCCTATTGTTTTGTTGTTACTTTTAATTTTATTCAGTTTATTTTTTTTATACTTAATCTCCGGTAAAGATTTTTGTTTCATTTGTTGAACGCCGCCCAGAGTGGGAAAATATCCCAGATGGGCAGGATATAAATGCGATAATGTAATATAAATAAAAATGCATCTCTAAAAGCTGCAAGCTGGTGTAGCTTTGGGTCCAAGAAATGCAGAAGAACTAATTAAGTCTCTTGAAGGAAAAGGTAAAGGTTTTCCCTTGCTTGAAAGCCAGTTGTATCCGAATCTAGGGTTCAGTGCTCATCTCTGTTTCAAAGCCGAAGAGCCACCGCTGTCTGCTTCTGCAGATGTTTCTGTGGACATGTGGTAGGCATGCCTAGACACGGGGTGCTGATTATCTTCCCACCAAGGTGGGTCTCTCTAAATCAGGGGTCCCAAACTATGGCTGTCCAAACTATGGCCCAGGGCCCTGATCCGGCCCCTGGCACCAATTTATCCGGCCCACGAAGCCCTCGTCGCTCTTGGAAGTGGAAATAAAACACACCCATATGGGTGCATTTAACTTCTGCTTCCAGGAGCAACGAGGGCGTTGTGGGCCAGATGAATTGGTGTCAGGGCCGGATCTGGCCCCTGGGCCATAGTGACCAGCCCCCTAAACCACGTGACCGGCCCACAGCCCAAAAAGTTTGGGTACCCCTGATCTAAATAATTCTCTTTTAAGACCTTTGGAAAAGATATCTGAGTTTGAGGTGGAATTGCTCTGAGCAAAGCAGATGTGAATTGCGGGTCAAGAACATCTGGGTGGTGGTGGTGGTGATGATGATTTTGCCCCAGGAAGAAAGTGCTGCAGATCCTGAAGGGAAAAAAATGCTTTCTGTTCGGAAAATAGGCCAATTACTTTTTTAAAATAGTTTCAATTTTAAAATAAAATTTCACATTATTTCACCCTATTGAAGCCATATAAGATTGCAACTATAAAACAATAACTAGTTTTGGGTGGATCAAAAAAAAAAAGGGGGAGAACTTCTCTCAACTTATTAGAAAAGATGAGCAGCCTGGGAATTCTGGGAACTGGAGTTGCAAAAAAGTAACTTTTTCCCCCTTCCCCTTTGATAATATGGTAGCGTTCCCTTTAAATGAATCCCCCTGTCCCATTTAATGCTTTGGTTCCCGTCGGCCGCCGTCCCCGACCGCCTTCCCCCGTCGGAAATCGCTAGGAAGGAAGCAAAGAGAGAAAGCTCCTCCTCCTCCTCCTCATTCCCCGCCCTCCAATCGCGCCTTCCGCCAATCAGCGCCAGCCAGGGGTCCAGTACTTTCTTTTCCCCGCCCTTCATGACGAAAGCGAAAGGGGCGGAGCTAAGAGGGGAAAGGGAGGGGCGGGGCGTGAAACTTTGAGGGGAGACTCGAGGCGAAAGACGCGGCGACCTCTCTTAGGCGCGAGGCTCCCCCCCCCCGCCGGGTCAGGTAGGACTGCGCGTGCGCGAGAGGAGCCCCCAGGCTGTTCCGCCCCGGGGGTCTCCCTCCCCCAGCTTTCTCTCTCCAGGCGGCTCTTCCGTGATCTTTCCAAACCCCCCATTTTATTTTATACATATTCCATTAAAAAAGAGCTTATTTTATTTTATTTCTCTTCCCCATGAAGTAAAGTAGAGGGGTGGTGGTGGTAAGAAACTGGGGAGGGGAATTCTTCCCTTGGATTAAGGTGGGGACTACATATCCCATCGCCCGCAGTCGGTTTGGCGTGAAGTGACGTGGATGATGGGACTTGTGGGCCGGCAGCCATGTGGGACTGCGGGGAGAGAGCTCGTTTTCCGCACCGAAGCCCCAGCCCCCTTCTCTGGCCTGATTATGGCAGTGGATGATGGGACATGTAGTACCCCAGCACCCTAAAGGAAGGTGGTGGTGGTGGTGGTGGGGAATGAGAAGCCTGTTGCCTTCAAGGGGGCTCAGTTTCTAGGGATGAGGTGAGTGTATGTGTAGGATGGGAGGCTTAAAGCAAGAGTGGCCTAAATGGGGGTGGAAAGGCAAAATAACAAAATACACCCAGAGGTTAAAGAAATGCCAAATGAAGTGAACCCTACAGGCCACAAAATAACAAATGAAACGAACCTCAGAGATTAGGACAGGGATTCTCAACCCGCGGGCCGGATGTGGCCCACACCACCATTTCATGTGTCCCTCCGCCCGCCTCCACCGCACCAGGAAGTCCCATGTGGCGGAGGAAGGGCAAAATGGCCATCCGGCCCCGAAGCTGTCTAAGGGAGCATGACCCCAATGGCCCCCGGCATTAAAAAGGTTGAGAACTCCTGGGTTAAGAAACGCAGAACAAAATTTTTATTTATATTTATTTTATTTATAATTCGAATTTCTATGCTGCCCAATCAGGCGAACCCAACTCAGAAAAGAAAATAAAAGTCAGAAGTTACAAAATTCAATACAAAAACCAGAGGGCCCCCGAAATGCAACAATAAACTGAAAGTCAAACCGATTGCAAAATAAAAAACGAGCCCAAAGGTTACAAAATGCAAAATAAATAAATAAATAAATCAAAACAAGAGGCCCCGAAATGCAACATAAAATCAAATTGAAAGCCAAAGAAAGAAAAACAAGCCGAAAGGTTACAAAATGAAAAAAAAATAAAATAAAACCAGAGGCCAGGAAATAGGAAATGAAAATCCAATCAGAAGCCACCAAATGCAAAGTAAAATAAATGCATAAAGGTTGCAAAAATAATGCTCGGAGCTGCTGAAGGCTCACTTCTAAAATGGGAATTAAAGGTTTCCCTTGCTCGAAAGCCAGGTCGTATCTGACACTCAGCTGCAGTGCTCACCTCTGTTTCTAAGCTGAAGAGCCAGCGCTGTCTGCCTCCGCAGACGTTTCTGTGGTCATGTGGCAGGCATGACTAGACACCAGAGCGCACGGAACAGTGTTTACCTTCCCACCGAAGTGGTCCCTATTTATCTACTTGCAATTTCTTGCTTTCGAACTGCTAGGTTGGCAGGAGCTGGGACGAAGACGGGAACTCATTCCGTCCTGCAGTACTCGGGAATCGAACTGACTCGGGAACCTTCCACTTCCCAGTAAGCGTCTTAGCCACTTGAGCCACTGCAGCACCCTTAAATGGGAATTAGGAGATACTAAATGGGCATTAGGAGATACTAAACAGTACAAGTTGAAGGTTATGGCCTTATGTTCATTCTTGTACTTTCCCACTTCCTTTTCCTGGAAAGAAAGTAAAAAGCCAGTTCCGAAAGGCCACTAAAAGTTTTGTAATTGAGGTAGGAACATTTGTCCTGAGTGATTTTGGACTTCGGCTCCAGGAAGCCCTTAGCCAAGAAGACCAGCCGCAAAGGCTTTTGGGAATTGTAGTTCTGGAAGGCCCGGGGTTTCGTCACAGGTTTACACCACAGATCAGGAGTTCTCAACCTTTTAAAGCTGCGGGCCAGGTCACGCTCCCTCAGACAGCTTTGGGGGCCGGACGGCCATTTGGCACTTCTTCCACCACATGGCATTTCCTAGTGTAGTTGGGGCGGTGGGGCTGCCACATGAAATGGCGCCACGGGCCGCATTCAGGCTGCAGCTTGAGAATCCCTGCACCAGATGGACAAGAAAGTTGGAGGCACCATAATTTTCAAGGCTGGAATTAGAGTTGAAACTTCGATTTTGGAGGAGAAACATTCAAGCGTTAAACTCCCCTTCTTCCTCCTGTTTTGAATCCTGATATGTAAAAATACAGGCGAAATAATATAGTTTTTAATGTGGTGTGTCATAAATGCCAGGTAATGAGGAGTAAGGGCAATGCAAATGGGCCAGATGTGGCTTGAGTCCGTCCTTTCTTTGAGGAAGTCTTTACAAAATTGTTGAAGTCTTTGCGACAAGTTTTGGTTATAGTCGGACATTGGAGGCTTCCTAGAAAAAACAGGATATATGACATTTCCTCCACTGCCCCCCTTGAGAAGCAGAAAACTGTAGAGTAGGCAAGGAAAGTTGATATATATATATATATATATATATATATATATATATATATATATATATATATATATATATATATATATATATATATATATATATATATATATATATATATATATATATATATATATATATATATATATATATATATATGTATAGGGGAAAGTTTGGATTGAGAGTGGGTTATGGGGGTGTGTGAAACAGGAGCCAGCTGGGGCTTCAGCGCTATCGAGAAATAAACAGGAACTTGCAACGCATGCTTGATGTTTTCCTCCCCTGCCTTTAACCCGAAGGGTTATGAATCAATCAGGTGGCCAAAGAACAAATCCCATAAAATGAAATTGTAGCAATCAGCATGTGGTGGGAACCTGATCTAGTCCAGAAAGGATGGAAGTTATGCAGGAAAGACAACCTCCGATATCCTGTTGTGTTAACTGCGGTGGCACAGTGGTTAAGAAGCTCGCCTTGTTAGCTGGAAGGCTGGCAAGTCGACAGTTTGAGACCCGGGTACTGCTTGACAGATTGTGTGCCCATCGCTGTCCCAGCTCTTGGGGATATGAAAGGAGCCTCATTTGGGTGGAGTTTTTTCTGCAAAAATCCTCTCATTCCAGAATGATTTCTGCCACGAAATTATTATTATTACAGTATTATTAACTGTTAAGTTTTCTAGGTCCCCCCTTCTCTCTGTCTTCCCATTAAGATAATTTGGGGTCCCTGAATTTTGATCCTAAACATTTGATCTCAAGTGTGTGGGGGTATTAGCTGGCTGGCTAAGTGATTTTTGGGTTATAGCCACCTTAAAATTTTGAATATTGACTTGTTAAAAACACAGATCCCAGAATTCGCCCTGCCAGCAAGGGATGCTGGGACGTGTAGTCTAAACAAGGAACCGTTGCAAGTCTTAGCCCCGACATCTATCAAATGCCGTATTGTGTCTGCCTTATACTTTTAATTGTATTAGGAGTTTTTTCTTCTTTTGGTTACAACATTTTGCAATATTTGTTCACTTGGCTTAAAAGTTTTGCATGTTTGGCCAGTTGCAAAAAAAGATGGGACTGGCTTTTTGTGTGCCAAGGGAGGCCAAATGGGCTTTAACTTGTCTAGGGCAAGAAGGACACATTCCTGGGTTATGGATGGTTATAGGTCACCAGGTTCCTGTCTTCCTGACCCCAAACAGAGCTCTGAGTTTATTCTCTGACCATCAAGAAAATGTATGCAGAGAAGTTAACTTTCTGTTTGCTTTTCCCAATGGTTGGAGTTTATTTTCGCTTCTTTTTCTTTCTTTCTTTCTTTCTTCCTTCCTTCCTTCCTTCCTTCCTTTCTTCCTTTCTTTCTTTCTTTCTTTCTTTCCTTCCTTCCTTCCTTTCTTTCTTTCTTTCCTTCCTTCCTTCCTTCCTTCCCTCCCCCCTCCCCCCCTTGAAGCCCCCCCCCATTTGTTCATACACTCAGCATATTGTGTGGGCATCATCACACCTGTTTAGCCTTACAGAGGTCAAGTGGTCCTTCAGAATGCTTTGAATTCTTTGTCGATGGCATCTAGGCAGCCTTTAAAGGGCAGTTCCTGGCTGGTTGGGTTTCATGTCTCAGGAAAAGCATAATTCTTCCCTGGTTTTTATTTTTATTTTAAATGTGGGTTCTCGGAATGCTTGCTGTTCGAGACCAGAGTGCTGCATGGTGGGGTGAGCGCCCATTGTCTGTCCCAGCTCCTGCCAACCTAGTAGTTCAAACATTGCAAGCAGATAAACAGGTTCCGCTTTGGCGGGGAAGGTAACCGCGGTGTGTGTCTAGTCATGCCTGCCACATGACCATGGAAATGTCTGCAGCTGCTGACAGTGCTGGCTCTTTGGGGATAGGCACCAAATCCTACAGTTTCATATGACTGACTTTGGAGCAAGGGAGACCTTTACCTTTGCCTCCTTAATGTGTGTACCTGGGATGCCCAGGTATGAGGCCAAACTTGCTACGTGGGGGTCCTGATAGTTGCCAAGAAAAGGCTTAACTGTTTGCTCTACCCTCCTTCAGCCCCATTTCTGTTTTGTCTTGGTTGGGTCTGGTTGTGATGCACCAAATCAACGTCACACTTGTTGGTGCTAAGGAATAGCGGGGCTGCTTATAGGTGTGTGCCTTGCACATTTTCTATCATTGCTTTGAGGCCTCTCCATTTCCCATGCTTTGAGTGATTCTCTTCTGCCTTCCCCCAAGTGATTTGATTTCTCTCTGGGCTCTTGCAAGAGTTGGGCTGAGAGAGTTTCAGCAAAGTTTGAAAACACTATTTTGGCTACGTAAACTTGTGACACTGTTTCCTAGATACTGTAACTCTTGGGTGCAACAATACTCCAGAATTGCTACTTTCTCATTACTTTCTCTTTCCATTACTTTCTCTTGGTGGCTCAGTGGTTAAGAAGCTCGACTTGTTAGCTGGAAGGCCGGCAAGTCGACAGTTCGAGACCCGGGTACTGCATAACGGTTTGAGCGCCCATCTCTGTCCCAGCTCCTGCCAACCTAACAGTTCGAAAGCAAGAAATTGCAAGTACACTAAATAAACAGAGACCACTTTAGATCTTGGGGACATGAAAGGAGCCTCATTTGTGTGTCCCCTGAGTGGAGTTTCTCCAGCAAAAAGCCTTTCAACTCTGAATAATTTCTGACATGAAATTATTATTACCTTGGTGGTGTTGAGAGGCTAGGTGAGAAAGAAGGAACGATGCAAACCTTGAAATGCCCAACCAATGCTCCTTTTAAAGTAACCTTTTTGCCACTTCATTTACTGTAAAGTGTACTGCAGTGGCTCAAGTCGCTAAGACGCTGACTGGGAAGCGGAAGGTCAGCAGTTCGATTCCCGAGTACTGCAGGACGGAAATGAGCTCCCGTCTTCATCCCAGCTCCTGCCAACCTAGCAGTTCGAAAGCAAGAAATTGCAAGTAGATAAATAGGGACCACTTCGGTGGGAAGGTAACAGCATTCCGTGCGCTCCGGTGTCTAGTCATGCCTGCCACATGACCACGGAAACGTCTGCAGAAGCAGACAGCGCTGGCTCTTCGGCTTAGAAACAGAGATGAGCACTGCACCCTAGAGTCGGATACGACTGGCTTTCGAGCAAGGGAAACCTTTACCTTTACCTTACTGTAAAGTAATTTAGCCATGGCCTTGGTTGTTTTTTTTTAAAAGGGTGTGTGTGTGTGTTAAGTGTCACTACATTTCTTTAAACTCCATATTTAGCCATTCAGATGGGCTTCTACTATCAAGTGTGCACAATTTGGTTTAGTCTTTTTGATTGTAAATATTGTATATCCAGTGGACCCTCGAATAACGACGTCACTTGGTTCCCCAAGTAGCGTCACTATTCAAATAACATCGTTATTCAAATAACGTCAAAAACATCGTTATTCAAATCATCACATTGGGAGCGTCGTAGCGTCGTTAATTGAAAATGACACTATTCCATCCCGTCATTAATCGAGGGTCCACTGTATACCTGTATAATCAGATTCTTGTACAGTATATATGGAAAAAGATAGAGAAGTACAAATTATTTCCAACTGTGTCATAAAATCATTCAGTCACTCAGTGCCAGCTTAATAATAATAATAATAATAATAATAATAATAATAATAATAATAATAATAATAATAATAATAATAATAATAATAATAATAATAATAATAATAATAATAATAATAATAATAATAATAATAATAATAATAATAATAATAATAATAATAATAATAATAATAATAATAATAATAATAATAATAATAATAATAATAGATTGTGCAGTTCCAACTCGACTCTATTCCATTCAAAAGAGAGAGAAAATTAACAGGAACAGTCCACGGAAAAGATTCAAAAAGCAAAAAACCGAAAAAGGAAACAAAACAAACCACACCTTACGCACTCTGGATGTGTCTTTCTGTTGGATTCAACCCTACAAAGACAGGTATATGTGGAGAGACTATGTTGTTTCAGTCTCACAGTCGAGTCCGACCCTTTGAGACCTCACAGACCACAGCATGCCAGGGTCCTCTGTCCTCTGCCATCCTCTATATTCTGCCCAGATCTATGCCCACCATGTCAACAATGCTGTCTAACCACCTCATCCTCTGCTCCCCTTTCTCCATTTGCCTTTGATCTTTCCCAGCATCAGGGCTTTCTCCAGCGAGTCCTCTCTTTTGGTGGCCAAAGTACTTGAGCTTCTGTATTTGTCCTTCCAAGGAGCAGTCAGGGTTGATTCCTTTAGGGTGGACTGATTTGATCTCTTTGCAGTCCAGGGGACTCTCAAACGTCTCCTCCGGCACCACAATTCAAAGGCATCTATTTGTCTGTGCTCAGCCTTCCTTAGGGCCCAGCTCTCACAGCCATACATTACTACTAGAAAGATCATTGTTTTAGGCTGCCTAGGTTTGCACTTCTGTGTCTAGTCATGCCTGCCACATGACCACGGAAACATCTGCAGAAGCAGACCATGCTGGCTCTTCTGCTTTGAAACAGATGAGCACTGAATCCTAGAGTCGGATACGACTGGCTTTCGAGCAAGGGAAACCTTTACCTTTACTAGGTTTGCCATAGATTGCCTCCCAAAGATTACCGTAAATACTTGATCATAAGGTGAGATTTTTAGCCTCAAAAATGAGCCCCAAAAGGGGGACATGGCTTATACTCGGGTCAATGACCATGAGGGTCCCAAAACCATGCCAACAATTTAATTAATTTTATCATATTTTCATGTATTTTGACTATTGAAACTCACTAGCAGCTGCTGCATTTCCCACCCTTGGCTTATACTCTGGTCAATCTATTTTCCTGGGTTTTAGGGTCAAAATTAGGTACCTCGGCTTATATTCAGATCAGCCTATACTCGAGTATATACAGTAAGCCTCTTTTTATTTCATGGCTGCAGTCACTATCTGCAGTGATCTTAGATCTCACCCCAACCCCATAACCTAATTTCCAGCTCATGGTAGACGTCTTCAGGCCTTGCCCTACCACTGGCTCGTCATACACTACCTCTTCTATTTTAAATTATGGGCCTCAGATGAGTGGCCAAGCTGCCAATTTCTGGCAGTTTTGCCTCACTTGAACCCAGAAAGGCATGTTCATTCGTGCCTTGGCAAAGTGTTTGACTTCCAAAGCATTTTCCTCAATTCTTGTGTCTTTGTTTCACTCAGTAATTTTGCAAAATAATAAAAAAAAATTTTTTTTGGGGGGGGAAGCAGCTTCCCAGTAAAAGATTCTTGATTTTTGGCATCGTGATAGAGTGAGTTCCTGTTGTCTGAACGAGCTCCTGCCAACCTAGCAATTCAAAAGCAAGAAATGGCAACTAGATAAATAGGTACCACTTCAGTGGGGAAGGTAACAGCATTCCATGTGCTCTGGTATGTAGCCATGCCAGCCACATGACCGTGGAAGGGTCAGCACAATGGGAGCTCACTTTATCATGATGCCCGAATTCTCTAGGTAAAGGTTAAGGTTGCCCTTGCTCAAAAGCCCGTCGTATCCAACAAGGGTTCGGTGCTCATCTCTATTTACAGCCAAAGAGCCAGTGCGGTCTGCATCATCAGACGTTTCCATGATCATGTCGCAGGCATAACTAGACACCGAAGTGCATGGAATGCTGTTGCCTTTCCTGCCGAAGCGGTACCTGTTTATCTACTTGCAACTTCTTGCTTTGAACTGCTAGGTTGGCAGGAGCTGGGAGAGACGGCGGGAGCTCACTCCATCATGCACCACTCTGGTCTTGAACTGCTGACCTGCCAACCTTGCAGTTGAGTTCAGCATCTTCACCACTAAGCCACTTCTCTACCTAGTGGCAAATGACAAATTAGTAGAGCAAAGGCACCTAAGTAGTGGCAGTTTGCCCCATGGTTTTCTGGATTTTTCACGCAGATGCAACAGCAAACCATATCTGTCATGCCCATTTGTCAGTCTAGCAGGCACTAGTTCTATGACAGGGATTCTCAACCTGTGGCCCATGGGCCGGATGCGTCCCATGGCACCATTTCATGTGCGGGACCCCCAGCCTCCACCACATCAAGAAGTGCCATCCAGCCCCCGAAGCTGTCCTCGGGAACATGACCTGGCCCCTGGTTTAAAAAGGTTAAGAACTCAGGGTGCACAAAAGCCCAGTTAACTTGTTAACTTATGAATCAGCAGTCTCCAAAATGCCCTGTTCAGCAATTGAAAACTCCTGTGGCTTCCTTTAGTGAGTCAATGTGTCTTATGTTTCATCTTCCTCTTTTCCTGTTCCTTTCAACCTTTTCCAGCATTATTGCCTTTTGCACTAAGTTTTCCCTTCTCATGATGTGCCCAGCATTGGACAGCCTCAAGTTTATAATTTTTGCCTCCTGAGTCAGTTCAGGCTTGACTTACTGTGGGATCTGGCCCACAGGCCACAGTTTGAGCACCCCTGCTTTAAGTCAAGAGAAGAGGTACATCTAAAGCAGTGTTTCCCAACCTTTGGTTATTGAACTTCAATTCCCAGAAGCCTAAGTCAGTCCATTGGCTGATCAGTGCTTTGGGGAATTGACTTAGGCTTCTGGGAATTGAAGTCCAAAGCCAAAGGTTGGGAATCACTGCTTTAAGACCTGCTCATTCGTCTTTTTGGCAATCCAGGGTATTCATAAAGCTCTCCTCCATCACTATAATTTCAAATGAGTCAAAAAATAAACAAATCCTGCCAACTTTCTTTATTGTTCAGTTTTCGCACCCATACATGGTGATCAGGAATGCCAGCGCATGGATCAGCTCTCTAATTATATAGGGTTTTACAGTGTGCTTTGTGTTAAAAATAGAAGGTGTGCTTTTGTGTTTAAAATGAGCAACTTTCCTTCCCAAAATTAAATCCACATCATGCCACAATGCTTATTCCCAGACCAGATCTTTAGTAAACAAACAAAAAAGACAAAATACATTGTGGTACCTTAAAGACTAACTGCTGTATTTTAATGTGAGCTTTTGTTGATCGCGTCCACATCGTCAGACATAGGAGTGAGACTGCATGGCATTATACACATCAGGAAGAGAGACACACAATAGTTGCCTAGCATAACATAAGTTTACAAACCAATGCAACTTTTTACAACTGGCAATAGCAGAAGATCCCTGGTTGTTATTCAGATTTATAGTGAAGTTTGGCCCTGTTGAGTTGCAAGTGGTTAGTAAAGGTAATGGTTACCCTTACTTGAAAGCCAGTCATATCCAATTCTAGGGTTCAGTACTCATCTCTGTTTACAGCCAAAGAGCCAACGAAGTCTGCATCTGCAGACGTTTCCATGGACATGTGGCAGGTATGCCTAGACACTGGAGTACACAAACGCAGTTTACTTTCCCACAAAAGCAGTACCTATTTATCTACTTGCAATTTCTTGCTTTACAACTGCTAGGTTGGCAGGAGGTGGGGCGGAGACAGGCATTCACTCCTTCATGCAGTACTTGGGTCTCGAACTGACCTGCCGCCTTCCAGTCAGTGTCTTAACCACTTGAGCCACTAGTATCAGTGTTTGCAAACCTTGGTCCTCTTGATCAGTGTTTCTCAACCTTTGGTTCTTGGACTTCAATTCCCAGAAGCCTAAGACAATTTCCCAAAGAACTGATCAGCCAATGTATTGACTGAGGCTTCTGGGAATTGAAGTCTAAGAACCAAAGGTTGAGAGCCACTGATCAAGAGTACCAAGGTCCGCCAACACTGATACTAGTGGCTCAAGTGGTTAAGACACTGACTGGAAGGCGGCAGGTCAGTTTGAGACCCAAGTACTCAGCAGGAGTGCTGACTTGGGTTTCTGGGAATGGAAGTCCCAGAACACCTGAAGTGCCCAAGGTTCGCCATCACCGCATGACTAAGTAGATGGATGCAATACAGAGGTGGATAACTTGCAGAATTAAAACACGCAGTGTGGCTAACTTGCAGAATTACACACATATCTTTATTCGACTGTCAGTCAGCGCAAAACTTGCAGAATCACATTGTTGACCAGATGATGGGGAGAGATTTAATTTTGAAATACCATCTAGATGTAGAAAGAAGTGATTTGTGCCATCAAAAAGCTGCGGTTAACCTTTTTTTTCTGCAGCCGACTCCTGTTGGCTGAAGATAAACAGGAGCAGATGTAGTTTAACGCAGTGGTGCTTCTGTTAGCCCCCCCTTCTTTGCAAAGTTTGCCAAACACTTAAGTCCCTAATAATAGCCTGACCTGTTTTTTTTCCTTTTCCACGCCTGTGTTTTGCAAGGTGACTCGAAATCTTCCTTGGGAAAGCGTCCTGCTTCCTGGAGGATGGGCGTCATAATGAAAGGGCTACTTCCAAGATGCCCGGCTGCGAAACCAACCGACGTGGCTTCCTTTATTCAGCCTTTTCCAGCGGATACAGATGTTTGACATCTGGGGGCCCGCTGCCCTCGCCCCCCCCCCATCCTCCACCTGGGCCGCGTCTCCTTTAAGAAAGGCAGCTGGCTCAGGGTGTCTTAACCTGCTTAACCTACCCTGCTAGCCAGAGGGGGGGGAAAAGTTCTTTAAATAATGGATATTAGCTTTTGCCAATTAGGATGATGAGCTTTGCAAGCAGGGTGGAGTTTCTCTGGGCCAGCCAGTCATCCTTTCAGAAGGTGGAGCATCAGGACTCGGCATAGGCTGCACGGAAATCCAGCTTCAAGTGAAGTTAATCTGGGGTGAAGCAAACAGGAAAAAAAAATATTGCAGATTTTCGGTGGTAGGCTCTCTATTTTGTTGTTTACACCCTAACCGTGGTCTCTTTCCCTCCACCTTACCTTTGAAGGTAGTGCCAAAACTGGGGTTACTTGTAGCTGGGTTGGGTTTTTATTTTATTTTTTGCGTGTGCCATCATTGCTTTTTTAGCTTGCTTTCTTCTTCTTCTTCGGTGTTGGCAGGATGTTCAAACATTTATGCAGGGAAGCAAAAGGGAAGGGGATTCAGGTGTCCGTCCGGACACGAAACTTGACTGAGTTAATCTTCCTCCTTCTGAATCTCTGCCTAGGACACCGAGGTCTCAAATCGCCTTGATCTGTTGTTAACCTCTTAACTTCTTAACTGGTGGCACTGGTAGTACTGGAGAATGAATGTGACTTGCCTTTAATACTTTTGCTTTTTTTTTAATAAAAAAAAAATATTCTGGGGTAGAGAAGTTGACGGTTGTATTAATGCTCATCAAAGTCTTTCTTGGCATGCGTGTTTTCATAGTGTGGGTTCGTATTGAGACTCGGAGTCATGGTCAACCTTTGCACACCTGATGTTCTTGGACTTCAGTTCCTAGAAGCCCAAGTCTCTGTGAATCCACGCAAATGGGTTTACAGTGTGGATTCACAAAGACTTGGGCTTCTGGGAATTGAAGTCCAAGAACACTTGGAGTGCCAAAGTTCGCCATCATGGCTCTAAGACAAGAAGGTTGGGAAGTTTATAGTGCTCAGCACGTACCTGATTTCCATGGAGAGCTAACTGCCCCGTTGTCCATTTTTCGGATATAATTTCCCCAGAGAAATTATCTTGGTATGTCCCCAGACCCATTTCCTACAGCGGGGCGTCTCTGTGCACTGGACAGACTGACAAGAATACCAGAAAACTGGACAAGTCTGCTTCCAGTTTGGGGGAGAAGATCGGAGTTTTGGGGGTACCAAATTGTGCTTGGGGAACAACGATCTCTTTAAAAAGTGAGGCTCCCAGGAATTGTGATTTGACTTTTGGTTTGTGTCGGAAATGGAGATGGCCAAGGTTTAGAACTGGGGGGTGGCAAATCCAGGCCTTAGTAGGCTGAGCATGACCCTAGCATTAGATTTTGTCCATCCTTGTTAGAGTAGACCCATGCGGGGAAAGTGGGATCTCTGTAGACATGGCTTTGATTTCTAGGTACATTGTGCATCTCATGGGTGTGAGTCTTTTAACCAGTTGGGTTTGTGTGTTTACATTCTGGACGTTAATCATGTTCTCTCTAGGTCAGTGTTTCTCAACCTATGGCTCTTGAACTTCAATTCCCAGAAGTCTAAGTCAATACCCCAAAGCACTGATCAGCCAGTGTACTGACTTTGGCTTCTGGGAATTGAAGTTCAAGAACCAAAGGCTAAGAAACACTGCTTTAGATGTACCTCTTCTCTTGACTTAAAGCAGGGGTGCCCAAACTGTGGCCCGTGGGCCAGATCCAGCCCCCGATGCCAATTCACCCTGCCCACACCGCCCTTATCGCTCCCAGAAGCGGGAGTAAAACGCACCCATATGGGCATGTTTTACTTCCACTTCTGGGAGTGATGAAGGTGGCGTGGGCCTGATAAATTGGCATTGGGGGCAGAGAAAATAGCAGCTTAAAATCTATCCCATCCTGTTGCAAAACAGATTGCAAGGTGCGTTTTACTTCCGCTTCCAGGGGGAGGAACCACGTGACCGGCCCACGGCCCAAAAAGTTTGGGCATCCCTGACCTAATAAAGTTTTGCATTCTAGATCAGGTTGGGTAAAAAGCTAAATGTTTTCTGTGTTCTGTAATAATTCATCAATGTTTTGTTATTCTCAATTACTTAGTTGTAGTCATACCTTAAAAACTCCTGGTCCCTGCAAGAATTTGTGGGCAAGACTGGAAATGCCAGAGGGAAACCAAGCATGGATTTTGTGTTAAAAGTCTTACAGCCATGGCTGTAGGTATTGATCACAATTCCTTACCCCCGCGGAGTATTTCTTAAGCTGATTACTACAAAGCTTACAATTTCTTCTTAGGTTGAGTATGTAGGACTTTGACATCTTGTTTCTTAAGTCTTTGTGTATCTCTTTCCAGCACAGTGGCTGTTTTACTGTTGCTAATCTTGAGGTCCTAGTAAAAACAGACAAAGTAAGGTAGTACCAACATGCAGTGGCTCAAGTGGCTAAGATGCTGACTGGAAGGCGGAAGGTCAGCAGTTCGATTCCCGAGTACTGCAGGACGGAATGAGCTCCCGCCTTTGTCCCAGCTCCTGCCAACCTAGCAGTTCGAAAGCAAGAAATTGCAAGTAGATCAATAGGTAGATCTTTGGTGGGAAGGTAACATGACCACATGGCCACGGAAACGTCTGCAGAAGCAGACAGCGCTGGCTTTCCGCCTTTGAAACAGAGACGAGCACTGAACCCTAGAGTCGGATACGACTGGCTTTCGAACAAGGGAAACCTTTACCAACATGAAATCTGCCCACAGCTGGAATCTCTGTATCTGCATGAGATGAATAGTGCCCAAGGAAATATTTAATAAACGTTGGATCTTTTATTACTAAGAAAACACCCAAAGCATTTTGAAGAAGTGCCACAGACGTCAGGTCTTGTTTTAGGGAAACACCAAGGGAGGTTCTCTCAATGAATCTGATATTTCTGGTATCACGCAGAGTTTAAGTGTCTGGGTTGAAAGCCTGAATCCCGAGAAAGTGACTGGCCAAAATCACTTGGAGCATGTCTGGTTGATGGGATTGGGTGCTTGTCACTTGAGTAATCTTGGGTAAACTGGACGGTGGTTCCGGGTTTGCCACCAGAAAGACGGACTACCACTTTTGATTACATTCCACAGTACAGTGGAACCTCCTATAACAATCTTCCCATATAGCAACAAAATCGTAGGACAATTAGGTTTCGAAAAGAAATGGTGTCCTGCATAACAATTTTCCCTATGGAAAAAATCATACAACAATTTTTCAATGGGAAAAACCACTTAGCAAAAAAAAAAGTGTGACGCATCCCATAAGGAAAATCCCTATACAATGCATGCATCGTATAGCATTTGTTTCGTACAACAACGTGGAGTGGATTAAAATCATTGTATGAGGTACCACTGTATTTGAAAAACCCTGGGAGGTTCACTTTGAGTCAGAATCACTTTGATGGTTCATCATCCATCCATCCATCCATCCATCCATCAGGGATCAATGTCTGTAGACCACAAGAAGTACCCAGCAGTCTCCCACTCCAGAATCAAGAGAAGAAATAGATTATACATCTGGATTATATAGTGCCGATATTTGTGTTTGAACGGTGACTGCCAGTATTCTGTGAGTTGTAGTCCAGCTGCATAAATCTGTACACTTCTGGTTGTAACAATGGGCTATCCCACTCCGTAGAGCTTAGAGTACTCTCTGGGTAGTTGACAAGGTAACTAGCCTTTTTTTTTTGACCCCAATATACCAGACCTTCATCTTACCAACCTTGGAAGGATGGAAGGTTGAGTCAGCCTGGAGCCCGTTGGACCAAACTCAGGTTGTGAGCAGAGTTTGGGCTGCAGTACCGCTGTGCCATGAGAACTGTAGCACTAAGGTTTGACACATTGGTTTCCCTGGGGCTGCAGTGGTTAAGAAGCTTTCCTTGTTTGCTGGAAGGCTGGCAAGCCAGCAGTTTGAGACCCGGGTACTGCACAATGGATTGAGTACCAGTCTCTGTCCCAGCTTTTGGGGACATGAAAGGAGCCTCATTTGGGTGTAACCTGAGCAGAGTTTCTCCTGCAAAATTCCTTTCAAACCAGAATAATTTCTGACACAAAATTATCATTATTGGTTTCTCTCTCTCTGCTTCTTCCAAGAGCCATCCCTATAAAGTTGGTTCTTGTCATTGTGTAGATGGATTTCACTTGGTCCATATCTTTGGAGTTGCTGGGGAATTTGACAGAGTTCCCTGCTCAACCTATTTGCAAAAGCCAGTCTGCCCTGAAAGGTAAACATAGATAGCACTTTCCCGGCATGGCTGGAGGCCATCTCTTAGAGAGAGAGGGACAATCATGCTACTTGCTATTCACAATTCTTCTTTTGTGTCTAGGCCAGACTTTCCACTGCCAAAATGAAGCCACCTTCTTGGCTTTGTTGGCCAAAACTTGTGACAGATAGGCTTTGACCTGGCCCTTCTCCCGTTCCTGCAGAGCGACTTTTACCAGCCTGCCCTATGGAACTTCCCCAAAGCCTCAATGCCGTCCTGCAGATCCTTCTGCAGCAACAACCTGGGGCTTACCTGTATTGACTGATCCCAGCAAGTATTATGGAGAGTATTGTATTAAAGGTGGTAGCGTGTGGCTTATGGCTTAACTCTTGCCTTACCCCCTTCTTCCAAAGAACAGGCGTTGTGGATGAATTCAAGATGCTTATTGTTCTCGAAGCATTTTGAAGAAATAACAGTTCACCCGTTGGTTCAGGATACAGAATTACAGCATACAAAAATACTAATCAAAAAGGGCAGTTCGGGAAATCCACACTCAGGCCTTCCCTTGAAACAAAAGGAGAAACCTGACTACTTCTAAGGAATCATGTTTGGTAGGACTAGGGACTTTGGTGTAGCCCCCAGAAACCCAAAACTCCAGCTCGAACTAGCACTAACTCCCAAACCCAAGTGCCTATAGGAAAGACATGAGCTTGGCCCTCCTAATTAGCATACAGCCAATTAGAGCCCAGGGTTTGTGTCTGGTGTTCCCAGGCTCTGAATATTGATGTAATTGGACATTCCAGACCTGGGGAAGAAGACAAAACATAAGAACATCCTTGCTGGAAGAGGCCACAAGAGCCCATGATCCAGTCCAGCATTGTGGCTCACACAGTGGCTCACCATTGGCTTCAGGGTATTATTCCCAAGCAGATGCCTTCACCTGCTTAGGATTCCTATCTGGACATGGCATGGAGAGACAAGGGCTTCGTGGGCTGGATGAATTGGCATCGGGGCCCGCATCTGGCCCCCAAGCCATAGTTTGGGCACCCCTGGTCTAAAGGCTTTGATGGTCCACCTTCTCCATTTCAACAATAGATTGTCACTGAGTGGCCTTCCTAGGCATTTTTACACTCCTGTTGACTGCTAAGCATTAGGTCACCCTTGCTTGAAAGCCAGTCATATCTGACTCTAGGGTTCAGTGCTCATCTCTGCTTATAGCCAAAGAGCCAGTGCTGTCTGCATCTGCAGACGTTTCTGTGGACAGGTGGCAGCCTCACGGGATCGCTGTTTGCCTTCCCACAGAAGTGTTACCTATTTGTCTACTTGCAATTTCTTGCTTTTGAACTGCTAGGTTGGCAGCATTAGGTACACAGAAAGAGCCTACTTGAAGATTGTGCTATTTTGGAACCACATTCAGTCGTACCCTGGTAACGGCAACCTTATGTTGACGACTCATCTTTCTCACACTAGGTCAGGCGATAGGAACTGCAGAATTCTTATGAATTAACTCACCAAAGGGTGCTTCGGTTCTTGAACGGTTGGCCTGTCAACCTTCCAGTTGTCAAGTTCAGTGTCTTAACCCCTGAACCACTGCAGTGCTTCTGCAATTTGAAAGGAGAGAGGGTGCGGATTAGGTTTAGAAATTCCTCTGCTGGGGTGGAACAACTCAACTTTTGTTAAGTTTGCAAGTTTCAGCTTATGTCAGTTCCCCCCCCCCCAACCCTTTGGTTTCTGGATTTTCAATTCCCAGAAGGCTAAGTCAATTCCCCAACGCACTGATCAGCCAATGGACTGAGTTAGGCTTCTGGGAATTGAAGTTAGGCATAGGGCATTCCAGGTTTAAATTCCCATTTGTGAGATTTGCATGCACATGACTTCCCTTTTTAAAGCCAGGACAGAAGTTCTGCCCAGCTTTGGCCCGTCTCCAGCGAATGAGCGGCTGACCTCTTAGCACAGATTTTTCTGGAGGACGTCATGTCCGTGGCTGAGCAAGAGACAGCTGAAGAATTTGAAATCTCTCCAGATGTTCTTGGCTGGGCTTAAATGTGTGCCTCCACGTGGGATTTCCTCTGCTTGGTTGTCCCAAACTTTGATCTATTTTTCCTGCCTGCAATGACGCCGACTTGTTACAGAAGATGTATTTTTCATAGAGAGCAGTGGTTCCCAACGTGGGGCACATGCCCCACAAGGAGACAATTTGATTTTTAAGCAGGGCAATTCAAGAATGTTTAGACCAGGTTCATGGCCTTATAGGTTTCCTCCACATGAATAGGACCTCACTTTTTGAATATTAAGAATTATATGACACAGGAGGGGAACAGGATTTTACAGATACTTAGGTGGGACTCCCCCCCCCAAAGGGTTGGGAACCACTGCTCTAGAACAGGGGTATCCAAACTTTTTGGATCACGGGCCGGTCACGGGGTTCCTCCCACCAGAAGCAGAAGTAAAACGCGCCTTGCAATCTGTTTTGCAACAGGATGATATAGATTTTAGGCTGCCATTTTCACTGCTTAAAGCAGGGGTGACCAAACTATGGCCTGTGGGCCAGATCCGGCCCCATGCCACCCTCTTCACTCCCAGAAGCAGAAATAAAACGGGTGCGTTTTCCACTTCTGGGAGCAGCGTGGGCCAGATGAATTGGCGTCGGGAGCCAGATGTGGCCCACAGGCCGTAGTTTAGGCACCCTTGCTCTAGAACATAAGCTGGTGGGAGAATTGCAGTTCTTTATTTCTTTATTGGCAATGCTACATACTGCTACCTAATCGACATTGCTATTTGCTACCTGACCTGGCTGATTTGTAAGCATCAACAGCCAGCGATTGAAACCTAGCATCGATTTCTCTAGCCCGGAGCAGAACCACATGCACTCTGAAGCAGCGCAAGGTTTGGTGAAGGCTTCCTGAATGGGTTTCAGGTCTCTGTCAGGTGGAACGAGTCCTATGTTAGTAGGATAATGGGCTTTCTTATCCTTACACTTGCAGGCTGTGCTTTGGGGATAGCATTAAGTTGAGGTAGGGATTTAAAACAGCATGGTGTTTTGAACCGATTTGTCTCTGCTTTGGACAAAAATAGGAGTTCCTTGTTTATTTGGCGCAAAAAAAAAAGAATCTAATTAATGTGAGATATTGTGAAGCATACACTGATTTTTGGTTATAATTCCGGGTGGACTCATCCTTCGGATTCTTTGCATAGATGCAGTTCTTCAGTTGTATAGAATGACTTAAGGCAGTGATGCCCAAACTCAGCTTCCCCACAGACTTAACAGGCTGCCGACTGCGCTGCACACTCACGCCGCATGTGAGCTGCCCGCCTTACTTCAGACAGAGAAGGCAGGAAGCACTCTCATTGGGCTGCTAGAGGGGCGGGGTGAATTCTGTGCTGGGGGGAGGGAAGAAGCACTCCCATTTGACTGCTGGGCATAGGGGCGGGGTGAATTCTGTGCTGGGGGGAGGGAAGAAGCACTCCCATTGGACTGCTGGGCATAGGGGCGGGGTGAATTCTGTGCTGGGGGGAGGGAAGAAGCACTCCCATTGGACTGCTGGGCAGAGGGGCGGGGTGAATTCTGTGCTGGGGGGAGAGAAGAAGCACTCCCATTGGACTGCTGGGCATAGGGGCGGGGTGAATTCTGTGCTGGGGGGAGGGAAGAAGCACTCCCATTGGACTGCTGGGCAGAGGGGCGGGGTGAATTCTGTGCTGGGGGGAGAGAAGAAGCACTCCCATTGGACTGCTGGGCATAGGGGCGGGGTGAATTCTGTGCTGGGGGGAGGGAAGAAGCACTCCCATTGGACTGCTGGGCAGAGGGGCGGGGTGAATTCTGTGCTGGGGGGAGAGAAGAAGCACTCCCATTGGACTGCTGGGCATAGGGGCGGGGTGAATTCTGTGCTGGGGGGAGAGAAGAAGCACTCCCATTGGACTGCTGGGCAGAGGGGCGGGGTGAATTCTGTGCTGGGGGAGAGAAGAAGCACTCCCATTGGACTGCTGGGCAGAGGGGCGGGGTGAATTCTGTGCTGGGGGAGGGAAAAAGCACTCCCATTGGACTGCTGGGCAGAGGGGCGGGGTGAATTCTGTGCTGGGGGGAGGGAAGAAGCACTCCCATTGGACTGCTGGGCAGAGGGGCGGGGTGAATTCTGTGCTGGGGGAGGGAAGAAGCACTCCCATTGGGCTTCTGGGCAGAGGGGCGGGGTGAACTCTGTGCTGGGGGGAGGGAAGAAGCACTCTCATTGGGCTGCTGGGCAGAGGGGCGGGGTGAACTCTGTGCTGGGGGGAGGGAAGAAGCACTCTCATTGGGCTTCTCAGCAGAGGGGCGGGGTGAACTCTCTGCTGGGGGGAGGGAAGAAGCACTCCCATTGGGCTGCTGGGCAGAGGGGCGGGGTGAACTCTGTGCTGGGGGGAGGGAAGAAGCACTCTCATTGGGCTGCTGGGCAGAGGGGCGGGGTGAACTCTGTGCTGGGGGGAGGGACGAAGCACTCCCATTGGGCTGCTGGGTGGAGGGACGGGGTGCATGCCCACAGAAAGGGCTCTGAGTGCCCCCTCTGGCATGCATGCCATAGGTTCGCCACCATTGTCTTAAGGTGTTTTGTCCCTCCTGCCCACTCTTTTGGGAAGCTGTGGCTTGGAAACTGACACTGGCTTTGACATTGAGCCCCTTGGAGAATGAAATGATTTGGAGTTCATTAGCAGAGCGCTAAAGATTCAGAGCGCTAGTGCAGTGTAAAAGATGGACTGGGTCTCTGGAGACTCGGATGTGATTTCTTTTCAGAGTTTTGTGTTTTGACAGTGCTGCTTATCAGGAGTGCTTCACGTGTCCCTAAGGAATCCATCAATCGACCGATCTCTCTATCTGTCTGCCTGTCCATCTATCTATCCATCTTTCCATCCATCCATACCAGTGTTTCCCAAGCTTTGGATTTTGGACTTCAATTCTCAGAAGCCTATGTCAGTTCCCCAAAGCACTGATCAGCCACCTGGGCTTATGGGAATTGGCATCCCCCTGTGGGCCCTGGGCCCCACTTTGGGAATCACTAGTCCACACAGACACACAGATAAATGAATCTGGGTCTTTAAGAGTAGTAGTTCCTTAACAAATGTGCGAAAATTAATGTTGAATAGGCCCCAAATCTAGGCTGTGAAACCATGTTTTCTTTACATTCAGAACTGCTGTTCAGAAATCTTTTTGTGGTTAGCTTGAACCACAAACCAGGTTAGGGCTGGGATTCTCAACCCGCGGCCCATGGGCCGGATGTGGCCACCAGTGCCATTTCATGTGCCCCCCTGTTTCCACCACACCTGGAAGTGCCATGTGGTGGAGGAAGGGCAAAATGGCCATCCGGCCCCCGAAGCTGTCTGAAGAAGTGTGACTTGGCCCCCAGCCTAAAAAGGTTGAGAACTCCTGGGTTTAGTGCCTGTGTTAGCATTCGTATGGGGGAAAACTGCAGAGGGGGAAAACCTCTGCTTAATTTAAACGGATGCGTAGGAAAGGGTAGAATTCAGGTTTCACTTGCTGGTTGAACCTGCAGTCTTAGCTGACCTTGTTTTTCCTGAATTTCTCCAGTTTCCAAATGCAGGAGCATAGATCGTGGCTGGCTGGCTGGCTTCTTGCATCACGGCAAAATATATGTAACTCCTTGCTTCACTCCTCAGTATCCGTCAGTCTTGGTTTTGTCCGTCTCGCTGATGGATTCACAAGTACTTCGGATCTTGAACTTTGTGTTCTGATCAGAATGTCAGGGTTGGCATGCTTGTGTCACTAGGAGAGTGTGCACTGGAAACCTTGGCACATTTGCCAACACACACACACACACACAAATACGTTCCTGTACTAGCTCACCTCTGACTCTGAAGGGCTTCTTCTTTCATGTCCCGATCAAATCCTGGACAAAGCCACTTTCTTTGCTTTTTTTGTTGGCCAAATTTAAGTCCTCATCGGTGCATGTTTCTGGCAGTAATCGGCAGGCCAGTAAATGAGCCAGATTCTGTCTCTCCACATTCACACCATGTGTTGTTGTCCACCAGCAGCCCGCACTTGAGCATGTTGGTCTTGCATTTAGGGACTCCGACCCTCAGCCTATTCATGGTCCTCCAAGTAATTTTGGGTAGGTTGAGTTCCTCAGCCATCTTTATCTTCAATGTTGTTCCTTGTCCAGTGAGCTCCTTCCTCCACCTTCTAATTTGGTTTTGCTCTTGTGTATTCTCAAGAATGTTTGTTCTTGCCCTAAAGCTCTTTCTGGATCTGAGCCGGCGGACTTGAGGCTCATATCCGTTCAGAGGGGCTGCAGTGGTGGCTCAGTGGTTAAGAAGCTCACCTTGTTAGTTGGAAGGTCGGCAAGTCGGCAGTTCGAGACCCGGGTACTGCATGACAGATTGAGTGCCCATCTTTGTCCCAGCTCTTGGGGACATGAAAGGAGCCCCATTTGGGCATTCCCTGAGTGGAGTTTCTCCAGGCAAAAATCCATTCAACCCAGAATAATTTCTGACACGAAATTATTATAGAGAGTGTCGAGGGTCGTTCTTTTGCTTAGTTCTTTCCTTTCAAGAGGTGAGAACTCTCTTTTGCATTAACTTTGTGCAAGTTGTGACTAGGCGCCAAATAGATAGAGCCGAATTGTCCTGGCCAAGTTGAGCTCCATTCACCTTACAAAGTTGTGCCATGTTGGAACAGCCGCGCACTGCAGCTGCCATGGAGATTACATTTGAATGGGCACCACATCATTTTCACATGGTGGCCAGAGGCAGAGGAGATAAGGCCGGATATGGCAAAACCTGAACTCCACCGCCTTAACTTTCAGAGCTCAATGGGCGTGAAGGGTGATTCATATGGCATGGAGAAAAACTTGTGCCCCATAATTCAAGATTGAGAAAAATAGCAATAAACTCCCGTCGGAGTTATCAGTGAGACCGAGAAATTCATTCAGGCTTAGTTTCTTCAGCGTTTCGGCACAACGATGCAGAATTATTGAATCCAAAACCACAAATCCATGCATTGGAACTTTTGGTTAATCCAGGCTGGGCCTCACCATTGAGGACTATGTATTGGTGTGAAGAATGCTAGACAGGCTGGTATATATCTTAGAGGTAAAGGTCTCCCTTGCTCGAAAGCTAGCCGTGTCCGACTTCAAGGGGCCGATGCTCAGCTCCCTTTCCAGTCAAAGAGCCAGTGCTCTCTGAGTCTGTAGACACATCTGTGGTTGTGTGGCAGCATGACTTCGACATTTGAGTGGACAGAACGCAGTACCTTTCCTGCCGAAGCGGTGCCTATTCACCTACTTGCGATTTGTTGCTTTCAGACTGCCAGGTTGGTGGGAGCTGGGACATACGACGGGATCTCACTCCACCGCGCAGCACTTGGGTCTCAAACTGCTGACCTGCCAACCTTCTGGTTGTAACAGTATTCCGTGCCCCCTGAGATCTAGTCATGCCAGCCACATGACCTTGAAAACCTCTACAGATGCAGACAGCACTGGCTCTTTGGCTGTAAATGGAGATTAGTACCAATCCCTAGAGTTGAAAGCTTTGGAGAACCTGCCTTATACACCCCATCCCCAGTGAGGTAGGATTGCCCAAGAGGTGCTCAATGGTCCAGAATCACCGCTTCATGGTTGATACATATTTAAGCTCAGCTTCCTTAGTTTTAGTACAAGGCCTTGCTGCACGGATTCCGGGATCTAGGTGATTTCAAACCTGGATGGAACCTGAACACAGATCTCTCTAGATGTTTGCTAACCATGTGGTCAAACACGTTAGGAGCAGTTTTCATCCCAATTATGAGAAATTCAATTAAGATGGGCTTTGAACACCCTTTTAAAGCGGGGTGGGCAGTCCAGATGTTTGTGGACTGCAACTCTCTGCTTTTTGACATTATTGGATATGCAGGTGAGCCTAGTGCACGTTTTGTGCAACACATCTGGAGGGCCTCTGTTACTCCATCCTTGTCTGAGTTGCCCACTTGCCAAGGCTCATTGCTCATCCACATTTTCTGCATCTAAAATCCCACTTTTTTTCCACCTCTTGGCACGCTTCCAGGCACTTAGGAAAAGTTACTTCATCCACCAGTCCGGGTTCTGAGTGTTGAGTCCAAAAAAGAAGACTTTTGCACGCTGCAATCTGAGTAGAAACATCAAACTCCTGTCACGATCCTTTCCTTCTCACACTGACTAATCTGGTGCGCTGCAGATTCATGCACAACTCTTTGACCTCCTGTTGTTGTCTGGTTGTTGTCGGTGTCAACAAATGCTTACACAACATGTCATCCCTGACATATCTCTGTATGTTTATGTGACACACCGTTTTTCTTGACTGTCAGAGGAGTCTCTTTCTCTGTCCATGTTTACCAGATGCCTTAAAATGGCATCACAAGTTGTTGTTTGTGTACAGTGTTATTCAGGCCTGGTATTTCTGGAGTGGTTTGAGCACTTAGTAGTGGTATTGCATGAGCTGGTTGTGCTCACAGGTGGTGTAATTGGGTCCCTGTTGCGTATTTGTGATGGGACTGTGGTGGCTTAGTGGTTATGACACTGAACTTGACAACTGGAAGGTCAGCAGGTCAGCAGTTCAAGACCCGAGTGCTGCATGACGGAGTGAGCGCCCGTCTCTGTCCCAGCTCCTGCCAACCTAGTGGCTCGAAAGCAAGAAACTGCAATTAGATAAATAGGGACCACTTCAGTGGGAAGGTAAACAGTGATCCATGCATTCAGGGATCTAGTCACGTGTCCACGGAAACATATGCAGATGCAGATAGCACTGGCTCTTTGGCTATAAACAGAGATGAGCACTGAACCCTAGAGTCGGATATGACTGGCTTTCAAGCAAGTGCAACCTTTACCTGTGTATCTGGGTGTAATTGTCAGAATTGTGGCTCTTGGGTCTTCTTGGATGTCAGGTTGTTGCAACCAAATCTGGCTTATCAGGAGAGACTTTAACCAGTTGGCCAATCCAGCTGTGGATTCTCCAGGTGTGCCTACATCACTCCTGCTTGATATCACTGTCAAGCCAACAGGTATTTGGGAAAGACAGGGAAGGAAGCCTACACCGGCTGATCTAGGAACAAAGGTGGGCTGAATTACACCAAAATTGACTTCAAGGCTGGAGGTTCCTGCACCGTTACCTGGTAGGGGTGTCATGCTGTGATGCCGAAGGCTAATGAAAGGCCACTGCATTATGTTGTTCCCAGGACAATCTTCATGGCTGATCGCCATGAGGATCACCAAGATTTGGATTCAGATGCAGCACTTGAAAGCAGAAGATAGATTTCTTTTGGAAGGGAAATCAACTTCAAAGCTTGTTTTCCAGAGTTGGTTAGGTTCAGCCAGGTTTTCCACCTCTGTGTAAATTTGACCTGTTTAATTGTGTTATTATTGATGTTATTGTAGCTCTTGTTAAAGACCCTATCATCTGGGGGCCCTGGGGGGTTTTAAGTCCTTGTCTTTCCACACTGTGTCTCAACAATTTGCTTTTCTAAGCCTACTGTAAAACAAAAGGTGGAATATGGACCAATCCTGGCTCTAGGTCAGTGATGGGCAGTCTTGGCCCTCCAGCTGTCCTTGAACTTCACTTCCCAGAAGCCCAAGTCAGCACACCAGCTGGTCAGGGTTTCTGGGAATTGAAGTTCAAGGACAGCTGGAGGGCCAAGACTGCCCATCACTGCTCTAGGTGGTAGCATCAGAGTGATGTGTTAGGGCAGTGATGGTGAACCTTGGCACAGGTGTTCTTGGACTTCAATTCCCAGAAGCCCAAGTCTCTGTGAATCCACGCAAATGGGTTTACTGCATGTATGCACAGTAAACTCATTCGTGTGGCTTCTCAGGGACTTGGGCTTCTGGGAATTGAAGTCCAAGAACACCTGGAGTGCCAAGGTTCACCATCGTGGTGTTAGGGTGATAGCTTTGCCCCCCCCCAAGGCATTGTAGCTCTCAGGCTGCAGAGGCAGGTAAATGGATCTCTTGGAGTTGTTTACGGGAAGCATACCTGTCAAGCGTGGCTCCGGAAAATACAGGACCTGTGCAGAACCCTCCTGTGCAGAACTCTTCTGCGCATGCGCAGAAGGGTTCTACGCAGAAACTACTTTCTCCGCCGGTCAAATTACGGGATGGTGACAAGAAAGTGGAGGAAGCGGCGCAGAAATAAGGGAAATCCCTGCAGTTAAGTAGGTTTGGGTCTAGTCAGGACTTGGATGGAAGGTAGCTCAAAGCCCAGGGTACTCAGAAGTCCCACGATGCAAAAGTGGGATTTTTTTTCCTCCTCCCCTCATTTATTCTATCTTGAATGATCAGCTGTAACAATCTCCCATTTGTTTATTTCACGTTGCACAACAGCAATGTTCATTTTCTGCATTTTCTGCCTTCCACAACTTCTTGCTTTTTATTTGTTCATTCTTCTGCACGCTCTAGTGCAGGAAATTCTCAGCATCCCACAAGAAATCCACATGACAGTACGGTAAAGGTCAAGGCCACCTGGCCTCGAAAGCCAGTCATATCTGACTCTAGGGCTGTGATGGCGAACCTTGGCATTCCAGATGTTCCTGGACTTCAATTTCAGGAAGCCCAAGCCCCTATGAATCCACATGAATGGGTTTGCTGTGATTCATCCTGCCCTTGTCGCTCCCGGAAGCGGAAGTAAAACGCGCCCATACGGTTAAGGCTCTTCCGGGTTAACTCTTCCTCCGTATGGAGGAAGCACACAGAACACTCTGACCTTTCCCGCTGAAGCAGTAGCTATTTATCTACTTTAAGTTTCTTACTTTTGAACTGCTAGGTTAGCAGCTTGGCAGGAGCTGAGAAAGACAATAGGAGCTCACTCTGTTGTGCAGCACTTGGGTCTAAAACTGCTGATCTCTCGACCTTCTAGTCCTCAAGTTCAGCATCTTAACCACTAAGCCACCACAGTCCTCTCCGCTTGATAGTAGATTCATCCTTTTTTCAGCATTGCCTGTCTCAGGATTGGATGAAAGCTGTGATAAAGGTTGGCTAGAAATACCTGTGGGTTGACTTTCTATGCCTTCTTTGGACTCTGACCTCGATGCTTAGCAATAAGGGTTTGTTCCGCTAGGTTGACACTTCTTGAGTTGGCTGAATAACAGCTCCATAAAGCCGAGGGCATGATTTACAGCCATAATATTGTGAGTTCTAGTAGCAGTGACAAGACCACTAAATAGATCCCGGCTTTTTCTGAGAAATTTTCAGGTGCGGCTGGAAGGCTGTTGTAAACTTACACATGTGCTGCTTCAGTTTTGATGTGCTCAGGACTTCACACTTCCAAGACTGTTTTTTTTTTACACTGTGTTTTCTTTTTAAGCGTGTTCTGTTTTTATTGAACAAAGCTGATTTCCAGTTGGTGCGGTTAAAGAGCATGAAATCTTTGCAGAGTTTGGCTCTAATACATTGGATGGAAACTGACCACCAGCACAGATCAGAACTGGTTTATCTCTTATCTTATTGAACTGCCAGGGATATTTCATGGTTCATCTAAGTCAGTATTTCCCAACCTTTGGTTTTTTTTAACTTCAATTCCCAGAAGTCTAAGTCAATTCCCTGAAGCACTGATCAGCCGATGGACTGGTTTGGGCTTCTGGGAAGTGAAGTCCCCTTGTGGGGCCTGTGCCCCATGTTGGGAACCACTGGTCTAGGTGCAAATTGCACCAGAAAACGCATTTGAGAAAATGCAGAGACAAGTATGTTAAGAGGGCACTGGAAAAATGTGTATTTAAATGTGAGTTCTCAAACGTACCTAGAAGTCATAGATTAATATGGGGAGTAGGATAGATTGTGTTGGACTAGTACGGATTTAGGGATTAAGACTGGTCAACATGACAAGAAAGGTGGAATTCTCCATACCTGAATTAACCTGTTTTCCCTCCTTCCCAGTCAGTCCTGTAAACAAAGTTACGCAGATCCTCCAATTGGTATTGGAACTCCCAGAAAGCCCAAAGAAATATAGTCTGTGGTCAAGCATGCTGGGATTTGGAGTGCAAACATATATTTGCTCAGCCTGGATTTTCCCGTCAAAATTAGGTACCTCGGCTTATATTTGGGTTGTTTTATACTCGAGTATATAGGGTATTATTTCTAGAGCCTCGACATGGATAGTGGAAACTGCAGACGTAGTTTATTAAATGATGAGTCTTGCAACCTTATCAATAAAATAGCAAAAGAATTATAATACAGTGGAACCTCAGTTAACAAACAGCTCAGTTAACATAAAAATCGCATAACAGAAGGAAATCCGTAGAAAATAGTGGCTTGGTTTATGGAATTTTTTCAGAATGGATTAATTGGTTTTCAATACATTCCTATGGGAAACCACATTTTGGTTAAAGTATTTTGGTTTTCAATTCATTCCTATTGGAAATTGCATTCATTGCACTCCTATAGGAAATTTGGATAAAGTAATTTTTGCTGTAAGAAACTTCCCGGAGAACGCATTAATTATGTTAACTGAGGTTCCACTGTAAATACAATAAAATACAATACATACATAGACTAATTCCAAAAGAAATATAAGCAGGAGAGAATACAGTAATAAAATTCATACAGTACATGCATGATGATTTATCAAATCCATAATCAGGTGATACAGGAAGCCAAATGCAGGATGCCAAAAAATGTATATGTTACAGTTAAAACTAGTTTTCAATTAAAACTAGTTTTCCCTAGTTAAAACCAGTTTTCCCTTACCGCTTCTGTTAGAACTAGAAACTGGTTTTAACTGACATTTGTACCTAATTGGAAGTTTATTTTAGTACTAACGAAGGCGTTCGATTAAAACTGGTTTCAACTAAAAACTAGTTTTGACTGAACTAGTTTTAACTGTAACATATGCACATTTTAGGAGATGTTATCTATGTCTTATGTTCGAAGTTGAATTGAATGACTACCAACATGTAGTATGATGTTCGCTCAAAAGAATGTATGCTAGCACCACCATGCAACAGGCAGGACAGTAGAAAGAAAATGGTGGACGTAGGGTTGTCGTTCGAGGAGCACAAGACCATTTCGAAGAGATGTGGTTGAGTTGTCCCCACGTCCTCTTGACTTAACACCCCTTGACATCTACCTGTGGAGGACCTTAAAGGTTGTGGCGTGCCGTAGAAAACTGGCTAAACTGGTGGGGCTTCAGGAAGTAAGTGAAATGGCGTATGCAGCAATACAAGTGGACACTTTGATCAACATTGCCCATACAGTAGTTGACCATAAGTGGATGTGTCTGGACACTGGTAGTCACCACTTTGAGCACCTCTTATAATTGCAGAAGTCAAACATGGCTTGTCTTCATCTTTTGTTCTCAATATTGAATATTACAATTTTAATAGTTTTCCCTTTCTTAAAATGTGTACAGTGGAACCTCACTTTACGAACGCCTCAGTTAACATAATTTTCACTTTACGAATGAAAACCCATTGAAAATAATGACTTGCTTTACGATTCCCCCTCCCCCCGGAACTGATTAATTGGTTTTCAATGCATTCCTATGGGAAACTACATTTTGCTTTATGAATTCTGGTTTTCAATGCATTCCTATGGGAAATTGCATTCAATGCATTGCTATGGGAAATTCGCTTTACATCCTGGGGAATGCCTTTATTTTGTAAAGCGAGGTACCGCTGTATACATTTTTGGCGATACTAAGAGACATTTATTTTCCATGTAAATTTACAGTTTGCGTCCGCGTCTGAGCAAGTTTTTGGGGTTATGACTCAAGAATGTTCCTTGCTGTTAGTTATTCTGGCAAGGGTTGACAAGAGCAGCAGTTCAAGAGTTCCTCAAGATTGCGTTTTATACTGTTTTTTTCACAGTCACAATCTTGAAGCTTCTCCCATTTGTCCCCCAATCTGTATGAGCAAGGAACTGTACATATTGTTGCAGGTTCAGGGTGGACTGATAGCTGTTTCCTCTGCTCACGTCTCCCGTGGTGTAGGCTTTCCAGGAAACGTTCCACTGCCCCCCAATTCAATTGCAATCTGATTTACCATATTAGACCTATATTTATTTGGCAATCAAAATAAAAATGCCTAGGTAATTTTATGTGATCTATGAGCATCCTGTTTCCCCTCTAGTAGCTAAAGTCGTTGAACTGAGATTTGTTTAAAAGGCTGGAAGAATTCAATAAAATGTGTTTAATGTGGTTGAAACCGTAAAAAATAAAAGCTTAACTTTAGAGAGAGCTTTTATTGGTATCCTTGTGAATATTTAAAGATATAGCAGTTCTGTAGCATAGTTTTCCCCTGCACTGTGTCGATCTTAAAGTGGGAAAAGGAAAACGGTCAAAACAGTTAATATACTGTACTTTGACATGCAACATGCATGAATGTGATTCTCAGGGCTTGTCAACTGAGAAAAGCATTAGCATTTTGATCTTGGACTTGATGAGTGTTGTATCCATCCCTGTTGACCCATCGATCCATTCCTGTTGCCCTATTGGCCTGCATTGTCCGGTTTTATGTTGCTTATTTTACCATTTCACTAGTGTTTGTTGTGGCTGACGGGAAGAGTGTAGGGCTGGCTGTTTTATAAGAGGGTGAAATCTTTGAAATTCTTGAGGGCAAGGCTTCCACTGTGCTGTAGACCAGGGGTCCCCCAACCTTTTTATGCACCACGGACTGGTGTAATGCTAAACAATTATTCCATGGTCCGGTAAGTGGGATTGGACGGTGCAAGCGCATAATAAAATACGATAAAGTGCAAGGAGGAGGGTCTCAGCCACCTACCAGCCACACCGTTCAACTTGGGCAATGAGGTATGACACTGCACGCAGACGGGGACCGAAGCCCTGTCATGGTTAGGCAACGTGGAGGAAGGGCCTGGCCACCCACCTATCTGCTGTGTCTGAAGCCCATGCTCTCCCTCCTTTCTGGGCAGACCCAGCAGAGTAGGTTGAGAGCAGAAGGCTACCATCGGGGCTCCCAGCACCATCCACCCCAGCAGCCCAGTTCGGAACAACCCGTGACCTGGTACTGGTCCATGGCCCAGTGGTTGAGGACCCCTGCTGTAGAGGACAGAATGATGGACTAGGAGAGCTGGGTTCAACTCTCTACTCAGCTTGGAAACCCATTGAAGGGGTGTGGAAGTGATGAAGCCAATCCTCGTGTTGAAAGGACTGTTAAGGGTCCTTGTAAGTTGTTGCCAACTTGCCAACACATCACATAACAAAGGACAAATCTGGGGTCAGGAAGCCCCTTCAAATGAATCCAGGTGTGATTATGTACCACAAGTCACTAATTCTGACTCACCGAACCAGAACAAAATGTAGATCTAGTTAAAGTTGGGATTGGATCACAGTTTCTTTGGGAACCCAACTTTGCATTGGGGAGGCCAGGCCGGCATTGCTGTCTTTGTAAATACCACATTCTATTAACCACGGTTTCCTGCTTTCCCCACCAACCCCTCAGTGGACAGCCAAATATTCTATCATCACTTATTGTCCTCATTTCTCATTGGCTTTTTAATTTGTTTTTCACCTGCTCCTATTTTTGACTTGAAACCATTGAAACTATTTTTGCTCATTGAAACCAGCCATGGACAAACCATAGTTAGTTGCAAATTCAGCTGTCACGACAGAGCCTGGTTTAAGCAAGGATGATGGTAGTTTGTCATGACACGTGAGCGCCGTTCCTTAACTGTTAGGCTAATTTCCAGATTCTGGATTGAGGCCACATTAAGTGGGCTCCAAACTTTCGTTCCAGGCATGCTGAGCATTTGGTTGTGCCTTGTAGGAATAGTGGTTGCTGTCCACGTAGTCACAGCTTTTAAAAATTCTCCAATTGGATTTTCAAACAATGGGATGTAGGTGGGAGGGTGGGTCATAGGAGAAGCTGGTTTTCATCAAGTGCAAACCCAAAGTCTTCTTTGGTGGCCTCAACTATCTGGGGGGATCCTTGCTTTTCTTCACACATCACGGTCCAAATCCTAAAGCAGAAAATTCAGCAAAGTTCGGTCTAAGAGCCAACGGTTTTGTCTAAATATAGCACTTTCTTTCCCCTTTTCTATCCTTAGACTCTCAATTAAATTCAGAATCAAAGTAGAAAGTGACAGCCAAATGGGAAACAGGTCCATTTCTTCCTTGGGGTGAGAATTAAAGGCTAAACTGTGCCTGTTAAAATGTCCAACTGCTTCTTTCTGCAAGCCAGAGGTTTGACATGCAGTTATTAAGGTTTCTAGACCACCCTTCCTATGATGACTGTATCCATCCATGGAGTTTGATTTTGGGAAGAAACCACCGGAAAAGGGTTCCTTGCCAAATAGCGTGATTTCTTATTCACTGGAAAGTGGCTGTGAAATACCTTCAAGAGTCTTCACTAGGTTTCCTGTACTGTATATTTATTCCTTGTATTTATATGCCACTTTATTGGCTCATGGAGAAAACAAAGGATTACCAGAAACAAGTCTACTTTTGTTTTATTGACTGCACCAAGGCATTTATTTGACTGTGTGGACCACAACAAAATGTGGCAAATAATTCAAGAGCAACTGAACACGGAATGACGGAGTGGTTTGGAATAGGAAAAGGAGTAAGACAAGGCTGCATCTTATCACCCTGCTTATTCAACCTATACACAGAGCACATAATGTGCAATGCAAGGATGGAGGAATCACAATATGGGATCAAATTTGCTGGGGAAAACATCAACAATTTGAGATATGCAGATGATGCCACCATAATGGCAGAAAGTGAGAAAGATCTAAATAAGCTCCTGCTTAGGTTGAAAGAAGAGAGTGCAAAAGCTGGTTTGAGACTGGGCCTGTTGCCATTATCTTGGTTTTCTTGATATTCAATCAGTCCCTGGAAAATAGATGGGGGAAAAGTAGAAGCAGTGACAGATTTTACATTCTTAGGATCCAAGATCACTGCAGATGGCGACTGTAGCCATGAAATAAAAAGACGACTGATTCTGGGGAGACAAGCGATGAGAAACCTGGGGAACATAGTGAAAAGCAGAGACATCACCTTGCAAACAAAAATCCGTATAGTCAAAGCAATGGTATTCCCGGTGGTAATGTATGGGTGTGAGAGCTGGACCATTAGGAAAGCTGAGCGCAGAAGAATAGATTCCTTTGAGATGTGGTGTTGGAAGAGACTTTTGAGAATACCCGGGACAGCGAGGAGAACAAATAGGTCGATCTTGGAAGAAATCAACCCTGACTGCTCATTGGAAGGTCAAATAGTAAAGATGAAGATGAAGTTATTTGGACTTCAAATGAGAAGGGAGGATTCACTTGAGAAGGCCTTGATGCTGGGAAAGGTGGAGGGCAAAAGAAGAAGGGGTGGCCAAAGATGAGATGGCTAGATGGTATTGTAGACGCAATGGGCACAGAGCTGGGCGGGCTAAGGAGGATGGTGGAGGACAGAGATGCCTGGAGGGAAGTGGTCCATGGGGTCACAAAGGGTTGGAATCAACTGTGCGACTGAACAACCATTCAGGGTGGCCAAACTTGCATGATTAAAACCATCATAGAAAATTATGTTCCAAAGGTAAAGGTTTCCCTTGCTCGAAAGCCAATCGTATCCGACTCTAGGGTTCAATGCTCAACACTATTTCATTTTCCGCCTCCCAGTCAGCGTCTTAGTCACTTGAGCCCCTGCAGTGTTAAACGGTTTTTCAAAATTTAGTGCTGTATAATAATTTAATTTGTTATCATTAGTAAAGGTAAAGGTCGCCCTTGCTCGAAAGCCAGTCAATAACTTACTCTAGGGTTCAGTGCTCATCTCTCTTTATAGCCAAAGAGCCAGCGCTGTTTGCTTCTTCAGACGTTTCCGTGGTTATGTGGCAGGCATGACTAGACACTGGAGCGCACGGAATGCTGTTTACCTTCCCACCAAAGTGGTCCCTATTTATATGGACCAGTGGGTGGGATGGGTGGGTCTTTTAAAGTGGGTGGGATATGGGTTTTTAAAAGTGTTTTTATCTGTTTTAGAACTTGTTGTAATGCCGCCATTTCTTGCTTTCTAACTGCTAGCTTGGCAGGAGCTGGGGCAGGGATGGGAGCTCACTCTGCCATTCAGCACTCAGGTCTTGACCTGCTGACCTGCCGACCTTCCAGTCATCAAGTTCAGCATCTTAACCACTAAGCCACCGCAGTCCCTTTCTGCCCTAAAACAAAGCAAAACAACCTAGTAAAGACTGCATCACATGAATAACAGACACGCCAAATTAGAATTAACGCTCGTGATCAAAACTTTATACCTTAACCATTGTGTTGGTAGAAAGCAACCTCTACGTGTTTTGGCATCCTCTGTATGTCAGAAGGGCATTTCACATGGTTACAACCATCACCCAAGGGCCTTCTACATTAATACTAACACCTTGAATTCAGATACGAATCTTGTCTTATGAAATTTAAAAATTTCCCTTCTTTTACGATGAGGGTTTTTGGTTTACAGTTCAGGGGAAGAAAGGAGAGAAGTAGCCGTTTTCTGAGATAAGTGTTTGTTTATATTTATTTTTGTTTATGCATGTATGACATGGAAATACAGACACAGGCTCACCCATAGATATAGGGAAACATCTCTGTGCTTAGATTTCCTAAGAGGCAAGTTACACCCCACAATTCGCTGCAGAAGACAATCAGTTCCACAGTATTGCCATCTATGACGACAGTCTGTTGTTTGTAATCTGGAGAATAAATTAGAACAATAAATAATAAAATCATAAGCACAGAGACTTGTGTGTGTGTTTATTCCATGGAAGGGAGAGATAGTAGGGGTTGAAGTGAGAATGTTCTTTTATTAGACGGGGAATGAGAGAAATGGGTCATGATTTCTAGGTCCTTTTGGTATAAATAGAATCTTTCCTGATTCTGTAATAATTACTTGAATACTCAGCTGGGATTAGAAGTTGGATTTGCCGAATCTCAGACCACGCTCTTACTAGTGAATTTCTTTCCTTCTCTTTCTGTTTCTTTCTTTCTCTTCTATCCATCCTTCCGTCCTTACCTCCTTCCTTTCATTTCCCTCCTCTCTTCCTTTCCTCCTTCCCTTTCATTTCCTCCCTTCCATTTCCTTCCTTCCTTCCTTCCTTCCTCACTCACTCACACAAACCATAATTTTGCAACAGCCCCAGCTGCTAAAAAAATTTCATGTCGGAAACTACTCTGGGTTGATTTGTGATACACATGTCTTTTCTAGGCCGAGCATATGTAATCCTTTTATGTCACTTTGTTCCCCAAAGCACGGGGTTTACATCCTTTTGCCTTTAACACCAGTCAGTAAACTGTTTTTTTGCTTCAGTTCAAAAGTCTCTTGTGCATTTTCCCTCCAGTGTGAGCTTGCTTGGCGATGCCTTTTCCCCCTAATCTGATGCCTCTGGTTTGATCCCCTCCCATCTTACAACATGTGTTGATTTATGTGCACTTGGTGTTCCTATGTGCTTGGTTGGCAGATGCATTAGCGCTGATGTGAGGGAAGTGCCTTAGCACTAAACTCCATCTTTGTACGAAACAATATAAAAGCAAAGCAAAAGCAATCACACTTATATATCTACCCCACAGCTCTTAGTGCACTCTCTGGGCGGTTCACACGCTAATTAGCATTTTGTTCCCAACATTTTACCGACCTCGGAAGCATACCTGTCAAGTATCCTGGATTGGCCAGGATTTCCCGTATTTCCACGCCGATTTTCTCCACTTCCCGCCCGGAGCTGCCACTACCCAGTAATTTGGCAGCGAGGGGAAAGGAGTTACTGCGCATCCCTTCTGCACAGGTCCTTTCTACGCATGCATAGAACCCTTCTACGCATGCGTAAAAGGCTTCTGTGCAGAAGGGGATGCATAGAAGCCTTCCTCGCATGCGTAGAAGTGAGCTGCGCAGAACGGTTCTGCGCAGGTCCGTTCTACGCATGCGTGAAAGCCTTCTATGCATGCGTAAAAGCTTTCTACACATGCATAGAATGGACCTGTGCAGAAACGTTCTGCGCAGCTCACTTCTATGCATACGTAGAAGGCTTATATGCATGTGTAGAAGGCTTTTACGCATGGTCCCGTAATCTCCGGAGCTGTGCTTGACAGGTATGCTCGGAAGGATGGAAAGCTGAGTCAACCTTGAGCCCTGGTCAGGATCGGTCTCACAACCTTTTTGGTTGCAGGACAGGAGTTTAAGCACTGCGCCACCAGGGCTCCAGGTTAAATGAAAAGCAAAAGCAATTTCATTTTTGGAGGTGAATGTGTGCGTGTTAAAATGTCCAAGGGGTTTACGAGACCCAAAAAGGTGCAGGAAGTTGAGAAAAGCCAACAACAACCTTTATATGTAGCAGAATTAAGAGAGATAATGCATACTTGATGTAGGACCACATGCTCTGTCTGAATGACCTCTCAGTGAATTTAACCTAAGCTTGCAAAGGAGAAGACGTGAGCCCAGGATTAGCTTGCTCCCTTTTGGTGTAACATGAACCCGGTCTCTGTTACCGTTCATTCACAGTTGCTGGTGATTTTACATATGTCCTCTACTCTATTACATTAAGCCATGGGGCTGCGGTGGCTCAGGGGTTAAGAGGCTTGCCTTGTTAGCTGGAAGGCCGGCAAGTCGACAGTTCGAGACCTGGGTACTGCATAACGGTTTGAGTGCCCATCGCTGTCCCAGCTCCTGCCAACCTAGCACTTCGAAAGCAAGAAATTGCAAGCAGACAAATAGGGACCACTTCGGTGGGGAAAGATCTTGGGGACATGAAAGGAGCCTCATTTGGGTGTCCCCTGAGCGGAGTTTCTCCAGCAAAAATCCTTTCAACCCAGAATATTTTCTGACGCAAAATAATAATAATTATTAAGCCATGTTTGAGAGCCTCTGTCTTTCAACATGCTACTGGCTTGTTCTCAAGTGTAGCCTTATTTAGAAAATACAAAAGGACTTAAAATAGTCTGAGGTCTCTTTTCTTCTCGGAATGCACTGGAAGACTAAATTAGAGCTCAATGTCTGTTACTCGGCACCTTAGCAGAATTATTCCTTAGATCTAAATTTTGGGACCCTTCAGAAGGCTTGCGTGGTGGTAATCTCAGAGGAGATTTCTTTCATATTTCACTGGGAACCATGCATCAGAATTTGACGTTGTCTCTAATGTGTCCTGAGGGACTTGCTTTGGCTTAGTGGTTAAGATGCTGAGCTTGACGACTGGAAGGTTGGCAGGTCAGCAGTTTGAGACGCAAGTGCTGCCTGATGGAGTGAGTGCCTGTCATCTGTCCCAGCTCCTGCCAATTTAGCAGATCGAAAGCAAGAAATTGCAAGTAGATAAATAGGCACCACTTTGTTGGGAAAGGTAAACAGTGATCCATGCATTCAGAGACCTAGTCATGCCTGCCATGTGTCCATGGAAACGTCTACAGATGCAGAGAGCACTGGCTTTTTGGCTATAAACAGAGATAAGCACTGAACCCTAGAATCGGATTCGACTGGCTTTCGAGCAAGTGCAACCTTGACTGTGTATTTGGGTGTAATTGTCAGAGTTGTGGCTCTTGGGTCTCCTTGGCTGTCAGGTTTTGGGGTTTTGCCATTATGAAGCTGTATTTAAGGGCTTTTTATTCCCCATATATGGCCTGAATTTATTTATTTGTTTGTTTGATTGTTTGTTTGTTTGTTTATTTATTATTTGGATTTGTAATCCGCCCTCTTGCCCGTTATCCATTACCTGGCATGCATCTTATTTAAACTCGCCAACAATCCTACTGCAATGTTATCTAGCACATTGGGGGATTTTTTTATGGCTACTAATGGGGCCCACGGTGGCTTAGTGGTTAAGACACTGAGCTTGGTGACCGGCAGATCGGCAAGTCAGCAGTTCGAGACCCACGTTCTGCACAGTGGAGTGAGCTCCTGCCGTCTGTCCCAGCTCCTGCCAACCAAATAGTTCGAAAGCAAGAAATTGCACGTAGATAAACGGGTGCCACATCGGTGGGGAGGTCAACAGCGTTCCATGTTTAGTCACGCCTGCCACATGTCTATGGAAATGTCTGCAGACGTAAACAGCGCCGGCTTTGTGGCTATAAACAGAGGTGAGCACTGAACCCTAGAGTCAGATACGACTGGCTTTTAAGCAAGGGCGACCTTTATCTTACCTTTGGTAGGCACGCCAGATGCCTCAGTATAATGTAGCATTGCTCAAAGCCATTGAAAAAGCCAGACAGTGTATAAGCGACCACCCCTCTCGTTTCTAGAACTGTACATATAGCTCTTTCCTTTCACGATCGGTTGGCTCACATTTTGCTTACACCTCATTTTTGCAGCCGCTATTGAAATAGCACACTGAATAGCACTAAAAAGTGCCCCAATGCCTTTATATCAGGGGTGTGCAAATCTTTGGGGCTGTGGACTGGTCATTATGGCCCGGGGGCCGGATCCAGCCCCCGATGCCAATTCATCCGGCCCGCGAAGCCCTCGTCGCCCCCGGAAGCGGAAGTAAAACGCGCCCGTACGGGCGCGTTTTACTTCCGCTTCCGGGAGCGACGAGGGCTTCGCGGGCCGGATGAATTGGCATCGGGGGCTGGATCCGGCCCCCGGGCTGTAGTTTGGGCACCCCTGCTCTATAGCAATTCTCTTCAAAACAGCATTCCTGATTATTACTGTAATTATGTCAGTGGAAAGGATTGCTTTCTTTAACAAATATATCGGAGAACGTCTCTGAAAGTCATATATATATAAAGTCATATATATATATATAAAGTCTGATGGCTCTGTCTACAATCAGATGAAAAACCTAAGATCTGGGTCTAATCCTACTAAATGCAGCTGTCTCCAACCACATTATTTGGCGTCTACAACCTAGGAAGCTGGAACAGGTGTACAGTGCTTGAGATTTGGAAACACAAGTGTCACGCCCAGGAATAAAACTTAAACTCGGGCCATTTTGTTATTTATATTCTTAATTGGAAGCATATAAATTAAGGCCACGCTTGCTCGAAAGCCAGTCATATTCCATCTCTAGGATTCGGTGCCCCTCTTCATTTACAGCCAAAGAGCCAGCCCAGTTTGCATCTGCAGACGTTTTCATGGTCATGTGGCAGGCATGACTAGATGCCAGAGTGCACATAATGCTGTTATTTTTTCCTGCTGAAGGAAAAAATACTGCAAGTATTTAGCTACTTGCAGTTTCTTGCTTTCCAACTGCTAGGTTGGCAGGAGCTGGGACAGATGACGGGAGCTCACTCTGTCATGCAGCACTCATAAGAACATAAGAACAGCCTTGCTGGAAGAGGTCACAGGAGCCCATCCAGTCCAGCATTCATTCTGTCTCACACAGTGGCTCCCCATTTGCTTCAGGGTATTATTCCCAAGGAGATGCCTTCACCTGCTTAGGATTCCCTGGAAATGGCATTGGGAGATATCCTGCCTATCTCTCCAACCCAGCGGAGGTTGTCCTTAGGTATCCATTATAATTATAGCCATTGATCCCCTTGTCCTCCATGAACTTGTCTAATCCTTTCTTGAAGCTGTCAAAACTCGGGTCTCTAACTGCTGACCTGCCGGCCTTCCAGTGGTTAAGTTCAGCATCTTAACCACTAAGCATATATTTATTTCCCTATTGATTGATTGATCAGCCCTGTCCAATGCGGAATAAAATAGGCTAAAATATTGTTTAAAAGAACATTTGGCAAACTTACATTTTTTTTAAAAAGCCGGTGAGCTTGAAGGACACAGAAAGGATTTGGAAAGCAAGTGTTGAACACCAGCGTTGGTTCAGAACAATACGGTTCTTGGCTACGTGCCGAAGTTCAATAGCAACCAAGCCGGGAGTGCTTCTGTTATCTAAATATGCTCCACGGCGGACTTTCTGTTCAGCAATCTGTCGTATCTGGCTCTTTAGGTTGCCTGGAACTGCTTATGTGTTGCCCATTATTTCATTACAGATCCTCCTTTCTCTACCCAGAATCCTCCGGCCAAAATCAATCCCTTCCTCATGGTACGGGACTCTGCACTGTTTCCAAGCTCACCACTATTTCCAAGCTCACCACAGCCTGCCTCTGATATCCTAAGACTGTGATGGTGAACCTTGGCACTCCATATGTTCTTGGGCTTCAATTCCCAGAAGCTGAAGCCCCCATGAATCCACACAAAGGGGCTTACTGCGATTCATCCAGCCCGCGCCGCCCTAGTCGCTCCCGGAAGTGGAAGTAAAACGTGCCCTTATGGAGGAAGGGTTAACCCAGAAGAGTCTTAACTGTACGGGCATGTTTTACTTCCGCTTCCGGGAGCGATGAGGGCGGCGCAGGCCGGATGAATCGCAGTAAGCCCCTTTGTGTGGATTCATGAGGACTTGGGCTCCTGGGAATTGAAGTCTGAGAACATCTGGAGTGCCAAGGTTCTCCATCACGGTCCTAAGATCTCTTTGTATAGGATCAATGTTGTCCTAAGACATTTGCATCTGTTGAAGCAGGCAGATGTTAGGAAGTGCTGTTGCGCTAAACTTCTCCACCTTTGTACAAACCAATACAAAAGATAAACCAAGCGGTTAAAGAGGCCCCAAAAAATATGCAGGAAGTTGAGAAACCACAACAATCTTTACATGTAGCAGAATAAGAGAAACAATAGATTTTGATAAGGGGGGGAAATGTTCTGTCTGAATGATCTCTCAGTGAATTGAATCTAAGCTTGTAAGGCGAAGGTTTGCTTGTTGTATGTCAGAGGCTCCACTTTCCGCAAAGAATTCTGGTTAGCCACGAGACGCATTTGCGAGTGGCGTGCAAACTTCTACATTTGGACTACAGTGCCCATAATCCCTTTCAGTTCAGGGAGTTCTGGGTTATGGGAGACTCGCACCATCAACTCCAAATCTCTGCCGTCAATAGCATGTTGAATAAATACAAGCTTGAAGTTGTTTATTTTTTTTTATATTGTCACAACAGTCCTGCAAGGTTGTATAGGCTGAGAACAGTTGCCTAATCCAAGATCTCCCAGTGAGCTTCTTAACTGCATTCATTACGAGTTTGATGTTGGGGTCTCATTTGAGACTGTTTTGTCTCATGGGTGTTACTCATCAGGTGCATGGAATCATCTTCCAGCTCATACAAGATTCATTTTTAGGGGAGGTTGGGAAAAAAGAAAGACCCAGAGGCCCATCTTCCTTGGAGATGGGAAAATGTTGGAATTTTGGGTTACAAACTTGAAAATCCTACAAATGTCTGTAAGTTCAAGTACCAGACATTTTCCTTCTACGATGGTCCTCCAGTTGGCAAAGAAATATTATTTATAGCTTAGGGGTTTAAGTTTTTGGCTATGGAACCAGAGATTGGGAGTTCAGTTCTTCAGTTTCCTATCTGACTTGATGATCTACAACAGGGGTCCCCAACCACCAGGCCACGGACCGGTACCGGGCCACGGGCTATCCCAAACCAGGGGTGTGTGCAGCGCTGTGAGCCAAGATGGCAGCCTTCTGCCCTCAATGTGCTCCGCCAGGTCTGCCCAGCGAATGGCGCGAGAGCACGGACTTCAGACACGGCAGGTGGCTCCATGTTGGTTAACTACAGTGGGGCTCCTGTACCTCTCACTGCCCAAGTCGAACGGTATGGTTGGCAGGCGGCTTGTTTTTGAGCTACAGCAGGGATGCTCCCTCCTGCCTGTACGCGGTAAGGTATCATCACACTGCCCACATTCAAGCTTGCACCATCCAATTGCACCACTTGCCGGTCCGTGGAAAAATTATTTTGCATGAACCCGGTTTGTGGTACAAAAAAGGTTGGGGACCCCTGATCCACAGAATCCCTTCCACTTTTGCAGTTCTTCAATTATTGTTATTATTATTATTCTCATGTATAGAAGTCGGGGGGGGGGGGGAGTCCAGTAACCTTCTCATATCTCCATTTCTTTATCTCTTCACCCAACAGCTGGTTTGAAAATTTTAAAAAATGAGTAGGGCAGTTTGCGGTATTCCTCTCTCGGCGACAATGTGAACTTTATTATTCCGTTTCTCCATGATCCAGTCTTAATTACAAGTTAATTTCAAAAGGGATGGGTGGGTGGAATCCTGACACCGTTTGAAAAAGCGCCCTAGATGTCTCCACTGTCACGATCCTGGGTGTAGGATCATCTCCTAGCCGCCGAGAATAATCGCTCTCTGGATTAACTCGCCCTGAATCTGGTTTTTCTTGTTCTTCGTCCTGTGCCATCTCTTCCTGTTTTTCTGGGCAACTGGAGTTGTTGACTCCTCTTTCGGTACGCGGCATCCGTTGCCCTTAAGATTCATGCGTTCTCATTCACACTTGCGCTCGCTCTACCGTTTTTCAGACTTTCTGCCACCAGGGAAGAGTTTCTATGTCAACTTGTGAGTGCCTTCCATAGTCTTATCAGAGGTGGGGAAAGCTTGTTTTATTCTGGACTATATATACTGTATTTTCTGGCGTATAAGACTACTTTTTACCCCCGAAAAATCTGTGCCAAAGTCGGGGGTCATCTTATAGGACAGGTACTTAACTGCAGCTTGTTTCCCCTTGCTTCATATGTCTGGCGCATATGGTGGGAGGTGCCGCGGCCGAGTCCCTGTGCTGTGCGGGGAGTATGAAGCAAGGGGAAGCAAGCTGCACACATCTTCGTGTACTTCGAGGAGGAGAACGTGAGCGTGGATTGGCTCTCCACCAGAACCTGCCCATTCGACTCGGAGGGCTGTGCGTCTTCGGGTTGAGTGTGGGTTAATTTTTATTTGGTGTGCATTGGAAGAGAGGTAGTCTTATACGGCAAGTATATTCCAAATTCTATATTTTAACTGGAAAAGTTGGGAGTCGTCTTATACGCCCAGTCGTCTTATACGCCGGAAAATACGGTAATTCCCAGATTCTAGACCCCCTGCAAAAAGATCTCGCCATTTCCAGCACTGCAATTTTAAGCGTATTCTAATATCATTTGTAAATAGATAAAGGTCACCCTTGCTCGAAAGCCAGTCGTATCCAACTCTAGGGGGTTGGATACGACTGGCTTATCTCTGTTTACAACCAAAGAGCCAGTGCAGTCTGTATCTGTAGACATTTCCATGGACATGTGGAAGATATGGCTAGAGACTGGAGCACACACAACACTGTTATCTTTCCCACCAAAGCAGTACCTATCCATCTACTTGCAATTTCTTGCTTTCAAACTAGGTTGGCAGGAACTGGGGATGGAGACGGGAGCTCACTCCGTCGTGCAGCACCTGGGTCTCCAACTGCTGATCTGCCGACCGTCTGGTCATCAAGCTCAGCATCTTAACCACTAAACCAACACATCAGGCAGGGCAGAATTTGGGCACCTTAACACATTTTGTTTCATCACTCCCTGTACTCGAAAACTACTCCTTCAGCCGTGGTTTTGTTAAATTCTTCAGATGGAAGGAATCTCTCTCACACATGCACACCCCTTTACAACGCACAGCCTGGTATCCTTTATGTCAGGGGTGCCCAAACTTTTTGGCCCATGGGCCAGACATATGGTTCAGTAGGCCAGTCATGTGGTTCCTCCCACTGGAAGCAGAAGTTAAACACACCTTGCAATCTGTCTTGCAACAGATATGTTTTGCAACAGGATGAGATAGATTTTAGGCTGCCATTTTCTCTGCTTAAACTAGCTGTGCCCAAACTACGTCGCATGGGCCGAATTCAGCCACTGTTGCCAATTTATCCGGCCCACGCCGCCCTCGTCGCTCCCGGAAGCGGAAGTAAAACACGCCCATAAAGGCGCATTTTACTTACACTTCTGGGAGTGACGAGGGTTGATGAATTGGTGTTGGGCTGGATCCGGCCTGCAGGCCATAGTTTGGGCACCCCAGCTTTACGTAGCCCTTTTAAGGATGTTTCCCTCCCCGTGGCTTTTTGCAGCCTGCGGTCTGAGTTGTCGTCTGCTGACACTGTCGTTTGGACGGTGCCTTCCATTGGGTCGCATGTTCAGCCGGACAGGATATCAATCCCTTCCAAATCCATGATTCAGTGGATTCACGAAGGTCAGATACCTGGATAGCACTCACCTTTGTTAAAGCTAGGCATTTCCCAACAGTAACTTTGAAAGGACATGGTTCCTTATCTCATATCGACATGACTTGTCTTTCTAGCACACCTTTCTTGCCACAAGCTCACGGATGGACTAACTGTGAAAAGAGTGATTGCTAAAATATCATCTTGTTTCGTAGTTCAGTGTAGACTAGTCCCCAGATTGACCCATGTCTCAAGTCCTTCCAATGCTCTGCACCACACCGCACCATTTTTTATGACAAACACCTCCTCGTCCTTCTTTACTTCCTCTTTTACCCATTTCGGTGTTGAGAAAGATATAAGGTTCTTGTTCTGGCACTTCTAGCAGCCTGCACCGGCGGTGTTTCTTTGATGCTATCAGAAAAAACGCTGCAGCACTTTAAACATTGACTGCTATATTTTTAATGTGCGCTTTCGTGGATCAAGTCCACTTCACCAGACATAGGAGTGAGACGTCAAGGCATATATTAATTTGCATACTTGTTTGTCATGCTGATTAATCATTCTATGCCTCTGTATCTGGTGTATATAAGTTCATACACCAGATACAGAGTCATAGCGTGATTAATCAGCATGACAGACAAGTATGCAAATCAATACAGCTTCCTACAGCTGACAGTAGCAGATGATCTCTGGTTGTTATTCAGATTAGCTCTAAATGTCTCCTTTTCAATTGTAAAAAATCAAATACTTGGCATTGAACATTTGCTATGAGTTTAACCTTTGTGTTACTGTGTGAGCACATCCTTTGTTCTGTGAGACAAGTTGTGAAAGAGAATTTTACAGGAAAGTTTGTGAAGGGATAAGATATAACAAAATATTTATATATATATAGCAGCATATAGCTGGGTGTCCAACAGATGGATGTATTTTATTTCTGCTGTCTCTCTCTCTCTCTGGAGTTTAGTCTTGTAATTTCTTTGTTCCAGAATCACAACTTTCTTTGATGTTATCCTTCCACCTTCCTCTGGGTCTGCCTAGTGGTCTTTATCATTCTCCTTTTCCCACATATGTCTTGTATGATATACAATTCCAAGACATTCCGTCCAAATGGGCAAACCACTTTATTTGTTGTCTCTGTATATAATTTAAGATGGGTTCTATGTCAATTCTTTCCCTTCTAACTTCATTCCTGATTTCATCCCTTCTAGTCACTTCTGTAGACTTCTCATTTCCGTGGTGACCAACCTTTATTTATTTATTTTGTTGTCAGCGTCCATGTTGGGTGGATAGATGAGATCCTAAAATTTGTCTGCTAAGTTGTGTTTAGTCTTGTATCAGCAGGAGCCAGGACTTTGTACATCCAGGTAATGTCTTTTGAATGAAGTGGGTCATGTCTTCTTCTGAAGCCACTAATCAACTTGTCCTTTTGTTTTTCAGGTTGCTAGAAAAGAAATATGGCTCAAGAAACAAACCGAAGCCAAGTGCCTATGCTATGTTCCACTGGATGTGGCTTTTACGGGAACCCGCGGACTAATGGCATGTGCTCGGTCTGCTATAAAGAACATCTCCAACGGCAGAATGGTAGTAATGGTAGAATTAGCCCATCAGGTAAGTGCTGAAGGCCAGGGTGGAGGTTTGGACCGTGTTGGGGATTGTTTTTCCTAGGTTACCTGCAGCAAAGTGGAATACAAGTGAGACTGTCCACCCAAGGCAATGGAGCTGGCCCTACCATTAAACAAACTGTTTCAGGTTGCAGTAACCAGACGTCAGCAATGCTGTGGAAGAGTTGGAACGCTGCCCTTTTTTGTTGCCTACCACCTACAATGGGACTACAGTGGCTTAGTGAACTTGATGGCTGGAAGGTCAGCAGGTCGACAGTTCAAGAGCTGAGTGCTGCATGACAAAGTGAGCTTTCATTTCTGTGTGTCCCAGCTCCTTCCAACCCAGCAACTCGCAAGCAAGAAATGGCAAGGAGATAAATAGGGATCACTTGGGCATACCTGTCAAGTTCTGGACATGAAAAGGAAAATTTTGGGCCACGCCCCTCTCCCCACCAGGCCACACCCCCACCAACCAGGTCACACCCCTCCTCCCCAAAATCCAGGTGCATCCAAGAGCCTAGAAGAAGAGGAGCCACCAGAGCCAGGGAGGAGTGTTGGGCTCCCCCCCCCATAGAGGAAGAACCACCCCCTAGGCACTCCCCCGCTCCCCTTAGCACCACTGTTGTCCCTCGCGGGAAATAAGGCAACAGGCCAGCCCCTAATATCTTTCCAGATTCTCTGCTGCGACAGCATTTCATATTATGATGATTATTCATGGAACTGTTTTTTTACACTTTAATCACTTAATTGTCTACTGTCTTAGCCTTGTGTGCCTCAACTTCATTTTTTTAAAACTCTGTGTTTAAGGCAGGACCATCGAAATATCCTCTCTATGTTGTATGCAAATATACTTGAAGCCGATTGGCTCATTATCTCTTTCCTTTAATACCCTCTTTCCCAGGAGAGAGAAGAGACAATGAGCCAATCGGCTTCAAGTATATTTGCATACAGTACAACATAAAGAGGATATTTCCGTGGCCCTGCCTTAAACACAGAGTTTTAAAAAATGAAATTGAGGTACACAAGGCTAAGACAGTAGACAATTAAGTGATTAAAGTGTAAAAAACAGTTCCATGAAAATTCACCATAATATGAAATGCTGTCACAGCAGACAATGAGCAAAGAGATTGAAAATAGAATTATTACAGTAAGGCTGGCCTGCTTCCTTGTTCTCCGTGAGGGGAAGCAGTTGCGCTAAGGGGAGTGCCTAGGGGGCAGTTCTTCCTCCTCCACCAGGGGGAGCCCAACACTCCTCTCTGGCTCTGGTATGAGGCACATACCTCATGAATAAAGATATAATAATTACAATAATACAGGTGAAGCTCGGAAAATTAGAATATCGTGCAAATGTTCATTCATTTCACTTAAAAGGTGAAACAAATATATGAGATAGACTCACTACATGCAAAGCGAGAGATGTCATGCCTTAATTCGTTATAATTGTGATGCGTACATGAGATTATGTGATGATTATGGGGTACATGAGATTGGGGGGTTGGGGTTTTCATAAGATGTAAGCCATAAGCATCAATATTATAACAAAGTAAGGCTTGAACTATCTCGCTTTGCATGTAATGAGTCTATCTCATATATTTGTTTCACCTTTTAGGTTGCATTACTGGACTGAATGAACATTTGCACAATATTCTAATTTTCCGAGTTTCACCTGTATAGGGAGATTTACATGCCCCCTGGATTTTTTTAAAAAATACGGGAGATTATAAAAAAAATACTTGGCGGTGGGAAGAGGGGCTAAATTACGGGGTTTTCCCGGGCATTATGGGATACTTGACAGCTATGCACTTGGGTGGGAAAGGTGAACAGCGCTCCATGCACTCGTATCTAGTCATGCCTGCCGTATGTCCACAGAAATGTCTGCAGATGCAGACAGTGCTGGCTCTTTGGCTATAAACAGAGCTGAGCACTGAACCCTAGAGACGGATACAACTGGGTTTCGAGCAAGGGTGACCTTTTACCTTTACCTAATCTTTGTGCTGGAAAAGGCCATTGGTTTTGGCATCCGCTGCAAATTGAGAACCACAGAAGGATGGGTTTGAAGTGCGTACAATCCTGTCCTTCACCTTCAAGCAGCAAGTTGTCTTGGGTTGACCTTCTTAACCACCTCCAGGAAAAATTAATGCGGATACCATCTTACCTTTCATACTTTGGTGTCTCCTGGCCCATCTTTTAATTGGCGTGGGTGGGAGGTAGTTTTTCAGTGTTTTTAGCAATTCTAAGGGTTTCTATAGTTTAAACATTGGGGATTTTATGTACGCCGCCCAGAGTCGTATGTCGATTGGGGCAGCTATACAAATTGAATAAATAAATAAATAAATCTCATCATCCCAAAGAACCCGAGACCTGTGGCCAAAAGCCCACCTGAACTTGATACAGTAAAACCCCGACTTACAAATGCCTCGAGTTACATAAAATTCGACTTACATAATTATTTTATCCTAAAACCATGTCCCAACTTACACGATTTCCTATGGTTGCTTCGAGTTACATAAAGATTCTTTTTCCTATGGGTTTGCTTTGAGTTACGTAATAATAATAATTTTTCCTATGGGTTTGTTTTGAGTTTCAAAAAAATTCGATTTAAGCAAACGCCTACGGAACTGACTTTTTTTTGTAAGTAGGGGTTTTACTGTATGTCTATGAGCATTCTGCTCTTATATTTACGGTTCACAGTAAGTTAATACGTGGAAGGTAGGGTTGCAGGAAATCCGTGGATATTCCATGGAGTGGAATGCCGGATCATCCAAGACAGTAAAGCCAACAACAACTTCAAAGGAGGGGTAAAGTCTTTGTAATTGTTGGAAAGATCAAATCCTGTGTGCCCCATAGATTGCTTTGTGTTCTTTTTACTTATTTTATTTCTTATTTTAAAATTAATCAACAACAAATAGACTCTCCACAGCTTAAAGAAATACATAACAAAATCGCATAACTAATAGGTACACCCACCACCTGTGGGATAGTATGTATTTCAACATTATTATTATTATTATTATTATTATTATTATTATTATTATTATTATTATTATTATTATTATTATTATTATTATTATTATTATTATTATTATTATTATTATTATTATTATTATTAATTAAACCTCTACATATGAATTAAATTTGTTCCTCGAGGTTGGTTGTATCTCAAAATTCTTATCTTGAATTTCCCATAGGAATGCATTGAATGCAACTTCCCATAGGAATGCTTTGAATTTTCTATCTCAAATAATCCTAATAAAAATTTGTATCTCAAAGCTGATCCCCTCCCCCCCCCCCCCGAGATTTCTGGATGTATCTCGAGTTTTTCTTGAGTCTAACCATTCTTATCTTGAGGTTTGATTCTATTTATATGTGGAATTGTCCCCTAATTCCAAAAATCCACATAGTCTTGTCCTGGTCCCACTTTTTTTAAATTTAAGTAATTACATACACAATAAACTCACCTAAACTCAAACCCATCATCTGTACCAGCTCCTGCCAGCCTAGCAGTGTGAAAGCAAGAAATTGCAAGTAGATTACTAGGTACCACTTTGACTGGAAAGGAAGCAGTGTTCCGTGCCCTCCGGCATCTAGCTGTGCCTGCCACATGACCACGGAAATGTCTGCAGGCACAGACCGCACCAACCCCTAGTGTTGGACAAGACGGGCTTCCGAGCAGCGGAGACCTTGACCTATACTTCTTTCTGCGTAACTATCATCCTCCCAGTATGGATCATAATGCAAGTTCCTTTTCTTCCAGCAACTTCTGTTAATAGCCTATCTGAATCTTTACCCGTTCAATGCACTGAAGGCATCATCCAGGAAGTGCCATCCACAGTAGAGTCTACGTTTGTACCACCTATGCAACCAAGGTAAAGCATGCACACGTATTGAAATAAGCCTGCATGGGAACGTTTTGCCTTTCTTGACCTGTAAATTCCCTGGATGGGCAGAAGGATAAAATCCTCTTAATTGTGGTTCAAAAAAGTAAACACCCACCCACTAACATTGATACATGTAAGCTGGTTATTCTGCACATTTTCTTGTTCTGAAAGATCCATCTCAGGGATTTTCAACCTTTTTTAGCCTCGGGCCGGTACCTCGCCCCTTTAGACAACTGAGCGGGCCAGACTGACCACCCCCCCCCCCTGGAAAAGCTGATGCAAAATGCATCTGCAGCCCTCATAAATGCGTTTGCGACGGCCACGGACTCATTTACAGCTGTAGTATATATGTTTATAACAGCTGTAAACGAGTCCACGGCCGATTCCAGCAGTGGCGGCAGCTACAGCAAGGTCGGGGCCCAGATTATTTGGTGCCATGGCCCGGATCCCTCCTGTGGGCCGTAGGTTGAGAACCCCTGATCTATCTGCTCACTTTGGATTTTCCAGCCTGAGATTTGTGTTTTGAAGCCTTCATTTCTCTTTCTTGGGACTGCGGTGGCTCAAGTGGCTAAGACACTGAATTCGGTGACTGGAAGGTCAGTAGTTTGAGACCTGGGTGCTGCATGACAGTGTGAGTTCCCATCACTGTCTCAGCTCCTGCCAACCTAGCAGTTCGAAAGCAAGAAATTGGAAGTAGATAAATAGGGACCACTTCGGTGGAAAGGTAAACAGCATTTTGTGTGCTCTGGTGTCTAGTCATGCCTGCCACATGACAACGGAAACGTCTGCAGAAGCAGACAGCCCTGGCTATTCGGCTTTGAAACAGAGATGAGGACTGAACCCTAGAGTCGGATACGACTGGCTTTTGAGCAAGGGAAACCTTTACTTCTCTTTCTTTCTGATCTAATGCATTAGTAAATGTTTCCATTGCTTTTTACTGTTTTGCATTTTAACCTTTGCTTTTTATTTTTAACATAATGCTTTCGTGTACTTCTTCAAGACAATTTTTTTGAAGATAGCAAGTAGGGATACATGACTTCAAAAGAGAAATATATTGGAACCTCATACAACAATTGCCGCGTATATGGTTTGGAGCGGACGCTTCTGTGTACGCACCAGCACATCCATGCCAAAGCGGGAAGTAAATACGGATGCTTCTGCGCATGTCCAAGGACGTCCACGCTGAACCAGGAAGTAAATACGAATGGGCCCACACATGCACAGAAGCGTCCGTATTTACGTCCTGGTTTGGTGAGGACATCGTGGGCCTGTTGGGATGGCTTTGGGAGCCGTATCTGGCCCACGGGTGGTAGTTTGGGCATGCCTGCTGTATAGTCTTAGGAATCCCACCCCCCAAAAAAGCAAGGAACTAGTAAAACCAGTTGTTAGCTCAGTCAAACTTCTACATAAGAATTTAATTTGTTCCTTGAAGTTGGTTGTATCTCAAAAAAAATCTTAGCTTGAATTTCTCATAGAAATGCATTGAATTTCTTATCTCAAAAAAAAAACCTATTAAAAATTCATATCTCAAACCTGATTCTCCCCCCCCCCTGAGATTTCCAGATGTATCTCAAAGTTTCTTAAGTCAAGCCGTTCTTATCTTGAGGCTTGACTGTACTCTTGTCTGGCCAGGTCGTCCTGCTATGGTAATAGAGTACCAGCATTTCCCAAAAGTACCTCTATGTTCCGCAGAACACTGGTGGACTTCAATTCCCAGAAGCCTAAGTCACTCCTTTGGCTGATCAGTGCTTTGGGGAATTGACTTCGGCTTCTGGGAAATCCAAAACCTAAAGATTGGGAAACACCGGGGTTGACTCTACTGCCAGAGAGTCAACGCCGATCATCAGGTGGTGGTTAACTAACTTGAGCACTTTGAGGACTAACGGCCTTTGGTGGTGATGTCCACAGAAGGGTGATGGTCCCCAAGTGGATTAAATCCCACTTGAATCCCTCTTGATGGAGGGCAGCAGCTTCATCCATCCTGGCCTGGGGATGATGATGAGGAGTTTGTGTGCCAAAAGAAAAGTAATTTGCATAATTGGATCAGTGGTACTATGGGTGTCACACTGCAACCACAACAAATTGCTGGCATGATTGCTTTTTTCTAGCCTAAAACAGGGGTTGCCTACCTAAGGCTCGTGGGCTGAAACCGGCCCACGGTGCCATTTCATGTGGCCCCCCACCCATCCTAGGGCATTTGAGAAACAAAATGGACACCTCTTTGAAGCTGTTGGGACAAAATGCCCACCCCTCATCGTGCAGGCAGGGCAAAAATGGCTGTCTGGCCCTCGAAGCTGCCTGAGACAGTGTGATCCAGCTCCCGGCTTGAAAAGATTGGGAACCCCTGGCCTAAAACAGTGGCAACATCATAATTTCTGTAATTAATAAATAGCAATTGTTACTACTGCAACTTGTTATTTTGTTGGGGAAACTGAGGTTTCTGCATTTAAAAGTAAATTCTTTAAATGTAAAAGGAATTTATTAGCAATACATGTTATAACCAAATAATTTAACGCTTTGCCACATGGGGAAAAATACTGACAGTGATAGTTACAGAATATTTTTCGCTCTAGCTTGAAAAGTAATGTTTCCAAATACTCATGCCTTGCTAGGTACGACACTGAATCTCTTTTCAAAACGGAGAAAAAACGTTCTTATTTTTGGTATCTTTTAGTCCTGTGTCAAGTCCATCCTCGCTCTTAGCAGAATCGGTCGCGACGTGCGAAGTGGAAAGCACAGACATCATGGAGAAGACAGGACCCGAAAGAGAAGACGTACAAGGTTAGTGTACCAACTAGTTGAATGTTTTCGCCATCTTTTCGCCCTGCTCTCTTGTGGGTTGGCTTTGGGACATTGGCCTTTTGCTGTCTATGGACAACAACAAAGCTGCTTGTGAAAATGCTACAGGAGCCAGAATTAGGATCCAAAGCTGGATACTAACAACACTATCTTCCATTGGAGATGTGACTCGGTTCCATACAATGTTCTCCTGAGCTTTCCTCCAATCTTATTGTGCTTCGCAATTATGAGAATCCCTAAATAGCGCATTATTCTGGTTGGGAATAAATGAAAGCATCTCAGTGCATCTCAAAAGGTGTGTGTGAGTGTGTGTTACACAGAAAGAGCCTCCTCAAAGATTGTGGTAGTTTTGAACCACAATCAGGCGTAATACCCTGGTAACGGCAACCTTGTGTTGCTGGTTAATCTTTCTCACAGTGGATCAGGTGAAAGAGACTGCAGAATGAACTCACCAAAAAGTGCCTTCATTTTGACAGTTTCACATCTGGCCTAGACACAGAAGGAGGAGGAGGAGGAGGAAGAAGAAGAGGAAGTGTATATCAGGATTGTCTTATTTGTGATATTGTAGGTATTTTGGAAAGGGTTAAATAGTTTAGTCTCAGCAACAGTTACCTGCCTAGAAATTAATCTTAACCAAAGTTAGGCGGATAAGGAGCAAACGCGTATTGACCAGGAGCTGCATATTCTTAAATTGGAAACGGGTTCATTATTTGCAACAGTCACCATAGATGAAGGTGGTAAACTTCAACATTTTGGATCCAGTTTATTTCACAGGAACCCCAACATCGCCGCTTGCCTCACTAAATTAAAATTCATTAGTGACATCATGTTGGCTCTCCTAACAATGCAGGTTTTATTAGACCTTTGCCAATGCTGTGTTTCTCTGCAGCTAAGTCAAATGGGAACTTTTCTCCATCATCCTGTCCGTACATAAAGGGAGTTCTCAAGAGGTAGCTATGTTGGTGAAAGCAAATCCTAAAAGCATCTTAAAAGGCTATCAAGTTTATTACGGCATAAACTTGTGCAGGCAGAAGCCAAGAAGGGGGAGGAAAAAACTGGCAATCGCAAGAAATTCCTTCTTTTGCTACAATAGATTTATTTATTTTAAGTAAGATCGGACCAAAAATACTGACAATTGCAAGAACTTCCTTTTCCTGCTACAATAGATTTATTTATTTATTTTAAAAGTGGGATAAACAAAAATTCCAGACAATCTCAAGATGTTTCTTCTCTTGCTACGGTTTATTTATTTTAAAGTGAAATCGGACAAAATAACTGACAATCGCAAGAAATTCCTTCTCCAGCAAAATAGATTTATTTATTTAAGTTAAAGTACGATAGGACAAAATAACTGACAATCACAAGAAATTCCTTCCCTTGCAAAATAGATTTATTTATTTAATTTAAAGTACGATAGGACAAAATAACTGACAATCACAAGAAATTCCTTCTCTGGCAAAATAGATTTATTTATTTAATTTAAAGTACGATAGGACAAAATAACTGACAATCACAAGAAATTCCTTCCCTGGCAAAATAGATTTATTTATTTAATTTAAAGTACGATAGGACAAAATAACTGACAATCACAAGAAATTCCTTCCCTTGCAAAATAGATTTATTTATTTAATTTAAAATACAATAGGACAAAATAACTGACAATCACAAGAAATTCCTTCTCTGGCAAAATAGATTTAATTATTTAATTTAAAGTACGATAGGACAAAATAACTGACAATCACAAGAAATTCCTTCCCTGTCAAAATAGATTTAATTATTTAATTTAAAGTACGATAGGACAAAATAACTGACAATCACAAGAAATTCCTTCCCTGTCAAAATAGATTTATTTATTTAATTTAAAGTACGATAGGACAAAATAACTGACAATCACAAGAAATTCCTTCTCTGGCAAAATAGATTTATTTATTTAATTTAAAGTACGATAGGACAAAATAACTGACAATCACAAGAAATTCCTTCTCTGGCAAAATAGATTTAATTAAGTAAGATTGGACTTTAAAAAAATATTGCAAGAACTTCCTTTTCCTGCTACAATAGATTTATTTATTTATTTATTTTTAAAGTGAGATAAACAATAATTCCAGACAATCACAAGACGTTTCCCTCTCTTGCTACAATAGATTTATTTGTTTACTTTAAAGTAAGATGCAACAAAAATGCTGACAATCGCAAGAACTTCCTTCTGTTGCAATAGATTTATTTATTTATTTTTAAAGTAAGATGCAATAAAACATCCAGACAATTGCAAGAATTGCTGCAATAGATTTATTTGTTTTTGTGTTGTTGTTTTTTAAAGTAAGTTAGGTCTTTCGTTTTGAGTGTGTGGTTGTATTTTTTCCCCCTAGACAGTCTTGAATTTCTAATCTGGGCAAACCTTCTTTTGGAATTGCTGTAAAATCAGCAGCAGAACTGAACGTTTCTTGACCGGTGTTGGGACTTGTTTTTGGCTCGTCAGCCCTACGAACGGAGAGAGGCTGGTGAAAACAGTGGCTTGTATTCGAGAAGGGATTCTAAAAAATGGAATTCTAAAACACACACAAAAGAGGATTTTAACATGGAAGTGGATTGTATACACTCTGCACTTGACCCTGGAATAGCGTGGAGGTCAGCTCCATGGATATGCTTACAGATGGAGTTCTATTCCAGGGGGGGAAATAGATTTCCCTTACTACAGCATTATGCCGGCCACTGTAGCTGATGTTGCTATAGTGGCTAGACTCCAGATATAGCCTGCCTGCCACCCGAGAAGATGAGAAAATGACAGCTATGGATAAATACACAGATTAGCTCAGAAGAATGTAGGGTTTTGGCTGTCCCATGGGCCGGTATCCCCATTTTCAAAGATTGTCTTGTATTTTAGCCCTAACTTTGCAGAAATGATCCCCTGTCTTGAGGTTTGCCACTGCATCTTGGAGAGCTCATTTAAACGTTGGATTAGAACCCGGAGACAGGGTCCCTGACCCCCATTATTGTTCAAGGATCGACCTGTATTTTAGTCCGAACTTTGCAGATGCTATCTCAGCTCCTGAAGTTTGCCCTCAGATCTTAGAGAATTCATTTAAACTTTGCATTAAAAATGGAGAAGGTGCCCCTGACCCTTCACATTGTTCAAGGATCCACCTATATTTCATTTATTTATTTAGTCCAATTTGTATAGCCGCCCAACTCGAAACGACTCTGAGCGGCTCACAAAGTTAAAATCAACAGCACAGTCTAAAACTTAAAACCCATAAGAACCCAATTAAAAGTATTTAAGTCCGAACTTTACAGATGCTGTCCCATGTCCTGAACGTTGTCCCTGCATCTTAGAGAACTCATTTAAACATTGGGGTAAAAATGGAGATTTACTGCTCCAGTGAGAATGGAGTTAACTGACACGCACTGAATTCAGTTGGAGTTTGGTCCTGTGGATATTTCCTCTGAGCATGTGGTCCATGAGGTCTGCTCCCACGTTAAATGCTCATGAAATTGCTGGGGAATGTTCTGGATTTCAAAACCATTGTTGCATGAGGTGCCCTTTGCTGACCTTAATGGATGGTCCATCAAAGCCTATTTACTAATGTTCTAAGAGACAGCTTGCTGATGACTTGTGGTTAAGCTAGAATTGGGTTAAATGCATGAGGCTTTCGTTCTCTTTATTTATGTCCAATTCTGGGACCCACACTTAAAGAAAGATGCAAATGAATGAGATCAGGTCCAGAGATGAGCAACGAGGATCATCAGAGGACCGGAAACCAAGTCCCTGGAGGAAAGACTGAGGGAACTGGGCGTGTTGTTTATCCTTGAGAAAAGGAGACTGAGAGGGGATAGGATGATGATAGCACTCTACAAATACATGAAAGATAAAGAGGACAGAAAGGATCTGTTCTTGGTTATCCCAAACTGCAGGACAAATAATGGGTTCATACTAGTAGAGGTAAAGGTTACCCTTGCTCGAAAACCAGTCGTATCCGACTCTAGGGTTCAGTGCTGATTATCAAGAAAAATGTCTTAACAGTTAGAGTAGTACGACAGCGGGACCAGCAGCCTCGAGAGGTGGTGAGCACTCCAACACTAGAGTCATTCAAGAGAGAATTGGACAACCATCTATCACCTGCTTTGATTCGGATTCCTGCATTGAGCTGGAGGTTGGACTGGATGGTCTAAAAGGCCACTTCCAATTCAGTGATTCTATGATTCTATGTCCATGCAGCCACTTCTCTGGTTTCTGGTGGAGTTTCCCCTTGCTCCTGCTGTCTGGCTGTTCTTATCTGGCAATACCAGGGATTGAACATTGACTGTCTACATGCCAGGCATGGGCTGTGCCATTGTGCTACCACCCTTTCCTGGAACAAAGAGACGTCCAGTAGCGTTGTACTCTATTCTATACCTGTGTTCCTGAATTCTGCAAGAATTCAGGGAATTGTAGCCCACAAACCCAGATTGAACACAAGATTGAACACAAGATTGAAGGTCTTTAAACTCATCATGATAGGATGTACTTCTCCCTGAAGCTAGTAGATGCGTAAAAAGAAAACTCTTGAAAAATACTTATTATATCCTGATGAAGAAAAATTCTTTTTTCACAGTACCGGAACAGTTTTGATGATACATATGTTATTTCTTCCACTCCTTCACATTCTTGCAGTAAAAGATACTTCTGCCTCAAACGGTTTCTTTCTCTCATTTGCATCTGCACCGTTTGGCCCTATTTTTGTGGGTAAAAAGTTAAGCAATCACAGTGTTCCCTGGGAGTTATAGTTCCTCTGCTCATTAGGCACTATGGAGGCCTCCTCCCAAAGAATTATGTCTCCCAGGGAAGAATTCTGGGAATTTTCAGCTCAAAAACATGAAAAGGTTTAGCCAGAGGTTATGCTGGTTGGCATAACATCCCGCTACGGTAATGGAGTAGACCTTACAGCCAGTGACTCAAGAGCGAGTGTCAGGTGGCGGTTAACTAACCTGACTCCCTAAAGGGGCCAACAGCTACGGACAGATGAGCACCTTTAGGTGGGGTGATGGCCCCCCTCAGTGGAGAGGATGCCACTGGAAACCATCACTTTGGGCCGAACGGCAAAATGACTGGAAGAGGAACTCTGATTCCCAACAGTCATGGAGGCAGAAGAGGCCGTGCCAGGTGGACTAGCTGTGAAGGCACATCTTGTCCATATCCTCAAGGCTGCGGCAGTCCTTTGCAGTCCCTGTGTTAAATCCTGCATGTCTCATTTCATGTGTGCCACAGGAGATGGCTCCGAGATCATAGTGTGTGGGTCACTTCATGGCAAGCTGGAATCCACCTTAAACAAATTCACGCCAATTCCATTTTTCCTGCTTTAGGAAAAAATGCATTATTGGATATGAGTTGCAGTCGACAACAATGCTGGTTGGACAATTTGGAATTGGTTACTCTAAAACCTGATATTTGCTTAACAACACAACAAGAAAATGTCACCTGTCATGATAACCTTCTTTACTAAATGATGTCTCTAATAGTCTTTGCTGTTCGGTATTTATGCTGTTGTCTTTTTTTTCCTCTGCACTAGAAGAATCTTCTTTCTAAATTTCGGTGTTGGTAGCATAGCTGTATTGATCCTATCCAGTAAAGAAAAGAGAGTCAGGCTAGGATCGTGATGGCCAACATCACGACACAAGTGTTCTTGGACTTCAATTACCAGAAGTCCAAGTCAGCACTCCTGCTGATAAGGGCTTCTGGGAATTGAAGTTCAAGAACAGCTGGAGGGCCAAGGTTCATCATCACTGGGATAGGATCATTTGAGGTGGCATGGACCACATTTGTTAACTTTTCTGTTAACCCTTTTAATCTGCTATTACTAACACCTTTCCAGCTCTTTGTTTCTAAGGATAATTGGAGGAAGTTGAAAAACCTCATTCCTGTTGTTTCTCACTTTTTTAATCCAGCTGTTTCTGCGATGTGTTTGCCAAGTTGTAAAATTTGGTGTTGTTGTGGACTTCAGATGAAATTAACTTGGGGCTGAAAGAGAAACTGTTTAACAGTACTGTATAGACTAAAAGGTCAGCAAACTTGACTCCAGATGTTCTTGGACTTCAGTTCCCAGAAGCCCAAGTCAGCACACCTGCTGATCTGAGCTTCTGGACATTGAATTCCAAGAACATCTGGAGTGCCATGTTTGCAGACTCCTAGTATAGATGAACACAGGCAGCTTTAAAATGCAGCATGTTTTGTATGAAAGGGGGGAAATGGTGAAATTGAGCAAAGCAAAACAAAGCCCTAAAACGCATATCCCGTTGAACAAATAGAATCAACATCAGTGGACCTTGCCGAGACAATTTCAATAGACAGTACCGGAGAGGAATTGTCGATGGATAACTCAGATTTACCTGACACTGCCAGGGGCTCAGAAACAGAATGTGATTATGACGCAAGCATAGAAAATAATGTAGAGGGTCCCGATTTCCCGGATGAAGGCTCGAGAGGAAAAACAAAGACGTGTGACGCGGCTGTAACGCTAAGCACAGTAGGTAAGTAGGTTTCATTCTTAATCCCGTAGCAGTGGTTTCCCAAAACTCTGTGCTGGGACACACAGGGGTGTAGGGAGTGGGGGCTGGAGCATGCCTTGAACCAAGTTGGCCAACCTGTTGGGTACAGGAAGTGTCTAAGTGGCATTTGTCATTTCATCATCATCTCACACATAGGAGTATCTAAGATAGGCATGGGCATCTTGGGTGCTCCAGGTGTTCTTGGACATCAAATCCCAGAAGCCCTGATCAGCAGGAGTGCTGATCAGGGCTTCTGGGAATTGAAGTTGAAGAACATCTGGAGCACCAAGATTGGCCATCCCTGGTCTAAGCACCATCTCTTACACACAGACATGCATGCCCAATCTCCTAGCTCTCACTACATCAGCAGGAATGTCTTCTCTAAAGATGGTGTGAAGACATGCTAGGAGTATGTTCACACCACAAGTTATGGCAGTTTGATTCCACTCTAACAGTCATGATTCCTGGGAGATGTAGTCTGGTGAGGGACTTAGACTTCATTAGAAAATCTAGTATCTGATCTTAATGTTCTAATCTATGCTGAGTTGATTGCCCAATTACCAATCTCAGGATTCTGGCCCTTAAATGGGTATCATCCTGCTATAAATTTGTATAGTTGGTGGGTTAGTGGTTAAGATGCTGAGTTTGAGGACTAGAAGGTTGGCAGGTCAGCAGTTCACGACGGAGCAAGCTCCCATTGTTTGGCCCAGCTCCTGCCAACGTAGCAGTTCGAAAGCAAGAAATTGCAAGTAGATAAAAAGGTACCACTTTGTTGGGAAAGAGCAGTGTTGTGTGCACTCCGGTGTCTAGTCATGTCTGCCACATGATTGTGGAAATGTCTGCAGATGCAGACAGCTCTGGCTCTTTGTAAACTGAGATTATGCTGTGGCCTTTTCTGCTTCCTCTGTTCCTCCCACTTGGCTAGGACCGGTGAGAGCTGCAAGTCAACATCTCATGGACGGTTGCCTTGTTCTCATGGCCCTACCTTGTTCTTATTAAGGGCAAGTAATTTTCCACATATAAGTGAAGACTCCAATCTTGATCTGGGCAGGGAGGGAGGAGATATCTAATCCCCCACGTTCCAAATGTTTTTGAAAATGCATATTTATAAAGTAGGCAAGGCATAAAGACCAGGAGTATGTAGGTAGGCACCAGGACATCCTTCTAATCCAACCACTTTCAATGTTGGGGATTTAATAATGTGTGTTCAGTTTCTCTGTTGAAATGAATTGGAATCTTAAAGACTTAGTATCTATTTCTTTCTACACTCTCTCTCTCTCTCTCTCTCTCTCTCTCTCTCTCTCTCACACACACACACACACACACACACACACACACACACACACACACACACACACACACACACACACACACACACACACACACCGCAATCTTTAGCCCAAATATTGTCTCCTTGGTATGTAGATGTGTTCCTCCTAACGCACTGCAGCTCATTATTTTTCTTCCTCACATGGGCTAGATCAGGGGTTCTCAACCTACAGCCCACGGGTCTGACTCAGCCCACAGCACCACTTCATGTGGCCCACATCACCACCACCACTGGAAGCAGAAGTGGATGCATTTATGACAGCCATAAATGCGCCCACAGTTGTCGTAAATACAGTTATGACAGCTGCGGACACGTTTTACGGCAGCGTTTACGGCGGGGGGAACCACCATTCCAGACCACTCAGCTGTCTGAGGGGTCGTGGTCCGGCCTGCGGCTTCAAAAGGTCGAGATTCCCTGGGCTAGATTGCCACACTTTTTAGCAGTCATTTGTGTGAAAGCAGTGGCCTTTACATGTGTAAATTTTCACAAGAGGGTTTTGGCCACAGGGGTATACAGTATTTATTGACTCTTTCCTCTTCTGCTATTTCTAACCTTAACAGCTGATAGTCTTTTTGGCATGTTTTTTGTTCATATGTTTCTGTATTTCTGCCTTTAATCATGATCTGCTCTACTAATCTCTTTTTTTAGATTCTACTCACATTTCTTCGTTGCAGCTTCCGATCTTTCCACTTTCTGCTGTCCCACAAAAGAACGAGAGAACCTTGCAGCAAAATGTTTGGCATTAAATACACCCTTCTTCTTTCCAAGTTCTTGTTACTTTTAATAGATGTTCTTCTTACTGCTTATGGGCATTTGTGACATGTTCTCTCTCTCCCCCCCCCCCTGCTATCACTAACTCAGTCCAGAAATATCTCTCTTCATTCTGTAATAGGAGGGAAATTATTCTCTGAACACAGTGACTTGAATCCATTTAGTTTTTTAAATCCATGTCTCTGAATGCTTCAGAACTCCCTTTCCAAAGCCACATGCCTTATCCCAACTCAAATCCTTGTTTCAAAGCTACAAGGGATGTAAGAGGATATCTAGTCCACCTGTTATGTAGGGATCTCTGCTCCAGAGAGCCTCAGTTTAAGGATCATGCTTAGTATTGTCTATTTTGGGTGGATTTTCCAGGTTCCAACACAGAGGTGTATCTCATCCCTGTGTATCTAGGGTCATAGGCATGGTATTACACAGGTCAATCTTCTCCCTCTCCCCAATATCCACAGGGGATATGTTGCAAGATATCCCACAGATACCTGAAACTTGAAAATAGCAAACCCTATATATAAGTACACTTATCTGGTCAAAGAAACAGGAAAGTACAAATGCCTTCTTCATTCTACATGTGTGCTATCAAAATAGCTGCTGTAAAAAAAAGTCTGTTCCTTCTAAACATTACATTGGAGACAGTGGCCTCTAGTGGTCAGCTCTGTTAATGCACCACAGAGATAGGTATTTCAAAGATTTTTTATTGAATATTTTTAGACCAGCAGATAACTGGAACTGCAGAAACAGAGCCAACGTATAACAGGGGGTGACCTTTACTAACTTGGAGCACAGGTCTATCTTGTCTAGTATAGTCAACACTGGCCGGAAGCAGCAGATTTTCAGATTCACAGGCAAGACTGTTTCTTAGCCCCACACACTTGTTCCTGCTGTGACGTGGTTAATTTTGCTGTTAATCATTTTCATCTCTGAGTTGAATTTTCAAGGCATGCTTCAGCCCCTCTAGGATAGCCTTCCTGAACATGGCCTCTTCCAGAGGTACTGGACTACAAAACCTATTGTTCCTCTGCCAGCCATTGAAAGGGTTGACCCACATGTGGCATGGATGCCAGATTGGAGAGGGTTGCTACCGGCCCCTGCCAACATTGGTGGGTTGTGATTACTGTCCTCCCTCACCATTGGTTATCCTGGCAAGAACTGATGGGCTTTGTAGACTCAAACCATCTGGAGGCCCTTCAGGCATCTCCTGTGCTCCAGGCATAGAGTTTGGGACTAACTGCTACAAGTCAATTCTGGCTTAAGTGTGGTCTTTACAGGGCTCTCTAGGTCTAAGATGGCAAACCTTGGCACTCCAACTGTTCTTGGTCTTCAATTCTCAGAAGCCCAAGTCACTGTGAATCCACACAAATGGGTTTACTGCACATCCACATAGTAAACCCATTCATGTGGATTCACAGAGGCTTGGGCTTCTGGGAATTGAAGTCCAAGAACAGCTGGAGTGCCAAGGTTCACCATCACTGCTCTAGGTCACAGATTCTCAACCTTGGGTCCACAGATGGACTTCAATTCCCAGAAGCCCTGATCAGCAGGTGTGTTGACTTGTGCTTCAAGAATACCTGGTGCTCAAGGTTAAGAAAACCTGCTCTAGGTAGTGAACCAGTCTTTCCTTCATGTTTCTGTTGGTCTTCTTCACACATCTCTTCCCGCCGCAGAAAACCCAGGAATGAAGTCGTGTCAGAACTATCCCCTGACTAATCTCATGCAATATGAGTTCAGGTTGGGAGTTTTGGAACTGGGTCCAAGAAATGCAAGCAACTGTCGTTATGAGCTTCTATTTAGCTTCAGTCTTAGAGCAGTCGTCTCAAACTCAGTGCCTTTTTGACTGGAGTGAGTGTAACCCAACACATGTAGAGCCATTTGATTGTCCAGATGTTGCACATCTGCCATTAGAGATGAGAAGGGGAGGAAAAATCAGTGCAATCCTGTACATTTGTCCCCTTGACCCACCAAACTGACTTCCAAATAGCATGTAAGACCTTCCGTGCATCTTTTTGATTGAGTGTGTCTACTCTTAGGGTTGTGGTGGGTTAGTGTTTAAGATGACGACCAGAAGGTTGGCAGGTCAGCAGTTTGAGACCCGAGTTCTGCGTGATGGGGTGAGCGACCATCGTCTGTCCCAGCTCCTGCCAACCTAGCCATTCGAAAGCAAGAAAATGCAAGTACTGTACTGTAGATAAATAGGTACCACTTTGATGGGAAAGGTAACAGTGTTCCCTGTGCTTTGGCCCCTAGTCATGCCTGCCACATGACCATGGAAGCATCTGCAGATGTAGACAGTGCTGGCTCTGGCTATAAACAGAGATGTGCACTGAACCCTAGAGTTGGACACGGCTGGCTTTCGAGCAAGGGAAACCTTTACCGTTATCTATCTCTGTCTGAGAATTGGGTTGTTCTCTGTAAAGCAGCTGTTCATCACACAAGTACGTTCCAGATGTAGCGCCTGACTACATTAAATAAGAACCACTTTCCTTCTTTGGAAACACGAAATAATTTGGCTTGAGCAGATGTCCTTGTTTTCTTTTTTGGTCATTAGAAAGGACAGGAGTGATCAGGTGAACAAATAAACATCTGTTCCTATTCAGTGTTCTTTTAGGAGGGCAGAAGCTTTACCGGGTGGTGGTGGTGGAGAACATGTGGTCCTCTGGATTTGGGTGTACTGCGACTCCCATCCTCCCCACCACAGGTCTGGTTGCTTGGCCAGGGTTACACAGCAACAGAACATCTGGGCTGCACGGCTCCCTACTAACGCTTCTTTCTCAATACCTTGACGCCATCTTTAGCTGATCAGCTACATCTTGTTATTAATGTCTTTGTGCAAGCTTTGCTCAATTAAAATAATTGTAGCCTTTGCAACAACTGCATGAGGTAAATAGCATTCTGGTCACCCATAGTACAGTTGGGAGCACTGAGTCCAAGAGAAGGGCTTCTTGAGATTCAAATCAATTGGTAACAATAGCACACCTTCTTCCGAAGGATGCTGGTCATTACCTGCCCAGGTAGCCTCTATCTCTTCTTCATCACCTAGACCTGTGATGGCTAACCTTGGCACTCCAGGTGTTCTTGGACTTCAATTCCCAGAAGGCCAAGCAAGCACTCCTGCTGATCAAGGCTTCTGGGAGTTGAGGTTCAAGAACAGTTGGAGTGGTAAGGTTCGCCATCATTGACCTAGACGATAGCGATAGCCTTCCATTGCAAATCCCATCATTCTCGAAATGTTGGCCCAACATCTGGAGAACCAAAGTTTCTTCTCTGCTGATGCAGATGTTCTGGTCACTGAAGGCAGCCAGGTGGGGTTTGATCCTGAATTCATGAAGTTGTTTTTCATGCCTGACTCCAGGAAGGTGGATATTTTAAGAGGAGGGGGGTTGAGTCTCACTGATGGATGACGGGACCATCCTGGGATTTGTAGTTTGGTGAGATAAAGAGCCCTAGTAGTGCAGTGGTTAAACTACTGTATTGCTGCTAATACTACTGACCTTGTGAGTTCGATCCTAATGGACCAAGGTTGGCTTAGTTTTCCCGTCCTTCTGGGTGGAGAATGCTAATTAACTTGTAAGCCAGCCAGGGAGTGCTCTTAGACAGGGGTTCTCAACCTACAGCCTGAGGGCCAGATGTGGCCCGTGACGACATTTCATGTGGCCCCTCACTGCCTCAGTCATACCAGGAAGTGCCGTGTGTGGCAGGCAGGGCAAAATGATCATCCACCACCCAAAGCTGTCTGAGGGAGCATGATCCGGCCCTCGGCTTGAAAAAGTTGGGAACCCCTTCTCTAAGAGAACCTGAGAGGGCCTCGCCCTGAAGTTTCTGCCAGAGGTAATTGCAGAAGTTTGTTTATTCAGTTTGTATAGCCGCCCCAATCAACATGTGACTCTGGGCGGCATACATAAAATCCCCAACGTTTAAGCTATAGAAACCCTTAAAATTCCTAAAAACACTAAAAAAACCTACCTCCCACCCGCACCAATTAAAAATCTAGTTAAAATTCTTTGAAAACATGAGTGAACCTTCTCTAAATGAGAAGTGACTTGGATTCTAGTGTAGGTACAAACCCTCCGCCCATGCCCGTTTCATGCCCACTCAAGTGAAGAGTCCCCAATGGCTGAATGCAAGATGGCACTGGTCAAAACTCCTAGTTAGATTTTGGAGTAACAGACTCGCCTCTAACCCTGCTGGGCACAATTCCGCCTCTTACACCCCCACAGATTCTCGATTGTGGCAGACTGGCTAAACCAGGTGCTTTTTTGCATACAGCAACCAAGAGACTAGGACAGTGATGGCCAACCTTGGCACTCCAGGTGTTCTGGAACTTCAGTTCCCAGAAGCCCTTGATTAAGCAGGAGTGCGGACTTGGGCTTCTGGGAATTGAAGTCCAAGAACACCTGGAGTCCCAAGGTTGGCCATCACGGGGCTAGGGGCTTCCTTGCTTGTGTGTTGGAGAAGATCAGGTGAGTAAAGCCGAAACAGGGCTTAGGTGTCCAGGACTGGGTTAGCGACACAGGCCTGCTATGGAGTCATCCCTTTGCTGTGGTATAAAATACTTGGGAAATAGTCCTAAAGAGGAGGGGGCCGGATCTGTTCACCATCATCCCAGATTTTATAAAATGTACTAATGGGTTCAAGTTACCAGAAGTCAGATATAAGCTGGATATTGGGGGAAACCATTTTGATTATTAGAGCAGTACAACAGTGGGAACCATGACCACAGGAGATAGAAGGTGAACACTTTAGCCTTTGAGGCATTTGAGAGAAAATCAAGCAACCATCTGTCAGATCGGCTTTCATTTGGATTCCTGCATTGAGCAAGAGGTTGGACTCAATGGTCTCATAGGGTCCTTCCAACTCCCAAGAATCGGTGTGGCTATGAAAATGGTCTGGTTTTTTAGCTACCTTCTGAACCTTAATTATGTTCCCTATGCCCCATGATCCGAGATGGGAAACTGTACCATTTTAAACAACAGCTGCCAGAACCCTTCAACCGCTGGGCTCAACAAGCAGACTTGATTGTGAAGGTTCTTCCATTTATGGTCCGTAAAGGTTAATTTCCCCATGCCCGCCCACATTGAGCAGGGAGTTGAAAGAAGAAGGTTGGTATACGTGGAAAGATTTGGCCCTCCAGGGATGTGCCGGACTCCGGCTCCCATCGTCCTTCACCCTTGGGCTAGGGCGGATGGGAATCGCAGGCCAGGGACATCAGAAGGCCAGAAGAAAGACAACAGAGAAATGGAGGCATGCTTTCCCACGTTTTGAGTGGGAGAGTAAATCTGCTTGGACGTTTTGAACATGTCTGGGTTTGTGTGTTGGAGGGAGGAAGAGAAGCTCAGCTGTGAAAGATGATGTACGTACAAAGTAAACATCCTGTTTGTTTCACTTCTTATGTCGTATCTTTTCCCTCCTTCTTTCCCGGCCCGGCTGCCCCTTCCCGTCTTAGCTTCCGCCTCCGATAGTGTGGAACCCTCCTCGGAAGAACAAGACAAATCCCTCGACAAACCGAAACAGAAAAAAACCCGGTGTTTCATGTGCCGGAAAAAAGTGGGCCTTACTGGTAAGTTCTTACAAAGTCCCTTTGGTTTCGTTGGAAGCACAAATGGCAAAGCCAAGTGGCAAAGCCAAGTGGTAGTAATACTCTAAGTAGTATTCTAAGCTCAAACGGGGTCTCTGGAAGTCCACATCCCATTTTAAGGTGGCAAGTAGGGGGTCCCTGTTCCTTTGTGGGGCAAAGGGGGTGAATGGCAGAACCCTTTGGTTGGGCTCTTTCCTGCCCATTACAGGTACTGGTAGCGCATTACTCTTCTGCTAGTTTTGTTTTTAATAAGGCTGCACAATGTTTATGGCCACAAATTGACTGTGTAATACTGGCATGTGTGGATGTCACAAGCATGTGCCAGTTCCCTCCCTCCCCACCCTTAGGCTCCTGCTATAGCACATGGTCCCTCCCAGCATGTAATTGGGGGGGGGGCATGGAAAACAAGCTTTTGTCCATCCCTTAAGTGCAAGAAATCACACAAAAGGCACGTTCACATACGTACAGTTGGGTGGGTTGGGTTGGGTTGGGTTTATTGGTTGTTTGGCATACCTCCTGACTTATTGCAGATGCTACTCAAGTTGGCTTTTCAGTATGCAAACGTCAAATAAAAGCAATACAACATGGCAGAATCATAATCCCCCCCCCCCCCGAAAAGTAAATCAAAGGCCAGCTCAAAAAAAATTATATCAAAGCAACCCAAAAGAAACACTGGATGATAGATTGAAGATAGCATATCAGCTCCTAAGCAAAACACACCTTACTGGGGAAGAATAGCTGAGAAGGCTTCTCTGAATAGGAACAAATTCTAATTGCTTCTTGAATGCCGGAAGAGATGGTTTTTATATAAAGGTAAAGGTTTCCCTTGCTCGAAAGCCAGTCGTATCCGACTCTAGGGTGCAGTGCTCATCTCTGTTTCTAAGCCGAAGAGCCAGCGCTGTCTGCTTCTGCAGACGTTTCCGTGGTCATGTGGCAGGCATGACTAGACACTGGAGCGCACGGAACGCTGTTACCTTCCCACCAAAGTGGTCCCTATTTATCTACTTGCAATTTCTTGCTTTCGAACTGCTAGGTTGGCAGGAGCTGGGATGAAGACGGGAGCTCATTTTAAGCTGTTTTAAGTGTTAATATTCCCCCCCCCCCATTCCACTGAAGCTCTCCCAAGGAGGTAACACTGTATATATGTGCTTTGAAGAAAATCAAAATTTCTAATCAGTACCAAGGACTGCAGTGGCTCAAGTGGCTAAGATGATGACTGGGAGGCGGAAGGTCAGCAGTTCGATTCCTGAGTCCTGCAGGACGGAATGAGCTCCCGTCTTTGTCCCAACTCCTGCTATCCTAGCAGTTCGAAAGCAAGAAATTGCTAGTAGATAAATAGGGACCACTTCGGTGGGAAGGTAACAGCATTCCGTGCACTCATGCCTGCCACATGACAATGGAAACGTCTGTAGCAGCAGACAGCGCTGGCTCTTCGGCTTTGAAATAGAGATGAGCACTGCACATTAGAGTTGGATATGACTGGCTTTCAAGCAAGGGAAACCTTTACCTTACCAAGCCAGATAATTTTGTGGCAGGTCAGGAGATCAATGCCTGTTGAAAAGGGGGCAGGGGCAGCTGTTCTTGGTTGCTTGATTTATCTTTGCATTGTCCAGCTGAAACACAGACCTCCTCCTAGGCAAGAACTTAGCAAGGGCTGCTTATTGTGTCTTGTGGGTCTGCTGGCTGATGAGAGTTGTGGTCCAACAGTATTTGGAGAGCTACGAATTACCTGTAAAATAATGGATTATAACACCTGGTATTTGTTTTTTTTAATGACGAGCTATGTGGCTCAAGTGGCTAAGACACTGACTGGGAGGCGGAAGGTCAGCAGTTCGATTCCCGAGTACTGCAGGACATAATGAGCACCCGTCTTTGTCCCAGCTCCTGCCAGCCTAGCAGTTCGAAAGCAAGAAATTGCAAGTAGATCAATAGGGACTACTTTGGTGGGAAGGTAAACAGCGTTCTGTGTGCTCCGGTGTCTAGTCATGCCTGCCACATGACCACGGAAACGTCTGCAGAAGCAGACAACACTGGCTCTTCAGCTTTGAAACAGATGAGCACTGAACCCTAGAGTCGGATACGACTGGCTTTCGAGTAAGGGAAAACTTTACCTAACGTTTATATGGCTTGGTGATTAAGTCATTGAACTCTATGACCACCAGGTCACCAGGTCAGCAGTTCAAGACCTCAGAGCTGTCCCAGCTCCTGTCAACCTAGCAATACTGCTGACTTGTGCTTCTGAGAATTGAAGTTCAAGAACACCTGGAGCACCAAGGTTGACCTCCCTTGATCTAGAGACATTAAGTTGTCCAGATGTTAGACATCTGTTAGAGATGGGAAGGGGAGGAGAAATCAGTGGCACACTGTACGCTTTCACCCTTTTGACCCACCAAACTGACTTCCGAATAGCATGTAAAGCCTTGCATATTTTTAACCCTGAAAATCTCTGTCTGGGGACTGCGGTGGCTTAGTGGTTAAGATACTGAGCTTAATGACCAAAAGGCACGCAAGCCAGCAGTTTAAGACCCAAGTGCTGTGTGATGGAGTGAGCACCCATCATCTGTCCCAGCTCCTGCCAACCTACCAGTTTGAAAGCAACACATTGCAAGTAGATAAAGAGGTACCACTTCAGTGGGAAAGTAAACCTGCCACATAACCATGCAAATGTACGCAGATAATACTGGCTCTTGGGCTATAAACAGATATGAGCACCACACCCTTGAGTCGGATATGACCAGCTTTTGAGCAAAGGAGATCTTGACCGTTCAAGCTCCGAACCGTCTCCTGATGAGGAAGGGTCATCACCATTCATTTAAGCCAGCGCTGTCTACCTTCTCTCTTGTTTCTCATCCTCTGCAGGGTTTGAATGCAGGTGCGGAAATGTCTATTGCGGCGTCCACCGCTACTCGGACGTCCACAGTTGCTCCTACAATTACAAAGCCGACGCAGCTGAGAAAATCAGAAAAGAAAATCCAGTAGTTGTTGGGGAAAAGATCCAGAAAATTTGAACTGCTACTCTTGCTGGAATATTAAAAATTCTGACCATCTGCAGATGAAAATTGACTTCAGCTTCTTCCCCCTACACGCCGGCCGCATTTGCCACTCCCCACCCACATCCCATGGCCCCAAACTTTGCATTCACACACACCCTTCTTCCATACCTTTAGCCATCAAGGGACACCTCGGATGTGTATCCCAGACCACGCATGTCATTGGAGAAAACCAGAGCTAGCCCCTTCCGCTTTTTAGAGTATGACTTAAAATACTTAATTCATCGCCATTTTCCTCCTCTGCCCGCCCCCTCCAAATACCTTCCTACAACTAAAGACTTTAAAAGTTTTAACTTTGACACTTTCTGAGAATTCACTATGAAGCCCTTTTGGCCCTGTTGAATGACCACCCATTGCTATACAAGTATTATTATTCTTTTTTTTAAAAAAAAAATGATTCCCCCCCCCCCATTTTAGTTTGAGTGCAGAGGATTGTTTTTATTTTGTAACGCAAACACAGAGCTATTCCGCATGCATGCATTCGATTCAGTCGTTTCCCTTTTTTCTTCTTCATTATTATAATTGTTATTATTTTTGTATATAGCTCTTTTCTTTGCCGCATGGATTTTGTTTATTTTCCTTCTGTTCCTCTCTTGATTATTCTTTTTTTAATTTTATTTCTGATAACACCTTGTATGGCACAAATAGCAATCAGTAACTGAATGTATTTTAATCATTACAGCTGCTTGGGTTTTTTTCCCCCCTCGTCATTTTGTTTTTTTCCCCCCCATTAACAAAGGTTTATACATATGTTAGCATAAACAGCTTGTTGGCATTCACTACCTATTTATGTAAGAATCATTCATAATGCAAAAGTGTGCATGTGTGTATGTGTCAGAGAGGGAATGTGTTTGTATGTGTGTGTGTGCGTGCACTGAGATTCTAAAGTTTGTGTGATGTTTGGTTTTTTTTCTTCCTCCTCTCCTCCAAAATTTAACTTTTAGGTTTTATTTTTTTCATTTCTGTGTGAATGTTGAAGGATCGTCTGCACTTCGTAGCTGACTGGCAGGTTTTCTTTGGGGTTTCCGTTCTGGGGTTCTTTATGTACACCAATATGAAGAATGATGAAGTTTTAACTGTATTGTATTTATGTTCATTCACGTCTTTAACTTTGATTAAAATAAAAAAAATTAAAAATCAAGATTCCAGCGCGGTTAGGCATGTCACTTTCTACCGGGGTGTATGTTTGTAGTTGTTTATGTGTGTGTATATACACCTGAGAGAAAAAAAAATGCTTAAATGGCCATAGATTCTGAGTTTGACAGTTGGAAGGTCAGCAGTTCAGTACCCGAGTACTGCATGATGGAGTGAGCTCCCATCATCTGTCCTAGCTCCTGCCAGTCTAGCAGTTTGAAAGCAAAAACTTGCAAGTAGATAAATAGGTACCACTTTTTGGCGGGAAAGGTAACCATTCCATGTGCTTTGGCACCTGGTCATGCCTTCCACACAGGCAGTGCTGGCTCTTTGGCTGTAAAAGAGATGATCACCGTCCCCTAGAGTCAGATATGACTGACTTTTGAGCAAGGGAGACCTTTACTAAGAGTGTCTTATAGGGTCTGTAGTCCAAAACATTGGAATGGCCCAATTTGCCTTCCCCTTGGGTTCAGAGCTTTGAAATGTACTTCATGGGGGATTACTCTGTGGTACTTTGGGTAAGGTTTTAGAATTGTCAAAAGGAAAACTCAAGTGGGAAGTTACGTTTGCCATGGAACTACAAATCCCAGCATCCCTCCAGTGGAGCCAATGGTAGTTTACAGTGGTATCAGACGGCTATAACTACGTAAATAGTTACATCCTAGGAATTCCAGAATTGGAAGGAATTTCTGATCTCATCCCAACATTTGTCTCATCCCAACATGTCTTCAAGGGGAAGGAATATTTCAACCGCTCTGTCGCCCACAGTTGGCCATGTTGAAATGCTCCAATGATGGACCCCCGTCTACAACCTGGGGGAAATGTTTGTAGCACCCTTGAACCTTAGGGTGTGCTGTATATATCAGGCGTATTGTTGTGCAATTGTGCAGTTCCCAATTGTTGGTTTAGCCCTGCTCCGTGGAATGAGAAAATAACTAGTTCATCCTAACATCTGCATGTTGGACCTTCACATGATTCAAGACCACGTCTGCATTTCCCTTCAATAACAAATCAAATCTTTATTACGGACCAAGGCCAGCATAGAAAAGCAATGGGAACAGAAGTTAAAATGGGGGTGCTTGAAATATATCGAGAGACAGAAGTTAAAAGGAGGGTGCTTAAAAAGGAGCATGTTTGCTCAGAATTAAGGAGTAGTAAAATTAGTGCATAGATCAATAAAGTTACAGTTATTACTAAGCCTATGCTGCACACTAGTAGTTTAGTTGGCTCAAGGTCCTGCCAGGATTGTTCTTCTGATCTTATACGCTGTGGCACAGAACCTGGTAGTGTTGTGGGTGAAGGTGGGTCTTTCACCAGATAGCAGCCAGTGGATGTATGCGCTGTTTGACCGGCTGGGATACTTGCAAAGCAGTGGAGATATGAACTTGTTCTTGATGTCTCTATAAAAAGGCATCTGCAGAGAATGTGTTCTGTCACGCTGGTTTCGATTTCTCCAATGTCACGGAGGCATTGTCTTTCTGACATTGGTGTCCTTTGGAACATTTCCTCGAGAACTGCAGAAGGGAGGCCCAGTGGTGGGCTGTCCCATTGGGCTACCGGGACTCAACACCACCACCCCCTGGCCCCAGTACGATGGTGCCCCCCTTGGGTACCAATCCAAAGCAAAGGCACCAAAAAAATTCAAATCAAGGGGCACCATTGGTCAGCCTGATGCTCCTTCTCTTGTGGCCACCAGCAACTGCCCTTCTCTCGAGCCTCAGGCAGCTCTGTGCAGAGGGCGGCCGCAGAGGGTGGAGAGCCATGCCAGGCCCCTCCAGGGGTGGCAGCAGCCAGAGCCGAGCCGAGCTGCAATGCCCAGAACAATCGAGCAAATGAGTGGGGCCCTGTGTCCCTCTGCCTGCCTTCTTCCTCATGTGCCGCCAAAGATAAGGTTACCAAAAGCAGCTCCATTGACAGTGGAGCTGCCGTGGCTTAGAAGTGGTACTTTTGCCTTGTAAGCAGGAGGTCGGAGTTCGATTCCCCAGGAAGGATAGTGGGAACATGTATAATGCATAATTTCTCATGTAATTTTTGGAAATGCTATAGGAGAGCCGTTGTCCTGTAATCAGGAGGTTGTTGGTTCGAATCCCCAGAGGGGAGTTGAAATTAGAAGGCAAGTGGGAACGTATCTAACAATGTGCCTCCAAGACTGTGGAGCCAGGAAGGGCCCTGGCTAGGTCGGTTTGCCTTTTCATGTCTAGTATTCTCTGTTGGATGGCCTCTTTTGCCTGGTTGTGGCCCACGGCCTGTATGAGAGGTTGGGAGAGGCCAAGATACTGCAGTCTGGATTGGGTTGTTCTTTTTTTCCGTGCCGATAGGAAGCTGTCCTGGGGAGTTAGTCCAGTGGGATTAAACAGAATTTTGAGCCCAAGGTTGAGAGTAGCTGTCCACAAATGATTCAGGACCACATTTGCATTTCCTTGAATAACAACCTTCCAGAGTACAATTCCAGCGTTCTTTATAGATACCATAAATGCCAATTCAGGGTGCAAATACGCTTCGAGACCCAGTGGTTTCCCAATGAAAACAACCAAGCCCATTGTGAAATTAAACGTTTGGGTAAATATTACGATGTCTTGCTTTGCGGTGAAGTGTCTGTGTTGTCGAACAACAGTATGATCCATTTGTAAATACATTTATTTCGAGAATAAATCTCTTATTAATTTCATTTATTTGGGCCCCCAGATGTTCTTGGACTTCAATTCCCAGAAGGTGTGTTGACTTGGGCTCCTGGGAACTGTGGTCCATGATTGTGTCTCTGCTCACCCTAGCAATAGGATTGTTAAATTCGCAGATGACACGACCGTGATCGGGCTTATCTCTGACAAGGAGGGTGAGACGGCCTATAGAGATGAGGTGGAGCGGTTGACAAAGTGGTGCAGAACCAATAATTTGCTCCTTAACACAAAGAAAACAAAGGAGCTTGTGGTGGATTTTAGGAGGCAGAAAACCGACGTCCAGCCACTTTTGATTGATGGAACCTGTGTGGAGAGGGTAACAACGTTCAGATTTCTGGGTATTGTGTTACAGGAGGATCTGTCCTGGAGTACCAACACAAGGGAGCTTGCGAAGAAGGCGCAGCAGAGACTGTATTTCTTAAGAAGTTTAAGGGAAAATCATCTTCTGCAAAAGCTGCTGCTTGCCTTCTATCATTGCGCCATTGAGAGCATGCTCACTTATGGTTTATGTGTGTGGTACGGAAGTTGTACTTATCGGCATAGGACAGTGTTGCACAGAATTATTAAAACAGCGGAGAGTATCATTGGTTGTTCACTTTCCACCTTAGAACAAATGTATACCATCAGGTGCCATAGAAAAGCGTTAGCTATATTAGGAGATCCATCGCATCCTGGCCACCGCTTCTTCGAGCTGCTGCCATCGGGATGGAGATATAGAATAATGAAGACAAGAACGAGCCGTCTTAAGAACAGCTTCTTCTCTAGAGCAATTTTGGCCTTAAATGGAAACTCTGGACTCGGAAGCCGTCTTATTTTATTTTATTTGTCATATTGTATTGTACTGTTTTAATTAGTGTTTGTAGTTGTTTTAAATTCATGTGGAGTGCCTTATTTTGAGTTGATACAGCAACCGAGCGCAAGGGGACAATGACAATAAAGATTTATTCTATTCTACCCGGAGGCCCGTGGTTGAGAAACTGGTCATCCTAACATCTGTATGTTGGACCTTCAAATGATTGACCATAGCAAGATAACCTGGCCAGACACACAACATTTTCTTCCTCTGGCCCTACAGCCTCTTGACTTTTTATCCAGTTTTCTCCAGGCAGGTTCTGGTTAACCACAAGTTAGGACAGTGAAAGACGAAAGCCTGCAGCTGAGTCATGCTGAACCCTGGTCTTAACTTTCCTAGGGGTGGGCTGGAAATCTAGAGCAACCATTGGTTTTCTTTAGAGCAAAAGGGGAGGGACCTGTGTTGTACGGAAAACATCTGGACAGCTTCTGGAGTCCTCTTTTTCTCTCTCTGCTGCTCCTACAAAAAGGAATGTCTTTTATCCACGTGGAAGAGACGTCCGATTTCCCCATCCAGAATCTGCCTTATGGCATTTTCTCAACCAAAGAGGAGGTTTGTATGTTAAGGCACAGGAGTGGGGGGCGCACACCCTACTTTCTTTTGTGGCTGGATCTCTGGTGTCCTCCTAAGCCTGCCGGACACTCATCAATCCCAGGGATCAGTTAGCAAAAGCAGCACATCTGGACAATAGTTTCCGGAGACTTTTGGGCGCTGCTTTCCATTATTTGTTTGTATTCCACTTTCCCTTCTTGTAACTGATCCTCATTTGTGGGCAGCTTTCTGTTTGTTTGACCTGCCTTGCTATGGTTGGGTGGGTATCTCATTTCCCATTTAGTCAGTGGATGGCAGCCCCAGAGAATTGCCTGCACACTTGTGGGAAAACTTTTCTGCACAGTCTCATTGTCTGTTAAAGAATTTTAAGAGCCGGCACAACCATTTGAATGCTGTGAAAGGGAAGCAAACAGCTAGCAGATTAATATTGCATTTTTTTGTTGTGGGGAGGGCGTTGGATATTTTTGTTATGGTAGAAGGAAGAGCATTGTCTCTGCATGCACGTGGAAATATTTCAGAGCACCAGAGGAGAGAAACAAAATACAGTGGAACCTCGGTTAACAAATGGCTCGGTTAACATAAAAATCGCGTAGCAAAAGGAAATCCATAGAAGATAGTGGCTCAGTTTTCAGAACAGATGAGTTGATTTTCAGTGCATTCCTATGGGAAACTGCGTTTCGGTTAATGTATTTTGGTTTTCAATGCATTCCTATGGGAAATTGCATTCAATGCATTCCTATGGAAAATTCAGTTAAAGTAATTTTTGCTGTAAGAAACATCCCAGATACGTAACATATTAATTACTTTAACTGAGGTTACACTGTATACAGAAAAATCCCAGCACATGTATTTACTTATAAATATTTACAGGCTACTTAGATTAGATAGTCTTAAAGGAGCCCTGGTGGCACAGGGGTGAAACTGCTGCACTGCAACCAAAAGGTTGTGAGTTCAATCCTGACCATGGATCAAGGTTGACTCAACCTTCCATCCTTCCGAGTTGGGTGAAATGAGGACCCAGCATGTTGGGAGCAAAAGGCTAACTACGGTAATTTGTGAACCACTCAGAGAGTGCACTAAGTGCTAGGGGTGGTATCTAATTGATTGCTTTGCTTTGTACAATGGTAACAAAACATATTACAGGATACAGAAAATTAAAATGTAGCATTTCCACTTCCTGTAAAAGAAGTTGTACATTAGACTGTACCCGGAAGGGTTGCATAAACAGGTCAGATTTCAAAATGCATCTAAAGCAGGGATAATCAAACTTTTTAATCAGACAGCTGAGTGGGCCGGACTGTAAACACTGCTGTAAAATGTGTCCGCAGTTGTCATAAATGTGTTTATGATAGCTGTGGGCATATTTACGGTGCATTTACACCAGAATGGCCGGGTACAAACAAAGAAACAAATAAATAAATATAAATTCGTTACAGCCGTTGGCGCATTTACGGCACATTTATGCCAGCAACGGGCACATTTACAGCTTCCAGTGGCGGCGGTGGCGGGCTACATGAAATGGTGCTGTGGGCCGGGTCCAGCCCATGGGCCATAGGTTGAGAACCCCTGATCTAAAGCAACACATTGTTCATGCGTGACACACTTTACAGGGGAAGGCTAGTCTACATGGTGGCTGTCACAGTGTTCTATGCTTTTGTGCTTTTGAACATAATTTGTTTTCTTTGAAAAGGAAGCTTCATTTTTATAAGGGCTGTTACGTGTCACCTGCAATCTCCAAAATGCCCTGCCCTCAACAATTCTGCTCTGTTCCTGCAAACTCAAGTCTGTGAGTTTCTTAGGGGGTCAGTCTGTCTCACATTTGGTCTTCCTCTTTTCCTGCTGCCTTCAACCTTTCCCAGTGTTATTGTCTTTTCCAGAGAGTCTTGCTGTCTCATGATATGCCCAAAATAGGACAGGCAGTGTTCATCATTTTTTGCCTCCAAAGTTAGCTCAGGCTTGATTTTTCTCTAAGACTTTTACAGTTTACAAATTTCTAGGAAATTTGCAAACTGGGACTCCTGTGGCAGGGTTGTGCATTAACTTGGTTGTTTGCACAAGCTCCTGCTGAGCAAACAGTTCGGAATGAAGGTTTCACGATTCAGAACGATTGCTCAGGGGTCTTGCTTACCCTTGATGTTACAAGTCATTTTCCACAAGTCAAAATACATACCTGAGTGTGCAAAAGAGTCAGACTTTGGAAAAGTTACTTTCTTTGAAATGCCACTCTCAGAGCCGGCAAATGGGCTTAGGAGTTTGCAGCCTTAAAAAGTAATTTTTCCAAGCTGTGCAGAGAGTCCTTTTGAAGAAGACTACTAATTATAAGTTCATATGTGTTCCTGGAAGCATTTTATAAGCCATCGTTCCAAAACCATTTTTTTTCCTGATCTCAGGGTTTTGTTTGTTTTTTGTCCTATGTCAATGTAAACTGCCACAAGTATGTATTCTAACCCCAGTAATCTGGGGAAAGTGTAAAAAGAATAAAATCTCCAATTTGGTCTTTAATTAATGATGCAGATCCTTGGTATAAATGCTAATGTTTTCTTCTCTTTTGTAGCCCAGGCATAGGATTGGAGTAGCCATTGGTGACCAAGTACTAGATCTGAGCGCTATTAAACATCTGTTCAAGGGACCCATCCTTTCTAAGCATCAACATGTCTTTGAGCAGGTAAATCATCCATTAAACTGACTCCACAAACCATTTCCAGCAGTCTTAATCTCAAACGAGAGCAGGTCTTTTGTGCAGCCAATGGCTCTTAAATTGTCCATTCAAGAGTAAGCCACCCTCAAAAACTTTGCCGTGTGATAAGGATAACTCTGAACAATATTATTTTTACTGGGGGAATCCACTTTCAAATGCATAGTGGACCAGTGGGGTATAATAATAATTTCGTATCAGAATTTTTTCTGCGTTGAACGGATTTTTGCGGGAGGACCTCCGCTCAAGGGAAACCCAAATGAGGCTACTTTCATGTCCCCAAGAGCTGGGACAGAGACGGGCACTCAATCCGTCATGCAGTGACTGAGTTTCGAACTGCCGACTTGCCGGCCTTCCAGCTAACAAGGCAAGCTTCTTAACCACTGAACTACCACAGCTCCTAGTGGGGTATAGCAAATAGAGAGTCAGATTATGACTCCAGAGACCTGGTTTCAAATCCTCGCCCCATCCCTGGATATCTTCAAAAATCAACTTAAAACTTTCCTATTCAAGGAAGCCTTTAAGAACATTAACACACACACCTGGACAATAAACTAGCTAGTCACTTGTCCCTCTGTGCCCACAAATGCCAGGTATTTTAGTTTAGTTTAGGATGTACTTATTCAGTCATTTATTTATTCTGTTGTTTGTTTTATTATGGTGTTGGGTTTTTTTGTTGTTGTTATTTGACTGTGCACCACCCAAAGTGGGGAAATATCCCAAATGGGTGGTATAAAAATGCAATAAATAAATAAATAATAGCGCTTCTCCAGATTATCGAGTTTTAAAACGCGCCGCCAGTTATTGAATTACTGATGCTTCCCAGTGTGACATCGAGATCTGTAATGCTGAGTGTTACTACGCTTCAAGTCCCTGTGGGTTGCTACATAGGAAAGTCTTCTTCAGCTGATGGTGGGCACCACGTCCTACCAACAGAAGGGCCGGTCCTTTGTTAGTGTTTTCCCACTGCAGCTTTCTATTTCTATAGGGAGGAAAGGCCAATGTGGGGTTTGTGGTGCCTCAATACGTCATCCTTGCCATTCAGTGTGCGCCCTTTGTGCATTTGTGTGCCCGCATGGATAACAGGAAGTGCCCATCGGCTCTTGTTTCATATCTTCTGCAGCCAACCCTTAACCATTTCATGGGACTGGGCTGGGAAGCGTGGAAGGAAGCCCGGACGTGTCTGCAAAAGCTACTCTCTGCCACCGAGCCGACACTGAGAGATGACACGGTGCTACGCCAACGGTAAAGAAGTCAGGGTTGTGTGTTGGGTTGGGTGGGCAGATCAAGAGCCAGTGTACAACTCTGGTTTCGTTTCTCCCTTCCAGAGCCTTTCTGCCACAAACGGCGGCTATCATGCACCTTCCGGCTGAGATCGGTAAGATCACTGAACCTGGACCACGAGGGCTTTAATGCTGTGCTCCTCAATAGAGGTTGTTTTTCCCCAGTTGGGAAACAGTCTTGCCTAGCAGTGACAGGAGTGTGTCAGTTTTGCATATCTCATAGGTTTAGTCTGATGAGTGTACTAAGAAAATACAGCCTCCTTCCACCCATCATGGGTGAAAATGGCGGAGTAAATGTATGTCCAGGTGACAAAAGGAAATGGTTTTGTTAGATAGATCCCAACCGAAGACACCAGAGGGCAGTCAGTGAACAGGGTTTGGCATTATCCATTGGTTTGGGTTTCTTGTATATCCAAGGACAGCGATGGCCAACCTTGGCACTCCAGCTGTTCTTGGACTTCAATTCCCAGAAGCCCAAGTCCCTGGGAATCCACATGAATGGGTTTCCTGGCACTCCAGCTGTTCTTCGACTTCAATTCCTAGAATTAATTTAATTTAATAGTCATATTTATGCGGCTGCCCCCTTGCCGAGGCAACTGGCTGGCTTACACGTATAAAACCACAGCACCGATATACATAAAACAATGAAATAAAAATATAAAATTTTTCAAAATTTAAAATTAACATACCCTCTCCCAGCAGCCACGTCATAAAAACTCAGGTAACCCTCAAATGAACCACCCTAAAGTGGCTGTCACCCCAGCTGCCCCACACACTTGCTGTGGCAGCCAGGTTTTTAAGGTCCCTGTGAATCCACAGAAATTGGTTTACTGCACGGACGTGTGGATTCACAGAGACATGGGCTTCTGGGAATTGAAGTCCAAGAACAGCTGGAGTGCCAATAAACCCATTCATGTGGATTCACAGGGATGTGGACTTCTGGGAATTGAAGTCCAAGAACAGCTGGAGTGCCAGTAAACCCATTTGTGTGGATTCACAGGGACCTGGGCTTCTGGGAATTGAAGTCCAAGAACAGCTGGAGTGCCAGTAAACCCATTTGTGTGGATTCACAGGGACCTGGGCTTCTGGGAATTGAAGTCCAAGAACAGCTGGAGTGCCAGTAAACCATTTGTGTGGATTCACAGGGACCTGGGCTTCTGGGAATTGAAGTCCAAGAACAGCTGGAGTGCCAGTAAACCATTTGTGTGGATTCACAGGGACTTGGGCTTCTGGGAATTGAAATCCAAGAACAGCTGGAGTGCCAATGTTGACCACCACTGTGCTAGGATTAGACTTCAATAAAATAACCAAGGAGTAGACTTTATTATTATTATTATTATTATTATTATTATTATTATTATTATTATTATTATTATTATTATTATTATTATTATTATTATTACTACTACTACTACTACTACTACTACTACTACTACTACTACTACTACTACTACTACTACTACTACTACTACTACTACTACTACTACTACTACTACTTGCTTTCTGGGGGGAATTAAGTCATATGACTCTGCATGGAGGAGTAGAGATTGCATGTTCCCTACTTCCTTCCTCATTCTCAGTTAATTAACGGTCCATTTTATATGCTGCTTGGAGTCTACTTATTTTTAGACTGGATTTCATAGAATTCACTGAGTTGGAAGGAGGGCTTTTAACGCTAGACTCACCCCCTGCTCAATGTAAGAGTCCCAGTCAAAGCGGATGTGACCGGTGGGTCGTCCAGTTCTTGTGTTACCTAGGACTCGGTCCAAGTTTCAAGCTCCTTGACTGTCAGTCAAATATTTCATTTGAATCTCTTCCGAATTTACGTCCTTCCAGGGGATTATACGGATTTCTACTCTTCCCATCAACACGCCACAAACGTTGGAGTGATGTTCCGAGGGAAGGAGAATGCTCTCATGCCCAACTGGTTAGTAGCTTTTCTCCAAACCAAGCTGTGGCCAAGGGTCCACCGGATGTACTTCACTGATCATTTATTATTCGCAAAGTAATACCTGCGGAGCCCTTTGAATCCTGAAACTGCTTAATCTTTGGCAACATGGAAGAAGCTGCTGGGATTGGCATTTTAATCTGAAGCAACTTGGTTCATGGCGTTGACCTGCATAAAAACATGAATGCGGATTCAGTTGTCCTTCATGAGCGGCCTGTCTCTTAATTCCATCAGTGCAGTTCTCTGATCAAAGTAAAAGGTAAAGGTTTCCCTTGCTCGAAAGCCAGTCGTATCCAACTCTAGGGCACAGTGCTCATCTCTGTTTCAAAGCTGAAGAGCCAGTGCAGTCTGCTTCTGCAGACATTTCCGTGGTCATGTGGCAGGCATGACTAGATACTGGAGCGCACGGAACACTGTTACCTTCCCACCAAAGTGGTCCCTATTTATCTCCTCGCAATTTCTTGCTTTCAAACTGCTATGTTGGCAGGAGCTGGGACAAAGATGGGAGCTCATTCTGTCCTGCAGTACTCGGGAATCGAACTGCTGACCTTCCGCCTCCCAGTCAGCTTCTTAGCCACTTGAGCCACTGCAGTCCAGGGTGTACCAAAATGCACTGGGGAAATTTGCGGTAGCTTAACGGTTAAGATGCCGAACTTGATGACTGGAAGGTCAGCAGTTTGCTACCCTAGTGCTTCATGATGGCTTGAGGGCAGTGACTTAAGTGGCTAAAATGCTGACTGGAAGGCAGGAGGTCAGCAGTTCGATTCCCGAGTACTGCAGGACGGAGTGAGCTCCTGTCTTTGTACCAGCTCCTGCCAACCTAGCAGTTCCAAAGCAATAAATTGCAAGTGGATAAATAGGGAACACTTTGGTGGGAATGTAAGCAGCGTTCCTTGCACCCTGGTGTCTAGTCATGCCTGCCATATGACCACAGAAATGTCTGCAGAAGCAGACAGCACTGGTTCTTCAGCTTTGAAACAGAGATGAGCACTGGACCCTAGAGTCGGGTACGACTGGCTTTTGAGCAAGGGAAACATTTGACTTTACCATTACTAATAGGTACCACTTTGGTGGGAAGGTAAACAGTGTTCTGTGCACTCCGGGGTCTAGTCATGCCTGCCACATGTCCACAGATATGTTTGCGAGATGCAGACAGCACTAGCTCTTTGGCTATAAACAGAATGAGCCCCGAACTCTAGAGTCGGATACGACTGGCTTTTGAGCAAGGATGACCTTTCCTTTGACCTAATCTGAAGACAAAATGTGTGGGTTGGGAAAACTGGACGGAAAGTGTATCCACAGGGAGAAATGGCTTGCAAAAATGGTGCGTTCCTTTGTGAGTGAAAATGCTTGCAAATGCTGAGGCTGGTGTAATAGGGCAGGACATGCTCATGCTTGGAAGAGGGGAGAGAAGTTGAGGTTTATAGAAACAGGCAGGATTTGTCCATTTCTTTCAAAATACCAACCTTGATGATTTCCTTCTTCCAAGGCTGCACTTGCCCGTTGGGTACCACGGGCGGGCTTCTTCCATCGTTGTATCTGGAACGCCGATCCAGAGGCCGATGGGGCAAATGCGACCCGACGACAGTGAGTCTTTTACCTTCCCACTTGAGTGCGGTTTTACCTTTACACACAATAGATAAGCAATGCCTGCTTTTACCTTTCTATGTTTGCTCTGCTTCCATTACAGGTAAGCCTCCGGTATTTGGTACCTGCAAGCTTTTGGATATTGAATTAGAAATGGTAGGTTTCTTTTTTACTTTTTTCTTTCTTTCTCAATCAACCCTTATTAGTTAACCCTTCTTCACACAGAGAAAGAACCTGAGAGGGGAACCTTCTGTTTTTGTGATGGAAGCAACATGACATACATGTTAAACAGAGATATTCATCTGCCTTACATTCATCATTTGACACAAGTCCCTATTTAGGCAAGATGAGGGACTGCGGTGGCTCAGTGGTTAAGAAGCTCACCTTGTTTGCTGGCAAGCCTACAGTTTGAGACCCGGGTACTGCATGACAGATTGAACTCCCGTCTCGGTCCCAGCTCTTGGGGACATGAAAGGAGCCTCATTTGGGCATTCCCCGAGTGGAGTTTCTTCTGCAAAAATCCTTTCAACCCAGAATAATTTCTGACATGATGTGTTGTACAAGCTGCCCCTCCCACATATCTGTGAGTCCAGTATCCACAGATTCAGTTATCCACAGGGCTAAAAAATATTCAATTTCCCCCCTGAAATACATATGTATTTCTGTGGGGCACTGCCAAACCTGGCCACTAGAGGCCACTGTCTGTGATGTAAAATATAGAGTTCACTGTTATCCATGGTTTCACATATCTATGGTAGGTCTTGGAACATACTCCCGCAGATAAGGAAGGGTGACCTGTGTTTCCATGTAAATCAGTAATGCCTCTTCTTTTTTCTTTTCCTAAAAGTTACATCCATACTGTACATTATAAAAATCTCTATTTGCTTCTCTGCCCCTCTCTCCTTTTAATATATAGTGCTCAAGGTGGCTGCCCAACGTAACTCAGAGCAAATGCAGCCATATAGCATTAAAGTGACCACGTGTGCAAGAAAAGTAAATATGTTTGAAAGTTTAGAAGGGTTGTTTGAAAATAGGATTTCCAACACTTTCTGAAAGCATCAAGGGGCAGATCTGTTTGGGGAGCATTTATTTATTTTAAGGGGGATTTACTTATGCACATCTGATGCCAAATGTGCCTCTTTTTTTAGTGGAGTGGGGCAATGCCTAAGTGGCAACCACAGGTAGCAAATTTTAAGTCTTTCCCCCAGATATATTTCAGAAAAATCCATATCCTTACAGGATCTGCCATGTACAATGTGCAGACTAGATTCTTCTTTCATGTCCAGATCAATTTTTGGACTGCGAAACTGAAGCCAGTTTGTTGGCCAAACATAAGTCCCCAATGGTATATATTTCTGGTAGTAATCGGCAGACCAGTAAATGAGCTGGATTCTGTATCTCTCTACATTCACACAGCATGGTGTTGTCCCCCAGAAGCCCCCATTTGTGCAAGTTGGTGTTATATTGAGGGTCTCCAACCCTCAGCCAATTCAAGGTCCTCCAAGTGACGTAGAGGAGGTTGAGTTCATCAGCCATATCCTCCTTTAATGATATTCCTTGTCCATTGAGCTCCTTTCTCCATCTTCTAATTTGGTTTTGCTTTTACGTACCCAGACTAGATGAATGTCAGAACACCTACAATCCATGTCTACAATCTTGCGATTCTTTGGGGTTCTTCCAAAAAAAATGGGACTCATGATTTGGCTTTTAGCATTCACTCCCCTTCCACTATGGGCTGTCACTTCAGAGTTTGCCCAGCAGTAATGGATTAGACACAGGAAGAAACCTTCCTAGGATGCCAGCCAAAAGGTCTGGCTGAAGGCCATTTTTCGAGCAGATTTGGCTTCATCAGCTCATTATTACAGCCTGATAATTCATGGCTCAGTCCCCCAAGCCAAAGATTTGGCCAGCAAATGCCAGTCAATATGGAGAGTCTCTCAGCTGACTCCCTTCCCTGTTCTTCTTGCTTCATCACCTTCCTGACTTGTGATGCTTCAGAAGTTGCATCCTTTTGAGCGATCTGTGGATTTATCTTTGGCATCTTTTGCAGACGGAATAATGCCTTGAAACCTTCAAGGAGGATAGTTTGCCCTTCTCTAACTCTTGGGCAAGGGCTGTGGTGGCTTAGTGGTTAAGACAGGGGTGCTTAAACTTTTTGGTCCATGGGCTGGTCACGTGGTTCAGCGGGCCAGTCCCATGGTTCCTCCCACCGGAAGCGGAAGTAAAACACACCTTGCAATCTGCTTTGCAACAGGATGAGATAGATTTTTAGGCTGCCATTTTCTCTGCTTAACCCAGGGGTGTCCAAACTATGGCCTATGGGCCAGATCCGGCCCCCGATGCCAATTCATCCAGCCTGTGCCACCCTTGCCGCTCCTGGAAGCGGAAGTAAAATGCGCCCCTACAGGCACATTTTACTTCTGCTTCCAGAAGCGGCTAGGGTGACACGGACCGGATGAGTTGGCATCAGTTACCAGATCTGGCCCACGGGCCGTAGTTTGGGTACCCCTGGGTTAGGATATTGAGCTTGATCACCAGAAGGTCGGCAGGTCAACAGTTCAAGATCTGAGTGCTGCATGTTGGAGTGAATGCCCCTTTCTGTCCCAACTCCTGCTAACTTAGCGGATCAAAAGGCAAGAAATTGCAATTAGATAAATAGGTACCGCCTTGCCATATTTTAGGTACTGTTTTTTTGTGTGTTGCTTTTGAAATGCTTTTAGTACTATTGTAATGTGATACTCTGTAATTCTTATTGTATTATGGTAATTGTGATACTTTGTGATTCTTTGTTAGCCGCCCAGAGTTACTATGCGAGTGGGGCAGCATACAAGTTGAACTAATAGTAATAATAATTGGCAGGAATGGCAACAACATTTTGTGCACTCTGGCATCTAGGCATGCCAGCCACATGGCCACAGAAACATCTGTAGACACAGCCAGCACTGGCTCTTTGGCTGTAAAAAGAGACAAGCACCACCACCTAGAGTTGGACATGACTGGCTTTCGAGCAAAGGAGACCTTAACTTTTGCTAACTCTTGGGTATCTGATTTCCACCTTTCCTGATATTTTCTTCCTGTCTCTTTCAGGCTTTCTTTGTAGGGCCTGGAAACAAACTCGGAGAGCCAATCCCCATCCACAAAACCCACAGACACATCTTTGGGATGGTCCTCATGAACGACTGGAGCGGTAATATGGCCTGATCTGTTTCTCTGGTGGAAGAAGCCTCTTGCTAGGTTTTGAGGTTGGACTTTGAGCAATCTACGGTTGCCTAAGGTTAAAGTACTCAGACGTGGCTTCCCAGTTCATCCTTCTGGCGTGATGCCCTTTAACTTGCTCAATCCCGTCCAGGTGAGCCAAACTGGACAGGTGGCAGTGGAGGTAGCCCTACTCCCATTCAACACGGTCTCCAATTCCTAACATAAGAATTTGACCTCTTCATCTTTAGTTCTACAGCCAGCCACTCCAACCCACATTACCTGAAAAACTGAGTTGTGGTTTCCTGTTGCTCCTGAACATGGCCTACCACCTAAGCCATCGTTTGTTTGGGTTTATTGAACCAGATTCTAAATGTCTTGCAAACCATGGTTTGTGTTAACTAAGATCTGGTGCTCTTTCTGAGTGTGCACATTACTCAAATCAAATCAAATCTTTATTGCAGTCCAAGACCAGCATAGGTGCACATTATTGAGAACCCATACTTTCACTTCTACGTATATGTGAAACTGAGTTAAGATAAGATAGAGATGATAAATCTTTATTGTCATTGTCCTGCACAGAACAACGAGATTGGGGCAGGTGGGATGCCTAAACTAAAAAGACCTGTAACCATGCCTGCTATCATTTGGAAAATCCAACTAAGTGGTCAGTTCTTCACAGAACTTAGAATCATAGAATCGCTGAGTTGGAAGGGAGCCTTTTAGGTCATCGAGTCCAACCCCCTGCTCAAGGCAGGAATCCAAATCAAAGCAGAGTTGAGAGAGGGTTGTCCAATTTGCTCTTGAATGCATCCAGTGTTGGAGTGCTCACCACCTCTCGAGGCAGTGGGTTCCACTGTTGTACTGCTCTAACACTTAAAAAGTTTTTCCTGATGGAGTGGCGGAATAATTGTTTAAATTTTATTTGAAAGGATTGATAAATCTTTGACAATGCTCTTTGAGCAGATGTGCTAGTGGTCTGAATTCTTTTCTCTGTTCTTACCTAACAATGTCGGTTCCTTAGCTCGCGACATTCAAAAGTGGGAATACGTCCCCCTCGGTCCTTTTCTCGGCAAGAGTTTTGGCACCACCATCTCTCCTTGGGTAGTAACGATGGAAGCGCTGATGCCCTTTGTCTTGCCCAATCCTGTTCAGGTGAGCCAATCGGAGGAGGTATATCTGGGGTGATTAATGGGAAAAGAGGCCAGGACTTGGTGGAAAAGCAAGGAAGTAATGTGTTACAGACTGCAATGGCTTGGTGGTTAAGATGCTGAACTTGATGACTGGAAGGTCGGCAGGTCAGCAGTTCAAGACCCAAGTGCTACGTGATGTCTCTGCTCCAACTCCTGCCAACCTAGCAGTTCAAAAGCAAGCAATTGCAAGTAGATAAATAGGTACCACTATGGTGGGAAGGTAAACCGTGATCCATGCATTCAGAGATCTAATCATGCCTGCCACATGTTCACGGAAACATGTGCAGATGCAGACAGCACTGGGTTTTTGGCTATAAACAGAGATAAGCACTGAACTTTAGAGTTGGGTACGACTGGCTTTTGAGCAAGGGTGACCATTACCTCTACCTAATGTATTACATCAGCTGCTTGGAGCAAGTTACATTTTGTGACAGCAAGTTATATGTCAAAACTTGAAGTGAGCAGGCACAAGGCAGAAGAAAAGTTACAATAAGGAGTACCATTTCCCAGATCCCTTTTTGACCTTCTGTTAAAATGACATTGTTAGGCATCTTCCAAGTTTCATGTCTTATCTCAGCCAGTGCTTGGAAATGTTTTTTTTACGCTACATGTTCTTGAATCAGCAGCCAGGGAGATTCTGTGGATATATGTTTGCTGACAGATGCTGAGAGTGTTAACCCAAAGAAGTAACTTTTCCAAACTGCTCTAAGCAACATCACGGTAGCTTTCCAGAAGGAAGGGCCTGGTGGACCTCTCTTTGCCGTTCCCTGAGAAATTAGGAGAGAAGTAATTTGAAAAAAGTAACTAGTCTGAGCTTTGCCCAAATGCTGCCAATGGGCACGGCCAGAGGTTCTTTCCACCCGCCCATCATCTTCTCTTGCTTTCTGTTGACATGGCCAAGGCAATGGCTAACATGCTATGTCTAAAACTGCTGTCAGCAGTTCTCATCCATCCAATGAAAGGTATTTTTGGATGCAGTTGTAAATTTCCCCTAGTTTATTCTAATTCACAAACATCTGTATTAGGAAGCAGCCAAAATACCTAGAAAAAATGCTATTGTGTTTTTGAGTGATCTTGGTTTGGCTTCAAACCAATTGCCATCCAATCATCTGGGCCTGTTATTACAAAGGGTCTTTTTCTTCTTCTTTCATGTCTAGGTCAAACTAGGCATTAATCTGTCAAAATGAAGCCACCTTTCTTGACTTCGTCATTGCCCAAACTTAAGTCCTCATCAGTACTTGTTTCCAGTAGTAATCAGCAGACCAGCAGATTATCTGGATTCTGTAACTCTCCACATTCACATAACATCTGGGGGTCCTTCTGGACTCGCGGCTGCTGCTAGAAGAACAGGTAGCGGCTGTGGCCAGGAGGGCTTTTGCCCAACTTCGGGTGATTCGCCAGTTGCGCACGCTCCTGGATCGGGACGCCTTGCTTATGGTCACCCACGCTCTGGTCACTTCCCGACTATATTACTGTAATGCGCTCTACATGGGGCTGCCGTTGACGACTATTCGGAGGCTGCAGCTGGTCCAGAATGCGGCAGCCCGGGTGGTGATGGGGTGCGGACGATATGCCCGTGCGTCACCGCTACTTCGGGAGCTGCACTGGTTACCAGTTTGTCTCCGGGTGCAATTCAAGGTGCTGGTTTTGACCTTTAAAGCCCAATATGGCAGTGGGCCAGGATACCTTAGAGACTGCATCGTCCCAAGAGTGTCTGCCCATCCAACCAGAGCGAACCGGAGGTGCTCTTTGATGGTGCCATCAGCTAGGGGTGCACATCTATCCAGCATCCGTAGGAGAGTCTTCTCCGTGTCCGCACCAACCCTATGGAACCTCCTGCCAACAGAACTAAGACTTGAAAGAGAATTGCTGCCCTTCAGGAAAGGATTGAAGACCTGGCTGGTGGGGCAGGTGTGGGGCCCTAATGGGAACACGGGCCCTGCCTGCTGGCTTCTATAAACAACTTTCGACCGGCAGCCGGCCGGTGGAACGAGCGGCACCTGAGGGCTTTCCATTGCCCTCAAAAGCCGCCCCAGCTTCCACCAAGCCCGGCGGGGCTTTCGACCGGCAGCCGGCCGGTGGAACGAGCGGCACCTGAGGGTTTTCCATCACCCTCAAAAGCCGCCCCAGCCTCCACCAAGCCCGGCGGGGCTTTCGACCAGCAGCCGGCCGGTGGAACGAGCGGCACCTGAGGGCTTTCCATCGCCCTCAAAAGCCGCCCCAGCCTCCACCAAGCCCGGCGGGGCTTTCGACCGGCAGCCGGCCGGTGGAACGAGCGGCACCTGAGGGCTTTCCATCGCCCTCAAAAGCCGCCCCAGCTTCCACCAAGCCCGGCGGGGCTTTCGACCGGCAGCCGGCCGGTGGAACGAGCGGCACCTGAGGGCTTTCCATCGCCCTCAAAAGCCGCCCCAGCTTCCACCAAGCCCGGCGGGGCTTTCGACCGGCAGCCGGCCGGTGGAACGAGCGGCACCTGCCAGTCCACCACGGCTCCCTCCCCCGCCCCGCCGGTGGGGGAGGTGGGAGCACAGCTGACTGGCGTTGTTGCGGCAGGACATTCAAAGCCGCACCGCCAGAGTTGCTGGTCCATTTCCTGGCCTCGGCTGTGTTGGGGCCGGGTTGTCTTCTTCTTTGGCTCCATTCAATAATGTGCGGGCCATGGGATTAGTAGCCGAGGGACTGTGTAATTAAATGTCTATTGTATAATTCATTGTGTAATTTATTGTATTGTATTACTATTGTTTTCCTATTGTATTTTCATGCTGTTATATTATGTCTATATTTTGATGTGTTATGATTATATTGTATTTTTGTATTATTATATTGTTATAATTGTATGTATATTAATTTATTGTTGTAATTGTACTTATATTATTGTGTTGTAAGCCGCTCTGAGTTGGCCTTTTGGGCTGAGTGGAGCGGGGTATAAATCCAATTAAACATAAACAAACAAACATAAGAACTCTCTCTTCTTTTTAAAGTGGGTGGGATATGGGTATTTAAAAGTGTTTTTATCTGTTTTAGAACTTGTTGTAATGCTGCCCTGAGTCGGGTTCTACCTGAGTGGGCGGCATATATAAATATGATTAATAAATAAATAAATAAATAAATAAACATGTTGCTATCCGCTAATATTTTAGGGATTAATATTTACATTAGAAGAGCTTAAATGATGTGTTTCATGTTCTTTGAAGGATCCCAAGCCATTGCCTTACCTCTGCGATGACCAGCCATATACATTTGATATCAACCTCTCTGTTGCTATTAAAGGTACTGTGGTCCTTCCTAGAATATATTTTATTCCATCAAGGATTTGTGGTTGAAGAGATCCAACCTAAGGATTCTTTGAGGGATCAGGAGATAAATTACACACAGGCTTCTTCCAAATGGGCCACTGAGTCTCTACAACAGTGATGGTGAACCTTTTAGAGACCCAGTGCCCAAACAGAGGGACAGGATGAACTCTGTGCTGGGGCAGGGAGGAGGCGGTCTCATTGGGCTGCTGAGCAAAGGGGCAGGGCAAACTGTGCTGGAGGAGGGAGGAAGCGCTCCCATTGGGCTGCTGGGCAGAGGGGTGGGGTGAACTCTGTGCTGGGGCGATGGCATACATGCCCACAGAGAGGGCTCTGAGTGCCCCCTATGGCACACGTGCCCCAGGTTTGTCACCACCTTCAAATAGGAGTATCAGGTCAAATTCATTGTCTGCCTAGATCAGTGTTTCCCAACCTTTGTTTTTGGACTTCAATTCCCAGAAGCCTAAGTCAATTCCCCAAAGCACTGATCAGCCAATATACTGTCTTTGGCTTCTGGGAATTGAAGTTCCCCTCTGGGGTATGGGCCCCACATTGGGAGCCTCTGGTCTAGATCCTGATCACTGACTCGGACTTATAGCAAGTCTCCAAGGTTTCAGGCAGATTTAATTTTCTAATTGTTTTTTGCTATCATTAATCTTTCTGCCATTAATACATTTACAATTAGTTCTCTCTTCTCTTGACCCTCTCCATTGATCATTATCAAAAATAGATAAAAGTGTTATTGGAGCTAGCAGTTTCTGCCAGGTGAAGTGGGCATTATTCTATAGTCAAATTGGCAAATACTTTCCATTTTAATGCTCATTGCAGCAGCTAAGTTATTCAGGCCAAGGCAAGTCCTTGTGTTAAAAATTCACTGCAGACAATCTATCTTTCTTTTCAGGCGAAGGCATGAGCAAACCAGCTAATATTTGCCGCTCAAACTTTAAGGTAAGGCAGGTCCTTTGGGCCCAATTTTTCTTTATCACTTTCTCGCCTAAGAGGGGACTCAACCTTTTGAAACCTTGCAATGTCTGTGGACTTCGCCAGAGCTTCACGTGTAGACAGGTTCTAGGCCAGGGGTCTTCAAACTTGGCTCTCCAGATATTCTGGGACTTCAAATCCTAGAAGCCCTGATCAGCAGGTGTGTTGACTTGGGCTTCTGGTAATTGAAGTCCAAGAACTCAAAGTTTAACTACCCCTGGCCTAGAATCTGTCCACATGTGAAGAACACCTGGAGAACCAAATCTGAGGACCCCTGTTTCACGTGTACATGTTGGGAAATATATTTCCCAACATGTATAACAAAAACCAAAGTGTTCAGAACTGGAAAGGGCAGAATTACATCTCATGAAAATATAATAATAATAATAATAATAATAATAATAATAATAATAATAATAATAATAATAATAATAATAATAATAATAATAATAATAATAATAATAATAATAATAATAATAATAATAATAATAATAATAATAATAATAATAATAATAATAATTTAGTGTCAGAAATTATTCTGGGTTGAAAGGATTTTTGCAGAAGAAACTCCACTCAGTAAATGCCCAAATGAGGCTCCTTTCATGTCCCCAAGAGCTGGGACAGAGACAGTGGCTCAATCTGTCATGCAGGTCTCGAACTGTCGACTTGCCAGCCTTTCAGATAACAAGGTGAGCTTCTTAACCACTGAGCATAGCTCTGTGCTGGTGCATATTGCTGAAGAGATAAAGCCCTCACCCCATTTTGTGGATCAAAAGGATGTTTTCAATCTCTATGTAAGTCTTCTCCTTTCTCCACAGTATATGTACTGGACCATGAAACAGCAGTTGGCTCACCATACCATCAATGGCTGTAACCTCAGACCAGGAGACCTTCTGGCATCTGGAACCATCAGTGGACCAGTAGGCACCCACATACTGTATCTGAATTCCAAGCTTAAGACCCTACAGTTATCAAGATCTGATTTGAAGTCAACCCGCAGTCATCATCTGAACTCATATCCAAGAATGCATTTCCCCCCCTAAAGCAGGAAAAATGCCATTGGCATGAATTTGTTTAAGGTGGATCCCAGTTTACGATGAAGTGACCCACACACTATGATCTCAGAGCCATCTCCTGTGGCACACATGAAATGAGACATGCAGGATTTAACACCTGGACTGCAATGGACTGCCGCAGCCTTGAGGATATAGACTAGGTGCACCTTCAGAGCCAGTCCATCTGGTGTGGACTCTTCCACCTCCATGACCATTGGGAATCCGAATAGTTCCTTCTCCAGCATAAGAATGGTGTCACTGGCACACAAGAAGCTGGGGTTTTTGGTACTTCTGAAGCTTTGCACAATGAGAAAGAATCCTCTCTGATTCTTTATTCACTGTATGTTACTAAAGGTGGAGAGATGGCCAGAGAAGATCATCAAAAGCCCTTGACTGCTGCTCATTCAATGTACATCAGGGAAGTCGGAAGCCATTGGGAATGTTTTTCTGCTTTCCTGCACCCCATATGCAGCATTTTAGGTAGCCTAGTCTATGGTTTCTCAACTTTGGCTCTCCAGATGTTCTTGGACTTCAATTCCCAGAAGCCCTGATCAGCAGCTGTGATGACATGGGCTTCTAGTAATTGAAGTTCAAGAATACCTGGAAAGCCATGTTTGCTGACCCCTGGCTCTAGTCCAGTGATAGCCAACCTTGGCTCTCCCGATGTTCTTGGACTTCAATTCCCAGAAGCCCATGTCATCACAGCTGCTGATCAGGGGTTCTGGAAATTGAAGTCCAGGAACATCTGGAGTGCCATGTTTGTCATCATTACTCTAGTCATAGCTACAGTAATCATAATTAATATCCAGGACTTCATAATCACCAGTGAAGTCTTCCCAGGTGCCCACTCCCTCCTTCTAAGAGGAAGGTGGTTGTTCTTCCTCAACAAGAAGATGGAATTCTGAATGACTTACTTCAATAGCTTAAGCTTGTCCTCCATCCCTTGATTTTTCAGGAAGACTTTTGTTCTGTTTCAACAGCCTGCCTGGAGATTTTCAACAGTATTCCCTTAGAAAAACAGCCTAGCAACCATTGCATCTTCCCGAGAAGGATTAAATCATACCCAACCGACTAGGTTTAGCATGTCAGTGAGTTTGGATCAGTGACTAGTATTGGCCAAAATCTATCTCCATTGTCTGAAAGAGTCCTTGTTTTTCCCAGAGCTTGGAAAATTTATTTTTTGGTCTGCAATCTCCCGAAACCAGGCAACATGTTGTGATGCTGGGGTGGAATTTGGGAAGTTATAGCCCAACAAAAGTAATTATTATAAACTTTATAACTCCGCATAAGGCTTATGTTCTATTTTTATTCCCATTTTGCTCCAAGGATCCTGAGAACTTTGGTTCCATGTTGGAGCTGTCATGGAAAGGGACCAAACCAATTGACTTTGGAGATGGCCGGACTCGTAAATTTCTGCAAGATGGAGATGAAGTCATCATAACAGGCAAGTCTCCTCAGGAGCAAAGAGATAAACCGGCAGTCACTGTCGAGTGCAGTTGTTCAGCTGAGCTTCAATATTCCAACAAGGCCTGGGAGCTTCCTTACTGATAATAAAATACCCTGTTGTTTGGTCAGGCACATGACTCCAATGAAGAAGCCCCGAGACCATACCTGTCAAGTGCTGCTCCGGAAAATACGGGAACTGCTCCGGCCTGGGTGCGCATACACAGCAAAAACTCCTTGGCACATGCACAGAACCCCTTTGCACATGTGCAGAACATGTTTGTGCATGTGCAGATGGGGTCTGTGCATGCACGCATGCACAGTAACCCCTTTCCCCACCGTCCTAAATATGGAATGACGCTGGGAAAGGGGAGGAACGTGCGCCAAAATACGGGATTTCCCGGCCAATCCGGGATACTTGACAGGTATGCCCAAGACCCTTTCTGAAACTGAATTTTGTTCCACGGGCTGAAAGAAATACTCTTGTCAACCCATGAAGCAATGCCACATGGAGGAAGAAAAATACATTTGGGGGGGGGGACATCCAGAGGAAAAGAAATGTCCCAATATATTTTGTGCTTCTTTTCACTGGAATACTTATATACAAGCCCTTGGGGTGCAGTGGTTAAAATGTCATCCAATAGCCAAGCTCTGCTCATGATTTGAGTTCGATTCCGACAGGCTCAGGGTTTTCTCAACCTTCCATTCTTTTGAGGTTGGGAAAATGAATACTCAGTTTGTTATGGGCAAAAAGCAAATTCCTTGTGAACTGTTCATTTCCTCTCTATGATCATTGTCCAAGGGTGTGCACTGACAGATTAACTCATACATGTATGCTAGGGCCATGATGGCAAACCTTGGCACTCCAGATGTTCTTGGACTTCAATTCCCAGAAGCCCAGCACCCTGTGAATCCGCACGAATGGGTTTACTGCAATTCTTCCAGCCCGCACTGCCCTCATCGCTCCCGGAAGCGGAAGTAAAACGCGCCCGTATGGAGGAAGAGTTAACGCGGAAGTCTTATCTGTATGGGCACATTTTACTTACGCTTCCGGGAGCGACGAGGGCAGCGTGGACTGGAAGAATCGCAGTAAACCCATTCGTGTGGATTCACAGGGTGCTTGGGCTTTTGGGAATTGAAGTCCAAGAACATCTGGAGTGCCAAGTTTCGCCATCACGGTGCTAGGGTAACAATTTCCTTGTGGATTTTGGATTTTTGGCACCTAGAACCTAGAATCAGGGGTTTCAAAGATAGAGGACAAATATCTGCTGTGTTTTATGCATAGACTAGCAGAGGTTGCCCGGTGTTGCCGGGCTGTTTTAAATCGTGTTGGAAGGTTAAATTGTGTTAATGTTTTTTAAAAATTGCTTAGTCTGTAATTTTAATTTTTAAAATGTTTATTTTTGTAAAAAAATTGGCTTGGCTGTTGTTAACTGCGATCTGCTTTTTTGGTTTTTTTTTTTGAGGATTAATAAAAGAATAAAGTATGATATAATTTTTCCAAATTGTTTTATGTAAGCGAAAAATGTTTTAGTTTTTTGAATTTTTTAAATTAGTTGTACCGTAGGTAATAATTTTAATAATGTAAAAGTAAATGTTTTTTACATTCAATGTTTTTAAAATGTGTTTAGATGTTTTGGGTTTTAATTTGAGTTAAAACTCAGCACAGGATTTTTAAAAGTTTCTATTGTATTTTATTGACATATGTTTGTGATTTGTATTAAAGTGTGTTTTAGTGTAATTTTTTTGACTTGTTTTTATTGGTGTGACCTTTTGTGTAAAATTGTGAATTTGTGTTATGTTTTTGATTTGTTTGGGGCTGTTGTGTGTTTTTGAATTGTTTTTACTATTGTGGCCAGCAGGTGGTGCTGGTAGGGGTTTTCTTGTATTTTGACTGTTTTTTCTCTCCTGGCCTCTGGGTGGAGCTTCTTCTGGTAAATAGTCTCTTTCTTTATTCATTTCTTTTCCTGTCCTCATGGAGGTAGGACATATTTTGGTAAGTTTGCTTGTTTTCTTTCTTTTGTGTGTGTGTGTGTGTGGGGTGGGTGGGTGGGTTGGAATTTGTATTTTTTTGTCTGTTTGTTTTGTTTTTGATTGTGTTTTTGTTTCCTTCGTATTGTTTTTTGGTGTTGTTTTTGTTTGTTTTTGTGTGTTTTTGGATATTTTTGACTGTGTTTTTAGTAATTTTTTAAAAATTATTTATTTGGTGGTGGGGAGGGGGGCGTGGTCATTGAGGGTTAGGAAGGGTGGGCTAGGTGATGGGGAGGGGGCATGGTCATTGGGGGTTAGGAAGGGTAGGCTAGGTTGTGGGGAGGGCGGTGTGTGTTGGGGGTTAGGAAAGGTGGGCTAGGTGGTGGGGAGGGGGCATGGTTGGTGGGGGTTAGAAATGGTGGGCTAGGTGGTGGGGAGGGGGTCTTTATTGTGTTATTGTGCTTTGATTGTGTGGAGTCGTGAAAGTAGATCGGGGTTTCCCCTTTAATATCATTGGGTGGGGGGTTGCGACCCCCCTCTCCACTGGCTCCACTGGGGTTGGGAGGTTTGGGGGGACAAAGGGGTATGTCCCCCCAACCCTTCTGGACCCAGGAGACTAGGGAGAGTGGATCGATTCCCCCCTCCTTAAAACAACTCCATTTTTAAAGAGAAGAAACCGCTTGGTTTCTTCTCTTTAAAGATGGAGGGTTTTTTTAGGAGGGGGAGGGGGAATTGATCCACTCTCCCTGGTCTCCTGGGTCCAGAAGAGTTGGGGGGACATACCCCTTTTGTCCCCACAATCCTCCCAACCCTAGGGGAGCCAGCAGAGAGGGGGATGGCCACCCCCCCCCCACTGATATTAAAGGGAAACTCCAGTCGGGACCTTCAGGCGCTGTGGGTGAGGGAAAGAAGGGCGGTTGGTGCTTACATGGCTGTGAGGCGGTGAGTTGTGGTTTTTTGGGTGCCGGCTTCCTCAGCGTCCTGTGCACTCATGTCGCGCAGGACTCTGGGACTTGTAGTTATGGGTTTGTGATTTGTGGTTGTGGTGCGTTTTTTTCCTGTGGCTTGATTTTGATTGGCCACGGTGCATTTCTCAATGTTCTTTGTGGTCGCGCCTCTCAGCCTGATTGGCTGTGGTGCGGTGCGGTGCAAAGAACGTTGGGAAATGAAGTTGTTTCCCTTTTTTGCGTTTGTGGGGCTCTTGCCCCACTGGCGCATTTCTTAATCTTGCGTTTACCTGCGTACCCAGTTCAGGAGTGTGCATGAATGGTGAGTGCGGGCTAGTAGGGCCTGGCTAAGGAGCCTATGCAAAGTTCCAATGGTTAACCCTCAATTTTACAGGTTAAGATATGTATTTCCCCCAATGGCTTTTGTTCCTTCCCTAAATTGGCTTGCATGCTTCATAGAATCATCGAATAACTAACTTGAAGGGGCCTTTGAGGCCATCGAGTCCAACTCCCTGTCCAATGCAGGATTCATGATAAGTGATTATTCTGTATTTTCTCTCTTCATGCCACAGGTTACTGTCAAGGAAATGGCTACCGTGTCGGTTTTGGCAGATGTTCGGGACAAGTTCTCCCTGCCAGACCCATCTGACAAAAGTCTTCTAGTGAGGGAGAAAAGGCAGAGGGAGAAATAAAGGGGAAACCACACACACACACACACACACACCCTGTGCGCTCATTCTGTTTCCGAGTCCGTTGCTATGGTGGTATGAATAAACAGAAAGTAGGCATCTCGGAGGTATCTTTATGAATTACGTTCTTAACATTCAATGACTTTATCATGACCTCTGAATGCTTGGCATTTTCCTTGTTAGCAGAGGCATGCTTTTGCCAAATAAATAAGTAGGGAACGAGCCCTTGAACATGCATCCTTTCCCATTTGGACTTCTAATTCTCAAGAAAATAAGCACGGTGATATTTATTGTAGGAAAAATACTCCCCCACCCTCCCATGGGCGCCCCATCACTTCCTGTCCACCGCCCTCCCAAGGTGCCCAGCACACCCCTGAACACAACACCTATCTAAGGTGTTGGACCTATTAGCTAACTAGATTCACCTACACCAGGAGGGGTTCCCAGCCTTTTCAAGCCGGGGCCCAGATCACGCTCTCTCTGTCAGCTTTGAGGGCTGGATGGCCATTTTGCCCTTCCAGTCAGCGAGTTCAGCATCTGAACCACTTGAGCCACCGCAGGGTGGGTGGTTTCAAATAGTGGCTGAGGAATGCTATTGTCCATCTTGAGATAAAGCTCAATGTACAAAACCAAGCTTTAACCTGGGGATTCTTAACCTGTGGCCCATGGGCCAGATACATCCTTGACACCATTTCATGTGGACCCCACTGCCTCCTCCACACCAGGAAGTGCCATATGGTGGAGGGGTGGCCATTTGTCCCAACAGCTTCAATGGGGTGGCTATTTTGTTTCTCGAATGTCCTTGGAAGGGTGGGGTGGGGACCACATGAAATGGCACCGGGGCCCAGATCCAGCCTTTGGGCCTTAGGTTGGGAACCCTGACTTACACAATTGAAGCTCTCGTTTCTAATCGCATCTCACCATTAGTCATTATGGCTACCAAAGGGGATTTGAATACATGTGTTTCTTCAGAATGTGATGACTGGCAAAAGAGAAGACAGTGACTTTTATTTGACAATCACTGTTGGCTGATGTCTGGTGCTCTTTGATGTCATGAACCAGAAACGGCAACCAGCCACGTTGAAATTTGTTTGCAATGCATTGCACGAAGGGGAGGGAACAGGATGTTTAAAATGAAGATTAATGTGAAGGAAAAGTGGCAGAATAGATAAATCAATCATGACAGAACACTGAGCCCATAAAATTGAATGATAAAACATCTCTTCAGAGAGGCAATCAGTTTGCCAACTTCTGCATATGGCTGATGTCCACTGCAAGAATGGACTGCTATCTGATTCATCCCCCTCCTATTTTCTCTCTGTTTTCTCTCTCTCTCTCTCTCTCTTTTTCTCTTTCTCTTTCTTCCCATTTCATGAGCTCTGTTAAAGGCAATGGGTATACAGTAGACCCTCGCACAATGACGTTTCTTGGTTCCCCAAGTAGCGTTGTTATGCAGAAAACGTCGTTATGCAGGTTTCTATGGAGTTTCCTGCATAACGACGTTTTTAGTGTTGGCAACCGCATAACGACAGTTATTTGTAGCATCGTTATCCGGATAACGATGCTAAAACATCATTATGCAGGGGAACACGTGGCGCATATCGATGCGTCGTTAAGCGAAAATGATGCTATCCAAATGTGTTGTTATGCTAGGGTTCACTGTATTTTGTTTTCAATGGCATCAGAAAGGTAAAGGCCGCCTTTGCTTGAAAGCCAGTCATATCCAACTATAGGGTTCAGTGCTCATCTCTGTTTATTACCAAAGAGGCAGCACTGTCTGCATCTGCAGGCATGTCCGTGGACATGTGACAGGCATGCCTCAACACGGAACGCTGTTTGCCTTCCCACCAAAGTGGTCCCTATTTATCTACTTGCAATTTCTTGCTTCCAAACTGCTAGGTTGGCAGGAGCTAGGACAGAGACGGAAGCTCACTCTGTCATGCAGTACCCAGAAATCAAACTCCTACATTCCAGTCAGCAAGTTCAACATCTTAACCACTTGAGCCACTGCAGTCACCAAATGCTGACTGAGGAATGCTGTTGTCCAACGCTGTATCTTGAGATAAAGCTCAATGTGTAGAACCAAGCTTTAACCCAGGGATTCTCAACCTGTGGTCCATGGGCCAGATGCAGCCCGTGGCACCATTTCATGTGGACCCCACTGCCACCTCCATACCAGGAAAGTGCCATGTGGTGAAGGAAGGAGAAAATGGCCATCTGACCCCCAAAGCTGTCTGAGGAAGCATGACCCGGCCCCCGGCTTAAAATGTTTGAGAACTCCTGCTTTAACCGAATCTAACAGCAAATCTGTTTGGAAAGCAAGAGAGAGAAAGAGAGAGAGAGGATCAAAAGAGTAAGACCTAATCCAATACTTTGTGCAAGAAGATCAGTTGGTGAAAGCTGAAAAAAGAAAATCAGGGTGTGCTCCCCGTCAACCATTTCCAGAAAATATGTTTTAGCCAATACATGACAAAGCCCCCTTCTGGTAAGCATTTATTTCATTAGGTAATACATTTGCTATGAAGTGCCTACAAGGTCTCTTTTCTTGGTGAGTAACCAAAGGAGCTGGTGGAGTGGGACAACTTGAAGCCTGGAAATCAATTTTATTTTATTACTCACTGTAAAATAAAATTTGCAGTCGGTGCCTCTCCCCCTTCAAACCTGTGGTGTCTTTGGATTTGAGACTTCCACGCCTCTGTGAAGGAAATACAGACCATTTGGACTGCCCTGGAGAAACTCCTGCGTATAAAAGAAATCCATGATGACTGGCCCAACAGATGACCTTGCAGATCAAGAAGAAGAAGGCATTTGATGCTAAAAGCATAATCAGATGGATCAAATTTGTCCTAGATTTGCTTTCCCCATCTCTAGACTACTCTTCTAGGACCTCAGGGGTCAGCAAACTTGGCTCTCCAGATGTTCGTGGACTTCAATTCCCAGAAGCCCTGATCAGCAGGTGTGTAGACTAAGACTCCTGGTAATTGAAGTCCAAGAACACCTGGAGAGCCAAGTCTGAGGAACCCTCAAGTCACCCTGGAGAAGGAAAAAGCAAATAAAAGCGAATAATTTTTTGGACAGAGTGGCGATCTTTCCCCTCCAAACCTTTCATGGCATCCTGACAGGCAAAAAATTAACCAATGGAATTGATTCTGAAGGTAACCAAATCAGGAAAATAATTATTTGCTCTGTTTATTACAGTCAGAACTTAGAATAATTATTTTGGTAGTCTATGGCTCAGAATTCCTCAGCAGTCATGCTAGCTGAATATTAGGTGGCCATCCAAAATAACCCCCAAAACTTCCTTCATCTCTGGGTCCTCCATCTTAGTAGATTGTTATAGTCAATTGTGATAATTTTCTCATAGGCTGCCATTTCTTCTAATACTGATTTTTGTTTTCTTAAAAAATACAAGCAGTTCTGTTGTATATACCTGTTGTGCTTAAGGGCTGTGGGCATCCTTTAAACCTTTTTTTATTGCAACTTTTTTGAAATACCTCCACTTTGGTCAACAAGAACACCTGGCCTCTTCATACTCTAGCATCTAAACCTGAGTACCCATGTTTTATCTATATCAGGTTATCTGTGTCATTCCAACCCAAAGAATGATTTTAAACAGAGAGAAAGTGCTTACTAGAGATTGCATGGAATAAAGGCTCAATGGAGAATGCTACAGTGCTTTTGTGCTACTTCATCGATGGTCATAATTATCTTTCCTCATTACAACCTGGAGGTCTTTGCATAGAAAAGGGCTGAAGGATGTAAGTCAGTGGGGATAGAGTATTGTGGAAACCAGTGGGGTTTCCTAGGATCTGATGTGTCCCTGTGCTTCTTGAAATAGCAGTGTCCAAGCAAGAAGCAACCAACTGCCCATTATTTATCTCAATCTCCAGCTTCTGCTTGGCCTTGGTGCCTTCTTTATTCCCAACATGGTCAATTAGTCATCCAGATGTTGCTCCTCCCACGTGGATGTGGGGATAGCACTGTAAGGATCCATGATGACTTTGGCACAACGGATGATCATGAAGACCAAGAAAAGGCATAGGAAGACAAAGCAGGCTAATGTTAATCCTTTGTCCACGTCGACGAAGGCAGGTTCTGGGCTTGGCCCGTCCATGGTTGGTGGTTCTCCACAACTGGGATTCTTCCTGCTGCTACCATCATTTTACACCTGCAAAAGAGGACCAGAGGAGATACCCTGTGAAATTTGCAGATTCCACCATGGCTTTTTTGGGATAGAGGCAATTTGGGTCATACAGACTTGCTGTATTCTCCATCGAACGTCTCAGTGGGGAATCTTGAAACTCCATGAGCTTCTTTATCTCCAGTATGATCCAACTTGCCTTTTATTTTATCTCAGCCAAGTGTATGTGTGTATGCCCATACTTATACAGAGCAAGCATAGAAGGGTTGGCTGAAAGTTACAAAAGATGTGAGCAGCCCATTCGATGATTCAGATTCAAAAATGTCTGTGAAATCGAGATATACTTTTGCAAGAAATGCACAGTCTGAACAAAATGCAACATCTGGGGAAGGTGGCAGATGGCCTCAGCCTCCTCCTCATTCGAAAAATCCTGACACCGAAACCTTGCAGGCTCCAGTTCCAGTATCCTAATCTTCCTGGTTTAGAGGCTACAGATTTACCAGCTGTCCAGGGTGGGATCCTGATCTTTATAGAAGGTTTCCTTTTCATGTGCCTTGGGTCAGGCCAAAAGGTGAAGGATAGAGTCCCCTATGGTATATAGAACAACAGATGTTAATTTCATTCTCTCTTTTAATTATCTTAATCCTCTCCTCTGCAAAGTCTTTCCACTTGCTATTACACTCTGAATGCTGAACTGCCATTAGATACTTAGGATCTTTAAAATGTATAGAGCCTGTTTACACCCATTACAGCTTGGAAAAGTTCCTTTTTTAGATGAGCTACTCTAGGGCAACTGGTTAGCCACTGGATTGAAATGAACAATCCTTTGGTTAGATATAACACAACTCTTCTTGTCTGCTATTGCTATAATCATTTGGCTGGATGAAGCATAAATATTTTAAATTTCTCTACAAATGGAGGAGGGAGCAAGGGAACAGTTTCTTCCTCACATCAGTGTTGGAAGGAATTTTAAGGGGCTGTTTCCGGAGGGATACATAAATAGGACTAAAGTACTGTACAGTTCATCAAAGAAGAAAAACTATAATATACTTTTAATCATTTTGTTGTTAATTGCTCAATCAAGCTCCCCTTCAACAGCTGCAATAAGATTCCCCCCCCTATTTGCACTTGACTTAACATGCTAATCAAATGATGTTAAGCTTGAAACAAAATAGTAAAGGTAAAGGAAAAGGTTTCCCTTGCTTGAAAGCCAGTCATACCTGACTCTAGGGTTCAGTGCTCATCTCTGCTTCAAAGCCAAAGAGCCAGCGCTGTCTGCTTCTGCAGACATTTCTGTGGTCACGTGGCAGGCATGACTAGACACTAGCATGGAATGCTGTTTACCTTCCCACCAAAGTGTTCCCTATTTATCTACTTGCAATTTCTTGCTTTCGAACTCCTAGGTCGGCAGGAGCTGGGACAAAGATGGGAGCTCATTCTGTCCTGCAGTACTCGGGAATCGACCTGCTGACCTCCTGCCTTCCAGTCAGCATCTTAGCCACTTGAGCCATGAGTGAAAATTCAAGAAATGAGAGACACTAAAACTAAAAGAATTATTTTGTAGGGTGGGATGATAATTGGTTCTACTTTGTCTAAGGTGAACATTGTAGCACAGCTTTAGAACTGTCCTTGTTCTGCATTTCTGAAAGCTTTGGTGTTCTAGCTGTATTAGAAATCTAATAGGATGCTACAGATGGATGTAGGATTGGATGAGGGGCTTTTGAAATTCAAGTTGACGTCTCCAGAGAGCCACAAAATGTGCTGATCACACTCGCAGACTGGTCTACCTCACAGGGTTGTTGGGAAGATAAAGTGGGGAGGAGCATGATGTATGGAAATCAGATTTTATAACAGGTTGTATAGGTAAAGGTTGTATAACCAGTAACTAAAACTCCACAACTTTAGAGGCCTTTTTTGAATTCTTCCTCTCATTCTGTCTTCCCACCTGAGTGACCAGATCAATTTGAGGATGACATTAGAAACAGATAATAGCTATTCATCATGTGCAAGATAAAGAAAGAAAATAGGAACATTTTTTAAAAAAAAAAAAACTTCATAAGACACCCATTTGGGAAGACTGATGATCTGTTTTAATGTTATGGCTAAACAAATAACTCCATACTATTTTTGAACTAGACCCGTCATGCAAAACTGGGCCATTTTATCTCCTCTGCGGAAGATTTTTACAATCTGAAAAATCACTGTCTTCCGCCAAGATTTTGTGAGCCACATTACCCATCTCGGGCTTGATGCAATTATTCATGTAATGCCCTTGAGTCCATATATCACTATCAACCTGTCACTTGCATTTTAATAACCTTGGGGGTGATTCATGATAGGTTTTCCATTCGCCTACATTTATAAACCATTCAAGTATCAATGGTTGTTTGCTCTGTATTGTTCTATTATAAGGAGAGTATTTTGGGTGCATTTATTTATTTATTTATTTATTTATTTATTTATTTATTTATTTATTTATTTATTGTGCCTAGCCTGCTGTAACTTTGACCACTTCCCTGATATATGTAGGATTTGCATTAATTGAGACCTTGTTTTGAAACTCAGGTTTTGTTGGGTTATTTTCCGAGGAATAGGGTTAAAACTCAAGATCTCAGCTGTTTTCAAACTTTAATGGCTTATCCCCAGCTTTGGAATTAGAGTGTGATAAAACATCACCCTTCCAACGATTCTGTGTCTATACAATCAATTTCCAAGCAAACCGCATTTCTTTTTCCCCCTGTGATTTTATGACATCCTGCGAATTGTAAGAAAGTAAAGAGTTACTATTTAAAAGCACTTTAAAGTCTTTTTTAAAAAAAAGGTAACAGCAAAAGTAATGTTCTGTTTAAAAGTAACTAAGTGTAACAACTTCAGTTATGTTTCATAACAAGAAAGTAAAGTATTACTTTTAAAAACTCATTCCCCCCCCCCAAAAGTAATAGCAACAGAAATGTTTTGTTTAAAAGTGGCTAAATGTAACCACTTCAGTTATGTTTGATGACAAGAAAGCAATGTGTTACTTTTTAAAAGTAATGTTTAAAGTCCCTTTAAAAAAAAAAAGTAACAGCAACAGTAATTAAGCTACTTGGGATCTTAGTGCTGAACAGTAACTAATAGCTCTGGAAAAAGTAACTTCCCAAGCTGGACATGTAAAGAGCTTTGCGCCTGCATTTAATAGACTGGAAAATTCCAGCACAAAGGAGGGGAATGAATAGGAGGAAAAGAAAAAAAGCAATTAAACCAGAGATTTAAAAACATGACCCACTTATTTTTAACAAGGTTAGTAGCACAGAGGTTGGAAGAAAGAGCCGGAAGGCATTTCTTGCTGAATCAATGTCCTTTTTTGTACTTGGTCGAAAACATGTGTCAACAGATTGCTTCCAGCACTGTTAAATTTATGCCATTGGGTTAGCCATGGGGTGAAACCCGCAAAGATCCTTGTTTTGAATATATGGTTCAGTGCTCATCTCTGCTTACAGCCAAAGAGCCAGTGCTGTCTGTGTCTACAGACATTTGTGTGGCCACGTGGCAGGCATGACTAGACCCGTGGTTCCCGAAGTGGAGCACTTCAATTCCCAGAAGCCTAACTCAGTACATTGGCTGCTCAGTGCTTTGGGGAACTGACTTAGGCTTCTGGGAATTGAAATCCAAAAAGCAAAGGCTGGGAAGCGCTGGTCTAGATGCTGGAGTGCATGGAACACTATTACCTTTCCCGCTGAAGCGGTACCTATTTATCTACTTGCAATTTCTTGCTTCAGAACTGCTAGGTTGGCAGGAGCTGGGACAAACACAGGTCCTCACTCAGTTGTGCTGCACTCAAACTGCTCACGTGCTAACTTTCCAGTCATTAAGTTTAGCGTCTTAACCACTAACCCATCCTTAGTTGCTTGCACGAGCAATCTGCTTTAACAACAGGGTTTAGCAAAGTGTGGGCAATTAAAGGACAATTAGCTTTTTTAGAACCTACATCGCTGGTAAAGATGGTAAGTTTTACATTCTCTTGATGCAGATGATGATGGTTTGAACTGTTTTGGGACAGACAATAAGGGCTACATGATTTGGCGATGCCCTTTACAATTTGTTGAGGTTACAATTGGTTGTAGACCTTGTCAAACATCCGTTGGCCTATAATCTTCCCTCCACCCCTGATTTTACGGTACCTCCTGAGCAAAACTTTGCAACATTGACCAACATTCATCAGAGTTTGAATCATCTGATTCAGGCTGCCAGACGATAAAAAGATTTATGGCTGCAGAGGTTAATTCCACATTAAATTGCTAATAGTGTTTCAAGGTTACTTTTGCCTAGGAAACCCTGCAGATTCTGTATAATTCTGTATAATTAGTGGAGGCAACAATGGGACCAGGGAGAAGGAAATATAACAACCAGAATATCTGTACTTTTCCTTTTCTTATTCCGTTGGCATTTATATTCTTAGTGGTTAAGATGCTGAACTTCAAAACTGGAAGGTTGGCAGTTTGGCAGTTCGAGACCCGAGTGCTGCATGAAGGAGTGAGCTTCTGTTGTCTGTCCCAGCTCCTGCCAACCTAGCAGTTCAAAAGCAAGAAATTACAAGTAGATAAATAGGCAACACTTTGGTGGGAAGGTAACAGCGTTCCATGACCATGGAAACATCTGCAGATGCAGACAGTGTTGGCTCTTGGACTATAAACGGAGATGAGCACCAAACCCTAGAGTTGGATACAATTGGCTTTTGAGCAAGCGTGACCGTTACCTTTACCTTTACTAAATAATCATATTTATATACATTTTACATTTCTGCTTTCTCCCACTTGATTAGTCATGATTCAGATCCATGAGACAGAATGGGGAAAAGGAAAAGGGGAAGAAAGTCTACATTGTTGCCATCCTCAGAGTTTATTCTGCCTGAGGCCAAGTGAAGGGTGGCACACCCTGGAATTTAACTGAGGACTTTGTGCAGTGATAGTTTGGACATGGTCTCTTGGCTGCAAGGCAGCGCAGAGGATGGGCTAGATTTTGTCATGAAGCAGATCCATGGGACAGGACGGGGGGGGGGGGGGATCTGCATTGTTGCCATCCTCAGAATGTTTGCTGCCTGAGGCCAAAGAAAAAGGGAGGGGACACTCCCCATTCTGCATTTGTTTAAGTTTGGGTGCCTTGTTTTAAGGCAGAAAATCCCCCAAGTCATAATTCTTGAGTCAAATGCATACAAAATATGCATTTGTTTCCCTTCATGAGCCAGTGACTAGGTTGCCCTTGCTCGAAAGCCAGTCGTATCTGACTCTAGGGTTCAGTGTCCATCTCTGTTTCAAAGCCGACAAGCCTGCGCTGTCTGCTTCTGCAGACATTTCCATGGTCATGTGGCAGGCATGACTAGACACTAGCATGGAATGCTGTTTACCGTCCCACCAAAGTGGTCCCTATTTATCGACTTGCAATTTCTTGCTTTCGAACTCCTAGGTTGGCAGTAGCTGGGACAGAAACGGGAGCTCACTCCGTTGTGCAGGACTCGGGTCTCGAACTGTTTACCTGCTGACCTTCCAGTCATCAAGTTCTGTGTCTTAACCACTAAGCCACTGCCGTCCCTGGAGGCAGTGACTATTCTCTGCCTAATGAATAGTCTGACCTTTCCCTGCAGAAAGCATCAGACACCTCATTCACCAAGCAGGCAATTCATGCATAGAGGCTTTTGAGCAAAAGAGATGCTAAAGAACAGTTTTAGCAGCATTAATTATCTCTTTAATTCCCCTTCCTTCTAAACTAATGGAATCAATCAAGGGTTTTAATAATGTAATTCCTGGGGCAGGATAGTGATTGCCACTATCCTAATTGTACAAATCTGAAGATTGGGTGTTCAGCAACCAACCCAAAATCTTTCTTTCTCAATGCACCCAAAAGAAACCTTTCAGAAATAATCCCTTTTTAAAAGACAAATGTTTTAAAGCAAACTTTAGATACCTCTGCTGATCACCCCTAGGTGAAGAGATCTGTTATCTTCTATGTAAATGAGCCTGGAGAAAAATTATGGGACTTTTTCCAGGATGCCAAGGGTGACTTTGAGGTCTAATTTGCTCTGTGATCTGAGTGAGGTGATGACAAGGCTTTCAAGTTTTACTGTTTGTGGCATGAAGGAGAAAGTCAGAAAGGGGGTTCTAAAGTCAGATCTTGATATTGTTTTGATTGCCTTTGATGAAGGTCCTACTCAGGTCTCATATAAAACAATGGGGGAGAAAGTTGTTCAGCAGAAGGGGCTAAGCCAGTGGGAAAACCGACATCAGCAGGGCAGTGGTCCGCTCCGAGTTTTGGTCCAAACATTACTGTTGCCCATCCAAGGTGATAATTTGGTTTCCGATTAGGAAAAAAAATACAATAACAATGGAGGAGAAAAGGCAGTAAGAACCAGTGATTTGTTCATGAGCTCAATTAACTAAAACAGGATTGTGTGATTCTCTCAATGGGCCCAGACATGCCATAGGGTCATAAAATCATCCAGAGGTTCCTTGCTATTATATTATGCAACAGGAAAGAAAATGAAAAATCATCTCATGATACTGAAAGACAGAATGATGGATGCAAGTTGTCTCTCCTTGTTCTTAAACTGTATAAAGGGCTGCAAATTTTAACTGGTGCGTTGATGTTCAGATGAAACATGAAGCCTTGAGTGGTGCCTGCAGTTTCTGTGAAATACGGTACCAAGATTTCTCACTCTGTGAATGAGTCCAATGTCAGTGACATGGTGAATCCACTCCAGGGTTTGAGGACTTTCCCCTACATTTCAAAGCATCCATTCAAGATGCAGAACCTAAGGTCTTGGATTTATCACCTTGGATGAGCAGCAGTAACCTTCGGACCAAAACTTGAAGCAGATTCACTGCCCTGCTAAGCTTGGTGTTCCTACTGGCTCTTCCCCTTCTGCTGAAAGAGATAGCCTAGAAATCTAGATTTATTTATTTTTTACTATCTACTGTAACTGGTGATGTCCTAGTTTAGGAAACCATGGTTTGCTTAAACTAGGAGTTGGCAAAACGGAGCTTTTGCAAGATACACAAACCCCGAAAGTGGGTTCCAGGATGAAACTATTGGGTCTGCTAACTAACTGTACTATCAAAAGCAAGTAAAAGAAAGAAAGCCAGTCTTTCTGATCTTTACCAAACAAACAAAATGCAGTACTTATCGTTGAATGACTAAACTGGAAGAAAATACACTGCCCTGCAGACTGGCAGGATTTTGTGGTGCCAAAGAAACTTTGGAACCTGAATGTGTTGAATTGTTGCCCCCTACCAGATACAGGGGGACTGCAGTGGCTCAAGTGGATAAGATGCTGACTGGAAGGCAGAAGGCCAGCAGTTCGATTCCCGAGTACTGCAGGAGAGAATGAGCTCCCGTCTCTGACCCAGCTCCTGCCAACCTAGCAGTTCAAAAGCAAGAAATTGCAATAGATAAATAGGGACCACTTTGGTGGGAAGGTAAACAGCGTTCCGTGCACTCTGGTGTCTAGTCATGCCTGCCACATGACCACAGAAACATCTGCAGGAGCAGACAGCGCTGGCTCTTCAGCTATGAAACAGAGATGAGCACTGAACCCTAGAGTTGGATACAACTGGCTTTCGAGCAAAGGTGACCTTTACCTTACCACATAAAGGACTGCGGTGGCTTAGTGGCTAAGATGCTAAACTTGATGACTGGAAGGTCAGCAGTTTGAGACCAGAGTACTACGTGACGGAATCTGTCCTGTCATCTGTCCCAGCTCCTGCCTACCTAGCAGTTTGAAAGCAAGAAATTTCAAGTAGATAAATAGGTACTCTGGCAGGAAAAGGTAATGATGTTCTATTCTCAGCGGCGTTTAGTCCTGCCTGCCACATGACCATGGAAACATCTGCAGATGCAGACAGAGCTGGCTCTTTAGCTGTAAACGGAGATGAAGACCACTCCCTAGAATCAAACATGGCTTGCTTTCAAGCAATTGAGACCTTGACTTTTATCACACACACACACACACACACCCCACATGCACAGACACACATACAGGATCTACTGCAGAAAGATGTGTGCCCATGGTTCGATCAATGCTTAGGGGAAATGTCTGGGTTTTCCATCAACATCTATAAGCTAGGACCTTTGCAAACCTTGTGTTCCTGGAAATCTGCTTTTGCCTCCTATAAATGTGCCTGTTTTTGCTGTGTAAGAGATTTGTAGCCGCACACAAGAAGATAATATTGATTTACCTTGCACATGGCAGATTTACCTTGCGCCTGTTCTTTTCTCCTTGGGCCCTTAAATAGATGAAATAAACTCTTACTGAAAAGCCACTTCCATGGTGTCATTTGAGCAGATCTTGCTCTGTGTCCAGTGGGATTTGGTCTCAAGCAGTAATTCCCAATGTGGGGCCCAGGCCCCATGGGGGGTTCAACTCCCAGAAGCCTAAGTTAGAACACTGGCTGGTCAGTGCTTTGGGAAATTGACTTAGGCTTCTTAGTCCCAAAACCAAGGTTGGGAAACACTGGTCTAAAGTAAGTATACCTGTATATAAAGAAAGAAAGAATACTTTTCTCATTCCACCCCTTCTTAGACAAACTAGAACTATTCTTGAATTTAATGACCCATTGCTGAATCCTGGCAGCAACATAAAAAAAAATCCAACTGTCCCATTGTGGCCTATATCCATCATGTTCTGAGGATGGTGATTATATTGGTTTAAATAAATCCCAGTCGTTCCACTGAATCAAGCCATAATGAGTCCATGTTGCTATAAATTCTCTTGGCCATTATGGTTTACTTTCCTAGTTTTACCATTTGAAAATAATTCTAAAGTTGCTTTAAAACCAAGAGGAGGTGGAAAAACAGGACATGGGGAAAGGAATCATGCAGCATCTTACAAAATTCATCTGCCACCTCGAAATCCCAGGCCAAATGAAACTAACCACAGGCGCGCATTGTCAACTAAAAAATTCTTCTCAAATGGTCCACTCTTTAATTATGGATTACTTGAAATCACAACTGCCTCTTTTTCTGCTGCCAAATTCTTTCTTTCTTTCTCTCTCTGTGATCTATCTCCCTCCTGATATATTGAGAACAAACAAATGCAATAAGAATCCAACATAACAATAACAACATACCCCCCCCCCCAAAATAATCTTGTGAAACATTCATACAGAAGGAAAGCTTGGCTTTTTCTGTCTCCACCTAGCTGATGGCTTTCACCATTTCCAACACACCTTATAGGTGAGCCAAGCTGAGCCGGCTAGGAAGCGTCTTTCTCCCCTCTTAGGAAACAACTAGAAAATGCACACTTACCAACCTATCAGAGCTTGTTCAGTCCAGCTGTACAGAGTAGCGATTCCCTCCTCTGTGATGAGCAGGTGCGATGCATCGTCTTTGAGCATCCTTGCATAGCGGTGAAATTCCTTCGACTTGTTCCTGAAAGCCCCCAAAGAGCCTCCGAGAGATTCCCTGGTGCTCTGACAGTCATCCAGGTCTGGAATCTGCCTCGATCTCTCTCTCTTTTGCAAAGTCTTTCCCAGCTGCTACTAAGCAGCCATGGGGAATTCTCCTCCCTGCAACATCAGAATCACACGCTGCATTGCTTTGTACTGTGGCATGAGGAAAAGCTTGCGTTTAGGTCAAGACAGCGGGTCCCCTGCTCTTTCTAACCAGCACATCTATTTCACTGTAGACTCTGTGTTGTAGATCCTGGTTGCAACCTTTTTTTCATCCTAGCCACAAGCTCTGGTGCCTGCTTAATCTGAACCTGAGGACTGGAAGGTCAGCAGGTCAGCAGTTCGAGACCCAAGGGCTGCACAGTGGAGTGAGCTCCCGTCTTCTACCCCAGCTCCTGCCAGCCTAGCAATTCAAAAGCAAGAAATTGCAAGTAGATAAATAAGAACATAAGAACATAAGAACAGCCTTGCTGGAACAGGCCACAGGAGCCCATCCAGTCCAGCATTCTGTCTCACACAGTGGCTCACCATTGGCTTCAGGGTATTATTCCCAAGCAGATGCTTTCACCTGCTTAGGATTCCCTGGAAATGATATTGAGAGATATCCTGCCTATCTCTCCAACCCGGAGGTTGTCCTTAAGTATCCATAATTATAGCCATTGATACTCTTGTCCTCCATGAACTTGTCTAATCCTTTCTTAAAGCTGTCAAGACTGACAGCTGTCACCACTTCTTCTGGCAGGGAGTTCCATAGACCAGTAATCCTCTGGGTGAAAAAGTACTTTCTCTTATTTGTTTGAGAACTAGTACCCAAAAGTTCTAGTTCTAGTGTTATGCGATAGGGAAAACAGTTTTTCCTTATCTACTTTGTCCACACTTTGGTACCTATTTGGTACCATGGGCTCCAATGTCTAGTCCTGCTTGCCACATGACCAGGGAAACTTCTGCAGACAGAGGCAGCATAGCTCTTCGGCTTTGAAAGAGTTGATGCAACTGGCTTTCAAGCAAGGGAAACTTTACCTTTACTGTCAAGCTGTTTTAGACTGCATTAACAGAAGTCTCCAACACCTGTGAGGTACTACTAGTACCCCTCTATTCAGCACTCTCCTGCCAACCTAGCAGTTTGAAAGCAAGAAATTGCAAGTCGATAAATAGGGGCCACTTTGATGGGAAGGTAAACAGTGTCCCGTGCACTCGGGTGTCTAGTCATGCTTGCCACATGTCCTCGGAAATGTCTGCAAACGCAAACAGCGCTGGCTCTTTGGCTATAAACAAAGATCGACACTGAACCATACAGTCGGATATGTCTGGCTTTCGAGAAAGGGTGACCTTTACCTTTACCTAGTGCCAAATAGGTCCGAGAGAGGATATGATAGCACTCTTCAAATACCTGGAAAATGGTCATAAAGAGGAAGGGAAAGATCTGTTCTCCATCATCCACGAATGCAAGGGGCAGTAATAACAGACTGAAACTACAGGATATAGGCTGAATATTAGGAAAAAACCTCTTTATGGTTAGAGAAGTATGACAGTGGAGCCCACTGCCTCGAGAGGTGGTGATCACTCCGATGTTGGAAGCCTTCAAGACAGAATTGGAACACCATCTCTCAGATTTGGATTCCTGAAAGGCCCCTTTCCAACTTAGTGATTCTATGATTCTATATCTCTTGCATTGTATTTTTTAAAAAAATCATCCTATGACAGGGGGTTCCCAATTTTTCAAGCCAGGGGCCGGGCCATGCTCTCTCAGTCACCTTTGAGGGCCACATGGCCATTTTGCCCTGCTTGCACAAGGGGGTGGTGATGGTGGTGGCCATTTTTCCTAACAGCTTCAAAGGGGGTGGTCATTTTGTTTCTCAAATGCCCTTGGGAGGGGTGTGGGGCCCACATGAAATGGTGCCATGGGCCAGATCCGTCCCATGGGCCTTAGGTTGGGGAACCCTGTCCTATGAGTTTACCCTGGCCTCCTGAAACCAAGGTCACATAAAATATATTGGGTAGCACCCAACAGTTCTTTTTAAATTACTGGTAAGAGTCTTTTCAGATTGATAACAACCACCAGCCACCAAGAGGCTAGAGAGTTTAAGTGCTTTCTTGAGATGGAATAAGGGTTTGTTGTTCTGACAAAGCGGGCCTGGCGTCGATGAGGAAATATAGCCTGCCATGCCAATTTGCATCTTAATGACTAGCCCGATTGAGATGGCTCATCCAGCAAATGAAAGATTGGAACTCCAACCTATAGACTGTCGACTTCAGCAAAACCGCAGCCTACGAAATGTCTGCCTTTGTTCTACTTCTGCACCGCTGTTGGACCATGAATTATGTGGCATTCCCCCAAAAGACAGGATTTTGAGGTTTGCTTTGAAAGCATCGACCTTTGCTTGGAAAAAGGTGACCACAGTGGGTTCAACACCTTCTCCCACAGTCACCTACCGTCATCAATATAGCAAAAAGGGGCTGCCGTGGCTCAGTGGTTAAGAAGCTCACCTTGTTAGCTGGAAGGCTGGCAAGTTGGCAGTTGGAGACTCAGGTACTGCATGACAGATTGAGCTCCCGTCTCTGTCCCAGCTCTTGGGGACATGAAAAGAGCCTCATTTGGGCGTCCCCTGAGTGGAGTTTCACCTGCAAAAATCCTTTTAACCCAGAATAATTTCTGACACGAAATTATAATTATCACTATAGCTATTCTGATTCTGAATGCAACTACATTACATAAGTTCTTTAAGATTCGTCCGACATGGCTCAACTCATCAAATAATGTATCTGGAAAGAGTCTATATGCTTGTTTGGTGTAACCCCATTTCCCACTCTTGTTGTTGTTGTTGTTCAGTTGCACAGTTGATTCCAACCCTTTGTGACCCCATGGACCATTTTCCTCCAGGCCCCTCTGTCCTCCACCATCCTCCTCAGCCCTCCCTGTTCTGTGCCCATTGTGTCCACAATACCATCTATCCATCTCATCTTTGGACGCCCCCTTCTTCTCTTGCCCTCCACCTTTCCCAGCATCAAGGCCTTCTCAAGTGATGCCATTTTGAAACAGTTTCTGTTTTTACAGGACTGAAGTTTACGAGTGTTTTGTGCTGCATCATTTCTTGTTCTTTACTCATTTGCATTAGCTCTGCTTTGTCTGTCACCCTCTCGATCTGAAAAAGAGTCACATGTCGATTGGGGGCGGCTATACAAATTGAATGAATGAATGAATAAATAAATAAATAAACCTGGCCAAACTTTTTTATGTCTACTGAGCCTGCAAATGATGCATTCTTTTGATGCATTCTTTGATGCGGAGCACCAGGTGAGAAACAGATGTGTTAATAATGCCAGTGCATTAAAACTCCGTAAAACGAAGGAAAAGTGCAGGCACCCTCGGTTGACAGTTCTTTCTGGTCGAGTTACAACAAACACGTTACTGTTCCTTTCCTTTTCTTCTAGTAACTGAGTGGTGGTGGAGGAGGAAAGGAACGGTCCAGTCTTCGGAGAGGATCACAACAAACTCAGCCACCTGAGCCCACCTGTGCGTGCTTGTGTGTAAGTGTGGCTTGCTTTTAAAGCATCGGCCTTTTCTTGTAAAAAGGTGAGACAGAAAGATAATGTGTGCAAAGAGAACACCTGCGTGCGTGTAAGAAAGAAAGGTTGCGATATAGTGTGTGCAAGTGTTAGAAAGTGATGAGGGTATGTGTGTAGTAAGAAATCGGAGCTATAGGGTGGGGGGGAGGGCGATCGGGTTGTGTGTATGAACAATTGTGCTGCGAAGAGAAATAGAGATGTACCGTTTGTATGTGTAAGAAAAACGAGGGGTGTGTGTAAGAAGAAATTGGAGCGTGCATGTGAGAGGGAAAGTGATCGAGGTGTGTGTGTGTGAGAGAGAGATTGTGAGTGCAAATAGAGAGAAATATAGTGTTTGTATGTGTAAGAAACCAGAGCTATACGGCCGTGTGAGGGGGGGGGGAGAGATCGGGTTGTGTGCGTGTTGTGTGTGTGTGAGAGAGAGAGAGAGAAAGATTGTGTGTGCAAAGAAAGTGTGTGTCTGTGTAAAAAAACTGAGATGTGTGTAAGAAATCGGAGCTGTAGGGGCGTGTGAAAGGGGAGGGAGATCGGTGTGTGAGTGTGTCGCGAGCAAACAAGGGGAGAGGAGGAGGGTTTCTAGGCGGAGGGAGGGGCTGGGGGAATCTTTGAAATGAATACACTGCACACACACACACACACACACACACATTTTGAGGAGGGGGAACGATTTTCAGGATCGGGACCCCAGGAGGAAGGAGGAGGGGGAGCCCCTTGAGCCGACGCCTCCCTTTGTGTGGCTGCCCGGGTGAGGAAGAAGAGGAGGAGGAAGAGGAGGAGGAGGAGGAGGAGGAGGGAGGGAGGGGGCAGGCCTGGCCCTCCCCCTTCTCCCCCCCTCCCCCTGCCTTCTCCCGGAGACAAGATGGCCACGCCGGCGGCGGCGGTGGTGAACCCACCCGGTGAGTAGGAGCCACCGGGATGCAAAGCTCCCCCCCATCATCATCATCATCATCATCATCATCATCATCATCATCCCTTCCCTCCCTCTTTGAGGAGGGGGCACCCCCCCACCAAATCGTAGCCCTAGGGAGAGAGATAGAGAACGAACACACACAGACAAAACACACACACACACACAACATACATACAACACACATCCCCCCCATCCCCACCGCTTTGCCCCCCTTCCTCCTCCCTCAGATGTGCCCATTGGGATGGGGGGGCGTGGGGGCTCCAGATCCAGCATCTGTACATGGGCAGAGAAAGAACGAAATTGGAGGGGGGGTGTTTGAGGGGGTCCCCCAAATAATTTGTCCCAGGATACATTTATCCCAGGGGTTGTGGTTTTTTGGGTGGGTGGGTGGATTAAAATTGCCACAGTGGTCCGTGTTTCTGGCTTGTTTGCAGTGCCCATTTGGGAATAATTGTATGATGGGAAGGCATTTGCTCTGCTGGGGGGGGGACCCCCCACCCTTTTTTGTGTGGTCACAACAGCCTTGCAGGGTGGGTGAAGGTGGAGAGGTAGCCCCCCCTTTTTTGATCCTATCATTATGGTAGATACAGGCTGGGATTCTCCATAAAGATTGCAGTTGTGTGAATGGAGTATTGGCCAAGCAGAAAGCCAATTGTGTGTGTGTGTGTGTGTGTTAATCGGGGGTGTGTTCATTCATTAGTGCTCACTTGTGATGTGGGGTGATAGTCTGTCTTTTCCTCGGGTGGCTTCAAAGTGGAGGGGCATTTCCCCCTTTTGCCTCCCTAACACCCCTGCAGAGTTGTCTGCAGGGCCAGAGCGCATCCTAGACATGGCAGGTGAGAGGGGCTGAGCTAGACCTTGGATGGAGGGTCATGTTGGCAGGTGGCAGGGCCTGTTTCCTGACCTCAGCATCTCTCAAAAGGGCTGGGAAAGGATCCTGCCTGAAACTCTGGACAGCTGTTTGAGCTGCCTGTCCGAGCCAGAAACATTGGGTTGGATGGAGAAAGAGCTTTGTTCAGTAGAAGGCTGTTTCGTGTCTTCCTATAGAGCAAGGGTAGGCCCATGGGTCAGATCTGGCCCACAGTGCATATAATCTAGCCCCTGCCCTTGCTCCAGCTGCCACCACTGCTGCCCCACCCCCCAAATTGGGAGCGGACTTGTTTACGGCTGTCGTAAATGGCACGGGACCACCAGTCCAGCCCCCTCAACTGTCTGAGGGAGCGTGACTCGGACCCCGACTTAAAAAGGTTGGTAACCCCCTGCTATAGAGAGAAATGTGTTGGATTGGATCAGACCCTGAGTTTGATGCTACGGTAGGGACTGAAGCCTAAATCAACCCAACTGTCTAACCCTGGGGTTCTCAACCTTTTCATGCCGCGGGCCGGGTCACACTCCTTCAGACCGCATCAGGGGCCAGAGTGCCCTGCTTGCCACATATGGTGTAGCAGAGGTGGGCCCCATGACATGGTGTCGCGGTGGACTGCATCTGGCCCCCAGGCCATAGGTTGAGAACCCCGGTCTAACCCCTACTAGGCATACTGCTTGCTATGTGTTGAGTCTGCTTTCCCTTGACCAGTGCTTTGGGTTCTGCCTGATCCTAGATTTTCTGCACTCAAAGCAGGTGGACTGTCAAACAGAGACAGAATATCCCTTCCTAATCCTGGTTTCCACCTGATGAAAGAATCCAAGCCTTTTCTCATGCCTTTCATAGCATCTTTAATGCATCCAGGGATTAACAAGGGTAGATTTGGGGGGGGGGGAGAGGAGGATATTGCCCCTTGTTGACATTTGCCAGTCAGCTCTGCATGAAATGAACAGGAGTTGTGAAGGGTAAAAATGCTAGCAGCCTGGTCTCTATTTTATTTTCAGCATGATTTCCCTCCAAAAAAAAAAAAAAGGTTTAACAAATGCTTGTTGTGTGTCATGAAGTCATTTTTGACTTAGATAAAGGTCGCCCTTCCTCAAAAGCCAGTCATATCCGACTCTACGGTTCGGCGCTCCTCTCTCTTTATAGCCAAAGAGCCATTGCTGTCTGCCTCTGCAGATGTTTCTGTGGACACGTGGCAGGCATGACTAGACAACGGAGTGCACGGAATGCTGTTTACTTTCCCACCGAAGTGGTCCCTATTTATCAACTTGCAATCTCTTGCTTTCGAACTGCTAGGTTGGCAGGAGCTGGGACAAAGACAGGAGTTCATTCCATCCTGCAGTACTCGGGAATCCTGCTGACCTGCTGACCTTCCATTGCAGCCCCTCTAGCTTTGACTTAGGGTGACCTTAGTAGAGTTTCTCAAGGTCTGTCAGATGTTCAAGGAGGAGTCTGCTGTTTCCATATCTGACTGGGGTTTGAACTGGGGGTTTCTCAGCCCTAATAATCTGACCCAGCTAGCCATTATTGCCACATTGCAGGGGGACAAATTAAGCCTCCTGGACCCTCTTTTGGAACATTGAAAGATTTCCCCAAGATATCATGACACCAGCTTGGGGCAGCAAAATGTTAGCCACTTGTGTCCCACAGGCTCAAGGTCTTCCCTTCTTCTGCCACCATTTCCCGGGTCAACAAGTTCATGTATTTTTCAGAATGGCAACAATTTGTCTGACATGGGTTGACTCATCGAATCATTTAGCTAGAAAGAGTCTATATTAAGGTTGTTTAGTCTAAATCCTTCTGAATGTGGAGAGATACAGAATCCAGATCATCTGCTGGTTATTACTATCAACATGTACTGGTGGGGACTTGAGGTTGGCCAATGACAAAGCCAAGGAGTTGGCCTCCTTTTGGCAGTTTAAAGTCTGACCTAGACACAGAAGAAGAAGTCTGACCTATTCCTCGATGCAAGAATAAGTTAATATGTATCTGATAGATCTGCGATGGCGAACCTTGGCACTCCAGATGTTCATGGACTTCAATTCCCAGAAGCCCCCGTGAATCTACACGAGTGGGTTTATTGCGATTCATCCCGCCCACACCACCCTCGTCGCTCCTGGAAGCGGAAGTAAAATGCGCCCTACAAAGGAAGGGTTAACCCGGAAGAGTCTTAACCATACCGGGCGTGTTTTACTTTCGCTTCCAGGAGCAGCGAGGGCCACGTGGGCCGGATGAATCGCTGTAAACCCATTTGTGTGGATTCATGGGGGCTTCTGGGGATTGAAGTCCAAGAACATCTGGAGTGCCAAGGTTCTCCATCACGTTGATAGATGTCTGCCTTTCTCTTGAACACCTCCAGTGTTGGTGTGTTTGATTTGATTTGATTGTTTTATTAGACTTGTATGCTGCCCACTCAGCATACGTGACTCAAGGTGGCTCACAGAAATCACAACATATCAAACATTACAGTACAATAAAATATAACAATGCCATAAAATGTAACAATGCAATAAAAAGTAAGTGTAAAGTTCATCTTGACATCTGGAAGGACCAAAGCTAAGGAATATTGGGATAACTTGTCTAAGAACATCTGGAGAGTGGAACTTGTCCACCCATTCTTTAAATCAGTGGTTCCCAATATGGGGTCCATGCCCCACAGGGAGGCTTCAGTTCCAAGAAGCCTAAGTCAGAGCATTGGCTGATCAATGCTTTGGGGAATTGACTTAGGCTTCTGGGAAGTGAAGTCAGACAACCAAAGGTTGGGAAAGATTGATCTAGACGGACAATGAATTTGACCTGATACTCCCATTTGAAAATGTGGATGGGGGTGGTGACCGCAAAGCGACAGAAATGGACTTTCAATGGGAATTGGTGTAACTCTGAACTTCCGGGAACAAAGTAAATTAAAAGATAATAAAACAAGCAGAAGGGAGGAACATTGAAGTACTTGGAGTCACAGATTTTGTAACATGGCTAACTCAGACAAGGCAAACATCATGTGAGGATAGGAGTAAAAAATACAGATAATATCAGTGATTAATAAGGTACATTGTAGATACCCATCGATTAAGAGAGGCATGATACCTTCAGGATGTTATCAGATTTCACCTCCTAACTTCCTTTGCCATTGGCTGTGGTTCCTGGAATTCATGAAAACTGGACATTCAGAAAGCCACATATTTTGCCCTTTCATTTTGTTCTTTCACTTACCGTTATGGTGGCTAATCTCCAGATCCAGAATCTTTACCTGTATCCTTGCATCCTTAAACTCATTCCTAAATTGGACAAACTACTTAAGGTTACTGTGGTTGTGTGTGTGTGTCGGTGTGTGTTTGTGTGCGGACGTTTTTGGTCCCAACCTGCTGTACTGTACTTCATTACCTGGATGCGTAGAGCTGTATTTCTGAAAGGGTGTTCTTAAGGGCTTCTGATGCTTGGAAGGATGAAGGCACTGGCTGGTTTCACAACCCTGTTATGAATCTGCAGAGGTGGAAGTGGATTCTGAAAAAAGGTTTCATAGGACAAAAAGTTTAGCTCCATAAAAAATGATTACAAATGAAATGGCTGGCTCGGAGAGCCGTTTTTAATTGGAAACCTTTAAATCTTGCATGAAAATCAATCGTGGATAATGAAGCCAGTGTCGCCCACTTCTTAACCTCTGATTGTATGCCTGGACTTTTTCTGCAAGGCAAAATTTAGTTGGCCACACTGTGAGTGATAAGTTGGAAGAGACTTGTGGAAAGCGGAATCAACTGTTTTGTTTCCTCATCTGGAAAGTGTGCTAGACTTAAAAACAGAGGTAGACATGGGCAGCCTTCCAGATGGTCTTGAATTACAGCTCCCATCTGCAATAGCTGACATGGATTGTGATAAGGATCATGGGATTTGTAGTTGAGCAACATCAGGTGGGGTGCATGTTTCCTACCCTTGCAGTATATGTGTAAATCTGCAATTTGAGCAGTGGTTTGGAGTTTTGGAGTGTGCTTGTTTGTTATTATGATCCCTGTAACTTCCTTCCGACTAAAAAGTGACCAGGCTCATGCAAGTAATATTTAATGAGTACCTGAAAACAGGCTGCAACTTGTATGTGAGAATTTTTCCCCCCTGAAGCAGGAAAAATGCCATTGGTGTGAATATTTTTTAAGGTGGATCCCAGCTTGCCATGAAGTGACCCACACACTATGATCACGGAGCCATCTCCTGTGACACATATGAAGTGGGACATGCAGGATCTAACACCAGGACTGCAATGGACTGCCACAGCATTGAGGATATGGACAAGGTACGCCTTCACAGCCAGTCCATCTGGCATGACCTCCCCTGCCTCCATGACCATTGGGAATCAGCTCATTTTGCTGTTGGGTCAATATGATGGTTTTCAGTGGCATTTCCTCCACTGAGGGTGACCATCACCCCACCTACAGGTGCTCATCCGCCCATAGCTGTTGGCCCCTTTAGGGAGTCAGGTTATTTACCGTTGCCCAACACTTGGTGTTGAGTCACTGGCTGTATGGTTTACTCCATTAAAACAGCAGAAATAATAATAATAATAATAATAATAATAATAATAATAATAATAATAATAATAATAATAATAATAATAATAATAATAATAATAATAATAATAATAATAATAGATGAACTGAAATGTATTATTAGTATTTAGGGGGAAAATTAAGAAGGAAATAGTGTGCATGGAATGTATTCTAGTGTATGACTACTCACAAGTAGATCTTACTCCCAGGTCATGTAGATTTACTACTTTCTATTGAATTCATATATTTTGTAAAAGCAAGTCCAGCTGAAATCAGTGGGTTTTATTGTGAAACACATATGGCTTTCCCTTGGTTGAAGTGATTTTGTACTGAAACAGTCAAAGCTTTAGAAATATTTCTTTCTTTTAAAAAATAAATAAATTGCTCGCATTATTCACGTTCTAAAAATACCTAGTTATTGTGTGTTGCATTGTTCTAAACAAGAGTTCCCACTTAGTTTGCTTAGAGCAGAGGTTCCCAAACCTTTTCACTCCGCAGGCTGGGCATGTGGTTCATCCTGCCACAAACTCTGCCGTAAATACACCTGTGGCTGTCATAAACGCATTTATGACAGCCGTGGGTGCATTTATGGCAACATTTACGGCAGGCATGGGTGTATTTACGCATGTGCGGTCACTTTGTATGGCTGTCATAAATGCTTCCGCTTCCCGGAGCAGCTACATATTGCTTCCGGGAGCAGCCACATGAAATGGTGTCATGGGCCGAGTCCGGCCCTTGAGCCATAGTTGGGCCACCCTGGCTTAAGAGTTTTTCATTACTTCTTTTTTACTTCTTTTTAATCTTCCCATAACCTTGGGATACTTGTATCAACACACTTTCAAAAAAAAAAAATTCCATTTAAACATTGCTTTAAAAATAGATTACTGCAACTGTTGTACATTACACCATAAAAGCAACACTGTTTCCGCATACAGTTTGTGACTTCTTTGGAGTGTAACTTTGTTACAGCTTCATTACCAAGAATTAAAAAAAAGTAACTATTTGAGAGCGGGTTTCCTTCATCAGATTTCCATAACTGTCCTTTCCATTAATCCAGAGATTTTCAACCTGCGGTCCATGGGCCAGATGCAGCCCACATCACCATTTCATGAGGCCCCCACTGCCTTCACTACACCAGAAAGTGCCATGTGGTGGAGGAAGGGCAACATGGCTGTCCGGCCCCTGAAGCTGTCTGAGGCAGCATGACCCAATGGCCCCCCGGTTTAAGAAGGTTGAGAACTCCTGCATCAATTCATCACCCAGTGAAGTGTATGCAAAGCCATGCATGTGATAAGCAGGGCATTCATGCATTGCTCCAAATTTTCTGTCAATCTAGCTTTTAATTTTAAAACTGTCAGCAATGGCAGAGTATGTGCTAAAGGGCAGCTATTTCTCCTGGCATTGTTGATTCACAGGCTAGAAGATTTACCACTTAGTAGTAGTAGTATAATAAAGGTGGCTCCTATGTTCTTCCCCTCTTGTTTTATTTTTGCTGCTCAGTTGTAACCATGTTTCATTCTTGTTCCAAATGTTCTAGTATCATCATTTTATGACTCCTTGGGTTTTATGTGTTGCAAAGCTTTGAATTTCTGGTAACATTCCCTTGAGCTGTGCCGTGAAATTACTGAGATGCGCTACAAGTCTCCTAGAATCCACCCCTTTCTCAATAACTGGCGCTCGAAAGTCTCGATAACTCTCTCCAAAACATGTTGTAGGAGAATGTATGTAAAAAGGTTCTTTACTTACAGTTACAGATGTGTGCATGGTGCTTTCTTTAATGCACACGTGCTAGCAACCGACCGAACAGACAAATAGCAGCTAGCAATTGACACCAATCGACAAAAGAGAGAGCAAGAATACAGAGTGGAAAGAGGCTCTCTTTTAACCCAGAGTTGGGAAAGAATGACTGGTTAGTCCTGGATAGAGAGATAGTGGTCCAAGTCCAGCAAATCGCTACTACTACGGGCCTTTTGAGAGGGTGGAATAAAACTCCAATTTATGCATTTGTTTTCACACTTCTTCCTTTGATCCAGAAAGCAATTAACTCCTGTGATAAACCCACATTTCAAACATTTCTCTCCAGTTTTTTTATAGCAGCCTGTGTTTAAGAACCTGCAATTTCATAGCATACAGCGCAACTGCGAATACGGCCATATGACACATGTTGTAAAAGACAATTTTAGGGTATGGAAAAATAGTTTGTCTTAAAGATGGGCATGATAAAGACACTTGCCGATTGTATATACATGTCAACATAGGTTTTCTCATTTTTATTTTCATTTCCACTGCCAGAAACATGCCCCAATGAGGACTTGGGTTTGGCCAATGATAAAACCAAGAAAGTGGCTTCATTTTGGCAGTCCAGGGTTTGATTGGGACATGAAAGAAGATTTTCTTTCCTCCTAGTCATCTATGTATGGCTGCCCAGGGGTTGTCGGAGTGCAATTCCCATCACTCTTAACCTGTGTTAACCACTCATTGGGAATCATGGGGACTGGAATGCAAGAGCGTTTACCATACCCATAAGCAATGCAGTGCAGCTATTTAAATCTGATCCACCTTAGCTTCAAGGATCAACATACAGTGGTAACTCGCTTTATGAAATTAATGCGTTCCCCGGGACATTTCTTATGAAAAATTCATAAAGCAAATTTCCCATAGGAATGCAGTGAATGCAATTTCCCATAAGAATGCATTGAAACCCAACATTCGTAAAGCAAAACGTAGTTTCCCATAGGGATGCATGGAAAACCAATTAATCCGTTCCGAAAAATAGTCATAAAGTGAGTCATTGTTTTCAATGTATTTTCATTCGTAAAGTGAAAATTGCATTAACCAAAGTGTTCATAAAGCAAAGTGCCACTGTAAACAGTTGGTGGCATGCCAGATTCCCGGGGAAATAGGGAAAGTGGTTAAGATTCAAGCTTTTTAATTCAGGAGAGGCTCATAGACTTCCTTCTTTTATCCCATTTTTCATCAGTAGATCTGTCTTTCTCTGTTCTGATTTATTTTCTGCCTGCTTTAAACCTTCCCTGCCTTCGCTAAATCCCTTCTTCCACCTCTCGTCTTGTTTTTCCCCTCCCTTCCATCTTTTATTCCTTCCTTTCTTTCTCCATGTCTCTATCTCCGTCTTTCTGATCACCCCTTCTTCTGGCTCTCTCTCTGGGTTTTGCATCCACAGTACCTGCAGGAAAAAAAAATCTCTTTAAAAACCGCATCACGCACTCTCTGGACTTTCAGCTCAGTTACCGTTGCCGAGATGGTTATGAATGCTGGCTTTGTTCTTCCAACGCCTCCGGGAGTGCTTCAACAGCACTTCAAGGAAGTCTCATTTCGGTTCAGCTGGGAAAGGTTGCCAGTGAGCTTTCTTCTGAGGAAAGGCCAGGCATGTGCAGAAAGAGTAACTGCACTCACATTGAAATGTACGGCACACGTGAGGTTTATATTTGATTCTTGCCACACAATCTGGGCTAGATCTCTGGTTGTGTTTGTGGCAGAGATTTCAAAGACATGGATTTCCCCTATCTTTGCTGTCCTGCAGCCAGAACATTGTGAATTCAATCCTGACTAAGGCTCCAGGTTGACTCAGCCTTCCATCCTTCAAATGAGTTCCCAGCATGTTGGGGGCAAAAATGCTAATTAACTTGTGAACTGCCCAGAGAGTGCATGACGCATTATTTGGAACACAAATGTTTTCTTGTTATCAAGAGACAGTGTAAGTGCAAATGACCTTAAGGAGTAGGAGTAATGCAACAAATTCAGTGGAAAGTCACATTTTTTGGGTGCTGTTTATTGGGAAAAGCCTGTTTTATGGTCCTTTGGGAGTCACAGCCAGGTTTCACCCGGCATCCTGCTCTATTGACAATGTCAAGGGGACGTTCGGAACTATTAAGCTGATGCTAATTTGGGAACACTGCTTGATTGAGAAAGGGAAGGTTGACCTTTCTGGGGCTCATGACTTGAAATAACCTTGCTCTGAAGTGCAAACATGGGTTAGCTTCCCACACTGATGGTGATCTAAGTCACGTTAAGAGTCAACATAGAGGTCAGTAAAGCATCCCATCCTGAATAAGTTTGTTCTTTTCGGAATTGCAATCCTAGAATCAAGAAAAAATATATCCCTGAACCCAACGTGATGGTTATAGTGAATACTGTTTCTTTACTTTTCTAACCCATTTTCTCTGAATGGATATGAGCCTCAGGTATGCCAAGAAGAGCTTTATGACAAGAATAGACTCTCTTGAGAGTAGTAAAAGTAGAGGTTGACCTTGCTTAAAAGCCAGTCATATCCGACTCTAGTGTTCAGTGCCTCATCTCTGTTTACAGCCAAAGAGCCAGCGCTGTCTGCATCTGCAGACATTTTCCATGGTCACATGAAAGGCATGCCTCGACACCAGAGTGCATGGAATGCTGTTTAGCTTTCCCACCAAAGGGGTCCCTATTTATCTACTTGCAATTTCTTGCTTTTGAAATGCTAGGTTGGCAGGAGCTGGGACAGACACGGGAGCTCATTCCATCATGCAGTGCTCAGGTCTCAAACTGCTGACCTGCTGGCCTTCCAGATGTCAAGTTCAGCGTCTTAACCACTAAAGCCGCCGCAGTCCCTCTCTTGAGGGTACACAAGAGCAAATCCAAATTAGAAGATGGAGGAAGGAGTTCACTGGACAAGGAATAACATTAAAGGGAGGAATGGCTGAGGACCTTGACCTCCCCTACGTCACTTGAAGGATCCTGAATAGACTGAGGGTTGGAGTCTGTAAATCAGGGGTTCTCAAACTTTTTAAGCTGTGGGCCGGACTATGGCCCCTCAGACAGCTGAGCGGGCTGGACGGGTGCTTTCCCCCCGCTGTAAACGCTGCCATAAAACAAGTCCGTGGCTACCGTAAACACATCCGGTTCGGGTGGTGTTGACACCAACATGGGTCACATGAAATGGTGCTGTGGGCCAGGGCCGGCCCACGGGCCATTGGTTGCGAACCCCTGCCCTAAATGTAAGTTCAAGTAGGAGCCCCTGGTGGACAACAACACATTTTGTGAATGTGGAGAGAGATTTATTTATTTATCTATTGCATTTCTATACTGCCCATCTGGGTGCCATCCCTCTCTGGGCAGTGAACAAACAGAAAATAAATACAGTAACAACAATACCCACAACAAATCAAAACCCACCACTAACAAATATAGACTAAACTAAACGGCATCAGAGGACATCAAAAGGAATCTCACTGGCTAATCTATTGACAAAGGAACAACGCCCTGAAAGGCCGCCTTGAACAGGAAAGTTTTAAATTGTTTTTTAAAGGTAGTCAGTGATGGAGCCTGGTGCAGCTCCACCGGAAGTGTATTCCACAGTGTTGGTGCCACCACCGAGAAGGCTCTATTTCTGGTTAAAGGCTTTCGAGCCATACTCGGGGTCGGCACCTGGAGCTGCGCCAACTGTGATGTGGGGAGTTGTTCTGTGAGAGAGACGCTCCCACAGATAACAAGGTCCAAAACTGTATAGGGCCTTATATGATACCATTAACACCTTGTATCTGACATGGTAGGCAACACGTATTATTAAATTTTAACAATTTAATATTTTTAAAATATGTTTTAATTAAATTTTAAAATAAAAGACATTCAAAATAAAACAACATTGCATTTCAATAAAGATCAGGCATAACATAAAATACATATAGTATAGTATAATACGTGTTTCCATTTTTATGAATTTACTCTGTAAAGTTTTTGTTGTTCAATTAACATTTTTATTCTATGCCTTTGTCAATGTATACAGTGATGCACTGCAAAATTTTTTACTACCTACTCTGTGGCCGTGGCCAAATCTGTGGGCATGGACAAACATCATGCAGCATTGTGGCATATGGAGGTGGGTGTGGCCACCTGACAGAACCTGCTGCAGTGCATCAGTGTGTGTGTGTGTGTGTGTGTGTGTGTGTGTGTGTGTGTGTGTGTATGTATGTATGTGTGTATGTATGTATGTATGTATATATAATGTTCAGATTACTATATCCAACAATCTAATATTCTCAACTACCCACAGTATTTTCAATTTAATATTTTAATGTCTTTTATCCTATTGTTCTGTAGAGTTTTTAACTGTTGTGTTTTTATATGTGTAAGGCACCCTGAGTCGCCTCGGCAAGAGGGCGGCAGTAAAAATGTGATTAAGTAAATAAATAAATAACCAGTGTAGGCCTGCCAAGGCTAGGGAAATAGGACCAAATTTCTTTAAACCTGTCACCAGCCTGGCTGCTGCATTCTGGACCCGTTGTAATATCTGTATCAGACACACGAGCAGCCCCACATAGAATGCATTACAGTAGTCAATCCGTGCTATTACCAATGAATGGGTCAGTGTTATGAGAGATCGACTGTCCAAATAGGGGTGTAACTGCGCAATGTGCCGAAGCTGGAAAAAGGCAGCTTTGGACGCCGCTGCTATCTGTTGTTCCAGTGAGACCAGTGGGTCCATAATGACCCCCAGATTGTGGACCTGGCCCCTAGGGGTAAGAGTAGTCCCATCCAGAGTAGGGACCAGCCTCCCAGTTGGGCAGACGGCCTGTCAACCATCAAAACCTTTGTCTTGTCAGGGGTCAGTTTCAGCCTGTTAGCTGAATGGAGCTCATTTACTGGTCTGCTGATTACTGCCAGAAACATGCACCGATGCGGATGTAAGTTCATCCAATGACAAAGCCAAGAAGGTGGCTTCATTTTGGCAGTCCAAACTTTGATCTGGATGCCAAGGAAGAAGAAATACCACATAGCCTCCCATGGGCACCAGGTAGTTAACCTGTCTGCTCCTGCCATCCGTTTCTGTATTCACCACATTTCTGGGAAGGAGGCGAAGCTGAGAAAGTCTGTCGGACCCAGGCAGCTAATGAATTTCATGGTGAATCAGAGAACTGAACCCAGTTCTACAGAGTCCTGACCTGGCAACCTGTCTGCTTCATCGGAGCGATGGCTTTGCTAGATGGAGTTTAGATTCAATGCGGAACAATGAGGAATGAAGCAGTTTGAGACAATGCAGCTTGGTGAAACAAAATCCCTTTCTTGAACTCAGTTTTCTCTTTTTCTCATTTTAAATCACATTGAGGGGGAGGGACGTTCTTTGTCATTCTGTTCGTTTCACTCCCCTGGAAGTTGAATTCGGTGTGCAACCCGGTGGTTTTTCACACAGCTCTGTTTTATAATGGCTTTCTTGACAACAAGTGGGTTCTTTGATATGTCATTAATCTCGACTTATTTTTCCCAGGGGTAGTTACAAGAAAGCAATTGCCACATCCATCAGTTTTTGTGATCACCCCCCCCCACCCGCTCTTGAGTGTTTCTCTCTTGCTTTGCATTTGAAAGTTTTATTCCTTCTTTCCCACCCCCACTTCTGTAAACAGAAATAAGAGAGGGGAAACGTCTTCTGTTGGCTTACCGACAAGCACATGGCTGGCTTGTAACATTTGAATGGTAGGAGAACCTCTTAGATCAGGGGTGCGCAAACGTTTTGAGCCATGGGCCGGCCACGTGGTTCAGCAGGCCGCTCACATGGTTCCTCCCACTGGAAGCAGAAGTAAAATGCACCTTGCAATCTGTTTTGCAAAAGGACGAGATAGATTTTAAGCTGCCATTTCCTCTGCTTAAATCAGGGGTGTCCAAACTATGGCCTGTGGGCCAGATCTGGCCCCGATGCCAATTCATCTGGCTCTCACTGTCCTCGTCGCTCCCAGAAACGAAAGTAAAATGGGCCTCATCACTTCTGGGAGTGACAAGGGTGGTGTGGGCCAGATGAATTGGCATCAGGGGCCAGATCTGGCCCACAGGCCATAGTTTAGTCACCCCTGTCTTAGATCAAAACCAAGGAGTTTGACATCACAGAACTTTTTGTCTCCTTCCTTCCTTCTTCCCTCTCTCTTTCCATCTCTTTCTTCCTCCCTCCCTTCTCCATCTCATCTTCCCTCTCTCTTTCCCTCTCTTTCTCCTTCCATCTCTCTCTCTCTCTCTCTTTTGCTTGCTTGCTAGAACACAGTCGCAATTTCCCCCCTGCCAATAAATTGATCAGTATGCGTGGCGTTCCTCGCCGGCTGAATCATGATCCAGAATGAAGGTAAACAGAGCTGGGATGACACTTTCTGAGCAGAATACCAATGCTGCACTATTTCTTCTTCCCGGAGCTTTCCGACATTTATTCTGAATTCCTTTTTGGAGGAAGAAGGCTGGGATATAAAGGCATCTTTGTGAACTTGAGTCCATGAAGGTGGGAGATGTTCGGCAGAAGGGAAGCTATTCCGTGGTTGAAAGGACATTGAATGTGTGTATGCAAAAGAGGAAAAGGGTTTTTGCTATAACCTATCCATTGAATTTAAAGTGTTGTAAAATAACGCTTCAGCACAAGCAGGCAAAGGATTGCAGACACTGTTGTTACCGGGTATGTGTTTATATTTTCATATCGTTGTTCACTGTGTAAACAAGGGCTGACTAATTTTGCAATGATCTTTGAAAGTCAATGTTCTTCATTGTCAGTAGATTCGATTTTAATGAATACAGTGGTGCCTCATTCAACGATTTTAATCCGTTCCATGCAGCTCGTTGTTGTACTAAACAATTGCTATACGATACATGCATTGTATAGCGATTTCCCCTATGGGATGCATCGTACAACTATTTTTTTTTTTTTTGCTAAGTGGTTTTCCCATTGAAAAATTGTCCTGCAATTTTTTTCCATAGGGAAAATTGTTATGTGAGACCCCATTCCCACCCCCAAAACCTAATTGTTATACGATTTCGTCATTATACGGGGCGATTGTTGTATGAGGTTCCACTGTACTTTGTTCCTAGTTTCTAATTTGATGTGCTGTTTTCTTCGTAACTCTTTACAAACCAATTTGTATCATATTGCCAACCTCCTTCACATTTTTTTCTTGTTTAGTAGAGTGGTGGAGGACTATACCATGTTGGGCTTAAGCCACAATACTGTTAAAGTCTGTGGAGTTTTTAAAAGCCATGTTTAGAAACATCTGGGTTCCTCCACACTCTCCTTGGTATTAATATAAAATGAGATGTGTTTGGTGGTTGGTGTTCAGAATATTTAGAAATGATGGATGGATGGATGGATCAACAGACAGTACATAGCCCAGAATAACTGGATGGATGGATGGACAGACAGATGGACGGGTCAACAGACAATGCACAGCCCAGAATAACTGGATGGATGGATTGACAGACAGACAGATGGATGGATCAACAGACAATACATAGCCCAGAATAACTGGATGGATGGATGGATCAACAGACAGTACATAGCCCAGAATAACTGGATGGATGGATGGACAGACAGATGGACGGATCAACAGACGATACATAGCCCAGAATAACTGGATGGATGGATGGATCAACAGACAGTACATAGCCCAGAATAACTGGATGGATGGATGGATGGATGGATCAACAGACAGTACATAGCCCAGAATAATTGGATGGATGGATGGATGGACAGACAGATGGATGGATCAACAGACAGTACATAGCCCAGAATAACTGGATGGATGGATGGATGGACAGACAGATGGACGGATCAACAGACAGTACATAGCCCAGAATAACTGGATGGATGGATGGACAGACAGATGGATGGATCAACAGACAATACATAGCCCAGAATAACTGGATGGATGGATGGACAGACAGATGGATGGATTAACAGACAATACATAGCCCAGAATAACTGGATGGATGGATGGATGGATGGATCAACAGACAGTACATAGCCCAGAATAACTGGATGGATGGATGGACAGACAGATGGACGGATCAACAGACAATACATAGCCCAGAATAACTGGATGGATGGATCAACAGACAGTACATAGCCCAGAATAACTGGATGGATGGATGGACAGACAGATGGACGGATCAACAGACAATACATAGCCCAGAATAACTGGATGGATGGATGGATGGATGGATGGATGGATCAACAGACAGTACATAGCCCGGAATAACTGACTGGTTGGATACAGACAGACATGTATGCATCTGGGGTTTACTTCTATGTTGCAGTCTTATAAATACATGGAAATTTTGTTCAGTTCAGTAGGACTTATTTCCTAATAAACATGTGTCGGATTAGACCCGGTCTAACAGTGGAGAATTCTTATCTTAGTCAAGATCAGAAGCCGATATAAAGCAGGGTATAATTCTGCCTCCTGACAAAGCCTCCTTAATCTGCTGGGACCAGTTTTCAGAGACCTTGAAGGTCTCTCTAGAGAAGTAGCTAAAAACCCTGATGCTACTGTGAAAAACCATGTTGGATTTTGGCTTGTGTTAGAGGGCAGGCATGAGAAGTGAAGGAAAAAAATGCATTTATGAAAATTATCATTATTACAACCATGAAATCAGTCTCTTTGGCTTTGTGCAAGTATGGCTTTAGAGTTAGATTTAAGGAGCAAGGGTATTTTAAAAACAAACCAATGCTCCCAGTTTTAGCCCATTAAGACCAATAATGCATCAGTGGAAAAAATGAATAAAAATATTACTTTGTATACTGAATGGATAGAGTTGGCACCCTGGGTTCCTCCCTCACTTTATTTTTCACAGCAGCCAGGTGAGGTAGATCACCACACCACTTCATGCTTCCATCACACTGGCAGGGTTTTGTAAAAATATAATAATGCTCAACTGTTTTGTTTTGTTTCTATTCCAGAGATGGCATCAGAGATGCCTGGTTCAGTGACACTGCCCGTGGCCCCCATGGCAGCAGGGCAGGTGAGGATGGCAGGATCTATGCCAGGTCGCGGAGGGAAGAGACGATCGGGGTAAGTTGATACATTCACAACTTAATTTTCTTTTCTGTCCTTCAGCTATATGGGGAGACATTCAGCCCTGCTGAAGTTGGCAGATTACACATTCCAGTGGCAAAGAATGCCAGGAGAAGTAGACTTTGCCCACTCCCAAGTTGAGGTGCCAGTCAACTTTCGAGAGTCGTCACACCCATTTGTGTAGCCTGGAAGTAAATAACTGATAATCAGACCCTATTAGGGAGCCCAATGGCTTAGGCGTCAAGATGCTGCACTTGACAACCAGAAAGTCAGTAGGTCAGCAGTTCAAGAACCGAGTGCTGCATGACGGAGTGAGCTCCCATCTTTGCCCCAGCTCCTGCCAACCTAGCAGTTTGTAAGTAAGAAATTGAAAGTAGATAAACAGGTACCACATAAATGGGCAAGGTAACCACATTCCAGTGTCTAGTCGTGCTTGCCACATGTCCACAGAAACGTCTGCAGAGACATATAGGGCTGGCTCTTTAGCTATAAATGGAGATGAACACCCAACCCTAAAGTTGGATAGTAAAGGGGTTTTTTGGTACTCATTTTATTTTTATTTTTAAAATACTTTTTATTATTATTTTACAACATAAATAAACATAAAAATACAAAAAAGAAACATCAACAACAGATACAAATATTTACATACATTACCTACATAGAACAAATCACACGCCAACCCCAATTAGTGAAAAATAATCCACCACCCACCAATACACACAAGTCTCAATGTCATTTTTTAAAAAAATCTGTGTTTAAGACAGGACCACGGGAATATCCTCTTTATGTTGTATGCAAATATACTTGAAGCTGATTGGCTCATTGTCTCTTCCCTTTAATACCCAGTAAAGAGAAGAGACAATGAGCCAATTGGCTTCAAGTATATTTGCATACAACATAAAGAGGATGTTTCCGTGGTCCTGTCTTAAACACAGATTTTAAAAAAATGAAATTGAGGTACACAAGGCTAATACAGTACACAATTAACTGATATAAGTGTAAAAAACAGTTCCATAAAAAATCACCATATTATGAAATTATGTGGGAGCGAGTGAGGAAAGGGACTTAAAATTACAGTATTTATCTCTTTCACTGCAGCTGAGGCTTGCCCATGGGGGTGGCTTGCTGTATTGTTCCCCATGAGGGGCAGCAGTGGTGCTAAGGGGAGTGTCTAGGGGCTGTTTCCTCCCCACCAGGGGGAGCCCAACACTCCTCCTCCCTGGCTCTGTTGTGAGGAGCATACCCCGTGACACCTTGGTTTTACACTGGCCAAAATGGGATACTTGACAGCTATGGACTGGAAGGACAGCAGTTTGAGACCTGAGTGCTGCATGACAGAGTGAGCTACCATCCTCTGACCCAGCTCCTGCCAACTGAGCAGTTTGAAAGCAAGAAATTGCAAGTAGATAAACAGGCATCACTTCAGTAGGAAAGGTAACAGTGTTTTGTGTATGACAGTGTCTAGTCATGCCTGCCACATGACCACAGAAATGTCTGCAGACGCAGCTCTTTGGATGTAAATGGAGATGAGCACTGGCCCCTGGAGTTGGATATGACACTATATATTTATATATGGTTTGTGCAATGGGCTATGCGTGACCAGGACCAGACCAAACACCTTGTCAATTAGCTGTAGCATGTTATACAAACCTTACACAAACAAACAACTCAGCTGCGTGATCCTACAAAACAAATGTAGAAGAAGAAGGCGATCCTTTACACAGACACTGAGAGGATTTTTGGCAGTTGATTTTTGCGCCCTTTGTTTTATTACCAATGAATGAGATGCCCTGAAACCTAAATGGTTTGAGCAGGAGACTTGAAGGCATGATTGTTTTGGAGAGGAAGAACAGCTGATTTTTCTTAGTAGAAATGTTGTGATGATGAAGGCTGGAGTCCTCCATGAAGAGGACATTTAATTTAATTTAATGTAACGTAATATTCAAATTTCTATGCCGCCCACTCAGGCGAACCCGACTCAGGGCGGCTTACGTCAGTTCTAAAGCATATAGGTAAAGGTTTCCCTTGCTCGAAAGCCAGTTGTATCTGACTCTAGGGTTCAATTATCCCACCTCCCCACCCCATCCTATACATAAAAGGGAAAGAGAAGGGCTCCTGATTTCTATCTTAGTGTGAGCCAACAGGCAGGGGCCGTATTTCCATCAGGGCCCCACATCTGCCCTGCCAGTCATGTGTTCAGATCTTTCCTGAAGGGCAGCAATTCCGTCTGCAGCCTTAGTTCCACTGGCAGGAGGTTCCAAAGGACCTGTGCAGACACGGAAAAGGGCCTCCTTCTTGTGCTAAAGAGATGAGCCCCTCTAGCCGATGGCACAGCTAGGGAGCCCCTCCGGTCCGCTCTGGTTGGACGGAAAGACACTCTTGGGGTGATGCGGTCTCTTAGGTATCCTGGCCCACTACCATATAGGGCTTTAAAAGTCAAAACCAGCACCTTGAATTGCACCCGGAGGCAAACTGGTAGCCAGTGCAGCTCCCAGAAGCAGTGGCGAGAAGCGGGCATAGCATCCACACCCCATCACTACCCGAGCAGCCGCATTCTGGACCAGCTGCAGCCTCCAAATGGTCGTCAAGGGCAGCCCCATGTAGAACGCATTACAATAATCCAGTCTGGAGGTGACCCGGTCCAGGAGCAGGCACAACTGGTGAATCACCCGAAGTTGGGTGAAAGTCCTCCTGGCCATAGTCCTGTTCTTCTAGCAGCAGCCGCGAGTCCAGGAGGACCCCCAAGTTGCACACCAGGTCTGTCTGAGGCACAATAGCCCCATCCAGTACCCGGGATAGTGCAGGGGCCCCTATCCATAGCCACTTAGTCTTGCTGGGATTTAGTTGTAGCCCGTTGGCCCACATCCAGACCCCAACGGCCTCCAGGCATCTGGAGAGGACTTTGACAGCATCACTGGGGTCCCCATGGGCCAAGATGTACAACTGAGTGTCATCCGCGTACTCATGGTGCCACACCCCATGGGAACGGATGATAGATTAGATAGATTAAATAAATCTTTATTGTCATTGTCCTGCACAGAACAACGAGATTGGGGGGGAAAAACACTTGTCAACTCAACAAAACCTAAACAAAATACAACTCTCCAAAATTATCAACATATTCCCACCCCACATATACACATTTAACCCCTAAAAAGCTCTAAAACTCTAAGGCTCTAAAACTCTAAAAACTATATACAGAAGCTCCCTCATAGACTGCATTGCACTGCATTCAAAGCCAGAACCACTTTTGGGTAGAAACTATTTCTCACCCAGCAGCTTCATGTAGATGTTAAATAGGAGAGGAGAGAGCACCGAACCCTGAGGCACCCATATTTGAGGAGCCTAGGGCTGGACCTCTCACTCTCCAACCACACCGACTGGGTCTGGCCCTCCAGAAAAGAGGAAAACCAGGACAACACGGTGCCCTGGATCCCCAATCATTTGAGCCGTTCCAGAAGGATACCATGGTTGACAGTATCGAAGGCCGCTGAGAGGTCAAGGAGAGCAAGGACAGACGGACGACCGCTGCTCCGCTCCTGCCAGAGATCATCCATCAGTGTGATCAATGCCATCTCCGTACCATGACCGGGCCTGAATCCTGATTGAAAGGGGTCCATATAATCCGCTTCCTCCAGGACACTCTGCAGCTGGTGTGCCACCGTCTTCTCCAATACCTTTCCTAAAAAGGGAAGGATGGAGACCGGACTGTAGTTGGTAAGGACAGCTGGGTCAAGGGTTTGTTTCTTCAGGAAGGGGGCACCCCAAAGCATTCTGGTTTGAGTGACCTTGGAATAAATCTATATTGACCATGTGTTGGATGAGACTGTTGTTCTCTTACTAGCTAGCTAGACTGACCACTGGAGGTCACTGTTTCTCCACCAGTATACGAGTACAGTACAGTATAAGATGTACCCCCAAAATAAATAAAAAATCAAGGGAGTTGGAAATAATTTAGGATTTGATGAAAGACATGCCATCTGGTTCCTTCCCCTGGAATACAGAAGTGGCAGCATTTGGGAAATTTCCTGGACTATCTTGGCTGTACTGATTGGGAAGTGTAAGTTGTAGTTAGCCATACCTCAACCCTAAGTGACCACAGTGAAGCTACTTTGATGAAGAATCAATGTAAAACAATATGTTGAGACAGGGGTGGAGAAGGGGCAGCCTTTCTGATGCTGCTAGACTACATGACCCATCACTGGTCACTGCTGGCTGTGGATGATGGGATGTGCGGTCCATGCAATATTTGGAATGTCATCTGTTCCACACCCTTGGCCTCTGAGTTCCGGACTGAAAACCTAACACATTCTGGAAAAATCCCTTGTGAATATTATTTAGAATCCCATGGAAATAACAGGCTATTTTGAGATAAGATTTTTTAAAAGGAATCTGGATTTTAATATGTTGGTGGTTCCCGAGAAAAGAAATGTGATGTGTATATCAGAATGTGTTTGTCTTGATAAGAGATGGACACCCTGAGGTTTCTAGATACTTGGGACATTTTATTCATTCATTCATTCATTCATTCAATTTATAGGCCCCCTTCCTCGCCTCGGCAAACCAAGGCGGCTTACATCAAATAACATTTTATAGAAATAAAAACCAGTGTTATAAACTGTTAAAAATTAAGAACTGTAAAAACCCATAACCCCTTAATTAAAACCCCACAGGGCTAAATGATCTTATGAGCTATAGCTAGCATATTTCAAGATGAGGGCTTACAGAAGTTGTACTTCAACATATCAGATGGTCACTCATCATAGAATTGTAGACATGGAAGATCTCAGGTCAGAAGGTCTGACACTTGAACACTTCCTTCAGAACTCTATAGACCAGTGGTGATGAACCTTGACTTTCCAGGTGTTCTTGGAGTTCAGTCCTATAAGCCCTGATCAGCAGGTGTGCTGACTTGGGCTTCTGATAATTAAAGTTCAAGAACATATGGAGTGCCAAGGTTTGCCATCACTGATATAGACCTTCATGGGGTTTTAGGAAAAATCAGAAACTTGTGTTTGGCACAGCTGGTTTTTATTTCCCAAAGGATTAATTCCAGTATGAACCAGCTAAATATGCTGCACCTTTTTCTGAATATCCAAGATTCATCTAGTACAGGGGTCAGCAAACTTCTCCAGGTATTCTTGGACTTCAATTACCAGAAGCCCAAGTCAGCACACCTTCTGCTCAGGTCAAAGAAAATCTGGGAGCCCAAGGGTTGTAGACCCCTGATCTAGTTCAACCCTGTGGTAGTGCAGAAATCTGCAGCTAAACCATCCCTGAGAAATGGACATATGACTTCTGTATAAAAACCTCTGATAGAGGAGACTCCATCCTCTGCTAAACTGATCTGTCATTAATCATGTTAGCAATGGGAACTGCCATCCAAAACATCCTCTCTAGAACAGGGTTCCCAAACCTTTGGGTTTTGGATTTCAATTCCCAGAAGCCTGAGTCAATTCCCCCAAAGCACTGATCAGACAATGTACTGACTTAGGCTTCTGGGAATTGAAGTCCAAAACCCAAAGGTTGGGGAATATTGCTCTAGAACATGAAGAATGCTAAGGATTATGCCATATCAGATAGTAGAAACATCTGATGGTAGATATACAGTAGTCAAGCAATTTGGTGGCGGTGGGATCATGCGAGCAAATCAGATGGTAGATCTAGCCAATAATTTATAAATAGGAGATATGGACCTTTGCTTCTTTCTTAGAGAGTTGTTGGAGAAAATAAAATATAAAGATTCTTGTTTCTCGTAAAGGGTATGTCTGAGGAGGGAACATAAGAACATAAGAACAGCCTTGCTGGATTACAGGCCAAAGGAGCCCATCCAGTCCAGTATTCTGTCTCACAGTGGCTCACCATTTGCTTCAGGATATTATTCCTAAGCAGATGCCCTCACCTGCTTAGGATTCGCTGGAAATGGCATTGAGAGATATCATGCCTATCTCTCCAACCCGGAGGTTGTCCTTAGGTATCCATTATAATTATAGCCATGGATCCCCTTGTCCTCCATGAACTTGTCTAATCCTTTCTTAAAGCTGTCAAGACTGACAGATGTCACCACTTCTTCTGGCATGGAGTTCCATAGACCAGGGATCCTCTGGGTGAAAAAGGACTTTCTCTTATTTGTTTGTTTGAGAACTAGTTTCTCAAACAAATTCTCAAAGGATTTCTTTACGTGAGAGGTGAGGGGGACTCATGATTCTCCAGATGTTGTTGGGTGCTGTTTTGTCCATTCTGGGAGGGACCAATAGTAGTTCATCAACATCTGCCTGGTTTTGATGTTCCAAAGCCATGATTTGCATGATAGTACAGTATCTGTTCCACTGGAAATCAAGGATGGGTAAATAAGGATGTTGATATCATATTAGTTTATTAGTTGAAATATGGAAAGAAAAATAAAGTAAGTAGCAATAGCAAACTTAAAAAAAAACCCAGGGATAATGAACCTGCTAGAAATAAGGCAGCTGTTCTTTAAATCCGATTGCCTGATTTAGAAAATTTAACTTTCCCCCCTCAGAATGGAGTTTGATGATGAAGACGGTGAAGGGCCCAGCAAATTTTCAAGGTAAGTTTTTAAAAAAAAAATAATAATCACCAGACTGAATTTAAAAAATAAAATAAAAGCAGTTTAGCCTGAATTGCTGTGTCAAAACAGTGTTAAAGTTAGGGTCATTGTCAAAGTGAAGAGTCTAGCAATGAAGTGTATGAGTTTTAATATACTGTATCTGTTCTGAACAGAGTGCCATAGGAAAAGGCCGTAGTTCTAAAGAAAAAAGAATATTTCTTCTAATAATTCTTTTGGAATTATGAGAAATGAAAAGAATTTAAGAAAACAGTCTAAAGAAATGTATGCAAAAGAGTTATTGATGATGTTTGTATGTTTCACAACAGAAATTACCCTAAAAGAGTTTTTTCCAACATCTCCCACACTGCGGCAGAGCGCTTTTTCTCAGCATGAAGCTGAAATCTTGAGGTTGTTTATATTAAAATTAAATAAATAAGTATTTTCATACAAATTATCTACTGCAAGATGATTCAGGAGTCTGAAAAATACCCATTTCAGTTTATTTATTTATTTATCAAAATAATATTTAATGTATTGAAAGTGTATCAAGTGATTTAGTACTGCAGTCCTATTTTTAGTATCTTCTTATATCAGAAAATTTATGACTTGCCTTTCCGTTGCCAAGACGGAAGGAGATGGATTGTGTGTCGTGGGATAATTTGTCTTTGTGTTGGAGAAAAACATAGGGCTGAAATATTATATATAGGGCTCCCCAAAGAAAGAAACAACTTACATCAGTCTGCTTGTCCAAAGGGCACACTGTTGGTTTGCAAAATATTCTGGCTGAAAATAGCCTCTCTTTAACTAGGTTTGCACAGGGCTCATTTAATTGACCAAAATCCTGTTGTGCAGTTATGCCAGCAGAAGGGAAGTCTTGTCATTGTAGTGTCAAGTTGCTGCCAATTAAAGAGTCCCTGCTTAGTTTCCTAGTGACCTGCAAAGCCACCTGACTAGTATACGATGAGGGCTCTGAGCAGAGATTAATTAATTACCAATTACCGTATTTTCCGGCGTATAAGACGACTGGGTGTATAAGACGACCCCCAACTTTTCCAGTTAAAATATAGAGTTTGGAATATACTTGTCAGCTGCAGTTAAGTACCTGTCCTATAAGACGACCCCCGACTTTGGCACAGATATTTCGGGGTTAAAAAGTAGTCTTATACGCCAGAAAATACAGTAATCCCCACTCCAATTTTTCTACAGATTTCTGTACATAAATCTAAATTGTCACCTTGACTCTGTAGATCTTACTGGGTCTTTTTATTGGACTAACTGGTGTCGTTTTCTGTTCACAGGTATGATGATCAATTCTTGGGTATTAAGGAAACATACAGAAGGTAGGCATTGAGAGAAAAGTTGAGGGATGATCATCTCCTAAGCAAGAACCTAATATTTCAGTCCTTTGCTTCTTATCTTAGATGGGCTGCTCTTCTTGCTTATTCCTTGGGTGGTCAAGACAATGGGTCAGCCCATATCCTATGTCTCCACATAGGATAATCAAACCATCAGGAAGATGTAATTTTGATTTGATTTTTTTAAAAAAATGAAAATAAAGGCTTGGTGTTGAACAGCATTAGAGCTGGAACACATAGCTAGGAAGAGTTCAAACAGTAGGAATGAGTTCCCTACTAGGTTTTATGGCAAGGGTAGGCAAAATATCCCGTTCTTTCCCAAGCCATTTTCCCCCTTAGAAAATGAGATTCTTCCCCCACCCCCTTTTGAAGGCATCCATGAATGGTAGTTCTGTGTGGGCTCCCCAAGTGTCACTGAAATAAAATAAAATAAAGCTGAGATTGGACCTCCTTTCATTTCCTGTTTAAAAGGCTGCAGTGATGGCCAACCTTGGTGCTCCAGGTGTTCTTGGACTTCATCTCCCAGAAGCCCAAGTCAGTACACCTGCTGATCAGGGCTTCTGGGAATTGAAGTTCAAGAACAGCTGGAGTGCCAAGGTGCGGCATCATTGGGCTAGACAATCAGGATGGAGTTAACCAAACTGCACCACATTTATTCAAGGAGGGTATTGTAGAGTTAGTGTCACCATGAAGAAAAAGGTTTTATTGTAGTAGGTATCCCTCTGAGAGATTTCTTCTTCTTTCGTGTCCCAATCAAACCCTGGACTGCCAAAATGAAGCCACTGTTTTGTCTTTGTCATTGGCCAAACTCAAGTCCTCATCAATGCATGTTTCTGGCAGTAATTGGCAGGTCAGCAAATGAGCCAGATTCTGTATCTCTCCACACTCACACAGTCCTCCAGCAGCCCTCACTTGAGCATGTTGGTCTTGCATTTAGGAACTCCAACCCTCAGCCTATTCAGGGTCTTCCAAGTGACATTGGGGAGGTTGAGTTCCTCAGCCATATCCTCCTTTAATGTTATTCCTTGTCCAGTCAACTCCTTCCTCCATCTTCTAGATATATAATGTATCCAGAGATGGGCCTTAGAATAAGATTTTCTATGTTGGGCAGGTTCTAATGTACTCCCCTAATAAACACAGTTTGTTTATTGCCACTGGGAGCAACGCAGGATGTCACATGTTCAAATGTCCACCTGGAATGTGCCATCTGTCCTCTTATCTCCACCTTCTGGACCATTCCAGCTCATCTCCATGTAGGTTTCTCACTTACACCTTGTTCATCGACTCCTTCAATCAATCAATCAATTTTTAATTTGTACCCTGCCTTTCTCAGTCAAGGCCGACTCAAGGTGGCAAACAACATATTCATACAATATAACAACATAGTAATAATACAAAGGTACAGTAAATTCAAGATATAGTTCAATACAAAGTAAGCATAATATCAAAATACAAAAATACACAGTATAGATATATCATAAAAATATACTAAATATAAGAATAATACAACGAACCCTGCATAGCAAGACCCCCATGTCCGCTGGAAAAAGTCGCAGGAGCTACCACTCCCCCTGGCAACTCTGGGGAAGGAGCACTGCGCTTTGGCTGCGGCAGCAAAGGCGGCCACGGCAGTCCAGTTAGCCCCAGGGAGGCAGCAGCTGCAAGGGCGCCGGCAAAGGACTTCATGCCGGCATCGGCTCCAGTCGGGACCAAAAAGGGGGTTAGTCCCAGAAGCAGCAACAGCAGCGGGGTACCAATCAAACCTTGTCAATATGTCTGGTGCAAAGATCTCACTGCAGAGGGTGGGCTCATTTTCTTTACTGTGGGCTTTGGTTGACCTCTTTATCCTTGAGCGTCTGCTGAAATCCTTGAATGCTGACAGGTGCATTGAGCAGATTCCCCTTGTGTGGATTTATCCCAGATCGTGCCTGTCCACTGATCCTGTATTTGACACGTTCATATGTTCAGGGATGTTCTCATTCTCCATCCATATCTGTCTGTCTTTCTGCCGTCTCCCTTTTCTTCCGTCTTCTCTTTCAGCTACTTGTGAAACCACAATTGATTGTAAAGAAGAGAAGTCGTACAAATCTGCTCCGTGCCAGGGTTGTGCACGATCTGTTGTTTGCACACAATCTGTTGTTTTCTGTAGCAAAAATCTGTGTTGTGTTTCATAAATATGTTCTTAAAACACCCTGGACTGTAAGCGTAATATCAATTTCTCAGTTAAAAAAAGAGTTCACTGAGAAAGAGGGGCTCAGATGAAGTTAGAGACATCATTTGTGGTTGCAATCATGACTCTTACACAGAAGGGATGTGTGACAGGGTTGGTATTTGTAGAATAGTTGAATTCAAAAATCTCAATTTTTTCAGAGTTGGAAACTTTGGTGTTCTCTTTGAAACACTTGGGATCACACCCATTCCTAAAACTTGGGTCCAGAGCAGGAATATGATTTTTTAAAAATAATTAGACCTCAGATAAAACACCCTGCATTTATTTCCTCCCCATTCTCTGCAAAGCTCAGATCATCCTCGGAAGTGGGACGTGATCCCAATTCACAACCTATTTTGTCAATGTAGAGCTCTGCGTGTACTCTGAGACTTGCGTGGAGCTTCCTGGCCTGTAGAGAGCTGCCATCTTCATTTCAGTGGAGGAGGAAGATCTGCCTATACCAATCCATGGGAACGTGGACCTACCTCCTCCACCACTAGTCAAGGCTTTGTGGGCTAGGGAGCTCCATGCATGGTCTTTGGCCAGTAGGACATTAACGGGGAAGGGCCCTCCTTGCCTCAGTTGGGTTTCCCCACCCAACAGAAGCAGGAAGCTGGTCATGCCTTTCCCATTCCATGTGCCCGTACGGCTACCATGGACAAGCCACAAACCCAGTGGGTCCTCCCTGGTCTGTTGTAACGCTTTCCAAGCTCCCCATCTTTTACCGACTGCATCTCTCTTTCTCTCTCGGTTTCCTGCTTCTCACGTGTGCTTAGGGAGAACCATAGTGAGATCGAGAGACGCCGGAGGAACAAGATGACCCAGTACATCACCGAGCTCTCTGACATGGTGCCCACCTGCAGCGCCTTGGCGCGCAAACCCGACAAGTTGACCATCCTCCGCATGGCAGTGTCCCACATGAAGTCTATGCGGGGCACGGGGAACAAATCCACGGATGGAGCCTATAAGCCTTCTTTCCTAACAGAACAGGTGGGTGGCATCATCTGAGGTGGTGGTGGTGGTGGTCATGGTGATGGTGATGGTGATGTCTTTGCTAGGTTGGGGAAGCCCTGCAGAGGAAGAAGATCCTGAAATCCCCCTTCCAGTGGTTGGAGGATTTTACAACGTAAGCAAAAAAACAAAAACAAAACTAGTGCCAGGAAATTCTTTTAAGTTATCAAGAGGCACAATGAGGTTCTCCAACAGGTTTTATTTCATTAGGTTGCAGCCCATACATGAGTATGGCAGAGGCTCAGAAAGGCTCCATTAATGCAAAGGCAAAACCATGCAAGAGAGGCGTATTTTATAGTCTTCTTTTCCAATGTGTTGCTAAACTTCTGCTTTATGAAAAGACAGATGGTTTTCTGTCTTCTTATGGACACCTGGGGATGGTTTCACTTTTTCTATTCCCAGCTGAGTAGGCTGACACAATTCCACAAATATATTCTGCCTTATATTTAATTCAGCTATATAGAGAGGCTTGTATATGAGCATTGCTTTTACCAGTAAGAATTAGGCAATGATGTCGGCTGAAAATATTCTAAAAATGTTCACTACATAATCTTGAAATACATAATACTGTATATCTGTATTTCAATGGCACATTACCACAACTGGCCACTAGAGGCCACTGTCTGCAATGTAATATACTGTATAGGGTTTGCTGTTATTTGCAGTTTCAGGTATCTACGGTAGGTCTTGGAACATATGTGCCATGGTTATGGGGACAACTGTATTAAAAAAATCTGTGGAATTAACATGTGAGCTATACATGCTATGTACAGTACACAATCCCTCTCTCACTCTGCTTCTCTGCAACATTTCTGGCTGCTCTTGATGTTCTGGTTGTTCATATAACTAAAGATTTTGTGGGACTTTAAAGACTAGCTGCAATATTACTACATAATTGTTATTCTGAAACAGCCCTTGATCTGCATTGATACCAAAAATACAATATACAATGTACAATATAATTAAAATAATGCGTAAGAAAATGGAGCATGTGGCAAGAAAACCCCAATAAAGCAAGGTCAACGCCTGTTGTTTTAGCCAACCTGTTGCTTTGAACATGAATTGTGGCGAAAAGTGTCACAGCTTTGTGAATCAATCCAAGGTACTTACTGTTTATTATGTTGAAACGATGAGAAAAAAATAGAGTTTCTATGAGCATGTACAGGTATTTTTTTTTGGCAGCTCAGTGTTTAATGCTCAAATGAACAAGTGGGTATGAACTATTGAACACAGGACCAGATTTCCACCTATTTCTAACAGTTTTCTAGTTTCTTTATTCAGACTACTTTGGATGTTATCTTCTGGAGTTGAAGGCTAGAATGACATACAGCAAGATTGGGGGCAGATAGATTTTCCATAAATCTCAAAATCTATAATAATATTTGCATGCCGTCAAGTCAATTCTAACTCATAGTGACCCTTTCCAGGGTTTTCTAGGTAGAGAATACACAGAAGTGGTTTTACCTTTTTCTTCCCTTAGGGGGAGCTCTTGGGACTGTGCAACTTGACCAAGAGTACCTAGGCTGGTTCTTTTCTCAGGCATCAAATGGGAGTTGGGAATCGAACTCCCATCCATAGACTTAAACCACTGGGCTATTCAACTGTTGAACAATTAAATAAAGGAATATGAAAAGCCAATAAGCAAGAAAGGCAAAGTCAAACAGAGCATGAAATTAAAATGCAGTGTTAATGGATATACAGTAGAACTCTGTATAGCGATCGCCCCATACATCGATGAAATGGCAAAGCGATGAGGCTTGGAGGGGGGGAAGCCGTTCTGCATTATATGGTTTTTCCTATAGGGAAAATCATACAACACTGGAAAAAACGGATTAAAATCGCTATACGGAGTTCTTTTGTACTGTATTGTGAAACAAATGGCCTTGCAAATTAAAAGCTAAGCAGTGGAGTCTGATGGGACTGAAATAGTGTACAGCCTCCCCTCTTAGCACTTGTCCGACCCTGTTCCTTAAAGATGTCCTTTTTCCTTTTCTTGAGAAGGAGCTGAAACATCTCATCCTTGAAGCGGCGGATGGGTTTCTCTTCGTTGTCGCTGCCGAGACCGGCCGCGTCATCTATGTATCGGATTCTCTCCCTCCTGTTCTGAACCAACCTCAGTCTGAATGGTTTGGCAGCACCCTCTACGAACAGGTCCACCCAGATGATGTGGAAAAGCTGAGGGAACAGCTCTGCACATCAGAGAACTCCATGACCGGTCAGTTTCTCTTTATTTCCTTGTGTTCAATGTATACCCTTCTTTTGGAGATCAATACAGCATAGGGACCACAGTGGCCCAAGTGGTTAAGATGCTGAACTCAAGGACTGGAAGGTTGGTCTTCAATTCTAAAGACAGTTCTAAAGCTGTGCTATAATGTTCACCTTAGATAAAGTAGAACCAATTATCATCCCACCCTACAAAAGCATTCCGTTAGTTTTAGTGCCTCTCATTTCTTGAATTTTCACTCATGGCTCAAGTGGCTAAGACGCTGACTGGAAGGCAGGAGGTCAGCAGTTCAATTCCAGAGTACTGCAGGACGGAATGAGCTCCCATCTTTGTCCCTGGTCCTGCCAACCTAGCACTTCGAAAGCAAGAAATTGCAAGTAGATAAATAGGGAACACTTCAGTGGGAAGGTAAACAGCGCTCAGTGCACTCCGGTGTCTAGTCCTGCCTGCCACATGTCCACGGAAACATCTGTAGGTACAGAAAGCACTGGTTCTTTGGCTATTAACAGAGATGAACACTGAACCCTAGAGACGGATACAACTCGCTTTTGGGCAAGGGCGACCTTTACCTTTATAGCATTGGGCAGTGATGGTGAACCTTGGCACTCCAGGTGTTCTTGGACTTCAATTCCCAGAAACCCAAGTTAGCACTCCTGCTGATCAGGGCTTCTGGGAATTGAAGTTCAAGAACAACTGGAGAGCTAAGGCTCACCATCACTGGCATAGGATAAAACAGTGGAAGTATATCAGAGAGTAAAAACAAAACAAAAAGACAAAAAAAAAACACCATACCTTGGCACCTTAAAGACTAACTGTTGTATTTTAATGTTAACTTTCATGGATCAAGTCCACTCTGTCAGACAGTGGCAACAACTCTATCTCCTCTCTTCTCTAGGAACTGCAATGCCCAAAAATCATTTCCCACAGCTTTATATACTGCAGGACGGAAATGAGCTCCCGTCTTCATCCCAGCTCCTGCCAACCTAGCAGTTCGAAAGCAAGAAATTGCAAGTAGATAAATAGGGACCACTTTGGTGGGAAGGTAACAGCGTTCCGTGCGCTCCGGTGTCTAGTCATGCCTGCCACATGACCACGGAAACGTCTGCAGAAGTAGACAGCGCTGGCTCTTCGGCTTAGAAACAGAGATGAGCACTGCACCCTAGAGTCGGATACGGCTGGCTTTCGAGCAAGGGAAACCTTTACCTATATACCTTCATACAAGAAGCATATGAAAAACAGACATTGGAGATAGTTAGGGAAAATATCCCTTGTTCCATCAGAGGTGAAGTGAATGTTTTGAGGCTTCAAGGTCTCAATAATTTTTGAAACATTTCCCTGGTTAGTCCTCTTTTCTGGTGGTTGTTTTTATTTGATTATTCCATTTTTTCTTGTATTCTTTAGCCAACGTGAAAGAAGAGAAGTGGAGTTTATGATATCAAATAAAATTATGGCAAGAGGGAAGGATGATGGAGGGAGAGACGGGCCCAGAACTTGGCAAACCATTTAATCAGCTTTTAAATCTTCCCACTATTTCAGGGAAATGAGGTTTTCTCTCTCTCTCTAGAAAAGGTCAGCTGAAGTCTTGCAAGAAGAACATGCTGTAATCTATCCAGCTGTTCTGCCTTGCTTGTGGCAAAAAAAGAAAAACAGAAGGATAGTTTTCTAAAGGCAACTAGAAAGTTGGTTGTGTTCAACAAGCGGCAGATTGGTATAAAAGTATTCAAGGAACTTTTGGGTAGTGAATAGTTGTTTGCTAACATGCTAAATTCTTTTTCCAAGCATTTACCCCAACCTGTAACCCAGCTAGTGGCTGGAGTGGCTAAGATGCTGACTGGAAGGTGGCAGATCAGCAGTTCGATACCCGAATATTGAAAGACAGAATGAGCTCCCGTCGTCTGTCCCAGCTCCTGCCCACCTAGCAGTTTGAAAGCAAGAAATCGCAAGTAGATAAATAGGGACCACTTCGGTGGGAAGGTAAACAGCATTCTGTGCGCTGGCTCTTTGGCTATGAAACAGAGATGAGCACTGAACCCTAGAGTCAGATACGACTGGCTTTTGAGCACGGGTGACCTTTACCTTTACCTTAATCTAGCTTTAGGAAAGGGTCTTCTAGGAGAGATGGCTGAAGTTCTAGGTCAGAGATGGCCAACCTTGGTGGCCCAGATGTTCTTGGACTTCAATGCCCAGAAGCCCCAATCAGCAGGTGTGCTGACTTGGGCTTCTGGGAATTGAAGTCCAAAAACGCCTGGGGCACCAAGGATGGCCATTCCTGTTCTTGGTGATAAAGGAATAATTCATTAGTTTTATCTTATTCATTTGTGTTCCAGTGGCCTTTACATGACAAGGCTTCCAGTAGTTTAAAAACTAAAATTTACAAACCATCCAAGCCAGAATGAGCAAATGAGAAAGAGAAAGAGAGGTTGGATGGAAAGAGAGCATGAGCTCTGTCATCTTCTTCAAGAGTGCCTTATACAGTGATACCTCATACAACATCCAAACTTGGTTCCACAAGGTTGGACTTTATACGGATTTGGACTTTGTATGAGGCATGCAAAATCCTAGCCGCGATGCCTCATACAACATCCAAATCCTTGCTGCGATGCCTCGTACAACGTCGTTTCCATAGAGATACATTGTACTGCAACAGCACAGACTTCAGGGCAAAGTCAAGGAAACAGACAAGAGACTGACAGAACTTTAAGAAGTCATTGTCTAAAGGCTAAATACATTACAAAAACATGTCAAACAACCCTGATTGTCCAAGAACCTGAAGAATGCTTCTAAAAAGTGTGACAATTTTTTTTAAAAAAAATCCAAAATCGCACTGAAAACCACTCCTAAACACTCTTTGCCTCGTGCAAAACCCACAAGAGCAATGCACGCATGTGTCCTGCCTTTTATACTGCCCAGGCACAATGCGACTTGCAAAAATCCCAATGCCTCACACAAAGTCGCACATCTTTGTATGAGGCAACTTTTTTCAAGGAATTAGGCGATGTTGTATGAATCCGATGTTGTACGAAGCGGACTTTGTATGAGGTATTACTGTATCTGATTCTGAATATTGGCAGTCCTCATGGCAATCAGCCATGAAGATTGCCTTGGGAAACATATAAAGCAGTGGCCTTCCATTTGCCTTCTGCATTGAACTGATCCAGTTCAGCGAGCCAATTTCTGGTCCTGAGTCCTTTTGGCACACAAAATCCTCCTCAACCCCAAGCCAGGATTGATGAAGCTGCTGCCCTCCATCAAGATGGATTCAAGAGGGTTTTAATCCACTTGGGGACCATCACCCTTCCCTGTGGATTTCACCATCCAAGTATTAGTCCTCAGGGTTGTCAGGTTAGTTAACCACTACTTGACGATCAATGTTGAGTCATTGGCAGTAGGGTCTACTCCAGTGGTGGTGAACCTATGGCCAGGGGTGTGCTGGCTCCCCTAAAAGGGCACTGGACAGGGAGTGATGAGGGTGTCTAACCCTAAAAAAATTATATATCTTCCCACTCGCCTTCTAATTTCAACTCCTCTCTGGGGATTTGAACCAACAACCTCCTGCTTACAAGGCAAAATTGCAACCTCTAAGCCACAGTGGCTCCACTACTAACAGAACTGCTTTTGGTATTTTTATAACAGAGAACTCTATATTAACCAGAGAGGATATTGCTTTTAAAAATCAGGTTTAAAGAAAAATCCTTAGTGAATAAGTGGTTAGTGTTTTTGACTATGCCCAAAAGGTACTGAGTTTGATTCCCACTTAGGACTTAAATTTAATAAATATATATTATTATAAATATAAATATAATTACAATTATAAACAACAACAACAACAACAACAACAACAACAACAACAACAACACTGTTCCATGTTGCATACTTTCTTCAAACAAAGGGTCTCTCCGGAGGCAGAGTTTGATTCCCATTTTGGGCTTCTACAGCCCGGATTTTAAAAGCAATGATATCCTCTCTGGTTAACATAGAGTTCTCTGTTACAAGATTGCCAAAAGCAGTTCCATTGGTTGTGAAGCCGCCGTGGCTTGGAGGCTGAAATTTTGCCTTATAAGTAGAAGGTCAGGGTTCGATTTCCCAGGAAGGATGGTGGGAATATGTATAATGGCTAGAGACAAGGCAAGAGGAAGGCACCTATCCTGCTGGTGTCGCCCGCTGCCCCAACCCTGCTTCCACTTGAGTTAAGCCCTGTGCAGCGCTGGCTTGGCTTCTCCCTTATCGCCCTTTCGTTAAGAAAATAAAATAAAATTCTGCCCATAGAGGTAGAGATTGCTGGGGCGGAGTGGGACATTTCCCGATTGTCCGATACCTCAGCACACCGCTGCCTATGGCAACATGCCAGAGGGGCCACTCAGAGCCCTCTCTGTGGGTATACGTGCTGTCGCTCCAGCACAGAGTTCGCCCTGCCCCTTTGCCCAGCAGCCTTATGGGAGCGCGTCCTCTCCCCCCAGCTCAGAGTTCACCCTGCCCCTCTTTTTGGGCACTTGGTCTCTTAAAGGTTCACCATCACTGGTCTACTCTATTACCATAGCAGGATAACCTGGCCCAGTGCCGCAATCGGGGGGGGGGGGGAGCCAAGTAGGACTCCCATCCCGGGCCCGGAGATGATGGGGGCCCGTCGTCACCTGGAAACAAACGATGTGCACATGTGCAAACAGACCACGCATGCACAGAAAAACACAGGGGCGTGGCGGCACCGGGAAACCACTGATGTACACATGCACAAACAGACCACACAGAAACCACGGGTGTGTGTGTGGCCAAAATGGGGGGGTGTACCGGGCCTGGAAATTTCTGGTGTCAGCCCTGACCTGGCCAGACTGGATGTGCTCTTAGGGTTGGAAAAATACCATATAAAGTTTATTTATTGGTTTTGACAGACTTTTGTGTCAGTTGCTGGTTTTCAAGAACAAACAAAGTAACCCTTCCTCCGTCGAAATGGCTATGATTTATCCGCTCTAAATTAATTTGGATCCCAATGGTGTGGTGGTGTTCTGGTGAGCTCTTCCCTAATCCAGTTTGTGGCTTGCATTGTCTCCACTAAAAGATTTTGATAGCTTCAAGTTTCACGAAAACAGATGATCAAAGACAGGAACTATCCATGATTTTTTTCCTCCTCTTGTGCAATGGAAAAGCATGACAAAGCCGATTTAACCGACCTTGTTTTTCTTGGTGGTGGTGGTGGTGGTGGTGGTGGTGGTGGGCGACATTGCGTTTGCTGTTCATTCATTTATTTGTGAGGAACAAAAAACAGGAAATAGTGGGATTGAAAAGAAGAAGGGTGGAAAGAGTGATAGAGAGGAAAGAGTGGGGGGGTATTTTGATTAGGTTCCTTTTTATTGGGTTAAAGAGCATATCTTTCTGTGGTGACATTGCTCAAGAATAATGCGTTCCACTGTAACATCAGCATCTGAGCCTGGTAAAACCACAGGGAGTTTGCAGCCGTCAGGAGAAAGAAGGGAAACCTGCCGCTCAGACGCCGTAAGATCTGCAGATGTGGATGCCTCCACCAGCTGTGCTGGGGTTCAATTTACAGTTGCAAGGAATGTTGGTAGCAAGCCGAAATTTGCACACTCGGAGAGAATCCAGATGTAGGCAGTCGAAATGGATGGGCTCTTGTGCGTTGGAAGATCAATCAGTCCACAAAGCAGATTTGAACAAGGCATGCAATCAAGAATGCAATCAAAATGGGAAAGGGTATTTCTAGTAAAACACAGCTGGCCACTGTAGAGTAATCAACAGCAGAGGTGGATGGTTGGAAATCTCTCTCTTGCTCCTTTTCTCCTGTTGAAATGATCAAATAAAGCCTCTTATTTGCTCTTAAAGGTTTAGTTAATAGGGTGGTGGCGGCTTAGTGGTTAAGACGCTGAACTTGACGACCGGAAGGTCGGCAGGCCACTAGTTCAAGACCTGGACACTGCATAATGGAGTGAGCTCTCATCTTGTCCCACCTCCTGCCAACCTAGCAGTTCAAAAAATCAAAAATTTGCAAGTAGATAAATAGGTACTGCTTTGGCTGGAAAGGTAGCAGCATTCCATGTGCTCCAGCATCTAGTCATGCAAGGTAAAGGTAAAGCCAATGGTGTCCAGCTCTAGGAGTTGGCGTTTATCTCCATTGACAGCCAAAGAGCCAGCGCTGTGTGAGTCTGCAGACGTTTCCGTGGCCAAGTGGCAGTCATGATTAGACACCGGAGCGTACAGAATGCTGTTACCTTTTGTGTCTAAGTGGTACCTGTTTATCTACATGCAATTTCTTGCTTTCAAACTGCTAGGTTGGCAGGCACTCTGGGACAGACGACAAGAACTCACTCCATTGCACAGCACTCGGATTTCAAGCTGCTGATCTGCTGAGTTTCTGGTCATCAAATTCAGTGTCTTAAATATATATATATTGTTTAGCTGTAGTGTATTTGGATTTGGATGCTGACATTTTAAATATGTGAACCACCCAGAGTCGGAGTGCATTCCAGATGAGCAATATACGGTATAATTACAGTGATACCTCATACAACGTCCAAACTTGGTTCCACAAGTTTGGACTTTATACGGATTTGGACTTTGTTTGAGGCATGCAAAATCCTAGCCGCAATGCCTCATACAACGTCCAAATCCTTGCTGCGATGCCTCGTACAACATCATTTCCATAGAGATACATTGTACTGTAACAGCACAGACTTCAGGGCAAAGTCAAGGAAACAGACAAGAAACTGACAGAACTTTTAGAAATCATTGTCTAAAGGCTAAAAACATTACAAAAACATGTCAAACAACCCTGATTGTCCAAGAACCTGAAGAATGCTGCAAAAATCCCAGGAATGCTTCTAATAATTCAGATGAAAAAATTCAAAAATAATGATCCAAAATTGCGCTCAAAACCACTCCTAAACACTCTTTGCCTCGTGCAAAACTCACAAGAGCAATGCATGCATGTGTCCTGCCTTTTATACTGCCCAGGCACAATGCAACCTGGGGAAAACCCCAGTGCCTCATACAAAGTCGCAGCGACTTTGTATGAGGCAACTTTTTTCAAAGAATTAAGCGATGTTGTATGAATTCGATGTTGTATGAAGCGGGCTTTGTATGAGGTATTACTGTAATTGGTTTTATTTTCTGCAAAGAGGACTCGTTGATTAGCCTCCGGCCAGCTTTCAAATCATAGAACAGAAGCCTCATTGGAAGATATTAGTTGCTCAGGTTTATGGTACAGTCCTTTAATTTTTCCTGTTGTTTTTCTGCTACTCAGAGATTTTCCGCACACCCCACCTTTTAGCTCTTTCACTAGGTGAGAAATATATTTTTGCATTCTGTGCAAATTCTTCAAGTACCTTCTGAATTCCTGTTTTCTGTTTGTCTTTTCTGGACAGCCCATGGAGTACTTTCCTTAGACTACAAAGTCGCCTCCTGTTATCTTGTCCAAAGCAAACTGTTTTGTTATTTCATTTTGTTCCAGCAGAAGGGAAACCTGTAGAGCAGGAATCAGGGAGGGTCAATTGGGAGGAACATGTCTTCTTTAGTTCATGAGGCAAGGGATGAAATCTTATTGCTTAGGGTAGTAATCTATACTAAAGAGGGGGGGGGGCTGAATCAATAAACAATGCCGCCGCCGCTGCCAACAACGGCAGCAGCGGCAACGACAACATCTACTCCTTGGTTATTTTATTGAAGTCTAATCCTAGCACAGTGGTTGTCAACCTTGGCACTCCAGCTGTTCTTGGACTTCAGTTCCCAGAAACCTTAGTCCCTGTGAATCCACACAAATGGGTTTACTGGCACTCCAGCTGTTCTTGGACTCCAATTCCCAGAAGCCCAAGTCTCTGTGAATCCACAATAGTTGTAATTGATTCAAATGGATTTGGCAACTAGATTAGGCCCATTTAAATCAATGGAAATTATGAAGGAGGTGACTCACCAAATCCCCAATGAGTCCATTGGTCTAATCTTGTGTGGATTATTATCCTAAGGAACAGGATTTCAGCCACTGAGTAGAAGCACTCGTTGTCTTTCTGCAAATGTTCACCCTGAGCTTGGTCCTGGTCAATTGTTGCTAAAGATTAATCAATCAAGATTAAACAAACCAGGATGTGAAACCTTGCCTTGAAGTAGTTTGCTTGAAGTAGTCACTTTGGCAAGGGGGCGGTGATACAAATGTGAGGATAAAATACAATACACAGTAATGGCGAACCTATGGCACGCGTACCACAGGTGGCACTCGGAGCCCTGTCTTTGGGCACCCATGTGGTTGCCCCAGCATAGACTTTGTCCTGCTCCTCTCCCCAGCAGCTCAATGTGAGCGCTTCCTCCCTCCCCAGTTGCCGTGTTGGCACTTTGCGATAAATAAGTAGGTTTTGGGTTGCAGTTTGGGCACTCAGTCTCTAAAAGGTTCGCCATCACTGTTATATAACAACAGCAATAGAATGGTGATCCAGTGGCAGCTCTAAGCTCTGCAAGTGGTAATCTGTGTATAAACCCATTCCTGGGAACCTTCTTTATATCCTTAGGAGTCAGGATTTGTCTCTACAGTTAAAGTATGTTTTTACTGGATGTTTGCGAATTTTGATCATGGCTAAGGCAGCCAACCATGGTTAAGTGTCATCATCGTCAACTACAGCTCGTATCCGAGAATGCATTCTTTCTCCCCCACCCCGCCAAGCAGGAAAAATGTCACTGGCATGAGTTTATTTAAGGTGGATCCCAGCTTGCCATGAAGTGACCCACACACTATGATCTCGGAGCCATCACCCACGGCACACATGAAGCATGACATGCAGGATTTAACGCCGGGATTGCAATGGACCACCGCAGCCTTGAGGATATTAGCAAGGTGCACCTTCACAACCAGTCCATCTGGCATGGCCTCTTTCACTTCCATGACCATTGGGAATCAGAGTTCCTCCTCTGCTCATTTTGTTGTTGGGCCCAATGTGATGGTTTCCAGTGGCATTTCCTCCCCCAAGGGGGACCATCACCCCACCTAAAGGGCCTCATCAGCCTGTAGCTGTTGGCTCCTTTAGGGAGTCAGGTTATTTACCACCGCCATACACTCAGCGTTGAGTCGCTGGCTGTATGGTCTACTCCATTATTGTAGCGGCATGTCCAGCCAGACAGTAGGTTAAGTGTAAAGCTTCCGTATAGCAATGGTTAGAAGCTTAGTATTGCACACCTTGAATTGGCTCAAGGATTTCAGTCAGGATTTAACCCCAGCCTTACTAAAGTTATGGAAAATTCAAGCTAGTGCCTTGTCCACCCGAAGCTGTTGCCTCCGATTTCACAGGGGTAGTAAATCCAATCCGGGTTTTAGTCTGACCTTTTAAAGGAGATATTCAGGATGCTGAACCTATTTGGATAAACCTGTAGTTTCTGTAAAATTCAGGCTAAAAATCAGAGTGGACAGTTCCCCATCCACACAAAAATGTCACAAGGTCTACAAATGAGTTGTAGCTCTTAGTCAAATAGTGGGAAGCTTGTTTCTTTCTTTGGGTTGGAGAATACAGGGCACGATTAATCTGATGAAATATGACTCATAATAAATATGCTGCCTGGTTTCTAAAAAATATGTTTGGCTCGAGGAGGAGATGCCGTATAGGACACAAGAATCCAAAAATAAAATAAAAACATAAGAATAAAGCGTGGCTTTGAATTAGGAGCTAGATTTAGCTTTCCAGTGGGAATCAGCAAAGAGAATGGAATAACAGACAATAAAAGCTGGACTGCATTTGATTATCTGCTTGTTAATTTCAACGTGCTGTGTTTAAGATCTACTTCCACAGTGTTGACATGAGTTAGGGTGTTCAAAAATTGAGGAGAATTTCTCATGCATGCAAAGATCTCTTCTCCGAAGAACTGGGCATGTTCTTTGAGAAAAGAAGACCAAGGGGGGAGATAGGATAGCACTTTCCAAATACAGTACTTGAAAGAGACTCATTCTACAGTCCATCACCCTAGAGTACAGGGCACATAATAATGGGTTCAAACTACAGAAAGCCAGATATAGACTAAACACTGTACAGTATCAGGAAAAACCTCTTAACTGATAGAGCAGTACAACAATGGAACCTATGACCTGAAGAAGTGGTGAGCACTCCAACACTGAAAACAACCAAGAGAAAATTGACCTACCATTTGTCAGAGCTACTTCAACTTGGATTCCTACGTTGAACAGAGGGTTGGACTGTAATAATAATGTCGTGTCAGAAATTATTCTGGGTTGAAAGGATTTTTGCTGGAGAAACTCCGCTCAAGGGACACCTGAATGAGGCTCCTTTCTTGTCCCCAAGATCTTTTCCCACCCAAGTGGTCCTTATTTATCTACTTGCAATTTCTTGCTTTCAAACGGCTAGGTTGGCAGGAGTTGGATTGAATGACCCCTTCCAACTCCGTCATTCTAGTATTCTACCAACCTGTCTCCTTTTCGGGAACCCTTGTACGTTGCCACCTGCTGTACAGTGAGACTGAAGTCCCACTTCCTTTAGCACAGGGGTTCCCAACAGTGATGCACTGCAAACATTTTACTACCTACTCTGTGGGCGTGGCCAAACATCCTGCATTATGGGCTATGGAGGTGGGTGTGGCCAACCAAGTGGGCATGGCCTGAGGGAATTTCGCTACCGGTTCTGCAGAACCTAACAGAACCTGCAGCAGTGCATCACTGGTTGCCAACCTAAGGCATGCCATGGGCCAGATCTGGCCCTCAGCACCATTTCATGTTGCCCACCCCACCCCTCCAAGGGCATTTGAGAAACAAAATGATCATCCCTTTGAAGCTGTTGGGACAAAATGGCCACCCAATTTTGCAGGCAGGGCAAAACAGCCATCCGGCCCTTGAAGTTGTCTGAGAGAGCGTGACCCGGCCCCTGTCTTGAAAAGGTTGGGAACCTCCTGCTTTAGCAAATGGAGAAAGATGATGAAGAAAGAAACCTATCCTGCCATGTCCTTGGGATGCGATGAGAAGTGAAGTATTAGTACAGTTCCAAAGTCAGGCGATCTGATTTTACGCCCTGAACTGTACTCCTTTTGAAGCAGGTCACACTCATACACAGATGGGGGATAGAGGAGACAACTGTTTGCTGGAAGGTTGTGAGCAGGGGTCATGTGAATCTTGGCATCCCTGTAAAGCCAAACCACTTGCTTTACTTCCATACTCAGGGGACTCCGGCGGAAGGACAGATAAGTTGACTATTGCACCCATCGGCCATGATGCTTTCTGTGTTGTGACAATTGAAGATTGTTTCAGTTCTCCGTCATGCTTTCCCCTGCTCACTAGGGTTGCTCGGGGGTATAATTCAGGGCAAGAGTTGGCTTCTGCGAGAACCCTTCTGGAGGCAACTTCTAAGGACATTCCAAAAAGAAGCGGTAATGCTCAGGAAGACGACAGAAGCTCACACGTTCCACAGAGGAGGTGGTGTTTGCCAAAATACCCATCACATGGAGGCAATTAGGACTTTCAATAACTGTCTAGCACTGGGAATAGAGGAGGGGGGAGACGCGAAAGCTCTCAAATATGCGATTGGGTCATGAAATTGCAGCAGTTGGTGTTGCAAGAGATTGTTGTCTTCCTGCAGGAATATATATCTTAGTTAGAAAGCTGAATGGAACGTGCGTTCATTTTGATTTTTGACCTTTTCTTTCTGCTTAAACCCCTGGAAGAGTATGACTAACTAAGGCTCCGACACTGATCTGACTTGTCTTCTCACTGCTGCTTGCTGTTTTCATTTGATTGTTTTTCTACTGCTGTGTTTGAGTACCTGGTGTCCCTTTGCTACTTAAATAACTATTGCGTGCCATTTTTATGATTTTATGAGTCCCTGTGATACCGTGGTTGAAGCTGCAGTAGCCAAAACTCTGCTCATGACCTGAGTCCAATCCCAATGGGCTCAAAGTTGACTCAGCTTTCCCTCCTTCTGTGGTAAAATGAGGTACTGTAATTACCTTGTGAACTACCTGTGGGGCAGATAAGGTAAAGGTAAAGGTTGCCCTTGCACCCTACTCTAGGGTACTCATCTCCATTTACAGCCAAATAGTCAGTGTTGTCTGCATCTTCAGATGTTTCCATGATCATATGGCTGGCATGACTAGACACCCGAGCACACAGAAGGCTGTTACCTTTCTTGCTGAAGCAGTACCTATTTATTTACTTGCAATTTCTTGCTTTCAAACTGTTAGGTTGTTAGGAACTGGGATAGACAATGGGAGGTCGCTCCATCATGCAGCAGTCGGGATCTTGAACTGCTGACCTTCAAGCTCAGCGTCTTAACTACTATGCCACCACTGTCCTTAATCTTTGAAAACAGTGCACAAAAATTCTAATAGTAAATGTAAAGGTTTCCCATGCTCGAAAGCCAGTCGTATCCGACTCTAGGGTTCAGTGCTCGTCTCTGTTTCAAAGCCAAAGAGCCAGCGTTGTCTGCTTCTGCAGACATTTCCGTGGTCATGTGGCAGGCAGGACTAGACACCGGAGTGCACAGAACACTGTTACCTTCCCAGTGAAGTGGTCCCTATTTATCTACATGCAATATCTTGCTTTCGAACTGCTAGGTTGGCAGGAGCTGGGAGAAAGATGGGAGGAAGCTCATTCCGTCCTGCAGTACTCGGGAATCGAACTGCTGACCTTCTGCCTCCCAGTCAGCATCTTAGCCACTTGAGCCACTGCAAAATAAACAACACAATAAACAAAATACAATGGGTGCACTTGGGATCCTTGATTCATTCTCCTCTTTATGTGCTTTCTCTCATTCCTCGCTCCACTACAAATTACTTTAGGACGGATCCTGGATTTGAAGACAGGGACGGTCAAGAAGGAAGGCCAGCAGTCTTCAATGAGGATGTGCATGGGGTCACGGCGTTCTTTCATTTGCCGCATGCGGTACGTCATTTAATACATCGGTTTTGATCTCTCTCTTGGTTTCTAGAGTCAGAACTTGGAAATGTTGCCTTTCTTGAACTACAGATCCCAGAATCCCCAGACTGCAGGTCCTTTCCTTCATCCCGTGTGACTACTACTGGTAGATAGGTTGCATGTGTCCACATACACACACTCACACATACAAAGTTATACAGGAACAGTTGAGGTTCATGAAAGAAATGTTCTCCTTGAATGTTGCCAGCATCCCACGTTGAGGCTGATGGCAAATCTGCCAACCTTGTGTAACCAAACCATGGTTGCTACTGAGTCTTCACCTTTGGGTCCACATAGGCATATCCTTCTGGTTGGCTGCCCTAACCTTCTCTGGATCCCAGATTTACAGTGAGACCATGGCTTGACTAAACCTAGTCTTGTGTTTGTGTTACTCAACAAACTGGTATAAGAATAATTTTTTAAAAATGAAGAAATAATAAATAATTATCCAAATATTTTAGACACATAATGAATCTTGAGGGGGAGGAAATCTTCATTTTTGCAATTTGCAAACGTTCAAGGTGACTGCTTATAAATATTCTGTTCTATTAGCCATGCCGGATGTCCAAAAATCAAAGGTTGGGACTTACGGCTTGATTCAATGGCACTACTAGAATTGATTTAAACCAATATAATCCCCATCCTCAGATCATGATGGATATATGCCATAATGGGGTAATCATATTTTTTTCAATGTTGCTGTCAGGATTCAACTATGGTGCATGAAATTCAATAATAGTTCTAGTTCAGTTATGGCGAACCTTGGCACTCCAGCTTTTCTTGAACTTCAATTCCCAGACGCCCTGATCAGCAGCAGTGCTGACTTGGGCTTCTGGTAATTGAAGTCCAAGAACATCTGGAGTGCCAAGGTTCACCATCACAGTTCTAATTTGTATAAGAAGGAATGGAATGAGTAAAGTATTTTTTCCTCCATTTATATATACTGTACTTTATATATACTTACTTTAGACCAGTGTTTCCCAACCTTTGGTTTTTGGACTTCAATTCCCAGAAGCCTAAGTCAATTCCTCAATGCACTGATTGGCCAAAGAACTGACTTAGGCTTCTGGGAATTGAAGTTGTCACCCTAACCCCACCCTGGTCGGGAACCACTGCATTAACAACTCACCATCTGATATCTTATTGCATAGCTCAGTCTCTGCAATGGGAATAGCAACAGCCAATTGCCACTAATTAAAGAGTCCCTTGCTCGATTTGAAGGTTCATGAAGCTTTATCTCATTGCACGTAAGTCGTACAAACCCCAAAATCAAAAAAGGGAATATTTAGTTAACTGCTGCTGATTATGTCATTCCCATCATACAGGTGGAGGTTGCAATAGGTCACCCGGTCACGGCTCATAAATCTGAATGTTGAGATATTTCCTGCACTTAACAAAAGGACCAATAGCTCAGAGCTATTCCATGGCAGTGTTTAGTAGAGCTGAATCCCCTCTGTATTTGCTTAGAAAAACCATACATCTGAGTAACAGCCAATGTGTCACCCTAATTAGTCATTATTTAAAGCCATTTTGAAACCACAGTGAAATGGACATGTGCTTGTGTTTATGTTACTCAACACAGTGGTATAAGAATATTTTTTTTAAAAAAAAGAGTAGAAGGTATAAATAATTACCCAACTAATTTAGGCACATGATGAATCTTGAGGGGGAAAATCTTCACTTTTGCAATTTGCAAACTTTGAGGTGACTGTTTATAAATATCCTGTTCTCTTAGCCATCCCAGATGGCAATAATTATGCTTCCCTTGAGTCTGTGGTTTATAGTTGAATTGGCCTCCGGACTTGAGAAAATACTTGGGATTCCTCTATCCATATGTTCATTCCACCTTCAAAAATCTGTTTTCAGCTTTCGCATACTGAACTTTTGGTACCTAACTGTCTAGTAGCTGCAGGGAGTTTTGCCTCTGTAGAAAGAGTAAACAGATCATTTCATTTCCACATCTGGATCCATGTCAAAAGGGGTTCGCTTGAACATTTGTTCAGCGCACACTTGTGAAGTGAACAACGTGCTTTTGTCGTGTATGGTACTTTGTGTTCCTACACACACACACACACACACACACACACACACACACACACACACACACACACACACACACACACACACACACACACACACACACACACACACACACACACACACAGGGCTAGGAACTAGTAGCAAACAATTGCTAGTAGAAAGTAATTCTGTGTTCTTAGAGTTTTAGAACTTTTAGGGGTTAAATGTGTATATGTGGGGTGGGAGTATGTTGATAATTTTGTAGAGTTGTATTTTGTTTAGGTTTTGTTGGGTCGATAAGTGGATTTTCAATCTCATTGTTCTGTGCAGGACAATGACAATAAAGATTTATCTATCTATGTAATTTAGAGCTGTGCTAGTAGAAAGGGAAGAAGCAAGTTAATAACGTCTTGACAAGTTATTGCTTGTGACCTGGGTTTTTCTGTTCTGTGTATGCAGTATTCTCAACCTCTCTAATCTGAGTACAGTAGTTAGAATATCTAGATTATATTTACCAATCTAGCCAGGTTATCTTGCTATGGTAATAGAGTGGAACATACTGCCAACGACTCAACATTGATTGTCAGGTGCTGGTTAAATAACTTGACCATCGTGAGGACTAACGGCTTTGGGTGGCAAAGTCCACAGGGAAGGAAGGGTGATGGTCCCCAAATGGATTAAATCCCACTTGAATCCATCTTGATGGAGGGCAGCAGCTTCATCCATCCTGGCCTGGGGCTGAGGAGGACTTCACGTGCCAAAAGGGCTCAGGACCAGAAAGTGACTCATTGAACTGGATCAGTGGTATAGTCAACCCTCACATAAAAACACATTTGGATAGCATCATTTTCGCTTAATAACGCGTCATTATGCACCATGTATTCCCCCGCTTAACATCATTTTCAGTGTCATTGTCCAGACAACGACGCTAAAATAACCGTCATTATCCGGACAACAGCGCTAAAAACATTGTTATGCGGGAAATTCCATAGAAACCCGCATAACAACAAAAATCGCGTAGCAACGCTACTTGGGGAACCAAGTAACGTCGTTATGTGAGGGTCTACTGTATGGATATCACACTGTGATGCAGAAGGGAAATGGAATACCACTGAATTATATTATTCCCAAAATTATCTTCATGGCTGATCACAGTGGTGGACATAAAAAAAATCCTACCACACTGTGGGTGTGGCCATGTGACTGGGTGGGTGTGGCCTGTTGGCCATGTGACTGCTCTTCACTATAGAGCTATAAAAATAGAAGCCTGTTCTATTTTCATTACTCTATAGCGAACCTCTGAAGCCATTTCTCCCTTGTCCAAGGCTTTTCCAGGGCTCTGTTTCACCCCGAAGTGCCTTCCCAGCTACTCCAGAGTGGCTGGGGATGTGCTTTGGGGTGAAACGGAGCCTAGGAAACACCTTGGAGAAGGGGGAAATGCATTCGGAGGTTTGCTATAGAGTGATGAAAATAGAAGAGGCTTCTATTTTCATAGCTCTATAGTGAAGAGCCCCCTCCGAAGCCATTTCCCCCTTCATCCAAGGCTTTTCCAGGGCTGTGTTTTCCAAAGTGCCTCCCCAACCACTCCAGAGTGGCTGGGGATGTGTTTTGGGGTGAAACGAAGCCCAGGAAAAGCCTTTGATGGAGGGGGAAATGGAGCTTGACCCCTCCGAAGCCTCTTCTAGGAGGAGGAGGAGGTGGGCGGAGCAAGCCATTTTTACTACCGGTACGCACGTACTGGTGCAAACCTGCTGATGCTCACCACTGGCTGATCGCCATGATGATTGCCAATATTCGGAATTGGATACAGCACTTGAAGGAGGAGGAGGATTATTATATTGAGGATGAGGGTGAGGGCCAGGAAGAAAGAGACAATGGGAGAGAGAGCTTTAAATGAAAGTAGATTAAACTTTTCACTCCAGCTTAAATATCATCTACTGAAAAGGTTCTTGGTTGCAAATGTAGATTGTCCCTCTATTCCCATGAAAGTAGGTATCATAACTAAACTTGTCAATGTGCTGATCTTGATTCCAGATGTGGGAATGCACCTTTGGATCACTTACCTCTGAACAGAATAGCCACCATGCGGAAAAGATACCGGTAGGTGGAACTCCATTCCTGATTTGACTTGGTTAGACCAAATGGTCCAACTCACTTGGTCTCTACATGAGATGCTACAGGTCTGGGATGGCGAACCTTGGCACGCCAGTTGTTCTTGGACTTCAATTACCAGAAGCCTAAGATGCTGTGAATCCACACACATGGGTTTACTGTGGGTGTGTGCAGTAAACCCATTTGTATGGATTTACAGAGACTTAGGCTCCTGGGAATTGAAGTTCAAGAACAACTGGACTGCCAAGGTTCGCCATCACTGCTATAGGTGGATTGCCTTTTCTGAGTAGACCATCTTAGGCCTCTGGGAGCAAGAATGGGTTTTGGGATAAGGCCACAGCACTTTCCATCTCTGCTGTTTGAGGGTGATGCAGCAAGGATGCAGAGATTGGTGAAGTTGATTCCTGGGAACTCCGCTCTCCTGAATCCCCCAAGGTGGTTAGGTGATGCTGGAGGCTGTGCTGTGAAAACACACTTTGTGAAAAAGAGGGTGTTACTACTTTTGATGTATGGCAGCAAAGAAGAAAGTTAGTAACTGCCAGGGTGTGGACTGAATTTTAGCAGAGCAGTGAAAGCAAACCCTTGGCAAAAGAGAGGGTTAGTTGTCGCTAAAGCAATTTAACATCTTGAAAGTCCAAAAGAAGTGAAGTGGAGAGAAAGGAAGGAAGGAAGGAAAACCCACAGTGGTAATAGTTTTAACAGCCTTGTTTGTTTTGTTTAATACAAAGATATGCTTTCCTTCCTTTAGGAATGGTCTTGGCCCGGTCAAGGAAGGAGAAGCTCAATACGCCGTGGTACATTGTACTGGTTATATTAAGGCCTGGCCTCCGGCAGGTAAAATAGGCAAGGCAACTATTTAAATCTTCTATATGAATGTCTTTGATTTCAACCATTGTTGATTAAGTCTAGCTTAAATCTCCAGTAGCTATATACAGTACTGGTGTTTTTTTGTGCTCCATCATTTCTTACAGAAATGGAGGTTTTAGGGTAGAATTTGCAGGAATTCAGAACCGGACAATGATATCCAATGGGAAGGGATTATTTTTCCAATGGGTGGAAGGAGAATCACATGTCTGATGTCCACCTTGTATCTACAATAAATGTTCTCTAGATCTTTCCAGTAGGAGGTGGACAGGGAAGGAAGTAAACTTGCAGGACAGTTGAGGTCATTTGAGTGTCACTTGTGAAATCCTTACCCATATGTAGAAGAAATTGTTCATTTGTGTTGTAGGGTGACTGGGGAATCTCAAACCACTCAATCAAATGCTCAAAACCTAAAGATTCTAGTCCGGGGGTGGCCAACCTTGATGCTCCAGGTGTTCTTGGACTTCAAATACCAGAAGCACAAGCTAGCACTCATGCTGATCATGGCTTCTGGGAATTGAAGTTCAAGAACAGGTGGAGAGCCAAGGTTGGCCACCCTAGTTGGACATCCTATTGAGAGAGTTCATCACATGGTTTGACCTGAGCTCGGAAAATTTCCAGTTTGGGGCTGCAAGTCCCAGAATCTACCCAGCCAGCATAGGCAGGATTCCTCTGCTTCCATGAATTTGGGTAATTGTAGTCCAAAAAAGTAACTTTTCCATCCTGTGGACTGGGCCTTGTCATTATGTGTTGTCAAGTTGCCCTCAATTTATGGCAACCCTATGAACAGGTAATCTCCAAAATGTCCTGAACAGCTCTTATAAATTCACTTCTGTGGTTCATTTAGAGAGTCAACCCATCTCATACTCATTCTTCCTCTTTTCCTGCTGTCTTTCAACTTTCTCAACATTAATTGTCTTTGTCAGTGAATTTTGTCTTCTCATGATGTTTCCAAAGTAGGACTATCAGAGACGTAGGGGGAGGAACATGCCTCACAAAGGCTCCGACGGGCATCCAGAATTTTTCTTTGGGAATACCCAGCAGGGTGGACCTTAAGATCCGGCGTCCTGCTGCCTTAATGAGCACTCCTCTCCCTAGCCCAATTTGCTGGGGTCAGGGACAGAGTAGCCTTCTGCATATGGCAGGTAATATTAATCACTTGGCAGAAGCTAGGCTTCTTAGAGCTGCTACTCCTCCCCTCCCTTTACAGACAGAGCAATTCCTCTCACCTCCTTCTGGGTTTCGAAGTAATGAGGACAAATTGGAGCCACTTCTGCTCTGCTGGATTTCCTTCAGCTTCTTTACAAAGGCAGGCAACACATGACTGGCTTTTGAAGATTTATTGTAGGAAACACAATACTGGATACAGATCTTAAAATAATCTACACTATAAAACACAATCTAATAAAACAAATAAATGAAATAAAATCTTGCTAGCTCCCTAGCAGGTTCAGCTTATTGGTTTAGGGGTGGTTCTGCCCCTCATGGCATTGCATTAGCCCCGAAGAGTCATTTTGGGGAGCTGTCGGACAAGGGCTCCCGCTGCAATCAAGATTGCATGTTGATAAGAAACAAGGGTTCCCCCTTGTCTCAGGAATGGCTCCCAAATGATCAAATTGGCCTCCTTTTTATAGAGAAAAAGAGCTTTGGAATGTAGTGATCTAATGAGAAAGTACCTTTGGTTGCCATGAGAAAGAGTGATGTCTCCAAGGACCTTTGCAGGTGCAGGTGCCATCTGCTTAGCATGTGGCCCCTACCTTTGCTTTCTGTGGGAAAGTTCTTTTCTAGCAGGTGTCCTGGCAATTAGTTTGATTGACAGGAATGGAGTCGTCACTCCCTCATGGTGTAGTCAGCTGACCTAGCTGTCAGTCAGTACCCTTGTGGGGACTGCAGGTGTTTCATTGGAATGTGTCCAGTCCTGGACACTCACTTTTCCCTCCTCCCTTTGGGGAGGCAACTATTCTAACTATACATCATTGTCATGTCATACTAACAGCCTGGCATTGCAATGTGTTTCTAAAAAGAAATCTGGCTTTCTAAGCCTAAGAAAACTACAAAATGTGTCTTAACACTTGTTGTTGTTCAGTCGCACAGTCGGTTCCGACTCTTTGCGACCCTATGGACCATTGTTCTCCAGGCGCCTCTGTCCTCCACCATCCCCCTCAGCACTCCCAGTTCTGTGCCCATTGTGTCTACAATACCATCTAGCCATCTCATCTTTGGCCTCCCCCTTCTTCTTTTGCCCTCCACCTTTCCCAACATCAGGACCTTCTCAAGTGAATCCTCCCTTCTCATTTGATGTCCAAAGTACTTTAGCTTCGTCTTTACTATTAGCCCTTCCAATGAGCAGTCAGTGTTGATTTCTTCTAAGATTGACCTATTTGTTCTCCTCGCTGTCCAGGGTACCCTCAAAACTCTCCTCCAGCACCACATTTCAAAGGCATCTATTCTTCTGCGTTCAGCTTTCCTTATTGTCCAGCTCTTGCATCCGTACATTACCACCAGAAATACCATTGCTTTGACTATTCTAATTTTTGTTTTCAGTGTGATGTCTCTGCTTTTCACTATGTTCCCCAGGTTTCTCATCGCTTGTCTCCCAAGAATCAGTCGCCTTTTTATTTCATGGCTGCAATCCCCATCTGCCGTGATCTTTGATCCCAGGAAAGTAAAATCTGTCACTGCTTCTACTTCTTCCCCATCTATTTTCCAGGAACTGATCGGACCTGTTGCCATTATCTTGGTTTTCTTGATATTGAGTCTCAAGCCAGCTTTTGCACTCTCTTCCTTCAAACCGATCAAGAGATTCTTTAGGTCTTCCTCACTTTCTGCCATTAGGGTGGTATCGTCTGCATATCTCAGATTGTTTATGTTTCTCCCAGCAATTTTAATCCCATATTGTGATTCCTCCATCCCTGCACTGCGCATTATGTGCTCTGTGTATAGATTGAATAAGCAGGGTGATAAAATGCAGCCTTGTCTTACTCCTTTTCCTATTCCAAACCACTCTGTCATTCCGTGTTCTGTCCTAACTGTTGCTTCTTGGTTCATGTACAGATTTCTCAGGAGGCATATGAGGTGCTCTGGTATTCCCATCTCTTTAATTACTTGCCACATCTTGTTGTGGTCCACACAGTCAAATGCCTTAGTGTAATCAATGAAACAAAAGTAAACTTGTTTCTGATATTCCTTTGTTTTCTCCATGATCCAACGTATGTTGGCAATGTGGTCTCTAGTCCCCCTGCCTCTTCTGAAACCGGCCTGCACCTCTGGTAGTTCTCTCTCCACATGTTGCTGAAGTCTGTCCTGTATTATCTTGAGCATCACCTTGCTGGCGTGTGGGATGAGTGCAATTGTTCGGTAATTTGAGCATTCTTTGGCGTTGCCCTTTTTTGGGATTGGGACGTATACTGATCTTTTCCAATCCTGTGGCCACTGTTTTGTTTTCCAGATTTGCTGGCATATTGAATGCAGTAATTTGACGCCATCATCTTTTAGAGCTTTGAAGAATTCAACTGGGATACCATCATATCCACTAGCTTTGTTGTTTGCAGTGCTCTTTAAGGCCTTTATAACTTCGCTCTCCAGGATGTCTGGCTCGAGTTCAGTTTTTTCATCATTGTGGTTATCAGGAGTGTTGAGGTCCTTTTTGTAGAGTTCCTCTGTGTACTCTTTCCATCTTTTCTTTATCTCTTCTGCATCAGCTAGCTCTTTTCCGTCTTTGTCCCTTATCATGACACTACATGGATCAAATGTCACCTTAAAATTAAGACAAGGTCGCATGTGGAAACCATGACAAGGACAGCCTTGGCTTTTTGCCTCCAAAGATAGTTCATAGTTCAGGCTTGACTCTTGGGCCCACTTATGGACTGGGCCTACATTCCTGTAATCATTATGGGAGGAGACGGCAGGTTTTGACCTACAACTATAGTTTCTTTAGTTCCTGTTTAATGAGCTAAGTTTCGGCATCCCTCAATGTCAGGAAAGACCTCGACTTGGATTTTCAAATAACAGTGGATGATTGGGGGCAAATCCATGTTGAAGCCAAGAGGCATTTGTGATTACAGCATGAAGCATAGGAAAACTGTTCACCAAAGAAAACCCAACTGGGTCCGTTGTGCATCCCACCTTCTTGAGCAAACAGTTCTTGTTTTTCAAAGGGCATTTTCATTTCTTGCTCTGCCGCACTCCTCTGAAAACTGCCTGTTTACTAAAACATTACACACAGGGAGGTTTCTTTCTAGGAGAATGTGCAAAACAACAGGAGACAAAGAGGAGATCCGGTCCAAAGTTGTTAAGGGATGGGTTGGCTGAGCTAACAGCTGGGATGAGCTGAAAAATCTCTCTCGCCTCCCACTGCCTCTGCTGATACGAATCAGAACAAGAACGATCTCATCCATTGTGGTTGTCTGAGTGGCACATACCACAAAACATAAACTAATGGTGGAGTCCCCCACCCAACTCGTTGCCTTTCATCAAGTTCCATCACATTGAAATCAAGACAACTTCTGGACCAGTTTCTGCCTACGGCTCCACCTGTTTATCACGGATCATGTCCTTTTAATGGTCTCTGGATACTTTGTGAAGTGTGTACATAAAGGGCATTCTCTTGCCGTTTCAAGACTCCACCTGGGTGGAATTAACTTAATTTACTTCACATGGCAGCCATGGAAAATGCAATGCGTTTGTGTGTTTATCGGAGAGGTAGGTTGGAATTCTTCTTTGTCTTTCCAGCTGGCACTGACTAAGCTGTGGAGTTACTGTAAATAACACAGACAGTTTCAGTACTGTGTTTCAAGAAAGCATTGGTGTAATAATTGGAACAAACACGGGAACTGTCCTTAATACCAGGTCAAGCTGTGTTTTCATGGCGTCCACTTTTCATGTACTTTGGCTGGCAGAAGACCTTCAGGATGAGAGGGTCTTTTTGAATTATTTCCTATCTGATTTAAAAACCAAAACAGAGTGACCATATGTCAATCTGAGCTACCTTGTAAGGTAGTTCAAGGAGATCAAAGAGTCAATCTTGGAACCTCATAAATGCTAGGGAGGCGTTGTGGTTAGAGTTTTAACCTGGGGCTTGGAAAATCTTAGCTCTAGTTCATCCCAAAAGCTATAAAAATTACAAAGTGACCATCCCACCAAATCATAAATTCATAGAATCACTGAGTTGGAAGGGGCCTTTGAGGCCATCGAGTCCAACCCTCTGCTCAATCTGAATCAAAGTAGATCATCACCATCACCATCTCCATCTCCTCCTCCTCCTCCTCTTCCTTCTTCTTGAACACTAACTTAATGAGGGATTGTGATATAAAAAGAGGAGGAAAAAGCCCTGTAAACTGCTTTGAACTCATTAGAGAAAAATGTAGGATGTAATTTGTTAAGTAATTGTTTACTTATGAGACATGTATCTCCTAAACTGGGACTCAAGGGAGCAAAGAACGTGATTTCAATGCTGGTATGTATGGGGGAAAACACATTGCAACCTTAGGACACAATTGAGAAACTGGAATAGTAAAACAGCAGAATTAAAAGCCATTTTGAGCAAACAGTAAAAGTTAGACCCCCTGATTGAAAGCCTCTTCCTCAGCAGATTGTCGCTCATCAGAAGCTTGCTGGAATAAAAACAAACCTCGGCAAGATGATAATAATAGTTGAAGTCTTAGCTACAGCTACTAAGAAGATGGTCTACTGCTAGTCAAGGGAAAGGCAAGGGAAATTGGATTTGTTAGCATTCCTCTGTCCTGTAATGAAATTAAACCTGATAAAATCAGATATGGGGGAACCGCAGACTTTTGACTTTTCCTTGCTCCGAGGGAGCCTTTTGAACAGTTTGGAAAAAGAACTGCTTTCACTGGCGAGGCCAGGACTTGAAGGCGGGTAATGTCATCGCTTTGTAGCGGGATTGTTTCCTTGGAGCAACCCCAGCACTTTGCAGTATCCAAAACAAAGCCTCTGATATGCACATAGCATTCTTGCGACAGCTACTGTGGTTGGAGGTTAAGTCTAGACAGCATTATCTTGAGAAGTGTTCAATGCAAGGGTGAAATGGAAAGCATTGGCTTCTTGTCTGTCTTGGAAGCTCGCACACGGTCTTCCAAGACATGATGCAAAAGGACTGCCACCTTCTTGCCATTGTCTACCCAATGCCAGCAGATTATAATCCAAGCCATTTTGGCAGAAGTAGACATCTCCCTCCTCAGGACATGGGTTTTCCTTTCTGACAGATAAGGCTTGAGGAATGTGTGGGGAGAGGGCCCAATGATGTCAATGAGGCTGGCTGGCCGGCCTTTCTTCAAAAGTCCTCAAAGAAGGCTCCAACCTGGATCCCATCTTCTGCCTTTTCATGGGTTGTGGTGCTTCCTTCTATCCAAAGCCAAGAAAAGTAACAGTTTTGACCTTTCAGAAACTCACTCCATCATGTAACAGAGCAAAGATGTACTGGACTCTGGGCTTGAGGGGTCAAAGACCTGTTACTTTCTGAGGAGCAGGAACTATGATATCCACAGCCACCACCATTGATGGGTTCTTCCATCTGAGCTTGTCTGTAGTTCTGAAAGTAACTGGGAAACAAATAAATTTCATTATTTTTTAAAAAATAATTTATTTAAAATTAAATATACTAATCAACAAAATAAAAATATGACAATACATTAACAACTACAATAACAAGCTTATCTATCTATCTATCTATCTATCTATCTATCTATCTATCTATCTATCTATCTATCTATCTATCTATCTATCTATCTATCTATCTATCTATCTATCTATCTATCTATCTATCTATCATCTCAGGGGTTCTCAACCTGCGGCCCACGAGCCGTGGCCCACCACCACCACCCTAGGAAGTGCCATGTGGTGGGAAAAGGGCTGTCCAACCCCCGAAGCTGTCTGAGAGAGCATGACCTGGCTTTAAAAGGTTGAGAACTCCTGATCTAGATAGAGAGATAGAGAGATACTGTAAATAGATACTGTAGATAGATAGATATTAATATATAAGATTGTTACATAATCAAATACGTGTACCCACCACCACCCATGGGACATTATACCTTTAGTTTATTATCAATATTGAACCTTGATTAATATATATTAACCTTAATTAATTAATATATATATAGTTGCCCCATCATTCCAAAAAGTTATATATTCTTCTCTTGGTTTTGTTCCTCTCGCTTTGGTTAAGACTTGCTCAATAAATTCTCATATTTCTTTGAAATCAGAAATAAATATATATTTCCCAGAAGCAGTGTTGTTGTTACAAGCTCTCTCTACTGCAAAGGGTTTGAAAATGGACAATTAGGAACTATTGATTATAACCTAAAAAGTCTGCTTTCTCTTTAACTGAGATAGACAACGAGGCAGTTTGTGTTTGGGGGGGTGCTCTTTAAATTGTGGGGACCACTGGCTGTAGAGAGTATCAGGATGGGCAGTTATTTCAAAATTTGTCACTACACCACAGGGAGAAAGGACACCTGCAACTCTTGCTTGTTGTCACAGCTACTCGTGTCCAAGCATAATTTTTTCCTGGAAGTCATTATTTTCTCCGTTGATGGATATGTCTCTGGTGACTCAATACGCCGATCCTGGCATGAAACATGCAGCCACACATATTACACTAAATAGATAGTTGAGTTTGACGAAGCTTTTGTATTTGTCGCTTAACCTCTTAATGATGTCTGCAGCGTTCCCCTTCGAAGTGATCGGTAGCAGCAGAGATGGTTTGGCGCCAAAGTGGGCAATCTTTGGCTGCTGCCTCCCAAGTTTGTGGGTTTATACCTGACACTTTCATGGTTTGCTTCAGCTGGTCCTTATAATGCTTCAGAGGAGCTCCATGAGGTCTTGTACTGGAGCTAAGTTCCCCATAAAGAATTTGGCGAGGAAGCCTGGAACCATGACATGCCCTAGTCATCTAAGACGATGGCCTATGATGGAAGCTTGTACTATTCGTTTTAAATAAAACCAGACCTCTTTGCCTCAGATTCGTTCATCTTCATACCAAGCTGACGTAGCAACGGAGAATAAGAGGCTCCAGGGTCTAAAAATTAGAACATTTAGCAGCAAACTGGAGCTGACACCAGGGCTGAGGGTTCTTCTTTAAACTATGTAATTGGGGGTTGTGTTTTCCATTGAATCCAACTTCCTCCTGAGCTCAGAGTCACAAGGTTGCTTGTCCAAGCGAGCAAACAGATGGCCTAATTTCATAGTCTTCGACCTCTTTTTTGTCTGGCGGTCATGAAGGGAGAGAAGGAATTCATTCTCTCCTGCCATACAGTCCATCTGAAGAAGAATCTGGTGGGCTCCAAGCCCTCCTCCGTAAGTGGAAGAAGTTGCAAAGTGTTGAGTATTTCCAAGACCAACTCATGCTCTCTTCGAACTCCCTTTTTTACAACTACTCCTTCTTCCGTGTCTAAGCCAGGTGTGAAGCTACCAAAATGAAGCCATCTTTGAATGAGTTCATTCTGTAGTTCCTTCTGCCCAACCTAGTGTGAGAAAAATTAGCCAGCATCACAAGGTTGCAGTTAATAGGGTATGCCCCATTGTGGTTCAAGAATATCACAATATCCGAGGAGGCTCTTTCTGTGTACCTCAACTTCATACAACTAATGTGTTGGATGTATTCTTTATTTTTTAAGGCAAGAATGCAGACTATAAAATAAACATAAAAGGTAAAGGTCTCCCTTGCTCGAAAGCCAGTCATGTCCGACTCTAGGGAGTGGTGCTCATCTCATTATTATAAAATTAACAACAATAACCTCAATAACAAGGAAAGGAAAGGAAAAAAAGTTATATAATTATACCACCAATGGGTATTTTTTAAAAATGTTTTGCAGTTAAGAGATCTTGTATTTTGGCAACTTTAAGGACTTTTTATATGGTCCATATGATTCTTCCTCCCTAATCGTGTTATTCATCACATAACAATTGATGGAAAATATTTGGTTTAGAGACACTGGAGAGAGAGAAAGTGTGAACATTCAAGAATTTTTATAAGTATTAAGTAGAAGCCAAGATGATGGTTCTCATCAGGATAGTGCCACCACTATCCTCCCGTCCTACACAGAAACACCTACAGTAAACACAACCATCTGTTAGGGCCCCTTTTTATCAGTCCATTTACATGGTATTACCAGTGGCAACACAATATAATGCAACCACTAGTAGAACAAACCAGTTTCACCCTATTTGTAGAGCTCAACCTGTTCACCTTCCCCCAAGAGAAAAGGTCTATCTCCTTGGCTTGCTCTTTTACATTTCGGACTAAAACCCTGTGTGGAGCCACTGTCCCAACAAAACTGGGTGTTCAGTTGTGCAGAGACATCCATGGGGCAATGGAAATGGGAGAGGCCATTTAGGTTCATCCCTATGTCTTCCAGGACCCAATTATGGGTCAAGTTTATGCACACAACCAGCTGCCTCCATGCATATCCATGCCTGTATGTAGCTACACAAAAGTGGTAATCCTTCTAAAATACATGCTAATATGCCCAACTGCTCTGTGCAAGTGTCGGTGATGAGGGGAAGACAAGCCCCCAAGTCTAGGCCAAAAATGTGAGCAATGCAGTGCTCCTAAAAATAGCACTTGAGTTGGGATTGGATAACATGTTGGCGCAATTTTCCTTTCTCCCCTCCACCATTCTAGGATTAGCAAGTCTGCTAGGTTATGAAATGACTGACTCATGGCTATTTTCTTTATTTCTTATGATTCATGAGTTGGAATGCGGGAAAGAAAACCAATAAATTTTCCAATTGATTGGGAGTAGATGTATGTATTGCCTTAACATTACCTGTTTCTTACATTTAAATAACTTCAGATCTGCCCTTTTGTTCTGTTTAGGGTCCAGTTCATCACAAGCATCATTCCTCAGCTAGCTTCCTCCTCCTCCTCCTCCTCCTCTTCCTCCTTTTCCTTTTCCTTCTCAGTCTCCTCCTCTCCCACCCCTTCAGGTGTTGAGGGAGATCCAAGGATCAAGGCTCTTCTAGCCACCTCCAGTCATGTTATTTGGTGTTCTTGTAATGTTTGATGTTCTCTCTCCACCTTCCTCTGGCTCTGCCTCGTGGTCTTTGTCCTTCTCCTCTCTCCACATATACCTTGTAAGAGATGGGATTCCAAGACATTCTCTCCAAATGAGGAAACCCTAGAAAGGGTCACCATACATCAGAGATGAATTGACAGCATGTGGTGGTGATAGTAGTGGTGATGATGATGCCAGAAGCAGAAAGTGGCTCTGGACGTACTATTACGTGCTCTACTACAGCTTATCAAAGGTTCCTGGCACCAAGAGTTTGAAGGACAACTACTGAATTTGCCACCTTGAGAGTCCCTGACTTGGCAGAGAGAAAGGATAGTAAGGAAATCAATAAAGGATGAAGAGATGAGAATGGCTTCACTTCCCAAAATATCTTTGTGAAAGTTGGGGAAAGCTTGTGATGAGAATCTAGAGCAGATTTTTATGAGGAAGGACTGGTTTGGTCTCCATTCTTTTTTGGTGCTCAAAGTAAATTTCTGGGCCCAGAATTGGGTAATAATAAGTGTATGGCTTTTCCCCTGGACCTTCAGAAGGTGGCTTTGGAACTTCTAGTTCAGGGGTTCCCAAACTATTCGGGCCATGGGCTGGTCACATGGTTCTTCCCACCGGAAGCGGAAGTAAAACATGCTTTGCAATCTGTTTTGCAACAGGATGAGATAGATTTTAAGCTGCCATTGTCTCTGCTTAAACCAAACGTACAGGCAAATTTTACTTCTGCTTCCAGGAGTGATGAGGGTGCCATGGGATGAATGAATTGATGTTGGGGGCCGGATCCGACCTGCGGGCCATAGTATGGGCACCCCTGTTCTAGTTAAATAATAATACAGTGGTACCTCATACAACGATTTTAATCCATTCCACGGGGCTCGTTGTTGTATGAACAATTGCTACACGATGCATGCATCGTATATAATTTTCCCTATGGGATGCATCGTACAACAATTTTTTTCGTTAAGTGGTTTTTCCCCATTGAAAAATTGTTGTACGATTTTTTCCATAGTGAAAATTGTTATGCGGGACACCTTCCCCCCCAAAAAACAACAACAACAACACTAATTGTTATGCGATTTTGTTACTATATGGGGCGATTGATCTCCATATTAGTTTGGAAGTCAGGACTTGCTGATGATTAAGTCCATATTTCATCACAACTCCATGTTCCATTCTACAGTAAAACCTCGCATAAAGAGTGCATCGCTTAGAGACTAACTTGCTTGTTCTCTTAACAACTAAAAACAACCAAAGACTTGCTTAACAGCTAAATCAGGGTATGCAGTCCCCCACTGCCAGAAGTCACAATCAGTCACACACACCCCCCAAGTGTTTTGCTTAAAGAGCAACTCGCTTAAAGAGCAATCCCATGGAAGACATTATGCTCTTTAAGTGTGGTACCATTGTACATGTTTCTGTGACAGCTGGAAAATGTTTGCTGATCTATAAATAATAACTTAATTGTTCACAACTGCATTCAGCTTGGCAATAATGTGAGTGTAGGTGTATCTCATCAGAATCTCATTGGTTTTGGTGCCATTGGCTGCCCAAAATATGTAGAGTGTCATATATATGTATATATCTTGTTCACACAGAAGGGGTTAATACAAGAGTGCCCAAACTTTTTGAGCTGTGGGCTGATCATGTGGTTCAGTGGGCCAGTCACATGGTTCAGTGGGCCAGCCTCGTGGTTTCTTCATGGAAGTAAAACATGCTTGGCAATCTGTTTTGGAACAGATATGTTTTGCAATAGGATGAGATAGATTTTTGTTGTTGTTGTTCAGTTGCACATTCAATTCTGACCCATTGCGACCCCATGGACCATTGTCCGACAGCACCTCTGTCCTCCACCGTTGCATCTACAATACCATCAAGCCATCTCATCTTTGGCCACCTCCTTCTTCTTTTGCCCTCCACCTTTCCCAGAATCAAGGCTTTCTCAAGTGAATCCTCTCTTCTCATTTGATATCCAAAGTACTTTAGATTCATCTTTACTATTTGACCTTCTAAGGAATAGTCGGGGTTGATTTCTTTTAGGATCAACTTATTTGTTCTCCTCGCTGTTCAGGGGACTCTCAAAACTCTCATCCAACACCACATCTCAAAGGCATCTATTCTTCTACGCTTAGCCTTCCTTAGGTTACAGCTCTCACAACCATACATTACTACTGGGAATACCATTGCTTTGACTATGCGGACTTTTGTTTGCAAGGTGATGTCTCTCTTTTTAACTATGTTCCCCAGGTTTCTCATCACTTGCCTCCCGAGAATCAGTCGGCTTTTTATTTCATGGCTGCAATCACCATCTGCGGTGATCTTGGATCCTAGGAAAGTAAAATCTGTCACTGCTTCTACTTCTTCCCCATCTATTTTCCAGAAACTGATGGGGCCTGCTGCCATTATCTTGGTTTTCTTTAAGTTGAGTCTTAAGTCAGCTTTTGCACTCTCCTCCTTCAACCTAAGCAAGAGATTCTTTAGGTCTTCCTCACTTTCTGCCATTAGGGTAGTATCATCTGCGTTTCTCAAGTTGTTGATGTTTCTCCCAGAAATTTTGATCCCAACTTGTGATTTGTCCAACTCTGCATTGTGCATTATGTGCTCTGTGTATAGGTTGAATAAGCAGGGTGACAAAATGCAGCCTTGTCTTACTCCTTTTCCTATTCCAAACCACTCTGTCATTCCGTGTTCTGTCCTAACTGTTGCTTCTTGACTTGTACAGATTTCTCATGCGGCATATGAGGTGTTCTGGTATTCCCATCTCTTTAATTACTTACCACATTTTGTTGTGGTTCACACAGTCAAAGGCCTTGGTGTAGTCAATGAAACAGAAGTAGACTTGTTTCTGATATTCCTTTGTTTTCTCCATGAGCCAACATATGTTGGCAATGTGGTCTCTAGATTTTAGGCTGCCGTTTTCTCTGCTTAAACCATCGGTGCCAAAACAATGGCCCATGGGCAAGATCCAGCCCCCGACACCAATTTGTCAGGCCCATGCCACCCTCGTCACTCCCAGAAGTGGAAGTAAAACATGCTCGCACTTCCACTTCTGGAAGCAACGAGGGCAGCATGGGCCGGATGAATTGGGGTTGGGGGTCGGATCTGGCCAGTGAGCCATAGTTTGGGCACTCCTGGGTTAATAGCTTTTGAATTAAATGGCTTTCAAAACACTGTCCTACTTTCCAATTAATTTGACTAATATGCCAAAATAGGTTCCTGAAAGATTGATGGTGCTCATGTGACGTGAATCTAAAAAAAGCAAATCTGTAGAGATACAGAGAGTAGGGGGGGATTATAAATAGCCAAAACCCACTCAAGCATCTCTAGGGAGTTTATGACCTCCACATTTAATTTGGAAAACCTAATTGCATAAGAACCTTGAAGATGAGTGGATAGATAATATTTAGGGTCCAAAACAATCCTATTTGTGCAACCTCCAGACACTAAAAATAGCTTTTTGGCAAGCTTTTGTATTCTGCTTATGTTTACAACATTACATTCCCACTCAGAGTTTGAAAGCAAATAAATTGTTGTGAAATGCCCACATATTTTTCAGTTGGCTGCTTTCATTCCAACATGACCCAATGTGTTGATGATTTGTTTTTTTTAGTTTAAGGAAGTTCTTCTTTTACAGTAAAAGGCAACGTCTGTTTTGATGAAGTAAGCCTGAGGATGCATTGAGGAATGACTATGTCAAAGAAGACCCGTTTGCTTTATAAGAGTCTAATTAACCACACATTTGACCCTAGTGGAAGGCCGCAAAGACACCGTAGGAAGAAAGGAACGCAAACAACCAAATTAAACAAACCAGACAAAGAACAAAGCTATTATGGTTACAAACAAGACAAGAAACATGGAGAGTTGGATGCAACAGAATGATGATGGTTTAAAGAGCCCCTCAAACTAAACAAAGTGGAGGTGGGCTAGAGTTGTTGGGCCCAAGGTTGAGATTCTATGTTTCTGCAGTTTAGCAGGCTAGAAGACAAATCTGTTTGGTTGGTTGGATGGATGGATGGACGGATGCAGTGGTGGGATTCAAAAAAAATTACTACCTACTCTGTGGTATGGTATGGTGGGCATGGCCAGGGGAAAAGCCCTGCGTAATTTCCAAACTTGGATGGGTGAATTTCTGCTACTGGTGCAAACCTGCTGAATCCCACCACTGGATGGATGGATGTCCAAACATGATCCCAGAACTTATCAAGATGTGGAACATGGAGATTGAGAGTTCACTTGTTGGATGTTAAATCAGGAAAACTGGCAGTCATGAACTGGGCTTTCTAGTTGTACTGTATATAAAGTCCTCCTTTCAATAGAAATTTTTCTCAGAAGGAAATAATGAACCCATTTCCTTTTAGTCACCCACCTTACTGGACAACGTGGGATCCATTGATGTTGCACGGTCTAACCTGCCTTGAATGGTGGCTCTAAGGAAAACCAAGAGATCAGGAGTGGATCCAAATGTAGCACTCACTTTACTTTTTGGAATTGAAAAAGGGCTTCAACTATAGCAACCATCTCTTGTTGATTCCATTCTAGCTGCATGTTTCTAAAATCCATTAATATTTGATTGATTAAAAAATCATTTTCTATATGTGTTTTACTATAACAGTGTGATTTTGCTTTGAATTTTTTGTTTGCCTTTTTCTTTTCTTTTAGGAATGACTATACCAGAAGAAGATGCAGAAGTGGGACAGGGTAGCAAATATTGTCTGGTGGCCATTGGGAGACTGCAGGTAAAAAACAACAACCCCATTTTGATATTTCAATGCACTTTTGTAAATCAATGCTCTGAATTGTGCAACTTGCTTAGAACTCCATCTAGGACAATGATGGTGAACCTTTTAGAAACTGAGTGCCTAAACTCAACAGGTTGCCGTCCACTCTGCAGAGGGGTGGAGTGAACTCCATGCTGGGGCAAAGGCTCGTGTGCCCACAGAGAGGGCTCTGAGTGCTCCCTCTGGTACATATGCCATAGGTTCACCAGTCCACCACTGATCTAGGGGTTTAAATAAGATGGTTATTATATAATCTAATGATGCCAGTACAACATTTCTAATATCTCCATCCTAAAACTGTCCCGTCCCCCCCGCCGCCCAATCATACCTGTCAAGTATCCTGTATTGGCCGGGATTTCCCGTAATTTTGTGCCACATTTTTTCCTTTCCTGCCCGGAGCCGCTGCCATCCTGTAATTTGGCGGTGGGGAAAAAGTGGTTACTGTGCATCCCCTTCTGTGCAAGTCCCTTCTACATGCAAGTCCCTTCTACACGCATGTGTAGAAGGGTTCTGTACAGAAGGGGATGCATAGAAGGTTTCTACGCATGCGTAGAAGGAACCTGCGCAGAACATATTGTCCGGAGCCGCACTTGACAGGTATGCACCCAATTCATTTGGGAGAAAGGCAGCATTTGTGAATATTATTTGTAATACAGCAATTATTATTATACAGCAATTTCCAGTTCCCTGGAAATGGGTAAAAATTGTGAGTTCCAGTCAGACTTCAATCAGGGGTTGCAAATTCACTCATTGACAAGGCTAGGGTTCCTCTACAGATGTTCTTAGACTTCAATTCCCAGATTGGCAGGTGTGCTGACTTGGGCTTCTGAGCATTGAAGTTCAAGAACAGCTGGAGTGCCAAGGTTCACCATCACTAGACTAGGCTTTACAGGGTGGACATGTATTTCTTTTTGAAATTTCATCCCTCAAGGCACCAAGATTTTTCAGAGCTGCATGCCTGCATTTACGCCCACCGCCACCCAATATTGAAACCATCTCTTTCTTGTCTTCAGATGACTATCTGCAAAAACAGAAGCAGGCAATTTTCTCTAATGTGGACAGGGGCAAAATCAGATCGGAATAGACCGCATTTCATCCCTATGCTTTTAGTAGAAGCAGCTTCCTTGGAAACCTGAAGTACAGTAACACCCCGACTTACGAATACCCCAAGATACTAATTTTTTGAGTTATGATTTTTTTTCCCCTTAAACCGGGGTCCTGACTTACAAAAAAAAACCACGATTTACGAAATACCTTGGGTTACGGGAGAAAAAAAAAATCATAACTCAAAAATTCAGTTTTTTAGCGCCCAAAATGCCGCCGCCATTTTGTGCACTAAAAATCACTCCCAGCCACGCTGGAAGCGTAAGAAAAGGAAGCAGCAGCAGCCAGAAAGTAGGAAATCTCTCAATTTTTAATTTTTAATTTTTTAATGCATGCCTCGAGTTACAAAAAAAAGTCGAGTTACGAAATAGGCCAGGGAACAGATTTTTTTTCGTAACTCAGGATTTTACTGTATACATCTTTTCAATTTGGTCTTAATTCCACTTCAAGTCAAACCTAAAGACATTCCCAGGGAAACTGGAGGGGGCATTTTTTGACAGATGGGACAGCTGCCCAAACAAATAGTGGCCTAGAAATCACCATTCACATCCCTTAGAGCAAGGATAATATTGCTTTCGTAGGAACAACTGTGAGTGACAAAATAGGTCATAATTTTCAGTGGGGCTGGGGGCAGGTTTAATCACAGAAAAGTTCCAGGGGGGGGGGGGAGAAAAAACCTAAATTATGAACTGTATTATGCCCTGGGAAGTCAATCATTCAACTGTAAGCCGGTGACCTTCTATCTCCTCGGATTAGCATCTCAAGATTTTTGCAAATCAAGGGATCTTTGTAAAAGAAACATCGTACGTGCCAGTTTTGCCTGAGAAAATGTCCAGGCATGATGGGGCATTGAAGAAGAAGGATCTTTTTGTTGTTGTTTTTGGGTGGAGAACAAATAACTAGCTTTCTCGCAAAGTTTTCTGTTCTGATCTATGTTGCTGCTAAAGGTGTTACAATATGTTGATTTTTAAATTCGTATCTTAGAATCAGAGTTGGGAAGATGTAGGTTTTGTCATGTATATTCTTATGGGTATCTATTCAGGTCTGGTTTACCGTACAGTATATACTCAACTATAAGTCGTCCCAAATATAAGTTGAGGTACCTAATTTGGACCTCTAAAACTAGGAAAATAGATTGGGGTGGAAAATGTAGCAGCTGCTAGTGAGTTTCAATAATTAAAATACATGAAAATATGGTAAAACTAATTAATTTAGACATTTGTATGAGTATGTTTTTGAGTGTTTACGTTGACCCGAGGATAAATCGAGTCCCATTTTTGGGCCTCATTTTGGGGGCTAAGAAACTCGTCTTATACTCAAGTATATATGGTAAGTATAAAAAGAACCCATGTTTTGTTGCTCTATGATTAATCTGCAGGTCTAGTTCTCCTTCCTACATCTCTATGTGAGACAAAGAGTTCAGACCCATTCATTTCCAGCTTTAAACTAACCCTTTCTTTCACTAGTGTCAGTGATCAAGAGAATGGTGGTTGGCTGAAACCCTCACTTTGATCTTAGCTAGTTTGTATTAACTGTAGTTAAAAGAAAGAGAGGGATTGCTTTAAAACTAACAGCTAAAGTTTCTGGTGCTTCCTTTGCATGTAAGAGGGACCCCCAAAAAAATTTCAACCTGGCTCATTTGTAGAGGAGAAAATCCTGATTCTCTCTCCCCCCCCCCCATTATGTCTGAATTAATCTTAAATCTGGAAGTTCGTTTTTTCTTCTACATACTGATGGCAGTATTTGATCTCACAACATAGTGCAGTGATGGTGAACCTTTTAGAGACCAAACGCCAAAAACTCAACAGTCTGCCATTCACGTGACAGAGGGGCAGGGCAAACTCTGTGCTAAGAGGAGGGAAGAAGTGCTCCCATTGGGCTGCTAGGCATAGGGGCGGGATGAACTCTGTGCTGGGGGAAGGGAGGAAGCGCTCCCATTGAGCTGCTGGGCAGAGGGGCGGGACGAACTCTGTGCTGGGGCGACAGTGTGTTTGCCCACAGAGGGCTCTGAATGCACCCTCTGGCATGCATGCCATAGGTTCACCACTTAGTGGTTGATTTGCCAACAAAGACTGTGTGTTGTTTTATCTTGCTTTCAACATTTCTTAAATCCTTTCCCCCAGGTAACTAGTTCTCCAGTCTGCATGGACATGAATGGCATGTCCGTTCCCACGGAATTTTTATCCAGGCACAATTCTGATGGGATCATTACCTTTGTTGACCCGAGATGCATCAGCGTGATCGGCTACCAACCCCAGGTCAGTTCATGGTCACTAAAACAGAGATGAAGCCAGACATATCCCCTGTTTAGGAGTTGTACCCAGGCAGAAGGTCTAAACAGCTGTTGCAACATAATTCCTGAAAAACTCTCCACCCCACCCCAAATATGTCCTGTAGGATTTGTAAAATGCTTTGTCCATCTTCTGACCTTTCCTCCCTCTTCTCTGTTTCTTATTAATGGTTGACTAGGATCTTTTGGGGAAAGACATTATAGAATTCTGCCATCCAGAAGATCAAAGCCATTTGAGAGAAAGCTTCCAACAGGTAAGGATGCTACTTAATTAGTTTAGCTTCATTGAATTACTGCTCTCACCACCTCGGTTCCCAAGCCTTCAAGACTGAGGCTGTTGATTTTTTTGTCATTATAGACCAGAGGTTCCCAACCTTTTCAAGCTGGGGGCTGGGTCATGCTCTCTCAGTCAGCTTTGAGGGCCAGAAGGCCATTTTGCTCTGCCTGCACAATGGGAATGGCCATTTTGTCCCAACAGCTTCAAAGGGGCAGCCATTTTATTTCTCAAATGTCCTTGGAGTGGTGGTGGGGGGCACATGAAATGGTGCCAGGGGCGGGATACGGCCCATGGGCCTTAGGTTGGGAAACCCAGTTATAGATAAATCTAAAACAGTGTTGACCTTTTTTGCAGCCACGTCACGCTGCTGACTCATATTTAGCCTGTGGTCTACAACAATTCCAAGATCCTTCTCGCTATTAGTATTACTGAGCCAAGTATCCCTCATCTTGTAACTGTGCCACTGGAATATGATAGCCAACCCAAAGTCTCTGGAAGATTGTGAAATGATGGATGGAGTAAACTTATCTTGTATGGAAGCTCAGGACAGAAGCTCAGCCAATAGTTTCCAATAACAAGAAAAGAGGTGGTGATTAAACCTTGGAGAGAAGATCCTTAGGGGTGAAGAGCTTCTTCTCGGTGGGACAAATAGTTTAGAACAGGGTTCCTCAAACTTGGCTCTCCAGATGTTCTTGGACTTCAATTCCCAGAAGCCCAACTCAGCACACCTGCTGATCAGGGCTTCTGGGAAGTGAAACCCAAGAATATTTGGAGAACCGAGTTTGCTGACCCTTGCTTTAGAACAGGGGTACCCAAACTTTTCCTGCCAGGGGCCTGACCAGGCCCCCTCAGTCAGCTGTGTGGGCTGGTCATGTGGCTCCTCCTGATGGTGGTGGCTTGTGAATTCGTGCTGTGTTTCCAGGTGTTTTCCCCTCCTCCAACGCTTCCCTTGGAAGTTTTGCTACAAAACCGCCCCAATTTCAGCACTTCCAGTGATGTCGGTGCACTTCCGGTGGCGGTGGCGGCAATCTGGCCCATGGGCCGGACCCAGCCTGCAGGCTATAGTTTGGGCACCCCTGCTTCAGAAGATGTACCCTCCTTCATTGGAGACTTTAATTCAGAGTCTGGAAGGCTGTCTTAATTTTGGGCTCTTGAACCAGATGAGCCTTTCCCTTCCAATCCTATTTTGCAATGCAATCACAGAGAAGGACCTATCCTATATTGTGACCCACCATGCTTCTAGCTGCCGACATAACAAAGACAGATTTTCAAATATACACTATCTTGGCTCAACTCCCATCACAGGAGCCAGGACATGGGGTTTCCCCTCTGCCAATTCTTTACCAGACTCCACATATTTTATTTATTTATTTTATTTATTTATTTATTCAATTTATATCCCGCCCACTCAACACAAGGCCGACTCTGGGCGGCTAACAACATAAAAAGTAACCCCAGGGCAACCCAAGGAGTTTACAGACAATATTCACAAATACAACAATAATCCTAAAAACAGTTAAAACAGTAAAAAAAAGTTAAGACTACCCACCCCCTAAAAAGCAAGGGCTGCAGGATCGAAAAGGCACCATGGGGAAGAGTTCCTCTACACCAACCACCCCATGGTGGTTACCCTTCCACCCGCACCCCACACTTGACCTGCCAGCCAGGTTTTAAGATCCCTTCTGAAAGGCAGCAACTCCGTCCGAAGACGTAATTCTGTTGGCAGGAGGTTCCAGAGGGCCGGTGCAGACACGGAGAAGGCTCTCCTCCTTGTGCCAGAGAGGCGAGCCCCTCTGGCTGATGGAACAATTAGAGAGCCCCTCCGGTCCGCTCTGGTTGGACGGACAGACGTCCTCAGGGCGATGCGGTCTCTTAGGTAACCTGGCCCACTACCATATAGGGCTTTAAAGGTCAAAACCAGCACCTTGAATTGCACCCGGAGACATACTGGCAACCAATGCAGCTCCCGGAGCAGTGGCGAAGCATGAGCATAACGGCCACACCCCATCACCACCCGGGCAGCCGCATTTTGGACCAGCTGTAGCCTCCGAATGGTCGTCAAGGGCAGCCCCATGTAGAGCGCATTGCAATAGTCTAGTCTGGAGGTAACCAGAGCATGGGTGACCATGAGCAAGGAGTCCCGGTCCAGGAGTGGGCGCAACTGGCGAATCACCCGAAGTTGGGCGAAAGCCCTCCTGGTCACAGCCGCCACCTGTTCTTCTAGCAGTAGCCGTGAATCCAGGAGGACCCCCAAGTTGCGCACCGGGTCTGTCTGGGGCAAAATAGCCCCATCCAGAACCAACGATGGAAGCTCCCGGATTAACGCAGGACCCCCTATCCATAGCCACTCAGTCTTGCTGGGATTCAATTGTAGCCCGTTAGCCCCCATCCAGACCCCCACAGCTTCTAGGCATCTGGAAAGGACTTTGACAGCATCACTGGGGTCCCCATGGGCCGAGATGTACAACTGAGTGTCATCCGCGTACTGATGGTACCGCACCCCATGGGAACGAATGATCTCACCCAGCGGTTTCATGTAGATGTTAAATAGGAGAGGAGAGAGCACCGAGCCCTGAGGAACCCCCCATTTGAGGGGCCTAGGACTGGACCTCTCACTCTCCAACCACACCGACTGGGACCGACCCTTCAGAAATGAGGAAAACCAGGACCACACAGTACCCTGGATTCCCAAACCTCGGAGCCGTTCCAGAAGGATACCATGGTCAACGGTATCGAAAGCCGCTGAGAAGTCAAGAAGAGCGAGGACGGATGGGTGACCACTGTCCCGCTCCCGCCAGAGATCATCCATCAGTGCGACCAATGCCGTCTCGGTACCATATCCAGGCCTGAATCCTGACTGAAAAGGGTCCAGATAATCCGCTTCATCCAGTACCCCCTGCAGCCGACACGCCACTGCCTTCTCCAACACCTTCCCTAAAAAGGGGAGGTTTGAGACAGGCCTATAGTTAGTTAGGACAGCTGGGTCGAGGGAAGATTTCTTCAGGAGGGGGCGCACCAAAGCATGTTTTAAAGGTGCAGGAAACACCCCCTCCCGCAATGATGCATTGATCACAGCCCCAACCCAGCCACCTGTCACTGCCTTGGAGGTTTTCACCAACCAGGTGGGACAGGGGTCCAAAGGGCAGGTAGTGGCGCGCACAGCTGCAAGGAGCCTGTCCACTTCATCAGGGGCAACTGGATCAAACCGGTCCCAGATGGCATGGCAAGACTGTGCTCCGGCTCCCTCCGGACTCTCCCCATCCACGCCAGGATTAAACCCAGAGCGAATCCGATCGATTTTCTCCACTAGATGGTCAGCAAAGTCCTCAGCCGACCCCTGCCAACCGGGCACCGGGGTCCCCCTACCAAGGAGAGACCCGGTAACCCGGAACAGGGTGGCTGGGCGATTATCAGCGGAGGCGATAAGGGTGGTGAAGTATTGTCGCCTCACCACCTCCATCGCCACTAGATAGGCCCTAATAGCGGCCCTAGCTAGTGTCCAATCGGAGTCTCTCTGGGTCTTCACCCAGCGGCGCTCTTGGCGTCTCTTTGCCCGTTTGAGCTCCCGCAGTTCATCTGTGAACCATGGAGATGACCTAGCTCCATGAGCTCTGAGAGGCCGTAGTGGTGCGATTTCATCCAAGGCCGCTGTTGTCATCCTGTTCCACAGGTCGACCAGTGCCTCTGGCGAATCGTGTTGCCGATCCAGAGGGAAATCTCCCAGTTCCCTCTGGAATCCATCAGGATCCATCAGTTGCCGGGGGCGGGCCATTCTAATAGGCCCTGCCTCCCTACGGTGAAGCGATGCACCCAGGAAGTCTAGAGCCACCAAATAGTGATCTGACCATGGCACAGGTGTTATGTCTAATTTCCGTAGTCTCAGATCACTCTGCCAGCGCTCCGACAAAAAGATTAAATCTGGTGTGTGGCCACTGCCCCTGGTCGGGCCCTGAATTACCTGAATCAGGTCCATATCTGCCATGGAAACCATGAACTCCTGAGCCACCCCGGAGCCAGTCCCCAGCGAGGGTAAATTGAAGTCCCCCAGAACCATCAGTCTAGGGAACTCCAACGCCAACGCTGAGATGGCCTCGAGGAGCTCAGGCAGGGAGTCCCTTACCCTGCAAGGGGGCAGGTACAGGAGTAAGACTCCCAACTGACCCTTAGAGCCCAGACGCAGAAGCAGGGCCTCACAACCCAGAATTTGTGGAGCAGTAGCCCTGGTGACTCCCAGTGACTCCCTGGCTATGATGGCGACGCCACCGCCCTTACCCTTATCCCTAGGCTGGTGCCAAATACTGAACCCAGCTGGACACATTTCTGACAGAGGAACCCCATCCTCTGGTCTCAGCCAGGTCTCAGTAATACATGCCAAGTCGGCCCGCTCCCCCATTATAGAGTCTTGTATCAGGGGGGCCTTATTACATACCGACCTGGCATTCATCAGCAGCAGCCTAAGGACAGGGTCACCCTGGGTCAGCTGCTCAGGACCTAGAGGTGTAACCGTGGGGCTGGAACGAGGGACAGATACTAAGCATCTGCCCCGCGTTCCCCGGGTGCGGCCCGCCCCTCGGTACCCGCTATATCGCCCCATGCCCATCACAACCTCTATATTGGTCTCCGGAGCCTCCCTGCTTGCCCTGGACAGAATGCTGCCTCTCCTATTCAATTCTCAATTACCTTGTTTGGAAAATACCACCCATACAGTATAATGGATCTTCACCTTTTATATATATTTAATCGTTTGCTAAAAATAAGTAAGAAAAAATGTATATCTCCTCAGTGCTTTGGCTCTGGAAACAAATAATACAAGGGGCGGGGGGGATCCTATATCAGAAATGTTGCAAAGAGATGGAAACAATTGTCAGACTCATTTTTGGGCTTCTAGATTATGATCAGAATTCATGGCATGGTAAGCAAATGGATTCAGATTGCCCCGGCGGGTGTTTTGCCAGGAAATTTGGCAAGCCACCAAATCAGCACCTACCAAAACATCTCGCTTGCCATACTTAGCACTGAGTCATATTGCCTGCTCCTTGTCCCAGTTTCCAGTTGAAATCTTGGAGAGCTCCACTTGAAACATATAGAGTGTACAAAATCTTTTCCGTATAGTTTCTTTTAAATATTTTATGGGGTGTTTGTGTATGTGTGTGTGTGAGTGAGTGAGTGTTTCTGCCTTTGCAAAAACGAGCACTGCACATTTGAAATGTATATGGGGCAAAAGGATTTCAGCAGAGCATGATTTTCCAAATAGTTATTTCACACGTCCTGTTGAATCCTAGCTAATGCGTAATTGCCTTAGGCATGCTATGCCCTGTTGGTGACTGGCTGTTGCTGTTTCAAGGTGATGCATGTTACATTCCTCATTCAAATTGATCAGCAGTGTGTTGTCATCTATTGCTGCCTGACTATTGCATTCCATGGCAGTCCCGGGGTTAAATCCTGCATGTCTCATTTCATACGTGCCACAGGAGGTGGCTCTGTGATCACAGTGTGTAGGCCACTTCATGGCAAGCTGGGATCCACCTTGAACAAATTCATGCCAATGGCATTTTTCCTGCTTCAGAGGAAAAAATGTATTCTTGGATACGAGTTGCAGCCGACAATTGAACACCCCCAGTCCTTAATTCACACTGCTTACCATTTTGCTGTTCCACTTAGTGCAAGACTGTCCTCAACTCTTCCATTCCTTTCTTGGTTTAACTCAGGGGTCAGCAAACTTGGCTCTCCAGGTGTTCCTGGGCTTCAGTTCCCAGAAGCCCAAGTCAGATCAAGGCTTCTTGAAATTGAAGTCCAAGAACATCAGGAGAGCCACATTTGCAGACCCCTGGTCTAGTTTCAGACAGGTGGCTTAAATTGCAATATTTCACAGAGGCAATTCCTCTTTTTCAGAATGCAGATTTTATAGCATCATTAATTAGCTTATTTTATTTATTGCATTTTTATAGAACTTTTTTTATTTCTTTTGCTTTATCTGAATCCAAATATTGGCGGTCATCATGGTGATCAGCCATGTAGACTGTCCCGAGAATATAACGCAGTGGCCTTTCATCTGGCTTCCATAGTACTACGGATCCAGTTCCTGAGTCACTTTCTGGTCCTGAGCCCTTTTGGCACGCAAAGTCCTCATTGGCCCAGGCCAGTCTTGATGAAGCTCCTGTCCTGCATCAAGATGGGTTCAAGTGGGAATTAATCCACTGGGGGAACATCACCCTTCCCTGTGGACTTCGCCACCCAAGGCTGTTAGTCCTCAGAGTTGCCAGGTTAGTTCACTGCCACCTGCCACTCGACAATAAGTCACTGGCAGTATGGTGTACTCCATTACCATAGCAGGATAACCTGGGCAGATGGTTTTTTTATTATATTTCTATTAACATTTAATTTTAATTTATTACATTTCTATAGAAAATTCTAAAGAACTGTCACTCTGTGCGGTTAGCAAATCAAAATTAGGTTCCCCCATGAAACCCATGAAATACAAAACAAAATGTAACTACAATTTCAAGCCTGGCTGAAGACTACAAATAGTCAAAGGTGAGAGCTTGATTGCAAAAACCCATTTCAAGCTGAGCATTTTATCCCATGGATAAAATACTCTCACATAAGAAAAAGCCAGTGTTGTCTGTTTCCACAAACATTTCCGTGGACATGTGGCAGGCATGACTAAACACCAGAACACTGTTTACCTTTCCTACCAAAGTGGTCCCTATTTATCTACTTGCAAGTTCTTGCTTTCGAACTACTAGGATGGCCGTAGCTGGGACAGATGACGGGCACTCACTCCATCACACAGTACTCAAGTCTTGAATTGCTGACCTGCCAACCTTCCAGTCGTCAAGTTCAGCATCTTAACCATTAAGCCACCACAGTCCCTGCTACAGACTTAATGGGTGTGTAATTAGCATCTGAAAAAATGGGACCTTTTTGAACTGCTGGCTTTTATCAGACCAATATGGGAGAGAGTTTGCAATTTTTGGCCAAAAGCCAGGGTCCGTTCCAGAGTTCGCACTTCCCAGCAAAGATAATGCCATCGGCCAGGGTGGAGAAAAATCAACTCCAGACAGAATCCTTAGAAGCCAAGAACAACAAATAAAATATTTGTATCAAAGGTTGGGGAAAGTGGCTAGTGAACGTCCCGGAGGAAACGCATCGCCTGTTTCATTTACGATCCCACTGTCGGGTGTGGCAGTCAGGATAAGTGCAGAAAGGATATGGCTCAGCTGACGGAAGCCGAATCTTGGTCTTGAAGAAAACATTTGCTCTCCATTTTATTTTTGCCCAGACCGATGATTTCTGGGAACTGTAAAAGCACTTTGCAGCCTATTGGCTTTTCCCATTGGGACCAGGATGTGCCATTTCACCAGCAGCAGAGCTCGGAAGTAGTGCAATACACATAAAGAACTTCTTCTTCTGCCATATCCAAATCCAAATATTGTCGATCCTCATGGCGATCAGCCATGAAGACTGTCCTGAGAATATAATGCAGTGGCCTTCCATTTGCCTTCTGCATCACATCGTGAGTCACTTTCTGGTCCCTTTTGGCACGCCAAGTCCTCCTCAGCCCCAGGCCAGGATGGATGAAGCTGCTGCCCTACATCAAGAAGAACTCAAGTCCACCCTTGGGTGGACTTCTCCATCAAAGGCCGTTAGTCCTCAGGGTTGTCAGGTTAGTTAACTGCCACCTGACACTCAGCGTTGAGTCGCTGGCAGTAGGGTCTACTCTATGACCATAGCAGGATAACTTGGCCAGATTTCAAATAATGAACTACTTTTGAATCATCCTTTGTTCTGATTCTCTGTCCCAGCTCCTGCCAACCTAGCAGTTTGAAAGCAAGAAATTGCAAGTAAATAAATAGGGACCACTTCTGTGCGGGACATGAAAGGAGCCTCATTCGGGCATCCCCTGAGCGGAGTTTCTACAGCAAAAATCCTTTCAACCCTGAATAATTTCTGACACGAAATTATTATTGTAACTAATTCTTTTGTTGTTGTTCTTGTTGAAGTTGCACTAATTCTTGTAACTTTGTGATTGAGCATACCACTCCTTTCTGGCTCCTGTTATTTGGTTTTTTAAAGCATGCAGTTGGACACAAAATGTGTTGTTAGGATAGGGGAAAAGTGCAGTTGGAAAAGATGTGTAGATGGGGAAAATGTGCATGGGGATGGGAAGCACAATTGGAAGCTGATAGAATTCAACTTAGATGAAATAAGATGGCTTTAATAGTGAGGGATTGGTAAATCTGTATGGATTTTGGATGATCCCAAGGCAGAAAACTAGTCCCTGCAAGCACCAAAGTTGTCTAGCTTTTTCCATGGTGTGGGGTCTAAAGATCATCCCTTCCAAAATGGCCCAGCTGTGTGAAGTTGACTAACAGGACAAGCACATTGGTCATCTGCAGCAAAATCATTGGGTCAAATCTAGTAATTAAAGGATATCTGTTGAATGAATGGGACTTAAGTCAACCTCATTGAGACAACAGGTCTACTCTGATCTGGAACAGCTCTTAGATTTAGTCCTAGGAAATTTGGAGTCACCCTAGTGGGTGGCTGTGTTTAGGATTCCTATGGAGCTGGGTAATGGTTGGCTTTCGATCCAGTCACAATGTGTACACGGAACATCCATTCTTGACCTACCTTCTCAGAATCACATCGCCTTGACTTCTCCAATGGCTTCTGCAGGTTGTGAAACTGAAAGGCCAGGTGCTTTCTGTGATGTATCGCTTTCGGACCAAAAACCGGGAGTGGATGTTGATCAGGACGAGCAGCTTCACCTTCCAGAACCCTTATTCGGATGAGATCGAGTACATCATCTGCACCAACACGAATGTAAAGTAAGTGGCCTGTCCTTCATGTGTGATTATGTTTGCCAGTGTTTCCCTCTCTGGTGTTTGTGTTTGTGATTGTACTCATGTTTTCCACTGCTTGCTTACGTTCACCTCTTCTTAAAGCAGTTTATTGCTTGATGGAGTGAGCCAGCAGATAAATAGGTACCGTTTCAGTGGGAAAGGTTACAGTGTTTTGTGTGCTCTGATGTCTAGTCATCCCTGCCACATGATCGTGGAAATGTATGCAGACACAAACAGCGCTAGCTCTTTGTCTGTAAATGGGGATGAGCGCTGGTCCCTAGAGTCAAACACAACTGGCTTTCAAACAAGGGAGACCTTGGTAAAGGTAAAGGTTGCCTTTGCTTGAAAGCCAGTCATATCCAACTCTAGGGTTCAGTGCTCATCTCCATTTATAAGAGCTGTTTGCGTCTGCCAGACGTTTCCGTGGACATGTGGCAGGCATGCCTCAAGACTGGAGTGCATGGAACGCTGTTTACCTTCCCATCGAACTTGTACTTATTTATCTACTTACAATTACTTGCTTTAGAACTGCTAGGTTGGCAGGAACTGCGACACTCATTCCATCTTACAGTTCCCGAGATGGGAGCTCACTCTGTCATGCAGTACCCGGGAAGCGAACTCTGACCTTCCAGTCAGTGGGTTCAGCGTCTTAACCACTTGAGCCACCACAGTCCCTTGACCTATACTCAATACTCTGATTTTTGTCGATTCCTTACCATATCTTGCCGCATATTTAATGTAATTATTTATACACTGCCCAATTGATCAGATTGTCACTCTGGATGGGGCACATCAAATCTAAGCGTAAAACACAAATGGAATAATGAGACCTATGGCTTTCAGGAGGCTTTGGAACTGGGTGGTTAAAAAATGTGGGCTTTTAATTGCTACTTGTTTTCAGTCTGCCGCCATGCAACCCTACATTTCTGCTCTTCTAAGTTCTTTTTACGCCTGCGGTTTTATAGCGCGTGTGTTCTGCTTATTTTACTGCTCTGTTGTCGGGAAGTGCTCCCCATCCAAAGGGCCTGAAAGGATATATAAAATTGACAATAAATCCATGTCCATCCCATGTGGGCAAAAGTGTGAAAGTAGAAAGCTCTGACATTTGAACTTCTGTTCCTGCATGGTCCAGAGGTCTTCCAAAGGATCTGGGACTTAAATTAGGTACTGCTCTCTCTCTCACTCTCTCTTCCATCCCAGCGTTTTCCCTTTCAAGGCTGCTTGTTTAGCAAGGTCTAAAGAGAAATGGGATTGTCACATTTATCCTCAATTAGCCCTGCCTAGCAAAACAGACCCGACTGGTTACCCTAATATGGGGATTGGCAACAGCTAGATCTACTCTAGCCTTATATATTGCTGCTCTTCTCTTTTAGGAAATCGCTCCCTTCTAAGAAGCAGGAAGGCAGGGATACTGTAGAATGTAAAATATTAGAAGGATGTAGGGATGGCCATGCCGTGATCATTTTTGGCATCGCCAATTTTTTAAAAGAACTCTGCCCTTCTGCAATACATGAGACTTAAATTGGGCTTTGACAGGTGGTGTGATGTTTCGACAACAAAGAATGAAGCTGGAATTTCACTTGAGCTGTCATTTTAAAACAAATACTTTTAAAAGTATTTTAAAGTTTATCCTGCTATGGTAATGGAGAAGACCAGGGATTCCCAACCTAAGAACCGTGGGCCGGATCTGGCTCACAGCACCATTTCATGTGCTCCCTCCAAGGGCATTTGAGAAACAAAATGGCTGTCTCCATCGTGCAGGCAGGGCAAAAATGGTTGTCTGGCCCTCAAAGCTGACTGAGAGAGCATGACCCGGCCCCCGGCTTGTAAAGGTTGGGAATGCCTGGAGTAAACCATCCTTCCAGCGACTCAATGCCGAGTGTCAGGTGGTGGTTAACTAACCTGACAACCCTGAGGACTAACGGCCTCGGGTGCCAAAGTCCACAGGGAAGGGTGATAGTCCCCAAGTGGATTAAATCTCCCTTGAATCCATTGATGGAGGGCAGCAGCTTCATCAATACTACCCTGGTGCTGAGGAGGACTCTGCATGTCAAATGGGCTCAGGACCAGAAAGTGACTTGCGGAACTGGATCAGTGGTACGCACGGGTGTAATACTGCGATGCTGAAGGCAGATGGAAGGCCACTGCATTATAGTCACAGGACAGTCTTCATGGCTGATTGCCATGATGATCTCTAATATCCAGATTCGGATACGGAAGAAGAAGAAGGATGTAGGGTTGGTTATGCCTTGATCATTTGGCATAGTTGCATTCTTAAAGAACTCTGTCCTTCTGCAATACATGAAACTTAAATTGGGCTTTGAGAGATGGTGTGATGTTTCTACAAAAAACAATAAAACTTGAGTTTCACCTGAGCTGTCATTTAAAAAAGAACACTTTTGACATATGTTTTTTGTGGGGTGCTAAGGATTTCTTGAACCAGGAGGGTGAATTTTGAAGCGTTATAGCAAACATATAAAGACCAAGAACTCGTAACACAAATGAAATTCAGAAAGCTGTACTGGCTTAACCCAATAATAAGAAATCAGTGGTATTGTTCACACTGACTGGCAGCTGTAGTCTCCAGAATTTCAGAGAGGATTCTTTCCAAAAGATCTTCAAATATTTGTTGGTGGTTTTTCATCCAAGTATGCACCAGATTCAACACTGCTTATATTCCAAGAGGCAGTGAAGCCAAGTATCTTTTGGGTGATGATTGAATGTTTCTCTATAAGAATTGTTAGGCAAAGACATCAGGATCTTTGAGCACTGTGTGAATACAAAAGCTAGAGTTACTACGAGGAATAATATCATCAGGAAGTTGACAAACTATACATGGGCAACTCAACCATCCATGCTGTATACATCAGCTTTGGCCATGAGCGTCTCTGCAGCAGAGGATGCTGCCCCAGTATGGAGCGCACCTGCACATTTGAAACAAGTTGACATTGCTGTTAATGAAACCATGCGTTGAGTGACAGGATGCCTCAAACCCAGTTGAGAAAATATAACCTTTTGTTGGTATCACTCAACCAATAATCAGGAGATAAGTAGCAGCGGAAGCCAAGAGAACTAAGCAAGAGAATGACCTTCGACATCCTCTGAGCAGATATGAGCCTCGAATCCACCAACTCAGATCCAGGAAGAACTTTATGGCAAGAAGAAACACTTTTGGGGTTACACCAGAGCAAAGTCAAATTAGAAGATGGAGGAAGGAGCTCACTGGACAAGGAATAATATTAAAGGAGGATTAGTTGAGGAACTCAACCTCCCCTACATCACTTGGAGGACCCTGAATAGCATGAGGATTGGAGCACCAAAATGCAAGACCAACAGTCTCAAGTGGGGACTGCTGGTGGACAACAACATAATGTGTGAATGTGGAAAGATACAGAACCTAGAACATTTTTTAATCTGCCAATTAATACCAGAAACATGTACCAGTGAGGATTTAAATTTGACCAAGAAAGCCAAGAAGACGGCTTCATTTTGGCAGTCCAAACTTTGACCTGGGCAGGGAGGAGGAGGAAGAGGAGGAAGAAGAAGAAGACCTTAAAATCAGGTGGTTTCTGTCTCCCTCTCCTAGTCCCCAAAAGGGTCAAAGGAAGAAGAAATTGAATAGAGTTTATTGACAAAAACAGAACTGTCGGAGGCACTGCTGATCGCCAGAGGTGGATGTCTTTCCATTGAGTTGCTTTCCAGCTGGGAGTCATCCGCTTTCCAAATCGCGGCTTTCTGTGTGGAAAGACAACTAAACATTAGGTTTAAATGTTCACTTATTTTGCTGGGGAGCTGTGGGGGAAGGAGGGAGTTTGTTTTGGTTTTTGGCATCTAAAGCTGAACTTCCTGGCGAGGCCGAGCGTTTCATGTTTAGCATTTTGTGCTCTGCGGCATGAGGAAGGAACGTCCCACGTAAAAAGACTTACACCTTTCTCCCATTTTCTTTCCTTTTCCTTATTCACTTGGGTTGGTTTTCAGCAAAAGAAAATGTGGCAGAGTGGGCTGGTTTGGTTAACAAACGCTCTTGTTTTGGACTTGCTAGCATTTCTAGATCAAGGGTGCTCAAACTATGGTCTGTGGGCCAGATCTGGCCCCTGGCAACAATTCATTCAGCCCGCACTGCCCTCATCACCCCTGGAAGTGAAAGTAAAATGCGCCTGAATGGGCGCATTTTACTTCCGCTTCCAGGAGTGACAAGGGTGGTGTGGGCTGGATGAATTGGCTCAGGGGCCAGATCTGGCCCATGGGCCATAGTTTGGGCACCCCTGGCTTAAGCAGAGAAAATGGCAGCCTAAAATCTATTTCATCCTGTTGCAAAACAGATTGCAAGGTGCATCTTACTTCTGCTTCCGGTGGGAGGAACCATGTGTCCGGCCCGCTAAACCACATGACCGGCCCACTGATCCATGTGACCGGCCTGCGAAACCATGTGACTGGCCTGCAGCCTGAAAAGTTTAGGCACCCCTACTCTAGATGGTTTTTCAAAGGCAAACCGCTGTGTTACAGTAATGCACCCTCGGTGTTATGGATGGGTGTGTTGTGTGGGTCAGATTGTGCTTCTCCATCCGAGTGAATGGAATGATGAGAATATGTGGTCAACTAATCAGTGCAATTAAGCAATGAAGCACTTTTGAAATAATGTACTGTAAAAGATAATTCTATCCACTGGAAAGCAGATGTTGAAGGATTACTTAAATCTTTTTTGCACCACATGTTAAAAAATTGTGATGGTTTCAGAAGAAACAGTTCCTCCCCTTGTTCAGTTATTAGAACAGAGGTTGGGAACCTCCGACCTCTCAGACTAATCTGGACTGCAAAGTTTTATTGTTTGTCCTGCAGAACCCTCTTGCTCAAAAGCCAGTCATATCCAACTCTAGGGTTTAGTGCTCATCTCTGTTTGTAATCAAAGAACCAGTGCTGTTTGTGTCTGGAGACGTTTCTGTGGACATGTGGCAAGCACGCCTCAACACTGGAGAGCACGGAACGCTGTTTACCTTCCCACCGAGGTGGTCTCGATTTATCTAGTTGCAATTTCGAACTGCTAGGTTGGCAGGAGCTGGGACAGAGATGGGAGATCACTCCGTCATGCAGCACACAGGAATCGAACTCCGACCTTTCAGTCAGCAGGTTCAGCACCTTAACCACTTGAGCCACCTCAGTCCCTCAGACTAGATACTACACATACGTATATAACCACTGATAAGGGAAGACCTCAGCCCACTAAAAAATAGGTGGTCATCTGGATTCATGCCAGGAGTATAATTCATAACCCACAGTTAGGGTATTGGCCAAGAAATAGAGGTCAAGGTCAAGGTTGCCCTTGCTCAAAAGCCAGTCGTATCCAACTCTAGGGTTTGGTGCTTATCTCTGCTCATAGCCAAAGAGCCAGTGCTGTCTGCATCTGCAGACATTTCTGTGGCCATGTGGCAGGCAACGCTGTTACCTTTCCCACCGAAGTGGTTCCTATTTATCTACTTGCAGTTTCCTGCTTCCGAACTGCTAGGTTGGCAGGAGTTAGGATAGTTGATGGGAGTCCACTCTATCATGCAGCACTCGGGTCTCGAACTGCTGACCTGCCTACCTTCCAGTTGTCAAGTTCAGCGCCTTAATCACTAAGCCACCACACTCCCAAGAAACTGTGACTGAGCTTCAACTCTTGAGTCAGATGTAAAGTTTACTATGTGACCCATCAACCAGACTCCCTGCTTAACTTTTACCTCCCTTGGGTTTTCTCAAGATTATTGGTGACGAAAGAACAAGACCACTTACCTTCATCTCCTTGGGGAAAGCTTCAATGGAAATAATTTTGCAATCTTTCTTTGAAAAATCATCTTATAGAGTAATTTTTTATAATTTCATGTGGATCTTTGCAGATTCAACCAGGTAATCCAGGGGTTCCCGACCTTTTCAAGATGGGGGCCGGGTCATGCTCTCTCAGTCAGCTTCAAGGGCCAGATGGCCATTTTGTCCTGCCTGCACAATGGGGGAATGGCCATTTTGTCCCAACAGCTTCAAAGGGGCAGCTATTTTGTTTCTCAAATGCCCTTGGAGGGGTGGAGGTCACATGAAATGGTACTGCAGGCCGAATCCGGCCCATGGGCCTTAAGTTGGGGACCCCTGATTTAATCGGTTGAAACTCATGTGATTAGTGGATTAAAATTTGTCTTAATTTGACGAGAGGCCTATGGCTACTGAACGTGTTCATGCGGAGAGAGGGAAAATGTACGTGAACCAGCCATACTGGCCTCAGATACGTAATCTCATTTCCTGCCCTTTCTTTAAAAGCACCTGACACTGGACGGAGTTTATGTCTGTATTTTGAGGGATTTCTCAAGGCATTTTGGACAGACCTTGCTGCTCTCTCCTTGGTTTATTTTAATTCCCTCTTATTACATGTGTCAGTTTCCTTTGAAGTCATCTCAGTAGCTACAGCACATTTTAATTTATTTCCAAAGCTTTTATAACTGGATTAAGACTGCAACCTGCAGGGTACCCTCACGCGGGTTCAAATGGCTCAGTTTTCTCTCCTCCTTGGAAGGTTTCAAGTAAGGCCGTAGAAACTTCTCCAAAGAAGCTTCTTGGCTCAAATTGCACTTAACTTTAAACCGAAGATTAAATTTTTATTGTTGGCATGCCTTGGTTGCACAATTAAAATGCAGAAAGGCTGGGAACATTTTGGGGCCCTGCAGCAAGAAATCTGTCCCTGTACGCAGTGCCATATTCCCTATATAGATATTTTATCCTTCTGTTCTCCGTCATCCTTTCTCCCTCTTTGTTGTGGGGCAAAATGTAAACCCATTCACCAGAGTTAACCCAAGGCTTATTTTTATTTATTTATTTATTTTTCACGCTTATATACCACCCACTCAGGTACAACCCAATCCTCCCAATAAACTCAGCGCTTCCAATGCTTTCTATAAAGTTCCGACCAATAGCCTGGAACATCTGGAACATCTAAATTTGCAAACTTTAACTTGCCAACCAGGCCAACCAAATTATTTTTGGCAAATGGAGCAGAAAATCTTGCCACACATTATCTCTATGGCAGTAAAAATACAAAAACAATAACTTAATAACTAAACATTTGCAACCTTTTCATCATGCCCTGTCTTCTGCCTAGTGGCTGCCTCTTCCTTCCTTCCTTCCTTCGCAGATTATGAGCTTTCATTCTTTAAATGTTGAAATGTGAATTGTTCTTGAAATATATATTGTTCTTGAAATGTTTTTAATATTATGTTAATGTGATATTTTGTAACTAATTTGTGATACTGTACTCTATTTCTTTGTTAGCCACCCAGAGTCGCATTGCGAGTGGGGCGGCATACAAGTTGAAACATAATAATAATAATAATAATAATAATAATAATAATAATAATAATAATAATAATAATAATAATAATAATAATAATAATAATAATAATAATAATAATAATAATAATAATAATAATAATAATAATAATAATAATATCCCATCTCCAAGACTTGATGGAGCAGTTCACTGAACTTTTCCATTGGGTCACCGTTGTTGCTCTTGTGGCTGCTAAAGTATGTAAAACAAAGACTTCAGACAAAGTCAACTGAACATGCTTTGGAAAAACACCCAGAATTGGAAGTAAAGTACTGTATTGAAATCTGGATGGTGTTTTATTTGGTCATCTTATTCATTGTTTGGCAAACTTTGTCCCAGAATGTCTCTACTTAGAGGACATGACCCTGATTTCTCCAGGGTCAATCATATTTATTTCAAGCTGATTTGAATGGTATTTTGTATTGTGCCTTGATAGTGCCACTTATTGGCTGATTGGGTCTAAAAATAAAAGATACCCCAAAGAGAAATGTTCATATATTTACTAATATGACTTTAATTCAGTTAGGCAACAAACCACCATTAGCCTACTTGAGAAGAGATTTTTTTATTTATGCCTAAAGCAAGTTGAACCACTGTATAGCAAATTAGAAAGGCTTATCGATCAATCAATGTTTTGGAAAATTATTAAGGTTGTGTTGCTTTAATGAGGGGCCAGAATGAGCAGTGGACCACTTTTTAAATATAGTCTTGTAGCTTTAAAATCATCACCTCTGTTTCTGGTTTCCAGACAACTTCAACAACAACAAGCCGAGCTTGAGGTGCATCAGAGAGATGGGCTGACATCCTACGACTTATCTCAGGTGAGGCATACTTGGTTAGTTGATCTCTTTTTGATTTGTTTTCTTTGAAAGTCAGGAATTAAACATCTAAATAAGGAGTTTGGGTCAACCACAACTATGGTGGTGTTTTGGATTGCCTGTCTTTTACTATTGAAAATGGATAGATGGATCCATCAATGGATGGATGGATGGATCCATGGATGGATGGATGGATCCATTGATGGATATGGATCCATCGATGGATGGATAGGTTGATGGATGGATGAACAGACAGTACATAGCCCAGAATAACTTGATGTATATAGATGCATACTATTTTGGTTATGTACTGCAAACAAATGGTTTATGTTCACGTTTATAACAATAACTTTTAAACTTATGTTAGATTTTAGAGATGCTAGGTGTCCTAACTATAACTGTGTTGTGTTTTTATTTTTATTTTTTACTAGATACGAAGAAGTGCTGTTGCATTATCTGGTTCAAATGTAATAGCAGTTATTGTATTCTTAAGAAATGATTTTTATTTATTATTATTGTTATTGTTGTTGTTGTGTTGTATGCACATTTAATTCAAATAGCTATATTTGTGGGTAGTACATTTTAACTGTATCCTAACCATTCAATTTTTTTTAAAAAATACCCTTATTCTACTTTGCTGGCCATTGACCATAATAAACTGATTGATTGATTGATTGGATCGATGGATTGATTGGATTGATTGATGGATGGATTGGATCAATGGATCGATGGATGGATGGATTTTGGAGGGACTCTGGTAGTCATAGCCCCAAAACACAAATAAACAAACCTCTGTGTTTACCTGCGGCAAATAGGTACCTGTTCCAAGTATACCGACTAACGTCCATGAAGGTGGGAAGCCGGTGGAGAAGCCCGATGCCATCTTCTCCCAAGAGAGGGATCCAAGATTTGCCGAGATGTTTGCAGGCATTACTACGTGTGAGTCAAAGTTCCCTGCTATTCAGCTTCTTTAGATTTTTTACATAATGATTTTTCTGGCTGGAGTGGGTTAGGAACTATCTTCCCCGCTCCCCCCAAAAAGTGAATTCTGTTTCCCAAGCTCTGCATCTCTATTATCTGATTTAAGTCTTCCTTCTTCTTAGTGCTTCAATGGTGTGTGTGTTGCATAATAAACACATGTTAAGATGCAGTTATCCAAATTTTTTTCCTCTCCCCCGAAATTGTAGGGAAATCTCCTCAGCCGCTCTTCTGGCTTGAGGTTCCCGCACAGTCTGACCATGCTAATCTTTTCTTTTTGAAGGGTGGGGGGCTTCAAAAAGAAAATATTAGCATGATCAGGCTGTGCGGGAACCTCAAGCCAGAAGAGCGGCTGAGGAGATTTCCCTACAATTTGGGGTGACTGCCAAGGCCCCAAACAGGCATCCATTTCGAGGTGGGAGACAAGATGCTTAAACCCTCCTGTAAAAGGCCGAAAGCAAGTCCCATGGTCCAGAATTGGCAAAAGCTGGGTTGTATAAGCAGCCAGCCGGAGGTCAACTCAGGATCAAATTGCAAAGTTTGGGATAGGCAGGAGGTCCGGAGTGAACCGCACTGGTGTGTGTGTGTGTGGTATTAACCATAGCCTGATGAGTTCATCCTTCCACTGCAAGATGCAATGCTCAGACTGATAGCCCAGTCCAGTCCAGTCCTAAAATTTGCCTTTTATAGGCTCTGGAGAAGCCAGATTGGACCCTGAAGTCAGCTGACCATTGGGGGTGGGACTTGTACCACATCCATCAATGGTGCCCTCAAATGGTCACCATTGTTTGCCTTCAACCTCCCGCAGTGGCTCAGTGGAATTTTGGTTAAGAAGCTTGCCTTGTTAGCTGGAAGGCTGGTAAGTCAGCAGTACAAGACCCGGGAAGTGCATGATGGATTGAGTGCCCATCTCTGTCCCAGCTCTTGGGGACATGAAAGGACCCTCATTTGGGTGTTCCTTGAGTGGAGTTTCTCCCACAAAATTCCTTTCAACCCCGAATAATTTCTGACTTGAAATTATTATAACCTCCTTGAGGTCTCCATGCATGCAAATATTTGTGCAAGAGTTCAGATGTTCCTAGTTATAAAACAACTAGTTACTTGTAATTAATTCCTCCTCTTCTCACCCCAGTAAATATGGCACAACAAGGTAACATTGCAAGTAGATAACTCTTCTCCTTTTATCCTGTAACTTTAACCCTTTTCAGTTACTTTTAGGATTATAGGAGAGTTTGCCTTCCGACGAAGGATGATGCTTGCTTGCCCCAGGGTTTGCATCATTGTGTTTTTTATTTGTTTTTTTACAAGAATAAACAAACAAAATAAGTACAATCACAACAACAGCGAAAACATACACAAATCTTAACAAAATTACATTTCAGAAATAAACAAACCAAACAATAAGAAACATACAAAAATCATAAGAAAAAAACACATGTAATTTTTTTAAAAGAATTAACAAATCAACAAAATTGCAACAACAATAAACCCATATAAAACTTTTAACAAAATCTGAAACAGAGATGAGTACTGAACCCTAGAGTTGGATATGACTGGCTTTCGAGCATGGGAAACCTTTACCTTTACCTTTACTGTTCATGTGCCCACCACCAGTGGCACTTAGAAACCTTCTCAATTACATGTTCTCAATATCATTAAATTGTTATATGTTTGTCTCCTCATTCCAAAAAGAGAATACATTCTCATTATTTTTTTAAAAAAACAATAAGTGATTGTTTTCTTTCACATTGGAGTAACAGATGGGCAAATAATGTATTTCAATGTAGCTGTGGTCATCGCTAACAACTTTGAATTTGTAGCTAAGTTGTGTTAAAAGTTACTTTTTCCAAGTTTGGGCTTTGGGCTAAAGGAAAACAATAAATGAAAACTATTAAGTGAGAAAGGTAAATGTCGCCCTTGCTCAAATGCCAATCGTATCTGATTCTGGGGTTCAGTGTTCGTCTCTGTTTATAGCCAAAGAGCCAGATGTTTCCATAGTCATGTGGCAGGTGTGACTAGACACCAGAGTGCACAGAACACTGTTTTCTTTCTCACCAAAGTGGTAGCTATTTATGTACTGTACTTGCAATTTCTTGCTTTCGATCTCCTAGGTTGGCAAGTGCTGGGCCAGAGATAGAAGCTCATTCTGTCATGCAGCACTTGGATCTCAAACTTCTGGCCTGTCAACCTTCCAGTCGTCAAGTTCAGCATCTTAACCACTAAGCTACCGCAGTAGACTGTCTTATATCCTGTAAATAAGCTTAGTGAGGAAATAGCTCTAGGAAAAAGAAGGCGTGTTGTCTTTTCTAGATGCTGCTTAGAATTATTTCTAACATGAGAAACCTTCTCTGTTTATTGTTCCTAACCCTTGCCTGCTGTGGATAAAATTTCTCCATTCATTAGGAATTAATCGTTGTCCAAGTGGTTCTTAGCTAAGGTCAAAGCATTTGAGTCTTTCTAACAAAAGATACATAAGGTAATTGTTCCCATGCTGGAGTTCCTCTTAAGGTACATAATGATCTTTTCTCTAAAAAAGTGAAAAAAAACATGAGTTTCATGCAATCACTTCTTCCTGAGGTGAGGATGTCTCTTGCCCACCCTGCTCAACTCAACCAAACTTGAGTCAACGCACAGCCGGTGGAAGATCTAATAGGAAACAGATGTAGGGTGAGCCACCTTCAGGATCAGCATTGATATGGACCTCTCTCCAGAAGGCACTTCTCTCTCCTCATTTGATAGGAACATCCTCAGGAAAGAGCCTCAGAGACAAGCTGACCTCGGAAGGATGTCTGATCCCAATCTCTTAATGGCTTTCAAGGGGAACGCAACAGAAAGACAAACAAGTGCAAATTAAGCCTCAACTATCTCTGGAGAATGCCAAGTTTTGGGTGGCAGTAAATAACCCTAAAGGGGCCAATGGCTATCGATGGATGAGCCCCTTTAGGTGGAGCGATGGCCCCCTCAGTGGAGGAAATGCCCCTGGAAACCATCCTATTGGGCCCAATGGCAAAATGAGCAGAGGAGGAACTATGATTCCAAACAGACATGGAGGTGGAAGAGGCCATGCCAGATGGACTGACTGTGAAAACGCACCTTGATAATATCCTCAAGGCTGTGGCAGTCCATTGCAGTCCCGGTGTTAAATCCCGCATGTCTCATTTCATACGAAGAGCAAATGCAAGATGGATTTATTCCCAAAGGGAACCCACAGGCCATAAATTGCAGGAATTGAACAAGGCTGTTGAGGACAACACATTTTAGAGATCTCTTATTCATAGGGTCACCATATGTCAGAGGTGGCTTGATAGCACTTAAGAACAGCAACAACAGACTAGAAGCAGATGTCGAGGGCAGGGAACTGGCATTTGATGTTTCCATCGTCAAATCCCAATGAACAGTCTTGCTGTTTTGTTTGAGTCTTGCTGAAGTTGCCAGACAGTGCTCCACGGGAGCCCCATTCACAATGCTTTGGAGTAATCTAGCCATGAGGTTGACAAAACCCAGATACCATGGTCATACCTTCTCCACCCCATTCATCCCCATATTCATTGGAAACTTTGCCAGAATTATCGGGAACAAAAAATTATCGGGAACATCAGGTAGAGAAAGTTTTAGAAAACAAGAGAGTCAAGACCCTGTGGGACTTTAAAATCCACACAGATAGACATCTGACTCACAACACACCTGATACAACTGTTGTGGAAAAGAAGAAGACCTGCTTTATTATTGCTATACCAGAAGATGCACAAATTGAGGATAAAATCACAAAATATTGTGATTTGCAAATTGAAGTTGAGTGTTTATGGAAGGAGAAACCTGTTGTTGTACCCATTGTGAGCCTCTTGGAGCAATACCTAAAGGACTCCCTAGATATTTGGAAATTTTGGATCAATTGGACTTGAAAATCCTAACTACAAAATAACTGTACTGTACTAGGAACTGCCTATACACTTAGAAGTGTATACACTTAACAGTTCCTAAAACGGTTAATTTTATACAGTCTTCGACTGTGAATCTGATAAGAGTTTCATCATCACCATAATGCAGATGTTGGCCTTCCAGATGTTACTGAACTACCACATCTGTGGACCCTCATTATGGTTGAGGCTGGCACTGGGAACTGGAGTCCAACTAACCATGTAGGGCCAGTGCTTCTCCAGCCTTGATCTACAGACAAACCTTTGTGTTCCTTTTTAGGAACACATTATTAATGTTGACTTTGGACTGATTTCTTCTGATTCTATTTGTACAAACAGCTGAAGCTCACACACGGGAGGTGATCTCGCTGGGGACATTGGCTTTACATCCGTCAAGCACGTATCATAGCGGGGAAATACTCCTTACGGCTGCAACCCTCTGTTTACAAGCAGAACATCTTATAAGACAGGAATTAGGGATATATGCAAGCTGTGTACAGTATTTGTATTCCTGTGGAGCCTCATAATTCAGAAATAAGAAGCTTTTCCTTGCTGAAATGCCCAGTCAGATGCCAAACATCAAATCAGCAAGGGAAGTCGCGGTAGATGGCTTTTCCTTCGGCTCCCGTGAACTTAATTGATTTTGTGCTGTAGTTAAATTCATTAGTCATATTTCTGCAGAAATGGGTTTCCAACAGTTTTGAAACATCTTCTGAGAATGTGGAGCCTGGTAGAATATTGCAGTTGTTTTAAATGCATTTTATAACCCTGATATTTGTTATGGCTTGTGGCCCAGACAAATAAGCCTGAACTGAACTATACTGTACTGTAAACTTTTGCGGTTAGCTCCTAATATTTGAACCAACTCGCTTCATGACTTGTTCTTACAGGACGCAAGCAAATGGGTTGCTTGAGTCATGTTGCTCTCTTTTAAACACACATTTTTAATGGAATGAAAGCAAAAAGCATCTTAGGTCAAGTTGGATTAAGTGGAACAAAGGAAGTTGACTGACATCAGGTCATATTATTTTTTCCATCGTCTAATTTGGAGAAAGTTGGGAAATCCGATGCAACTAGGAATGTGGTCCAGGTTTTGGTATCAACTTCACAAGAGCTATCTGTGGTGCTGAACCTATTTGGGAATACTGCTTCCCCCAGTACAACATCTGAATCACTGGCCGTTGACTTGAGTGTCATTTTTGAACCACAATTGGGCAGAACCCGAGCAATGGCAACCATGTTGTGCTGGCTAGTATTTCTCACACTCTGTCAGGCAAAAGGAACTATGGAATGAATTTACCAAAAGGTGGCTTCATTTTGACAATTTAACATCTAACCTAGACACAGAAGAAGAAGATGGAGGAGAAGACGATGAAGAAGAAGAAAATGATAAAGACAATGAGGAAGAAGTCAACGAAGACAATGACAATGGTGAAGAATCAACTGGTGCTTGGCAGATATTCAAGCTGGATGGCCCATCCGATTCTGTCTACTCATATTGGCAGCAACATTCAGAGTCTTGGAAAAGTACTATTTCACTTTACTTGCTCCTTCAGCCTTCCAAGTAAAGTGGACACCTCATGCTAGAGTTTGAACCTGAGATGCTAGGAATATAGAAACCTGCCTCATGCTGGAAGGTCTGGTGGAGCCAGAACTCCTATAATCATCCATCTAGTGGTCATGTTAGCTGGAAGCAGGGAGGTAATAAGTCAAGAAAATCTACTTTTCCCTAATTCTGGTCAGAAAAGATAAAGAGTTATGTGGGAAAGGAAAATGCCTTTGTTGACTATTGGCGTGGCCCAAAAATGACCTGGGTGGAGTGGGGTTTCCTTGTGGTTCCTGGACTTCTTTCCCCATCTAACACATTCCATCCTGCTATCACAACCCATTGCTTTCTTGTATGTCTTAATGCAGCAGATAAAAAGATGATCTCAACAGGATCCACCGGGGGAAACCAGCAGATCTATTCCCAAGGAAGTCCCTTCCAACCTGGACATTCAGGAAAGTCTTTCAGGTATGGTAGATCTTGGAAGAAGCAAAAGAATTTGCTTCATTAGCACGACAAATAACCGTAGCTCTTTTTCCTTAGCAGGGAGATGACTTGATTTCCCCCAAGTTCTAACAGCCACGTTTCTAGGTGTGGAAAACTGGGGCTCTCCCAATGTTGGACTGCAATTCCCACATTCCTTAGCCAGCATGGTTGGAGATGATGGGACTTGTAGTCTGACAACACTTGGAGGGTTACCTGCTTTAAAGATGGTTTGTGTGCCATTTTTGAGTATCGGTGTGGTGAATTAATTGATTTCCATTCCTGTTCCTTCAAGCTCCTCTGTGGTCCATGTGCCTGGCGTCAATGACATCCCGTCGTCTTCATCAACCGGCCAAAACCTGACCCAGATCTCCCGCCAGCTAAATCAGAATCAGGTGGCCTGGACAGGCAGCCGTCCTCCCTTTCCAGGACAGGTATGAGAATTTATTTATTTATTTTAAAAAGGAGTGTTCTTAGCCACTCCTTTTGGTTAAAAAGAATCTCTTTCAAATGCATGCACCCTACCATTTCAAAATAATTTAGCTATTCTTTACCTCTGGCAGAACCCTCCAAACTTCCTGACAATAACACCAGCCACTAAATATTCTGCAGGATAGGGATACTGTGACATAATGAGTCCAAATAAAGTACAGTAATACCTCATACAAAGTCCACTTCGTACAACATCGAATTCATGCAACATCGCCTAATTCCTTGAAAAATGTTGCCTCATACAAAGTTGCTGCGACTTTGTATGAGGCATTGGGGTTTTCCCCAGGTTGCATTGTGCCTGGGCAGTATAAAAGACAGGACACATGTGTGCATTGCTCTTGTGGGTTTTGCACAAGGCAAAGAGTGTTTAGGAGTGGTTTTGAGTGCGATTTTGGACTTTTTAAATTTTTTCGTCATAATTTTTAGAAGCATTCCTGGGATTTTTGCAGCATTCTTCAGGTTCTTGGACAATCAGGGTTGTTTGACATGTTTTTGCAATGTATTTAGCCTTTATTTAGACAATGATTTCTTAAAGTTCTGTCAGTTTCCTGTCTGTTTCCTCGACTTTGCCCTGAATTCTGTGCTTTACAGTGCAATGTATCTCTATGGAAATGACATTGTACAAGGCATCGCGGCAAGGATTTGGACGTTGTATGAGGCATCGCGGCTAGGATTTTGCATGCTTCATACAAAGTCCAAATCCATATAAAGTCCAAACTTGTCGAACCAAGTTTGGACGTTGCATGAAGTATCACTGTATCCATCTTTATTAGGCAATCACAGAGCTTAAATAGGGTTTTGACATGTGGCTTCTTCCCAACAATTGTTGCTGTTGTTGTTGAGTCGCACAGTCGACTCTGACCCTTCACAACCCCATGGACCACCGCACACCAGGCAACCCTATCCTCCACCATCCTCCTCAGCCCACCCAGCTTTTTGCCCATTACGTCAACAATACCATCTAGCCATCTCATTCTCTGCCACCCCCTTCTTCTTTTTCCCTTCACCATTCTCAGTATCAAGGCTTTCTCAAGAGAATCCTCTCTTCTCATTTGATGTCCAAAGTACTTTAGCTTCATCTTTACTATTTGTCCTTCTAAGGAGCAGTCAGGGTTGATTTCTTCTAAGATTGACCTATTTGTTCTCCTCACTGTCCAGGGGACTCCAACACTCTCAACAATTGACAAGCTGACTAAGTATTCAGAACAGAACATAAAGTACTCTATAGCTGATGTTCCTTTGTGTTCTTGCTTAGAAGAACCTCTGCAACATTGCTAATGTGTCTTATCACCTTGGAATGCAAAGAGGAAAGAGCCAGAGAACACCATGGCCCTATTTCTTAGCTACAGAACTTTTAAAAAATTGTCAAAAGTTCAAGCTGAATCACTGGTCCAACAGCATGCTTTTCCAAAAAGTTGCAATACTGTCATGATAATGCATTTAAAATTGCAAGTAAAGTCACGTATATAATTTTCATAATACTTCCAAATGTTGCATGGACACCATCTTGAAAAATAAAAATAGTTAGATAAACTTAATTTTCCAGTTGTTCATCTACTTGTTTTATAGACCAGGAGGGTAGCTACACAACACAGTTTGGCCTCGATGTTTCACTTCTCCCTAAAGGATTATGGGATTTGTAGTTTCCTGGGGTGTTTGGAATTGTGTGTGGTAGTTCGGCCGACTATCAGCAAATGCTTGAGCAGGGGAAGAGGGAAAGGTTAGCTATACAGTAAAACCCCGACTTACATATGCCTCAAGTTACATAAAATCGGACTTACATAATGATTTTTGCACTAAAACCATGTCCCGATTTACATAAATGTCCCAATTTACATAACACAATTTCCGTAATAAAATACTGTATTAGTAGTAATTTCTTCGAGTTATGTAAAAAATAATAATCATTTTTCCTATGGGGTTGCTTCGATTTAGATAAATATCATTTTCCGATGGGTTTGCTTCGAGTTAAGTAAAAAATCATTTTTCCGATGCGTTTGTGTCAAGTTATGTAAAAATTCATTGTTCCTATGGCTTTGCTTCGAGTTAAGTAAAAAACCAATTTACATAAAAGCCTACGGAACTGACTTTTTACGTAAGTAGGGGTTTTATTGTATGTTGACAAGGGGCCTTATACTTACTTTAGACCAGTATTTCCCAACCTTTGGTTTTTGGACTTCAATTCCCAGAAGCCTAAGTCAACTCCCCAAAGCACTGATTAGCCAATGTACAAGCTTAGGCTTCTGGGAATTAAAATCCCCCTGTGGGGCATGGGCCCCACATTGGGAAACACTGCCCTAAGGGCTTTGCAAAACCAGGAAGTGGCAGTGGAAGGACGGAACAAAGAGGTCACATTGGCCCTCATTGAGTTTCTTGAACTTAGATGCCCTTGAACCTGTATCATTGCAGACTAACAAAGGTGGAAAACCTCTTGCTCATGATCTCTTTAATGTGCTTGTTTCACAATGAAATGTTTCCAGCTGAGATGGGAATTATCTTGCACTGTGATGTTCTTAGGTCAAAAATGAACTTTCCCCCCTCATTTATTGTCCTTCTCCAGCAAATCGCGGCCCCATCTGGGAAGGCCCAGTCTTCTCCCTTCGCGATTGGGACCAACCACACTTATCCCACGGACCCAGCTTCCTACAGCCCCCTTGCAAGCCCCACTACTTCTTCTCCAAGCGGGAACGCTTATTCCAGCCTCGCTAACAGGACCACAGGATTCGGTAGGTAGGGCACCTGTCTGCTCCACCCACCCGAAGCATCAGTTGAGCCTTCAGACTTCAATCTAGGTGTCAAAAGAACATTGTTGAGAAGACTGTATCCAATTAACAGCCAACAAAGTGCAACTGGGGAGAGCGTTTGGCTAGGACAGGGGTCTGCAAACTTGGCTCTCCCAGTGTTCTTGGACTTCAATTCCCAGAAACCAGAGTCAGCACTCCTGCTGAGAAGACCTTCTGGGAATTGAAGCCCAAGAACATCTGGAGAGACAAGTTTGAGGACCCCTGGGCTAGGACATGGTGGACCCAAGATCCACCTAGCCAGGGAAGTCAGTGGCTGAGCTTAGATTGATCCCACTTTCTTGGATTAATCTATCTCAATGGGTTGTTTTGATGCTAAAGTTCGGAAGAGGAGGAGAAGAGGAATCACGTACACTGCCTTGATCTTACCCTAGGAAAGGCAAGATAGAAAAATAAAGAGAGAGTTAGAGAGAGAGAGAAAAGAAAATGTTGTTGATTCATTCACTCATTCCTTCATTCATTACAGTGTTGCCCTCTAAGAAAATGGCAATGATCATACGTTGCTGGTTATGAGTGACAGTGTATTAGTCAATTAATAAAACAATAAATATATCTCATGGGCATTGTCAATTTACTGCCAACCTAGCAGTTCGAAAGCAAGAAATTGCAAGTAGATAAATAGGTACCACTTCGATGGGAAAGGTAACAGTGTTCCTTTCATGCCTGCCACATGTCCACAGACATGTCTGCCTCATCTGAGATGACCTTTATGTGATGAGAACAAGTGTTTATGCTGTGTTTTATCAGACTTGCAATCTGGACTCTAGTTCAAACCTGCAATCCTTCAATGAGTCACCAGCTTTTGGTTTCACATCTAGCTGTGATGCTAAAGATTGATGGGACATATATAAAAGTCCCCTAAGTATTATTTATATTTTAAGTTTTTAAGATTAACTAACCAATACTGTTGCCAATATGTGTTATTTTGGGGACATAGTTAATGTTTTTGTTGTTACTTATAATTATATTTGGTTTGTTTATTCCTAATCTCTTATCGTTACTGTGAATATTTTTTTTTATTTGTTGTAAACTATCTAAGTAAGAGAATATCTCAGATTGGCAGGATATAAATGCAGTAGGTAGGTAGGTTTGGTTAGTTGGTTGGTTTTTATATCCCTTCTAGGATCTCAGGTAGTTTATATGACCCGCCTGCCTTCCTGAATTATCCTCACAGGACTCCAGGGATGGACAGTCAGAGAGATGACAGTTTGCCCAGGAATGTGTGCGTGTTGTCGAATGTGTTGGTTTGTGCACCAACTCTGTGTGACTCTAAAGCAGGGGTTCCCAACCTAAGGCCCGTGGGCTGGATCTGGCCTGTGGCACCATTTCATGTAACCCCCCACCTCCAAGTGCATTTGAGAAACAAAATGGCTGCCCCTTTGAAGCTGTTGGAATAAAATGGCCACCCCCATTGTGCAGGCAGGGCAAAATGGCCATCCGACCCTTGAAGCTGGCTGAGAGAGTGTGACCTGGCCCCCAGCTTCAAAAGGTTGGGAACCCCTGCTCTAAAGCACTGAGGAGGAAGTCTAGGATTGGCAGGAAAGAATTACCGTGTTTGGTTTTGGAAGAAAGTAGAAGTGTATTTTTTTTTAAAAGGTTACCATTTCATTTTGTGCTTTCCAGCTGAAAGCAGCCAAAGCAGCGGGCAGTTTCAAGGGAGGCCTTCCGAGGTCTGGTCTCAGTGGCAAAATCAGCATCACAACCAGCAAAACAGCGAACAGCACCCGCACCAGCAAGCCAGCCAGACGGAGGTGTTCCAGGTGAGCCGAACCAAAGCAACCTCATTCCTTTAAGAGACACGAGCAGAATGAGGTTCTGTTGTCCCTTTTCAAAATTACCCTGGTTTTTTATTTATTGCACAAGAATTGTGTGCAGTAAAATCTTGCTGATATCTACTCTGTTTAGTGCTATTTCATTGTGGCACATTTTTCTCCATCCTTGCAAGAATCAGCCAGCCAGTCACTTTTGGTTTGGGCAAAAGTTTTACCTTCCTCCCCCCCCCCCCATCTTCTACTCTTTCCCCCAAGCTTTTTTTGGGGGGTTCCTCGTTCCCCTCCCACTCTTTTTGTGTTTCTCCTTTAGCCCTTTTTTCTTTCCCTTTCCATCCATCTATGTATGTATGTATGTATGTATGTATGTATGTATGTATGTGTGTGTGTGTGTGTGTGTGTGTGTGTGTGTGTGTGTGTGTGTGTGTGTGTGTGTCTGTCTGTCTGTCTGTCTGTCTGTCTGTCTGTCTGTCTGCCTGTCTGTCTGTCTGTCTGTATCTCTCTATCTCTCTATCTCTCTATCTCTCTATCTCTCTCTCTATCTATCTATCTATCTATCTATCTATCTATCTATCTATCTATCTATCTATCCAGCCACTTGAGAAATAGTTTCTACCCAAAAGCGGTTCTGGCTTTGAATGCAGTGAAATGCAGACTATGAGAGAGCTTCTGTAGTTTTTAGAGTTTTTAGATTCTTAGAGCTTTAGAGCTTTATAGGGGTTAAATGTGTATAGGTGGGGTGGGAGTATGTTGATAATTTTGTATAGTTATATTTTATTTAGATTTTGTTGGGTTGGTAAGTGGTTTTTCAATCTCGTTGTTCTGTGCAGGTTTCGTGTTCAGGGAATGAAGAAGCAGACGAGTGAAGTAGTGAAATTCAGCTCTTTATTAGTGGGGTTTGAACACAGTTTGGATGGGGCAAAACTCGGACTTATATACACTATAAACAATAACAGTAACAATAATACAACAAGCCCATTGGCTAACAGAGTATGCACATTTTCGATTCACTTATTTGCAAAAGAATAGATACATGAGAAAAGATACATTCCGCTCCTGTCAGAAAACACAGTTAACATAAATAACATCCCCCCCCCAGGTAAAAACAAAATCCTTTAATCAGGATGGCGGTCTAGTTTCCCTTCTGGGTCGGACGCTTGGCTGAGCCGGCTCAGGGGCTCATAGGATGGGCGACCCGACTGGAGTGAGGGATTGACTAGAGGGGGAGGATTGTAAACCCAAATTAAAGCCCCGTTTGTCAGATGGAGGAGCAGGGGATCGCTCAAAACCAAAATCTAATTCTGTGTGATGAATAAGACAACTCAGGGTCCCTCCTGTGTGTACTAAGAGTGGAGGGCGACTCTGAACAAAATTGGTCATCATCAATAAAGGAATCCAGAGTGCTAGGCTGGGACAGTGTAGGGGTACACCTGGCCAGAATAGGGGAGCATTCGACAAATTCCCCTTGAAATTGGTTCCTAGAAGACACTTCTGGGTCAATGTTGGCTGGCTGCTGACTATTACCTCTGCCCCCTGGGTTTAAACGGGTGGGGGCCAACCCTAGCATTGAGTGTCTGTATTCGTCTTGTGGGTCCAGTACTCTGGGTCTCAATTGATCCGTGTGCCTCCTCCAGATCAGACCAGTGGCTGTTTCGATTCTGTAAGAAACAGGACCAGTCTGATCGATCACAAACCCGGGCACCCACGTAGGACCACCAGCTGCATAATTGCGGCAATGTACAGGGTCTCCGGACGAGAAACCCTTCTGGTGTTGGATTGCTATATTTGTGCCTTTGTCCTCCACCCTAGAGGGATCTAATCTGTCCAGTAAGGATGACAGTTTCTTTCGCTGGAGCAATTCAGCAGGGGACAGCCCTGAGGCTAGGGGGGTAATCCTATATGTGAAAAGAAACTGGCATAACTGGAGCTCCAAATCCCCTTCACCCATACGCCAAAGCACATCTTTAGTTGTGCGCACCTGCCGGTCTAGCTGGCCATTGGTGGCTGGGTGGAATGGGGCGGCAGTGATGTGCCTAATTGCATTCCTTTCCATGAAGGACTGGAATTCTGCAGATGTGAACGTGGAGGCGTTGTCGGACACCAGCACATCTGGAAGTCCAAATGCTGCAAACAGCTTTCTTAGGTGCATTATCGTGGTGGCTGAAGTGGTATTAGGCACTCTAATCATTTCCAGCCACTTAGAGAATGAATCCACAACCAACAAAAATTGAGCACCCCTAATTGGACCTGCAAAATCTATGTGCAACCTGGACCATGGGCCCTGAGCAGAATCCCATTCCCAAGAGGGAAGGTGGGATTGCTCTGGGCAAGAGGATTGACAGCTGGCACAAGTGCTGACCATTTGTTCTATGTCTTGGTGCAGTTGAGACCACCAAAAGTAGCTACGGGCAAGGGCTTTGGAATGGACAATTCCCAGATGACTTGTGTGAAGTAGATGTAAAACCTTTTTCCTGAGAGTGACAGGAATGACCACCCATTGGCCCCATAGAAGGCAACCTTGTTTCACTGACAGTTCCAAACACTTGCGGTGGAATGTTCTGAATTCCTCGGCTAGAGGAGAGACAGGCCAGCCTTTTTGTACCCAAGACATTACTTTAGTCAATATTACATCCTTGGCCATAGCCTTGGCTATATCTGAGGGGATGACTGGGGGCGAGTCAAAAGCCTCAATCATAAGGACCTGGTGGTCGCTTTCGATCTTGCAATCAGCTTCCCCGACCCCTGGCAGTGGAGAACGTGACAGGACATCAGCATGGCTGATGTTCTTGCCGGGCCTGTGCACCAAAGTAAAATCGTGAGGGGTGTGTGGCTAAGATGCTGCCGGGGTAACACATATTCTGATCAGCTCGTGCTATTAATGTGATTTCAATGTGGTAGTTAGAAACAATTTGGAGACAGACTTTCAAGAAAAGAGCTGCCCTGAAGTCCTGGATGCTTTTGTGAAATCGAGGTCGGAGTTTGGAGATTGGGCGGTGAGTGAAGCGTGGCGCAGGCCGGGCTGAATGAGCCGTCCTGAGGCCAGATGGGACCTTGATCATTCAAAACTAAAGAGGGGGGCTTCGGAGCTCTATAATAAATCAAACGAAACGGCGGTGGACAAGGGGTTGTGGAGTGGATGGAGGAGAGAGCCTGGGAAGATTCAGTAAGTCTCGAAGGCGAGTGGAAGTTGGAGGTCCGAAGGAAGAAGGAGGAAGGAGCGGGGGGCGGGGGTGAGAAGGAGTAATGGCGGCAAGCTTTGTAAAGATCGAAAGTTAGAGAAAGTACAGAAAGATGACCCAGAGTTAAAGCAACAAGATTGGAGTGGTGGTTCTGGAGTTGGAGTGAAGGAGTGGTGGTATTTGGATGGAAGGAGAACAGAAGTGGAAAAGGAAGAATTAAAAGAAAGGAAGGAGGTGAAAGATATGAGGAGAAAGAGGGTTGCTGAAGTGCACCGGGCTCATTAAATGGAGGTGGACCTTGCTTGGAAACCACCGAGGTTTGGATTAAGATTTTTCTTTTATTTTTTATATACATTTTAGAACTGAATAGTTTGATCTCCATAACGAAAAAGATTTTTTATTATTATTACTATTATTTTTTTGTTGCTATTCTCCCTGGATCACTGTTTGAAATTGGTTGGAACACTGATTCGTCATTTTAAAGTTTAGTTTCGTCTTTGCCTTTCCACTGTCTCCTGCATTTTCATAGTTGCCATATTGTTGCAGTTTTTGGATTTTGCTCATTTTAAAAGAGACATTTGAACCTGGTATTTTGGGAATTGGATATTTGGATAGATTATAAATTTATATTCGGAAATTGATGCTGTGGCTTGGATTATAATTGTGGAATAACTTTTTTCTTTTCTTCCCCCCCCTTCCCCCTTTTTACATACATCACATTTGGATGAAATAGTTTGGTTTTTTTGGTTTGGAAGGGGAGTTTTTTTAATTGAGATTCTGGATATATAGTTGCTGGGAACATTTAACTGAGTTGAGGACATTTTGAAGCAATATTACAATTGCATTATAATAAGGATAAAAAAGAAGCTTTCTTACTTGGTTAGATAATAACACATGGATTATAATTATTGAAATTGTGCAGCTGCGTTCAGCTAAATTTTTGCTTTGGATCTTGAAGAATTAATAGAAGTCACAACTCTATAAATTTACTACATTTAATTGAATCTGGAATTTGACCAGGAAGATGGATTTGGAGGAAATAAAGGGGTAGCCGCATTGAGACTATTATTTGAAGTTACAATGGAAAAACTTGGAAAAGGAAAGGGAAAGGATGAAGAGGTGGTGAAGCCTAAGAAGATGGATGCGAAGAAGGATGAGAAGAAAGATAAATCAGCAACTGAAGAAGCAATCCCATCAACAGCAGCACCAGAACCTGCACCAGTGGACCAAACACAAATTATGGTTGAGTTGGGTAAATTGTTTAAGAAATTTGAGAGGATGGAGGAGGCAAATGTGAAGGGTTTTCATGAAATTAAGGAAACAAGGGTAAAAGACAAAGACGAAATTATGGAAAGACAGGATAAGGTGGTTGCAATGTTTACTGATTTTTCTAAGAAGGTTGATTTTAATTTTCAGAGGATGGATATAAATTTTAAGTCGATGCAAAAAGATTTGAAATTGATGCAGGATCACATGAAAGGGTTATATGAGGAAGAAAAGGATACTAAAATGAAAGTAGAAGCACAGGAGAAAAGGATAGACATGATGGAAGAGATGATGAGAAAACAGAACATAGTAATTCGTAATCTTATGGGGAAAACGCCAGACCAGTTGAAGGAAAGAATAGTTAATTGGCTAAACAGTTTGAAAATGGGGAAAGATTTTGAGAATGAAGATATTGCAAATGTTTATTGATTGGGTGCAAGGAAAGGGAAAAGCGTTCAAAGAAATGTTTTTGTTAAGTTTGCAAATTGGGGGGGGGGATAAATTAAAGGTGATGGCCTTTATAAAACAAGCTGGGTCTGGCGTTTTAAAAATTGATGGGAATGATGTTGAGGTTTACAACGATATATCAGTGGAATAACGTGGTTGGCGATATAAGATGAAACCAGCAACAAAAAGTTTGATGGAACATGGGATAAAATATAATTGGAGATTTCCACAATTGAGTTTTTATGATAAGAAAATGCATACCATTGATGCAGGGATGAATGCTTTGGAATATTTGTGTTTAATTGGTTTGGTTAAAGTGGCTTTACAAGAATGGCTTGGATTAAAGAAAGCTTTAATAGAATTGGGGGGAATAAAAAGAGACTATGGAAATTTTGAAGAGAGGCGTGCTATAGGAGGAACAGATGTGGATTCTAAAGCATTGATGGTGGTTGACGAAGGGTGAATCATGATTTAGTGGATGGAGAACATAATGGAGTGATGCAGGGGAGAGAAATAACTTTTATAAATGTTTGTGTGTTTTCAAAAATAAGATTGTGCGCTGGAGCATTAGATAGTAGGCGCATCTTGCACACTCCCCCCTCCTCTCTTTGATAGTCAAGGGCTACTTTTTGTAGAAAGAAGTGGGGAGGGTAGGTATGAATGTTTATTGTTTTAGCTGTTGTTATTGTTTATGTGTGGTGGAGGGAAACACGCCCATAAGAGGAAGCGGAGGTCATAGTAGATGGTTTTTAAGATTAAGATATGAGACATATTAAGGTGTTATTATGGAATGTGAAAGGTACTGGCTCTCAAGTGAAGAGGAGAAGAATAGAATCAGCCCTGAGGAAAGATAAGCTGGATATAGTCTTTTTACAGGAAACTCATAAAAAATCAGGGGATACAAACAAGATTTTTTTTAGGATGGATGCAAATTTATGAAAAGTCCTATGGTACTTCAAAAACAAGAGGGGTCGTGGTTCTGATTTCGAGTAGACTAGGTTTTGAGATTATAAATAGTATTTCCGACCTGGAAGGTAGATATTTAATAATAAAAAGGAAGATTGATGATGAGGAAATAATCTTAGTGAATATATATGCACCAAATGATCATCAAGGGGAGTTCTTAGATAAAATGTATGGTATGCTGGAGAAAGAAAAAGCAACAAAAATGATTGTAGCTGGAGATTTTAATTTAATAAGGTCGAATTTAGATTGTACAAATATAGCAAGGAGTGGAAGAGGATTTAAAATGCAGATTCTTGATAAATGGATGAAATCTCTAGGCTTGAAAGATACATGGAGGGAGTTTAAAGGGTCAGAAAGGGCTTATACATTTTTTTCACAGGTGCATAATACATACTCCAAAATAGATTATATATTTGTAACAGAGAGTATGATCAGGAATATAGATGAGGTGGAAGTGGGAATTTTTAAAGAATCAGATCATGCAAAAGTGTTGGTAGAATTAAGGATAGAGGGATGAAAGAAAATTAGAAGGAATTGGAGCTTTGATGCTAAAGTTTTTAAAGACCATAAATGTAAAGTGCAAATAATTGAAAAATGGAAGGAAAGTTGGTATTGGAATGATACGGATGAGGTGAGTTTTAATATGGTATGGGATGCCATGAAGTCAGTTTTTAGAGGGGAGAGTATTAAATTGGCCAGTATTAGAAATAAACAATTTAAGGAAACACAAGACAAAGTTGAAAAAGAGATAAAGCGGTTACAAGAAGAGCATGTAAAGACAAATGATAAGAAGGTTTTTGACAGGATGCAAAGATTAAAGACAGAATTGGTAGGAAAAGACATTAAAAAAGTAAAAAGTGACTTGGTATATTTAAAAAGGGAATATTTTGAATACAGTAACAAGAATTCAAAATTATTAGCAAGAGCTGCTAAAGAAAAGAGAAATAAAAGGGAAATTGGAATTTTGATTAATAAAGAGGGAATAAGATGTAATAGGATTAGGGATAAATGTAAGATTGTCAAAGATTTCTATCAGGATTTATATGCTAAAAAGAATATAGATTTGGGGAAATTAAAGGATCAATTGGGGAAACAAATAAAAAATAAGATAAAAGAGGAACATAGAAATAGAATGGAAGAGCGAATAATGGAGAAATAAATAAAAGAAGTAATAGCCAACTTGAAGTCAGATAAAGCCCCGGGGGAAGATGGGTTATCAGCGGAATTTTATAAGGAATTTAAAGACATTGTGGTTCCAAAATTGATGAAATTATATAATTATATTTTGGAAGGAGGGCAAATTCTGACCTCATGGTATAGAACTATAATTGTTTTATTACCAAAACCTGGAAAAGATCAAGAAAAAGTGGAATCATATAGGCCTATTTCTCTGATAAATCAAGATGCTAAGATTTTTACAGCGATATTGGCAAATAAGAATGAATAGTTTAATGGGTAATTACATAAATGAAGATCAAACGGGTTTTTTTGAAAGGAAGACATATGGCGGATTTGACAAGGAGAGTTTTAGATTTAATAGATATTGTAGGACAAACAAAAGAGAAAGTTGGATTATTATCACTAGATATTTTTAAGGCATTTGATTCATTACAGTGGGTAACAATTAACGAGATAATTAAATATTATGGATTTGGAGATAAATTCAGAAGGACGATTGAACAATTATATCAATATGGTACTGCCATTGTTAGGGTAAATGATGATGTTACAGAAGAAGTAAAATTAGAAGCTGGAACAAGGCAGGGTTGTCCATTATCACCAATTTTGTTTATCATGGCAATGGAGTTGTTGGCAAAGGCTATAAGAGAAGATAAGGATATTGAAGGAATACTAGGAAATAAGGTAAGTTTGTATGCTGATGATACTTTGATACCAGTGAAGCATCCTAGGAAGGCACTAGAAAGAATACAAGAGCAGTTAAAAGATTTTGAAGAGGTGACAGGTTTGAGAATAAACTAGTTTAAGTCAGAAATGATACTGTGTAATATTGATAAGGAGAAACAACAGAAAATAAAGGGTAAATTTAAATTACAGATTAAAGATAATTTGAAGTATCTGGGAATAAATATTTCAAATAAATTTAATGATCTTAAGAAATTGAATTATGGAAAACAGAAAATGGAAATTAAAGATAAAATACAGCAATATCAAAAGTTGAAGTTGTCTTGGTTCGGCAGTATTGCGCTATATAAAATGATGTTGTTACCGAGAATTAATTTTTTGTTTGATGCCCTGCCAATCCAATTAAATGATAAGGAAATTAAGGAATTTCAAAATTTGTTAAATAATTTTTGTAATGGTGGAAGGAAACCTAGAATTGTAAAAAAAATTGTGGTACTTATCTCAGAAAGAAGGAGGACTAGGATTGCCAAATTTGAGGAATTATTACAGAGCTTTCCAAATTAAAAATATTGTGAAAATTGTAACGAGGGAAAAGACAATATGGGAAGAAATTGAGATGAGAGATCTAAATCAAATGGGGAAAATGGTCTTTTTAGATAGTAATATGGGGGAAATTGTTACAAAAATAAAATAAAACGCCTCCCTGTCTGTCTGAGCGTAATTTTTCTCAGGCTTTGAGAGTGAATGGGAATAGAATGCTACAGGAGCTTCCCTCCCGTCTTTTAGTACATGGCATAACACAGCTCCCACCCCCACAGGGGATGCATCACACACAAGTACAACTTCCTTGTTAGGATCAAAATGAGTTAATACAGCATCCGAAGATAGCAGCCTTTTGAGTTCTAGGAATGCTTTCTCCTGGCAATGGCCCCAGTGCCAAACAGTATCTTTCTTAAGAAGCCGATCTTATGGTTCAGCAACTGAGGCTTTGCTATGGAGAAAAGTGTGATAGAAGTTTAACAATCCTAGAAATGATTGTAATTTGGCTTTACATTTTGGCCTGGGTTCATTTTGCAGGGCCGCCACCTTGAAGTCAGAGGGCATGATACCTTGGGGTGTAATTCAGTACCCCAGGAACACCACTTCCTGTGCCAAAAACACACATTTGTCTCTTCTGAGACATAGACCGGCCCTCTCGAAACATGAGAGGACTTGATCGAGCCTGGCCGCTAGTTTGACGATGTCCTGATTACCACTAAGGACGGTGTCCTTAGTGGTAACCAGGACATCGTCAAAATATGGCAGGACACCGGGCAAACCTTTTTAAATATGTTCTACAAGAAATTGAAATATTCTGGGGGGCGCATTCACCCCGAATTGTAGTCGAGTTACCTTAAATGCCCCCCTAAGCGTTACTATGGTCTGGGCTATGGCAGCAGCAGGAGACACAGTCAATTGTTGGTAAGCCTGGGCAAGGTCAAGTTTTGTGAAGCAATTTCCTCTATGCAAGGAGGCAAGAAGGTGGCTTACCACGGGCACAGTATATGCATTCGGGCGAATAGCTTTATTGATGGTACACTTGTAGTCAGAGCGTATCCTGACTTCCCCATTACTTTTTAAAGCAGTCACTATTGGTGTATCCAACTCTGCGGAGTCCACTAGCACTAGGATGCCCTGTCCCACCAGTTTGTCCAGCTCAGCTTCTATCTTCTCCTTTAAAGCAAAGGGTACCCGGCGTGGCTTCACCCAGATGGGCCAGACGGTTGGGTCAAGCTCAAAGTCAACAGGGGGTCCTTTGTATAAACCTAAACCCTTTTTGAATACCTCAGGATGTGCAGCACAAACGTCCCGGATTAGGTCAGCGTCTATTGCGTGAATGCCAGAAAGCCGGATTCCAAGGGGCCTAAACCATTGGGTCCCAATAAGACAGTTTGTGCCCTGCTTAACTACAACCAATGACAAGGAGGTGCGAATGTTTTTGAATTTGACCAAGAAATTTCCCACCCCCAGGACAATCTTGCACATCCCGGAGGGAAGTTTTAAAAGATTTGAGCTTGGGCCGAGAGGCAGGGGGAATTCTCAAAAAACCCTGCTGTGGGATTATGGAAAAGGTAGTTCCTGAATCCACCTCCATCTTGAAGGGAACGTCCTGCAGGCTTAGGTCTGCGAAGAAATGCTCGCTGATGATGCCCACTTGGCACGGCTCAGGCTCTGGTGACACTTTGGCGGTGGACGTTTTGTGGTGATGACTCTTCTTGGATTCAGGTGCTGGAGTTTTTTTGCTTTTGCTGTCGGCATACTTTAGCAATGTGCCCTCGTCGCCCGCAATTGTGGCATTCCACGGTGCGGAAGGGACACATCCTGCGGTTATGTCTGGCTCCACAGCCATCACACTTGCGCAAAGGAATTTCTTCTCCCAATCGTCATGGTGCTCTCGGTGCTTTCGTTGGACCGCTTGGACGTCTCCCTCTGCGAAGCTGAGGAGGATGAAAATGAATTTTGCTGAGCTTGCACAGCTGAGTCGGTGGCACTAGTGGTGGAGTGGCGATGCCGGAAAATCTTGATGCCGGACCGTGCGGCCTCAGACACTACCACTTCTTCTAGGACAGCCTTGAAAGTTAGCGTCTTCCTGATCATGAGGCAACATTGAGCATCTTCGTCCCTCATGCTGGCCAGCAGACGATCCCGGAGTACTTCTTCGATGTTGTCCCACTTGCACGGGACGGCAGCAATGCGCAGAGTGGCAGCGTAGTCTGCAATGGACTCCCCAGGTCACTGCTCTCTTCTGTGGAAGGCCACCCTGGCTGGGAAGATCGAGACCTCTGGCTGCAGGTGTTTCCTCAGTGTGGACATGATTTCTGCGAGTGGCACCACATCCACGTCCCTTGGGAGAACGAGGTGGGTTGCCAGCTCAAGTGTCTCAGAACCGCACTGAGCGAGGAAACAGGAGCGCTTCTGGTCTTCGTCGGTGATCTTCTGCGAGGCCATTGCGTGGCGGAATTGGCGTTCGTATGTTGCCCATTTCTCTGGATGCGCTGGGTCAAATGGGCCGATGTTGCTGCCGTGTGGGGATGCCATCCCACCTTCGTCACCAGTTTCGTGTTCAGGGAATGAAGAAGCAGATGAGTAAAGTAGTGAAATTCAGCACTTTAATAGTGGGGTTTGAACACAGTTTGGATGGGGCAAAACTCAGACTTATATACACTATAAACAGTAACAGTAACAATAATACAACAAGCCTATTGCCTAACAGTGTGTGCACATTTTTGATCCACTTATTTGCATAAGAATAGATACATGAGAAAAGAGACATTCCGCTTCTGTCAGAAAACACAGTTAACATACATAACAGCAGGACAATGACAATAAAGATCTATCTATCTATCTATCTATCTATCTATCTATCTATCTATCTATCTATCTATCTATCTATCTGTCTATCTATCTGTCTATCTATCTGTCTATCTATCTGTCTGTCTATCTGTCTATCTGTCTATCTGTCTATCTGTCTATCTATCCCATCCCATCCCATCCTCATCTGTCTGTCCGTCCGTCCGTCTGTCCGTCTGTCTACTGTATGTATGTATTTATCCTATCCTATCCTCATCCATCCATCTATCTAGCTGTGGCTATCCATCCGTCTGTCCATCCATCCATTTGTTCATTCATTCGTTCAATATCTATACTAGAAACATTACATTTTATTTTATATTTTATTTTCCAGGACATGCTCCCCATTCCAGGAGATCCAACACAAGGGACTGGCAACTACAACATTGAAGATTTTGCAGATTTGGGCATGTTTCCTCCATTTTCCGAGTAAATTTATCTCAGTGGATATCTTCTGGAATCACATCTGGAGAGAGGAGTGGGAAGTTGGCATAGTTCGGACTCTGCTTCCTCTGTTTTAACTTATCATAACAGCTATTAAACGGGAGGTCTTCATTTTCATCTTCCAGCTAATCACTCGGCTTTCCTTCCCAATGTGGTCTAGGCCAGGTCTAACGAAATAATCAATGCCCCCCACTTTGGGGTTTCATTTTGTCATCTCATTTCCATTTGTGTAGAAGGCAGGGTGGGTGGGGTTAGTTGCACCGGGGAAGGGAGAGGCACTTTGATTGTAAACTTTCTCTTAACATTTGAATGTGAACCGTCTCTTACTTAGAGAAAGTTGCTTGTGTAAATAGAGAACCTGGATAAGAAGCACTCCGTTTGCAGCACTACTTGAAAATAAATAAACCCTAGTCTAGATTTTAATAGAGGCAGCAAAGGTAGTTCAGTAGGTGATGGGTAGAGGTGCTTGGTTGGCTTAAATTACATTAGTGTGGCAGGTTCGATTCCCGAGATCTGCTCCACTAGAAGAGGTGCTAAAGTGTCTGGTATGCACTCGTGAAATCTCACGCACAACTCCATCAATCTCCAATTACAAATTATCTTGATTTAATGAGTTGGAAGGGGGAAAATTTGCCCTGATAGCTAAGAGAGTCATGCAGAATCTGCGGTAGAATGTTGTATGCCAGGTATTTTGCATTCCTTCCAGATAGTTGTTCTCTCTCTCTCTCTTTCTTCTTCTTCTTCTTCTTGGACTATAGTATCCAGAATCCCCCAGCTCCTGTGCCAACCAGGAATTTATGAGACTTGTGCAATTGGTGCTCCAAAAAAAAGGGAACTATTTCTGAGCCAAGCCACTGTGATGATCTTGTGTCATGGAAGAGGAATCACAGTGAGCCATTGGTTTGGAATACACTTTCATTCATTTATTTCAGAACTGCTGTTTGTGTGTGTGAATGATTGTTTTGGGGACCACAATTCCCATAATGTTACAGTGGTGTTGATGGGTTATCTCTAGGCTTTATGACAGGGGTTTCCAACCTAAGGCCTGTGGGCCGAATCTGGCCTGTGGTGCCATTTCACGTACACCCCCACCCCTCCAAGGGAATTTGAGAAACAAAATGGCTGCCCCTTTGAAGCTGTTGGGACAAAATGACCACCCCCATCATGCAAGCAGGGCAAAATGGTTGTTCCGCTCTTGAAGCTGACTGCGAGAGCACAACCTGGCCCCCGGCTTGAAAAGGTTGGCAATGCCTGCTTTATGATGACATGACCATGGGTCAGATTTGTTTCAAAGGACCACAGACACAGATCTAGTTGGCACAGGGTTCAATCTCTGGAGATCCTAAGCCTAAAGCTGAATGATTAGTCAGGTTGGTTCTGCTGGGTAAAAGATGCTGAACTTTTGAACAGAGAATGGAAATCTTCCACCAGTATCTTTCAATGATTCTGCCCAATGTGAGAAGCCGAACCCAATGCAATAGCCATGTTTCAGTGCCCTTTCACAGCATGGGACTTTTCAGCTGGTATACCATGCTAAAGGGACTGTGGTGGCTTAGTAGTTAAGACGCTGAACTTGACAACTGGAAGGTCGGCAGGCCAGCAGTTCAAGACCCGAGTACTGCACTACGGAGTGACCTCCTGTCTCTATCCCAGTTCCTGACAACCTAGCAGTTCGAAAGCAAGAAATTGCAAGTAGATAAATGGGTACCACTTGGGTGGGAAAGGTAAACAGCATTTATCTAGTCATGCCTGACACATGTCCACGGAAATGTCTGCAGACACAGACGACGCTGGCTCTTTGACTGTAAACAGATGAGCACTGAACACTAGAGTCGGATACGACTGGCTTTTGAGCAAGGGCAACCTTATCATGATCCTGGTTTTGTTGTGAACTTTACGGGAGCTATACAAACTGCTTAAACTGCCCCCTCCCCAAAACACATTCATCATCTTGAGAAGCTTCTTTCAGATTCAGAACAAATCCAAGAAAAGACTCACTGCTCGGTGGATCTTGTTCACATTTGAGTGCCTCTTATTTTCCCCAGGCTTCAGATATTATTCTTTTTAGGTTGTCATTTTAGGCCAGTTTGAATGTAAGGTTATATTGTATAAATGACAAGCAAGTGAGCACTCGGATGCCTTTCCCATCACATTTTTAACCCAGCCAAATTTGAATATGTATGCATTTTACTACTGTCTGTATATTGTGTTGTATGCAGTTAATTTCCAGGGGAGGGAGGGGGTGGTGTTGTGTGTTGAGATTTTATTTAGCCATATTAAAGGGAAAGGAAGTGGGCCTAGCATTAAATAATGAGATCCCATAACCCAGTCTTGGGGAACGATTCACACTCCCCATTGGCCCACAATATAGAGCAAGATTAGGTAGGAAACCTGTAGGCAATTTTGACAAAGTAGGTGAATCTTCCATCATCTGTGCGATGGAGCACACATCTGTGTGATTCTTGATGTGGGAACCTGTGAGCATGAGAAAGGGTGACAAGGGGATTTTCAACTTCAATGGTAGTCCTACATCAAGTGTAATATGTAGTCCCACCCATCTTTTCCATCCTCTTTGCTCAACCAGTGGCTTTTCCTTGCTCATAAGTACAAAGGGATTGTGGTGGCTTAGTGGTTAAGATGCCGAACTTGACGACTGAAAGGTTGACAGATCAGCAGTTCGAGATGCAAGGGCTGCATGATGGAGCAAACTTCCATCTCCGTCCCAGCTCCTGCCAACCTAGCCATTCGAAAGTAAGAAATTGCAAGTAGATAAATAGGTACCACTTTGTTGGGAAGGTAAACAGCGTTCTATTCACTCTGGTTTCTAGGCATGCCTGCCACATGTCCACGGAAACGTCTGCAGACGTAGACAGCGCTGGCCCTTTGGCTACACACACACACACACACACACACACACACACACACACACACTGATTTTTCTCCTCCTCCTTTCCCTTCCAGAAGATACATTCTCATGCAATCAATGTCTTTTATCCCTGTCTTAATGTCTGTTTTGTTGTCCCACAAGAAAGCTAACAAATGGAGCCGTCCAGCCATGTGTTTTCTGTAGTGGCATAAAAACCCACTTCTCTCTCAATGACGCTGGGATAGCAAGTGATATTATAACAGTCCCTGATGGTCAAAAAGTCCTGGGGTTTTGGTCCTCACAGCCAGAGTCCACTACACCACTGTTTACCTATCTCAGGTAGCTCTAACTCAACTCTAGGAGGTCTGCGGTGGCTTAGCGGTTTAGTCACTGAACTTGACGACTGGAAGGTCGGCAGGCCAGTTTTTCGAAACCCAAGTGCTCCATGATGGAGTGAGCTCCCGACTCCTTCCCACCCCCTGCAAACCTAGTAGTTCAAAAGCAAGAGATTGCAAGTAGATAAATAGGTACCGCTTTGGCAGGCAAGGTAACAGCGTTCTGTGTGCTCCATCTAGTCATGCCTGCCACATGACCACGGAAATGTCTGCAAGTGCAAACAGCGCTGGCTCTTTGGCTGTAAACGGGGATGAGCACCAACCCCCTAGAGTCGGATACGACTGGCTTTTGAGCATGGAAGACCTTTACCATTTGCCTTACCTCTGATTCCTCCCCTAGCTATATCTTTGATCAGTTTAATTCTCACAAGCCCCTACTATCCCCTGCCATTTTCTGCCCTGATCCTTTCCAATGGAGGGTGAACGGACAGCATTTTGCAGATCTGTACATGAGCAATGTTTTCTTCGAGTAGCATCAGTGGGGATGGTCTAGATGAGCTTTGGTTCCCCTTCCAAAGCCATCATTTTAGGATGTCTTTATTTCATTTGGGAAAATATACAACAACAAAACAGGTTTAGCTTTCTCTTCCTGAAACCCTAAAATTGCTCAACCTTCGCTGGGAACTTTACTGCTTTCGAAGTGGCAAAGCCTGGCATTTCCCCCGCTACCATGGATTTTTTTTTTAAAAAAAAAGTCTCAGAAGTAATTAGCACAGCCTAATTACATGCCCTCCCCCTCCCCCCTCACTTTCCAAAAATGGCTCCTAAATACTGGCGTTTGTTATTATTTGCCTTCAGTGTCTGTTGGAATTCCTTCCCGTCGCTGTGGAATCGTGCTGTGGATTTTTTTTTTAAAAAAAGTGTATTTTGTACCTCTTTTAAATGTCCTGTATAGCCAAGCCAGTTCTGTGTGTCTGTGTAATTAATGACTTTCCCTTTTAAAATTTCATTAAAATGATAAATCATCTCAAGCTGTTCTTAATCGAGGCGTGCGAGGCTGAATCTTGGCTCCAAAAGTGAGGGTTATTCTGATCTTTGATTTTGTTCGCCGGGTCAGTCGGAGATTTGCCACTGCATAAATATGCATGGTCTTAAACCTACGCTGTTTTTACTTTATATATACACATACAGTGTATATATTTGCACACAATGTTGAAAGGATGCTTTTCAGAACAAACTTACAAAGCAGCTTGCAGGGGAAATGCATAGTTAGCACAACGGATGGGGAACTCTAAAATAAGGCAAGAAATTAGACTTGCAAAAACATACCCTGGATTTTGTTAAACCATCGTCTCGAAGAGAGGATGACGCCTTCTAGTTTATGGCGGAAGTCTGACACTGTACTAGGGCATAGGTGTTATTATTAGGAAACTATTCTCTGGGTCTGTAATCAGCATCTCTTAGGTCTGTAACCAGCTTCATATAGTGTATTTCACTATACTGAGCTGCAAATGAAAACCGGTTCCTAATTGTAACGCCTATGCCCCTGAAGAAGGCTGAGAGTCGAAATGTGTTGGGCATTTTAAAGTTGGAATAAAGATAATATATGGGACTCTGGTGGCATAGGGGTTAAGACGCTGAGCTTGACAACTGGAAGATCGGCAGGTCAGCAGTTCGAGACCTGAGTGGAATGATGGAATGAGCTCCCATCCTCTGACCCAACTCTTGCCAACCTAGCAGTTCGAAAGCAAGAAATTGCAAGTGAATAAATAGGTAGCACATCAGTGGAAAAGGTAACATTCCTTGTGCTCTGGTGTCTAAGCATGCCTGCCACATGACCACGGAAACATCTGTAGACACAATGACAGTGCTGGTTCTTTGGCTGTGAGCAGAGATTGTAGGAATTGGGGCCACTGGGGTGGCCTTAATGTCCCGGAGGAGACTGATCAAGTGACGACACGAGGCAAAAGGAGCGAGATCAGATCAGTACTTTATTGGAAAAAGGCAACATCATTTATAGGGAAAAAAGCGCAACGGTGGCAAAACTGTCATCGGACAGGAAAATTACCTCACCAACGTACCCGGGTTAATGGGAAGCCTCTCAAAGGGGAGTTAATTAACTTGGATAAACATGGAGCAAGGAAGACCATTGTTTAGGGTTTAAGCAAGGGTAAATATGGCTGATATTTACACCGGGGATTACCTTGGCCAGAGGATGAGTGATTACTCTAATGGATAACTGGGGTCTGCGAGATGCTTGCTCGGCAGAATCGTCAGTCAGGAGACAAGCGGCCGAATTAATCCCTATCATTAATTCACCCCCCTTACGCCCTGACAAGGGCCAGAGGCCAGGAGTTTGCTCACTGGTTTAACCTCTGCCAGAAGCCACTGATGCCCAACCGGGCACGGGGAATCTTCATCTCCCCTTACTTTTTTATATTAAGAGCCTGACTGGCGACTCTGCGCAGAAGCATCATCAGCTGTTGATCGGGAATGACGTCACGGGGTTTCTTCTCGGGGCGGCACTTCGAGATCAGTGAGGGAATACATTGCGCAAAGCAGCATAACGCTATGCCTAGTATAGTCACCCCCACTACCACCTTGAGTACCGTCTGAAGCCACCCCCAGGGGATCCATGACCACATCCAGCTCCACAATGAACTCCACCAAGCCCCCCATGCGGAGCCCTCAGTGATGCCCTGGACTATGGTGTGGAGATCAGTGAGCTGACTTTGGATTTTCCGGGAGTTGTCAGTAAGGTTGAAACAGCACATACCGTGAAGGGATTCGCAACCCAGATGGTGCAACAATAAGAGGTAGTCGATAGCCGCTCGATTATCGAGGATGGCATGGCGAAGTTCCGCCTGCTCCTGATTGAGGAGCGCTATCGCTGTGGAGGTATGGTTGATGGCTTTTGCCAAACCGCAAGCCAAGCAACCAATTCTCCGTGCGTTGCCGACGGCTAAGCCTGGCACGCCAACTATACTGACTGCTAGTGAGACGTATTCGGCTGGGCTTAGGACTCTAAAGCTGCTGTCACATGAGCTATCTAGTTGGGTGATGCGAGTGTGCCTGATGGGTGCAGAAACATTTGAAACATGTGGAACATTAGAAACATTTGTGCTTGGGGCAACCATATCCCTAGTGGGGAGCAACAGTGTCAACCGGTTAAGGCAACATGTGGAATCTGATACATTTGCGGGAATATAATTGAAGGTATACTGATTGCATGTGAAGAACCACCCTGAGGGTAGGGTGATATGGGCAGGTAACGAACCAATTGTCTCTGGGTTTGCACAAGTCCAGTTGCTGCTGCCGGTATCGAGGCAGCTGCGCTGGGTCCGGCCGCCTGTGGCGCAGCCGATTATTTGCGCACAAGTAGAGTTCGGGCTGGCCACCACTCGCGGGGTGTGAAGAGTGGCTGCATCAGCCGGCAAAGTCATGGTGAGCCGCAATCCCCCCCAGCGAGCGTAGGCTGCAAAAGTCGCAGGGAGGTGCGGTCCAAAAATCTTCTTCAACAGCCAGTCACCATCCCTGGCGCGTGCGTCGAGAGTGTGGCACACTGGGATGAGACAGGTGCTGAGGATTGAGGCAGAACCAATGTCCTGCTTCAGGCAAAAATCGGACTGGTTGACGAGACCCGCCAACCTTGCCCACAAGTTGTAGTGCATCCGTGCTGAAAGGTCTTCACCGGGTGGCAGGCCGTTGGCCTGAAGTGAAGTGGCCTGAACGCCTCCCCCCAAAAGCAGGGCGAGGGCCAGGATGAGGGTGAAGATCACGGAGTTGGCATTAATCTGGGCAAAGACTGCTGCAACGAAGTGCTCCGGTGTCGGCTCCATCTCCTCGCGTTGGAGGGCGTCCTCGGCCTCTCTGCAAAGGGTCTTGACCATCCCCCAGGTGATCCTCTGCGCTTGGGTCCGCAGCCGCCGCTTCTCCTGGTGGGTCTCCTCGGTCAGAGTGAGGTCCTCCATCTCCGGGATCGGGCTCGGGTCGGTCTGGGTCCACGCCATGAGGCTCCAAATGGGGCTTGACACACCGGGCCGGAATCCACACGACACCTGTTGGAGACATAATTGCAGCATACCCTCTCCCCCAGGTTATGAGCGGCACCGGCCCCCTCCAAGATGGGTCCGGTGGCACTCGGTACCGGACCATAGGTCGCGGGAGAGCTTCCGAATGGCGGAAGTGCTTCTCCTGCGGCGTACAGTCCGAAAAAACATTGAGGTGATTGTATGTGAACAATACCTTATTCAGACAAAACTGTGCTTCTCCCTGTGATTTGGGGAGGGCTGGTGGCTCCCCCCTTTCTGTTTGTTTGTCAATATTTATTTATTTATTTATTTATTTATTCAATTTATATCCCGCCCACTCAACACAAGGCCGACTCTGGGCGGCTAACAACATAAAAAGTAACCCCAGGGCAACCCAAGGAGTTTACAGACAATATTCACAAATACAACAATAATCCTAAAAACAGTTAAAACAGTAAAAAAAAGTTAAGACTACCCACCCCCTAAAAAGCAAGGGCTGCAGGATCGAAAAGGCACCATGGGGAAGAGTTCCTCTACACCAACCACCCCATGGTGGTTACCCTTCCACCCGCACCCCACACTTGACCTGCCAGCCAGGTTTTAAGATCCCTTCTGAAAGGCAGCAACTCCGTCCGAAGACGTAATTCTGTTGGCAGGAGGTTCCAGAGGGCCGGTGCAGACACGGAGAAGGCTCTCCTCCTTGTGCCAGAGAGGCGAGCCCCTCTGGCTGATGGAACAATTAGAGAGCCCCTCCGGTCCGCTCTGGTTGGACGGACAGACGTCCTCAGGGCGATGCGGTCTCTTAGGTAACCTGGCCCACTACCATATAGGGCTTTAAAGGTCAAAACCAGCACCTTGAATTGCACCCGGAGACATACTGGCAACCAGTGCAGCTCCCGGAGCAGTGGCGAAGCATGAGCATAACGGCCACACCCCATCACCACCCGGGCAGCCGCATTTTGGACCAGCTGTAGCCTCCGAATGGTCGTCAAGGGCAGCCCCATGTAGAGCGCATTGCAATAGTCTAGTCTGGAGGTAACCAGAGCATGGGTGACCATGAGCAAGGAGTCCCGGTCCAGGAGTGGGCGCAACTGGCGAATCACCCGAAGTTGGGCGAAAGCCCTCCTGGTCACAGCCGCCACCTGTTCTTCTAGCAGTATCCGTGAATCCAGGAGGACCCCCAAGTTGCGCACCGGGTCTGTCTGGGGCAAAATAGCCCCATCCAGAACCAACGATGGAAGCTCCCGGATTAACGCAGGACCCCCTATCCATAGCCACTCAGTCTTGCTGGGATTCAATTGTAGCCCGTTAGCCCCCATCCAGACCCCCACAGCTTCCAGGCATCTGGAAAGGACTTTGACAGCATCACTGGGGTCCCCATGGGCCGAGATGTACAACTGAGTGTCATCCGCGTACTGATGGTACCGCACCCCATGGGAACGAATGATCTCACCCAGCGGTTTCATGTAGATGTTAAATAGGAGAGGAGAGAGCACCGAGCCCTGAGGAACCCCCCATTTGAGGGGCCTAGGACTGGACCTCTCACTCTCCAACCACACCGACTGGGACCGACCCTTCAGAAATGAGGAAAACCAGGACCACACAGTACCCTGGATTCCCAAACCTCGGAGCCGTTCCAGAAGGATACCATGGTCAACGGTATCGAAAGCCGCTGAGAGGTCAAGAAGAGCGAGGACGGATGGGTGACCACCGTCCCGCTCCCGCCAGAGATCATCCATCAGTGCGACCAATGCCGTCTCGGTACCATATCCAGGCCTGAATCCTGACTGAAAAGGGTCCAGATAATCCGCTTCATCCAGTACCCCCTGCAGCCGACACGCCACTGCCTTCTCCAACACCTTCCCTAAAAAGGGGAGGTTTGAGACAGGCCTATAGTTAGTTAGGACAGCTGGGTCGAGGGAAGATTTCTTCAGGAGGGGGCGCACCAAAGCATGTTTTAAAGGTGCAGGAAACACCCCCTCCCGCAATGATGCATTGATCACAGCCCCAACCCAGCCACATGTCACTGCCTTGGAGGTTTTCACCAACCAGGTAGGACAGGGGTCCAAAGGGCAGGTAGTGGCGCGCACAGCTGCAAGGAGCCTGTCCACTTCATCAGGGGCAACTGGATCAAACCGGTCCCAGATGGCATAGCAAGACTGTGCTCCGGCTCCCTCCGGACTCTCCCCATCCACGCCAGGATTAAACCCAGAGCGAATCCGATCGATTTTCTCCACTAGATGGTCAGCAAAGTCCTCAGCCGACCCCTGCCAACCGGGCACCGGGGTCCCCCTACCAAGGAGAGACCCGGTAACCCGGAACAGGGTGGCTGGGCGATCATCAGCGGAGGCGATAAGGGTGGTGAAGTATTGTCGCCTCACCACCTCCATCGCCACTAGATAGGCCCTAATAGCGGCCCTAGCTAGTGTCCAATCGGAGTCTCTCTGGGTCTTCACCCAGCGGCGCTCTTGGCGTCTCTTTGCCCGTTTGAGCTCCCGCAGTTCATCTGTGAACCATGGCGATGACCTAGCTCGATGAGCTCTGAGAGGCCGTAGTGGTGCGATTTCATCCAAGGCCGCTGTTGTCATCCTGTTCCACAGGTCGACCAGTGTCTCGGGCGAATCGTGTTGCCGATCCAGAGGAAAATCCCCCAGTTCCCTCGGGAATCCATCAGGATCCATCAGTTGCCGGGGGCGGGCCATTCTAATAGGCCCTGCCTCCCTACGGTGAAGCGATGCACCCAGGAAGTCTAGAGCCACCAAATAGTGATCTGACCATGGCACAAGTGATATGTCTAATTTCCGTAATCTCAGATCACTCTGCCACCGCTCCGACAAAAAGATTAAATCTGGTGTGTGGCCACTGCCCCTGGTCGGGCCCTGAATTACCTGAATCAGGTCCATATCTGCCATGGAAGCCATGAACTCCTGAGCCACCCCGGAGCCAGTCCCCAGCGAGGGTAAATTGAAGTCCCCCAGAACCATCAGTCTAGGGAACTCCAACGCCAACGCTGAGATGGCCTCGAGGAGCTCAGGCAGGGAGTCCCTTACCCTGCAAGGGGGCAGGTACAGGAGTAAGACTCCCAACTGACCCTTAGAGCCCAGACGCAGAAGCAGGGCCTCACAACCCAGAATATAGGACTTTAGCGTCCGATTGACCCATTCTACAATCGCCTGCCCTTGCGGATTGTAGGGAATGCCAAATGTATGCTTGATGTCCCAGGTGGCCATGAAGGTGGCCAACTGCCTAGAGCAGTAGGACGGGGCGTTGTCCGTTTTCACGTGCCGCGGCTTGCCCATTGCCGCAATGCAGGACAGGAGATGCTGCTCCACATGGGAGGCAGTCTCCCCCTTCTGCGCCGTCGCCCAAACGAACTGGGAAAAAGTGTCTATGCAGACGTGCATGTACTGCCATCTGCCAAACTGCGGCACATGCGTGACGTCCATTTGCCATACCTGATTGGCCTCTGTCCCCCGCGGGTTAACCCCCCACGAGGGCCCCCCCGGCGCCCCTGCGCAATGCTGGCAAGAGCATACTATACCCTGGGCTTGAGAAAGTGGCAAATTGGACTGTCTAGCGAGTGCCTTGGCGTTTTGGTGAAAAAAGGCATGACTTTGAATTGGAGTAGTGAAAACTCCAAACTGAACGTTGCTGAATTTCCTTTGCCGCCGCGTCCGCTCTGCTATTGCCCGCGGAAATCGGACCCGGTAGGTCTTGATGACTGCGGATGTGGGCAATATAGAGCGGCTCCGTGCGGTTTCGCAAATGAAATTGAGCAGTGAGAAACAGGCTAAGCAGATTCTTGTCTATCGCGGGAGTGATGTAAGCTCCCGGTAGACTGTGAAGCAAATTCCTAACATACAGACTGTCAGTTATGATATTTAAACGTTCCTTGGCGAAGGTGCGCAAAGCAAGATTCACGGCCGCCAACTCCGCCCGCTGTGCGGACTTCTGTGGGAGAGTTAGCAGCGTGTGCCAAGCTTCGCCCTCCTGCCAGGTCAGGACACCATAGGTGCGTCCGCCATCAGAAAAGACTGTTCTGGCCCCCTGAAGTGGGACCAGCGAGAGCAATTCGAACAAGCTGACTGTTCCTGTTTGAAGCGAGACGAGTCTGGGGTCTTTAGGCAAGTGGTATGCCAAGCTTCCAGTGAATCCTTCCAAAGCTATCGGAAGCGAGTCACCTAGCTGCATCAACTGCTGAATTTGTTCCTTGGTGAACGGGACTACGATCTTGGCTAAATCGTGCCCAGAAATGTCCCTAGCTCTCAGCCTGCCGCGGTAGATCACCGCGGAGACCAGTTCTTGGGGCGGAACAATGTTCCGAGATGAGGTGTTAGGCAAGTATACCCACTCCACAATTTTCGCTCCCTTCTCTGAGTCTACTCCTAGCGCCCCAGTGAACATGGATCCCGATCGCACGATGTACAGATTCAGGATTGGGGCATAGGGCCCCTGGGCGATCCTATCTACCCATCTTTGGCTGAGAGCTTGGTTAACTTTCTCGAGCGCCAAGCGCGCGTCTCGAGAAATTTTTATCCGGTCTGCTGGCTGCTTACCTAGCGTTAGCAGCGAGAAGAGCGGTTTCAGAAGATCCGTATCCAATCGAAAATACGGTCTGGCCCAATTAATGTTTCCTAAAACCTGCTGTAATTCTACCAATGTGGCTGAGTCCTGTAAATTGATCTGAGGCAAAACTGGTGCTGCGAAAGAGCGGAGAAGCCGATGGCCCAAGTATGAGAAGGGCTCGGTTCTCTGCACTTTCTCCGGGGCAATGAGTAACCCTTTGTCCCCCAGGCTGGCCTGGAGGTCTGAAAACACTTCGCCGCCAAGTTTTGGCAACGCTACCAAAATATCATCCATAAAGTGACAAACTAAGGCTTGTGGGTAAAGGTTTTGAAACCTTGCCAGTGCGTCGTGAACGTAAATTTGGCACAAAGTGGGCGAATTGAGCATGCCCTGTGGCAAAAATTTCCACGCGTAACGCTGCGTGGGCTCACTGTGGTTCACGACCGGCACGGTAAAGGCAAACCTCTCCCGGTCCCTGGGGTCTAAGGGGATTGTATAAAAGCAATCCTTGAGATCTACGACTAGGATCTCCCACCCCTCGGGAATCATGTTCGGATTCGGGATGCCGCATTGAAGCGGACCCATTGGCTGTATGCATTTATTGATCTCTCTGAGATCGTGGAGGAGTCGCCACTTCCCCGACTTCTTCTTAATAACAAAAATTGGCGAATTCCAAGGACTTGTGGACTGTTCTATGTGTCCTGCGTCTAGCTGTTCCTTAACTAGCTGCTTGAGAGCAACCAATTTCTCCCCTACTACCGGCCATTGTTCTACCCAGACCGGAGTATCGGTGAGCCATTTAAGTGGCAACGCCATTACCCAAAGGTAAGCGTAGCACCGTACTGCTGCAGAATGTCTCGCCCCCAAAGGTTGATGTGCACGTCAAGAATGTGCGGTCGAATTACCGCCGTGCCCTCAGCCCTTGGGATTGTGACTTCTACCCACTCTCGGCTCCTAAACGCTTCCTGGACGCCGCCTACCCCCCACACATCGGAGACCGGCTCAATGGCCCACTCCCTTGGCCACTGGCTTCTGCTTATCACGGATACATCAGCTCCGGTATCTAACAGGCCTGAGAATGATCGATTATTAAGAAATACCTCAATAATCGGGCGCTGTTTCCACTCAATGTTGGTCTCCACTGTCGCTAAGACCTGGTATCCTTGCGCTGCCTCACTGGCGCTCGAGCGGTCCTCTGACCGGGACTCGAAGCTGTCACTGAGCCCTCCCTGGCTCTCTGCTGGCGAGCGACAAGGAACCATGATCAGTTGCGCTAAGGTGTCTCCTTTAGGGATGGTTTGGGGCAGGTGTGTCCAAAGCTGAACTTGGAGAACGCCCGAAAAATTGGAGTCAATGACTCCTGGAATTATAAAAATTCCGCGTGCACCAGCTACACTACGGGGCAAAACTAAACCTATAAAGCGATTGATGAAGTCCATGTAGGGTTCCTGGGCTCCCTGCTTAATGGAGGTGTAATTTTTAGCCGCTTTGCCAGTGGCTGGGATCTTAAAATAAGCCCTAAAGGTTGCCTCGGCTGACATCTCGAGAGTGGCGAGAGGCAGGTTGATCTGAGCATTGATTGACTCGAAATTACCCGAGCCATACAGCTGCTCAGGAAGCACCGCGCCTCCCATCCTGGCAGCCCGAGTTTGCGCCTCTAGGCGGAACTCGCTGTCCCAGATCATGTACTGGCTAGGGGTCAGCATCATCCTCATGACGGCTTTCCAATCATGGGGGATCCACATGGTGGTCTCGCACACCTGCTGAAGCGTGCCCCTAGTAAAACGACTTTGGAGCCCTGTTTCTGCAATTGCCTTCCGCATAGCCATGAGCAGCTTATACGGGACTGGGGAATGAACAATCTGCTGTGCGCCCGTGAGCGCGTCCATTTCCATGCGGATTGGACATATCTGTCTGAGCTCAGCTAGTTCTTCTGCTGGCAATTCCCCCTTCCTAATCTCCTCTTCAATTGTGCGCTGAAGGGGACTCTTGGTAACTCGGGAACCCGAAGCTGTCAGAGGAGCGCCTGCGCTTCTCATGCCCTGCATTCCCTCGGTGACGTCTGCAGCTGTCACCGCGGGAAGGCTCCCTGCGCTACTCTGCTGGTACTTGAATGTCGGATAGAGTGCGGTGGGCGCAGTCGGCTCGACTGGCTGGACTGATGACTTCTCTAATGGGGGTTCTTCCGCTTCTATCCGGACTGGCTCGATCTGCTCTAAGAGTCTCCTACACTTCCTCCATGTGCTAACTATCCCTCCTGGGGCCTTCGGGGGTTGCTGAATGCAGTCTCCTATCCGATCCCAGAGCTGTAGGGTTAACGTACCTACTTCTGGGTAAAGCAGGCAGTGTTCCCTAAGGTACGCCAAAAGTCTCGCTAGTTCCCTGCTGTGAAAGCGTAACTTAAATACCCTGGCCAGGATTCTAAACTCTTCCTCATGAGTTTTTTGGCTAGCGGACGGACTCTGTCCCTGAGAACAAGTCCCCATATTACCTGCGAGTGGTCCTCCGAAGTTTCCTCCTCGGGACGGGTTGACGCGTCTGGGGGCAAGGTAACTGGTTTTGGCGACGATTGTCTGGGTGGAACTCGGAGCGTGGCCTCCTGCCACGGGCCCTCGGCGGCCTCTGCGCTGTCAGGGGCTCACAGCTGCCCTGAGCGGAACGCGTTTTTCCCTTTGGCGCAAGTCTCCCCGAAAGCCGGGAGCAAAGTGCAGGAATGCCTCTCTTGGAATGCCTCGCCGCTGGCCGTCCTTCTGACCGACTGGCTGCCGGCCAGAGCGCCGCGCCGTCCTCCGGGCGGACGGGTCGCGGTTCAAGCGTCGAACCAGACCGCGTGGCTCGCTACTCGTGAGTAGACCTCTCCTGGGTCGCTTTACTCACGAGTAAATCACGTCTCGGGGTCACCAGATGTAGGAATTGGGGCCACTGGGGTGGCCTTAATGTCCCGGAGGAGACTGATCAAGTGACGACACGAGGCAAAAGGAGCGAGATCAGATCAGTACTTTATTGGAAAAAGGCAACATCATTTATAGGGAAAAAAGCGCAACGGTGGCAAAACTGTCATCGGACAGGAAAATTACCTCACCCACGTACCCGGGTTAATGGGAAACCTCTCAAAGGGGAGTTAATTAACTTGGATAAACATGGAGCAAGGAAGACCATTGTTTAGGGTTTAAGCAAGGGTAAATATGGCTGATATTTACACCGGGGATTACCTTGGCCAGAGGATGAGTGATTACTCTAATGGATAACTGGGGTATGCGAGATGCTTGCTCGGCAGAATCGTCGGTCAGGAGACAAGCGGCCGAATTAATCCCTATCATTAATTCACCCCCCTTATGCCCTGACAAGGGCCAGAAGCCAGGAGTTTGCTCACTGGTTTAAACTCTGCCAGAAGCCACTGATGCCCAACCGGGCACGGGGAATCTTCAAGAGATGAGCATTGAACCCCAGAGTCAGACACGATTTATTTTCAAGCAAGGGGAGCCTTTACCTTAACCTTATATTTAGTTATATCCTGGGACTTAGTCCTCTCATTTTGATTATCTGGAAGCCTGATAGTAGCCTGAAGTGAGGGATGTCCTTCAGCTGCCCTCTGAACTTCTCACATGCCCTGAAATCTCTGCTGTGGAGGTCTTGTAAGCTCCCTAGCAAGGAGGGATTTGGCTCTGCAAACAGAGGCAGCCGTCATGGAAGAGGAAGGGAAATCTCCACTCTGCTAGCACCAGATCTGTACTACTGGATCTTGACCAACTCTAACTGGTTACTGCCAAGCTTTGATAAAGCATGCAATTCAGTGATGGCCAACCTTGGCACTCCAGCTGTTCTTGGACTTCAGTTCCCAGAAGCCCTGATCAGCAGGACTTCTAGTAATTGAAGTCCAAGAACATCTGGAGTGCCAAGGTTCACCATCACTGGATAACTGGATGAAGAATGATGGTGGAAAAGAAGGGACCATTTGCTTTTCCAGTAAAGGACAGGCTTCTCCTCCCTTGAGGACCATGTTGGAAAGGAGAAGTGGCCCCATGGATGCTCGGACCTTGCAAACAGCCATGCCTCTATGGTGCAGAATGCTGGGCTATGGTAGTGCTGTAGTTTGGAGGGAATTTTCTTGCAGGGGATCCGAGTGACCTCATTGAACTATCAGTTCCAGGCTTACAGAACCGTGACTGAAAGTGAGATCAAACTGCTATAATTTTAATTTCCCACAATGCATAACTCTCCGGGGTTGTGAGAAAATGAAACTCTTGGCTCCCGTGCCCTCAGCGGCTGCTGTTGCTTTCTTTTTTCAAAAGGGAGGCACAAAAGGAAGTGTCAGGGTGATTCCTTTCAATGTGCCAGGGCTCTGCCATCCTGTAATGCCAAGGTGTGTCTTGGTGTGGCTTCCTTTTCCCAGCCATGACGGTTTCCAGAGCACTCACGCTGCTTCATGGGAAAGTTTCTTAACAGTAGCTGAGCAGCTGTGTAAATATAGCAAGACTTTAGAGACGGAAAAGATACCAGATCTTTAGCGCTGAAAAACAACAAGAAAAAAATCTGCAATAATCGGTCCTTAATTTTCCTCTTCCTTTTATCTTCACTCTTTTCCTTCCCTCTACAAAACACCCGCAGGGAAATAATGTTCTGGACTGAAGAACGGCAGGAGGGCATGAAAAGAAACAAGAATTAAGTCTGTTTTTGCATTCAGGCTGAAGAAGCCCTAACAACTGCCCGACCTGAAGTGACCCAGTGGTCAAGAATATCTTTCTGCTTTGAGCCCAACATTAATAATATACAGTAGATCCCCATATAGCGATTTTAATCAGTTCAATGGAGATGATTGCTATGCGGTTTTCGTCGTTGTACGATTTTGCCTATAGGAAAAAAACGTACAACGGTGTTTGGCGCTAAGCGGTTTTTCCCATTGGAAAATAGTTGTACGGATTTTCCCATAGGAACGATCGCTATGCGGAACAGCTTTCCCCCCCTGCATGCCTCATCGCTATGCGATTTCATCACTGTCTGGGGTGATCGCTATATGGGGTTCTACTGTACTAGCAATATTGGTGTTTCCTTCCTTCCTTTGTGCAGGAATAAGTATTCCTCATGTATAACTCATCCCAACTAGGATAGACAGTGGGATATACATGAATGGATTCAGCAGACCTGTCATATGCCTGAGAGTCACTACTCTTATTACTGATCAAAGACTGGAGATAAGAGTACTAGTGAAAAGCCAGCATTTTCAAGGAGACATCTGGAGATGCAGACAGCACTGGCTCTTTGGCTATAAATGGAGTTGAGCACTGAACCCTAGAGTTGGATTCCACAATGGCTGGTGTTTTAGCACTCTCTCTTTTAAAAAGTGCTGTGTTGGATCAGGGCCCGATGTGGGCCGGAGGGTCCTGGAGGAGACTGGTCAAGCAAGACACGTGAGGCAAGATGGAGCGAAGACCAGTGTTCAATGATGACAAATCAGAAGCATTTATGCTGTTCTGGCTGTGTGCATATGCGTAGCGATACAGTGAGAACCCTGACTTCACACATCATGTTTACACAAGTTAATTGGGGAAGTCTTCATCAGGGGAAGTTCCTTATCTAACTTAATTAACTACCGGGGACATACATTGTTCCTCGTTATCGGGAGTAAACAAGTGGCCAACATTGACTCTAGGGCTTTGAGGAATCTGCAGACGCGAGATTACCTATTACATGCCTAGCGAGTTAATCATTATCTCTCCATTGTCCTAGCTGCCTGTCAGATCAGCTATTGATGAATTAAACTCTATCTAATATTCCGCTCCCTCAATTTCTGTCCCCTCGGGAACCCGTGACGACAAAGTGATCTTCATCACTGGGGTTCTGTCAGGGACAGTATACCAATTGTGCTCGTGGAACCCACAGTGCTGCTTATAACACTTTTTCAGACTTTGACTTCCAATTTCAATTCACTACAGTTTAAGGTTGTATCAAATCCCTAACTGTGATTTGTCTGAAACAAGCCAGTTTTGAAGTAGGCTTCTTTCATTAACTTGGTAGTTGACATTCACCCTAATATATTGATTGGATTGAGATGAAAGGATATACTACAACATTAAAGAAAACTGAAGAGAGGTCTCCCTTCTACATCTTTTTTTGCACCTGATCTTATGCGTAGTTCTTCAAGGAGCATCAAACATCTCCCATTATAATGTACAATACATACCCCTGCCTATGCTAGTCTGCTCTTTTTTTATGCTTCTTATATTTTCACTAGTATCCTGCTCATGCTAGTCTAAAGTAAAGTTGTATTATGCCTGGCAACAAGGAAAACAAGGAATTGCTCTCTGCAATTATGCATCCGTTACATGTCCCAAGCACAACCTATTGCTTCAGGGTTGTGCCCAGTGGTTGGCATCAGCAAGTTCGCACCAGTTCGCCAGAACCGGTAGCAGAATTTCTGGCTGGCCCCGTCACTTAAAATCTGGCTGGCAGGCCAAGTATGGGGTGCAGGTGGAGGGGTGAATTCTGCAGGGTGGCTGGTATAGCGAATCCCAGCACCCTCGGCCCCTGCACCCTTTTTAGTGAGTGGGTGGGTAGTTTTTAAAGCAGTTTTAACTATGTTTTTAATTGTGTTTTTATTATGCTGTGAACCGCTCTGAGTTGGCCTGAGTATAGAAACCTAAATAAATAAATAAATAAATAAATAAATAAATAAATAAATAAATAATCTTAAAGCCGGGGTGGAGATATGATTCCTCCAGATAGTTCAGACTCCAGTTCTTTAGGGCAGTGATGGCGAACCTTTTAGAGACCGAGTGCTCAAACTGCAACCCCAAACCCACTCATTTATTGCAAAGTGTCAACTCAGCAACAAGGAAGGGAGGAAACACTCCAATTGAGCTGCTGGGCATAGGGGTGGGGTGAACTCTGTGCTGGGGGAGGGAGGAAGTGCTCCCATTGGGCTGCTGGGCAGAGAGGCAGGGCAAACTCTGTGCTGGGGTGACAGCATGAGTGCCCACAGAGAGGACTCTGAGTGCCCCCTCTGGCACGCGTGCCATAGGTTCGCCACCACTGCTTTAGGGCAATTTAGGTTAAAGCCAGCACTTTGAACTGGGGACTAGAATGGACCGCTTAACCAGTGAAGATGTTGTTACAAGGATGTTGAGTCCGGACAAATAAGTACTCTAACCAGCAGGATTGGGTTAAACTCAGTGATCTTTATTCAGCTCAGGTTCCGGACTGGGGAGTATGTACAGGGGTGGCCAATATATGTATATACAGTGTTCGGACCGTTACAAAACAAGATACATTTAGGCGGGCTTCCTGAGGACATACAGAGTTCAGTCTTTTCCCGCTTTGACACAGCTTTGAAATGGGCGCCTTTGGAATGGCGCGCTTCCAGGTTCCCGGTTTGGCGCGGTTTTACATTTACACATAATAAATCCTTATACACAACAGAGGAATTTCTATCCTTGCTGTAATTGCTTGCATTTCGAATGGGGGCTGCCAGCATCCTGTACCCACTGAAGTTTCCCAACACTTTCCAAAGAAAGCCCCACACGGAGTAGATTACAGTAGTCCAAACAGGAAGTAACTAAGGCAAGCGTCACTATGGCCAGATCAGAGATCTCATCAATAAACAGTGACCCGTAAACAATTCAGGACCAAAAGAAAAAAGAGACTGTTGAGTGACTTATGAATTTCCCCACAAGAACAAGGAATAGGAAATGTAGTAGAAATGCAAGTATTATTTCATAGTAGGGAGGGGGGAAATCAGGAGCGTCAATTCTCCTTACTCCAATTTCTTCCGTGAAGTCAGCTGACTTAATTCACTCTATTAAACATCTCCAACCAAACATGTCAAATGGAAGAAAAGTGTGTGTGTGTGGGGGGGGGGGGGGAATGGAACAGGTATAATTCTGGAAAAGAAGAAAAAGCAATAGCCAAGAACAGCATTTTCTGTCTACCTGTAACTTGAAGCCTGGGAAACGTCTTTTAAATTGGAACTTTTGTTTGCTGGGATCCTGGCAAAGGATTGCATTCATCTTTCTTCAATTACTGTGTTAGTTTCTGCTTTGGGCTGAAGCAGGCGGCATTTTCCAGGAATTTCCACCCCTTTTTTCATTGTCCATTTTCAAATGAAATAACTATGCAATGTTATGCGTGTGTATTTTCTTCTTTAAAAAAAAATGCACCCCTTTGCAAACCTTCAATTTCCTGTAATTTTTACTTTCCCAGGCAATCAGGTGCTGAGATTTGGGTGGCCGGCAGTAGTTTGTAAACGAAAACCAGGATGGTTTCCAAACGTTTGGGGGAAATTATTGCAATTTCACCACAGAGGAGACTTTTATTGTTGTGTCTGTTCCATTGTCTTTTGTTGAACATTGAATTAAGAGTGAATTCAAGGTCCATTGAGATGTTGATCAATACCATGGCTGGGTTTTCAGAATTCTTCAAGGAGGTTTCCAGCACAGGCTTGCTATGGAAATAGAAAAGACCGTCCTGCCAGGAACTCAATGCTGATTTCCAGGTGGCAGATAAATAACCTGACAACAGGGATGCACTGCAGCAGGTTCTGCTCAGGTTCTGCAGAACGGGTAGCGGAAATTCCCCCAGGCCATGCCCACTTGGCTGGCCATGCCCACCTCCATAGCCCATAATGCAGGATGTTTGGCTCCGCGCACAGATTTGGCCAGCCTACAGAGTAGGTAGTAAAAAAAATTGGAGTGCATCCCTGCCTGACCACCCTGAGGACTCACAGCCTTGGGTGGGGAAGTCCAAAGGGAAGGGTGATGGTCCCCAAGTAGATTAAATCCCACTTGAACCCATCTTGATGGAGGACAGCAGCTTCATCCATCCTGGCCTTGGGCTGAGGTGAGGTGGACTTTGCGTGCTAAAAGGGCTCAGGACCAGAAAGGGATGTGTGGAACTAGATCAGTTGTACGGATGTCATGCTGCGATGCGGAAGGCAAATGGAAGGCTATTGCATTATATTGCTCCCAGGTCAATCTTGCCATGATAATCTCCAATATGGAGAAACTTTACAGTGGATCAATGTATGTTTCTCCTACATCCTAAATCAGGGTACCCAAAGTACGGCCCGTGGGCCAGATCTGGCCCCCGACACCAATTCATCCAGCCCACGCTGCCCTCGTCGCTCCCAGAAGTAAACCATGCCCGCACAGAACTCTGCCGTGGATGCATTCTGTGCATGCATGGAGCATGTTTTATTTCTGCTTCTGGAGTTTTAAACCAATGTGATCGGCCCAATCAGCTGTGCAGGGTGTGTGGTCAGGGTCGCAGCCCGAAATGTTTAGGCACCCCTGTGCTAAGTGAAGGGTGGGATGGAACTGGAGATATTTGCTGCCCTTCAACGTGTTGTTAGTTTTGCTTTCTCATCCATTTGGTTTCTTCTAAAACAAAAAAATTGAATCCCAAGTTCTTTCCAACCCAAACAGGAAGGTATTTGTGAATTCTGGCCTGTTCCTCTCATAAAACTAAGATGAAATTCTCACCCATCCCTAGTTCTAATGTTTCGACAGACGCACTGACAGTAGGACATCTACCCAGGAGGTCGAGTCTTAACGGACAAATAATGTGAGGGGGTAAGAATTAAAATAGAATTAATGAAGCCTTAATTTCTACAAGCTGACATATAAAGGATGAGTAACTTCCTTCTGTTGTGACGTCAACAAGACTCTTCTTCCTAACTTTGTGTTTGTTTAGGTGACTGGTCTCATCAGTGCATCAGCTACTTTCCTTTGTGTCTTTGCGGTTTTGGGCCCAGTAATAAATCCCATTTCCAGGACTAATGGGAGAGCCAACACCATGTGCATTACACAAGAGACATCGACTACACGCACATGCCCTCCCTGGCCTTCCTGTTCATTTCAATGCCTCCCCTGGGTGACAGCAGAATAATAGCTAAAGACCTCAAACCACTCTGTGGAGAATTTTGCACTTTAAAAAAGGACTTTTGGAGAAATGATTAGTAATCTTCCTGAGAACTGGACTGGGTCGTCAATTGGCAGCAATGTAAAATTTCAGTAAATTGCTTCACGCAGGCAGGATGCGATCTCCAGTTGACACAAGACTCTTTCCTCTCCATCCACATTTTCCATCAATCCTACGGTGCCAACATCCTAAACACAAGGATTAGAGCGTATGCTTCGTGGCAGACAACAGGACTTGCTTCTGAGTAAATGTAAGATGATATCGCTTTGTTAGTGTTTATTTTATAGTGGTTTAATAGTGCACAGATGTTCTATTCCTGTAGTTTAACCCGAAGACTTTCTTCGTTCTACCACCACCACTCCATCGGCTAACAATGCCTTGGTTTGCATGTAATTGTGGTCCTAAGAACAGGAAGCAGTGGTGGGCTCCAAATTTTTTTACTACCACACTGTGGGCATGGTATGGTGGGTGTGGCCAGGGGGAAAGCCTGCATTTATCCTACTGGTTCTGGCAAACTGGTGCGAACCTGCTGATTTTTATTTATTTATTTATTAAATTTATATCCCACCTTGCTCAGCACTAGTGCGGTTAAAGGCGGCTTACAACACGAAATATACGCTACAATTACAAAATACAAAATCAGTCTCCAAGGGGGGAAAATTTAACAAGAACAATGTATACATGTGATGCCCACCACTGACAAGAAGACTATCACCATGATGATAGCCAATATCCGGAATGGAAGAACATGTAACTGGAATTAATTCCTAAACCCATTTCTGATCCCATGCTGGAGGTGTCTGTGTAGCTAAATGAAGCTGCTCAAATTATTGCTATTTTTTATTCTGCAGCTTGGCAAACGGATCAAAAATCGATGGTAAAGGTCACCTTTGCTCGAAAGTCAGCCGTGTCCAACTCTAGGGTTCAGTGCTCATCTTTGTTTATAGCCAAAGAGCCAGTGCTGTCTGCGAGTGGAGACATGCCTAGACACCAGAGTGCATGGAATGCTGTTATCTTCCCACTGAAGTGGTATCTATTTATCTATGTGTAATTTCTTGTTTTGAGCTGCTAGGTTGGCAGGAACTGGGACAGAGACGGGAGCTCATTCCGTCATGCTTTTTTAATGTTAAGGCTTTGTAGATTTTATATTTGTTTGTAGGTAGTAAATGACACAGCAGGGTGGGTGGGTAATATTTCTGTTTTTAAGGGGTTTTAAAATTGTTTTATATTGGTTTTAACTTGTGTACACCGCTCAGAGTCCATTGGATATGGCAGGCATGACTAGACACCGGAGCGCACGGAACGCTGTTACCTTCCCACCGAAGTGGTCCCTATTTATCTACTTGCAATTTCTTGCTTTCAAACTGCTAGGTTGGCAGGAGCTGGGACGAAGACGGGAGCTCATTTCCGTCCTGCAGTACTCGGGAATCGAACTGCTGACCTTCCACTTCCCAGTCAGCGTCTTAGCCACTTGAGCCACTGCAGTCCATTGGATAGGGCGGTATATAAATCTATTATATCAAATCAAATCAAGCTCCAACCTTCCAGTCACGGAGCTCAGCATCTTAAGCACTAAGCCACTGCAGTTCCTTATGAATAGATGATTATACCTTAAATAGCCCCCAAATAAAGCCACCCACCTCTGCAGTTAGGCACTGTTCTTTTTGAATTAAGAGGATGCAATATCCCCATCAGACATTTGTCAGTTCTTTGGAAATAAATCTCTACAATCCTGGATTTCATCTCTGCTGTTTCTGGATTTCGTCCACCTTTGGACCCACAGCATATTTGCTATTATCATGATCAGCTGGCATTTCCATGCAACCCAAATTAGTCTCCTGTTTGGAGAAGGGCATGAGTTGGAAATAAATAAATAAATAGTTTTCATTTTAAAAAGAAAGAGAAATATTTATTTTATTTGCGCAATTATGTTTTGATACTACTCAATATAACTATTCTAGGTGGCCAAATACAAACAAAAAACAGTAGTAATACCAGAAGTGATAGGAGCGATGGAAGCAATCTCCAAAGGGTTGGGGGGGGGGGAACGTTAGTGTAACTGGCATTGGTAAGTTCGTGGTAGGTCAGTTGCAGAGATAAGCAATACTAGGTACCAGCTACATTATCAGGCAATACCTCACTGACTCTTTTAGGTCCAGAGCTAGGACCAGGGCCAGATTTAAGCATAGGCTACCTAGGCTGCAGCCTATGGGTCTGCAACACAAAGGGGGGCCCGCACCACATGATTCATTGTCAAATTTTAAAATCAGAAAACACAGAGCGCAATGACGTTTATTTTTCAGTTTTTAATTGGATAATTGCTGAAAATGTGTTTTTGTAGGTTAATTTTTTTTAAAAAAAATACTTTCCCTGGTAGGGCCCGCACCACAAGTTCAGCCTAGCGGCCCACAGACCCTAAATACGGCACTGGCTAGGACCCAAATGGGGATTTTCTTCCCAAAACCCTCATCCAAACAACTATGGACTATGTACACCTACATAATAATAATAATTGTCAAGTATTGGTATGGAGTAGTTAACTATGTAAACCAGAGATTCTCGACCTGCGGCCTGTGGGCTGGATGTGGCCCTCGGCACCATTACATGCTCCCTCCAACACCTTCACCACACCAGGAAGTGCCATGTGGTGGAGGAAGGGCAAAATGGCCATCCGGCCCCTGAAGCTGTCTGAGGGTGTGTGATCCGGCCCCCGGCTTTAAAAGGTTGAGAACTCCTGATGTAAACCACCCAGAGTGCAAATTTCTCCTAGATGGGCAGGATAGTAAAGGTAAAGGTTTCCCTTGCTTGAAAGCCAGTCGTATCCAACTCTAGGGTGCAGTGCTCATCTTTGTTTCCAAGCCAAAGAGCCAGCGCTGTCTGCTTTGGCAGACATTTCCGTGGTCATGTGGCAGGCATGACAAGACACCGGAGTGCACAGAACACTGTTTACCTTCCCACCGAAGTGGTCCCTATTTATCTACTTGCAATTTCTTGCTTTCGAACTGCTAGGTTGGGTAGAAGTTAACTAATTAGTGTCAATTCTGGCTTATGGTAACATTTCCCAGGATTTCTTAGGTTAAAAAATTTCCTAGGTAGTTAGACAGGAGTGTTTTTACACTACCCTTCCTCTGTGGGAAGCTCTTGGGACTGTGCAGCCTTCCCAGGGCTACACAGGCCTCTCCAGGGAGGCATTTGGGTGGTGGTGGTGGGAATTGAACTCCCAACCTCTGGCTAGCAAAGGATGGGGGGAGGAGCATTCTGCTTTCCAGATGTGCTCCTTCAACACCCATGAGCCCCAGGCAGTACAAGAGCAAAGGCTGATGGTCACTGTAGTGCCGTAAACCCCACACCTCCTTTGAGGGAAGTAACGCAAGAAAAAGGAATGCCAAAACAGCAAGAGCGAAGTTAGTTCCCAACTACGTTCTTTCTACTCCAGCTGCGGCGCATGCGCATTTGCCCCGCGGAGGGAAGAGCTGAGCGCACCTTAGCCAAGCTAAGCCGGGCGTCTCGGTGACGTCATGGAAGGCGTGGCATGGGGGAAAAAGACTTTTGATTGGCTTCGCTCCAACCAATCCGACGCCGCGCCGGCGTGGAGAGCCGGCCGCCGCGACTGCGCCTGCGCCAATCGGGAAAAGTGGCGAGGGAGAAAGAAAGGAAGGTCTGGAGTGGAGGAGACGCATGCGCAGAAAAGGGAGGGGGAAAGGGGGCGGGGCCGAAAGATTCCGGCCATCCTTCCTGACTGGCTGGCGCTCAGGTAGCCATAGAGACGGGGGCTGAGGGGTCAGGAGGCGGCCTTTCACCCGGAAGTGGTTCTCCGGAGGCAGAAGGAGGAAGAGGGAAGGGAAAAGAAGAGGACGACGAGGAGCCTGACGGCTCGGTTTGAGGCTCCTTCCCTCTATCTGTGTCTGTGGACCCAACGACCGACCTCTCCCACCACTTACCCCCCCCCCCGCAGGCCTCGGCCTGCTCCTGCCGCCCCTTGGGAGGGAAAAGGGCTCCCCTTCAGGCTCATCCTGCAGTGTAGGCCGCAGGGGAGGGAGGGAAAGAAGAAGTAGGCCTCAGTCAAGGGGGAGCAGGAGGCTGTTCTGGGGGTGGGGGTCGGAGGAGGAGGAGGCAGAAGGGGGAGAAAAAGGCTCCAGGATTCCAGAGGCGGTGGTGAGGAGGGGACAAGGACCAGGCCTTAGATAAGGGGGGGAGGGAGGGAAGGAAAGAAGGCTAAAGACCTTTGTCTCTGAGGTTGTCTAGACAAGCCTCATCGGTTTAAAGTGTCTTGGTATGGTTAGGAAACTAGAGTTAGGAGGGCTTTTTCTAGGAAAGGGGGGCTAAAGGAGGAAGAGGAAGGTCTTTCTGTCTCTGAGGCCTAAAGAGGTGGGGGAGAAGGCTGCAGGAGCCCAAAGGTGGTGAGGGGGAGAGGAGGAGAGGAGGGAAGGGGGTGTAACAGTAGGGGGGGGGTCTGTGAGGCTAAAGGAAGAGGAAGGTATATATATATATATATATATATATATATATATATATATATATATATATATATATATATATATATATATATATATATATATATATATATATATATATATATATATATATATATATATATATATATATATATATATATATATATCTCATTGAGACCTAAGCTCCAGGATCCCAGAGATCAGGGGAATGAAGCTTTTGGGGCTGGGCAGAGAAGCCTGGAAAATTGGGGGCAAGGCTTAAAGGGCGTGGGGAAAGAAGAAGGGGTTTCTGTGGGGAGCAAGCCGGCGGAGGGCTTACTTGTCCTAAGGAACGATTGCCAGGTTTGTTAATTGGGAAGTGACCCAAAGGGCTGCCTGAGCTGTAGAAAAGCCTCTTCAGTTTAAGATTGGCTGGTACTGTTGGGGGGATTTGGCCTTGGGTCTTTGAGAGGGAGCTGGAGGTATTCGGTTTTGGGGCAGTCATGCAGGGCTTTCAGAGCTGGAGTAGGTGACTGCTCTGATAACAAAGGCTACAGAGGCCTTTGGGAGGTGGTTAAAGGTGGGAGTTTGCACCTCCCTGGCTAGGAACCATTAGTCAAGGAACGGTATTTAGGTTGGATTGGTTTGGGAGGCGTTTTGTGAGTAGAAGAGAATGGTGCTTGTTTCGGAGCATCTTCTTGGGTGTTCCTACAGATAGTGGCATTGTTGGGGGGGGGGGGTTAGATTCAGATGAACTCTAGTAGCTGACATTTCTGAAACTTCCTGTGGTGAGCCTATAGCTTGTGGGAATAACTTATCCTGTCCCAGCTGTGGTCTTCCTTCCCTTCCACTCTACATCTTCCTGGTGTGGTTTTTTCCACAAAGCGTCTCTGATGCCAGAACAAGGCCCCAGAATGAACGGTTTCTCCCTGGGTGAACTATGTTGGTTGTTTTGCTGTCCGCCATGCCCCAGCCGCATAGCTGCCAAGCTGGCGTTCCTTCCTCCAGAGCCCACTTACACTGTGATGCAGCCAGAACAGCAGGAAAGTGGGGCCGTGGCTGGGACGCCGACAGGGAGTTGCAGCCTGCACCTGACTGAGCGGGCGGACTGGCAATATTCACAAAGGGAGCTGGATGCCGTGGAAGTCTTCTTTTCCCGCACATCCCGGGATAACCGGCTGGGATGCATGTTTGTGCGCTGTGCTCCTTCCAGCCGGTATACTCTGTTGTTCTCTCATGGCAATGCTGTGGACCTGGGCCAGATGTGCAGCTTTTATATTGGCCTAGGCTCACGCATCAACTGCAACGTCTTCTCTTATGATTACTCTGGCTATGGAGTGAGCACTGGTAAACCGTCTGAAAAAAACCTTTACGCAGACATCGATGCAGCTTGGCAGGCCCTTAGAACCAGGTAAATGAATGTGGCTTGGAAATGGTGAAGGTATTTTGACATGCCAGCCTTGGGGCAGGTGCTTTGCTTTTTTGAAATTGATTCTTGGTGGCAGAAATGCCTGTAAATTTCTTTCAGCTTGTTTCAGTTATGTTTTCTTTTAACACTTTTGTGGTGGTACTACTTTTGCCATAACTGGATGCTAAACATTGGCAACTTGTTCCTGAACTACAATCTTTCCTGCTGTATACAAAATTCAAAGCAGTGAACATGGAGTTTTTCACGTTTAGAGGATACAAAGGTTAAAAATGAGAGCTAAATGCATTCTTATGATAGCTATTTTAACTGCCATAGCTACTGATATTACCCAGGGTGTGTAATCCCCATCATTCGGTACTGAGTCAGACACTCCACTATCAGATCTTTAATAGCTTATAACAAACAAGGAGCTTGCTGGGTAGCTTGGTGAGTTAAGTGTCTGATGGCAGAGCAAGAGGTTAGGAGTTTGATTCCTCACTGCATCTCCTGGCAGAAGAGTCAGCCTGTAGTACCCTTGGTAAAGCAGAATAAGAGTTGTATTGCTAATGTCTCTTATCTGTGAAATGTTACCATTTTTGTTTGCATTTAAAACATACAAACAGTCCAAGATGCATTCAGTTCCAAGCCTCAAAAGCCCATCAGTGCATTGTGAAAATTCAGGTGATAACCATGACTAAGTGTAGTTCTTCCTTACTCCTCCCTTTGCGCAAACATTTTTATCCTGGTGAGAAGGCTGTGACCTTTCATCTTAAACATGTGCTTTTATAGTCTTTATGGTTTGATTGGTGACAGGGAAACCTGTTTGGATTTTGCTGGTTTACTTCATAACCAGAATAAACTGGTTCTTAGGGTCTTCAACCGATTTGACATTTTCCTGACTTAGAATTATTTTGACTTTTGCTTTTAAGTCAAAAAGTAAGCTGCTCAAGTTTAATTTAATTTTTTAATTTTGATTTCCAATTTGTATAGCCGCCCAACTCAAAATGACTCAGGGTGGCTCACAGCATTAAAAACAATACAGTGATACAAAAAACATTAAAACAACACCCATAAAAACCCAATTTAAAATACTACAAAAATTAAAAGACCGATGATTAAAGAAAGAGAACTAAAAGGGGGAGCAATGTTGCTCTTATTTTATCAGCCAGCAGGCGGGGGTCACCACATCACCGGTGCCTCACACCTGCTTTGCCAGCCAGGTTTTTAGTTCTTTCCTGAAGGGAAGCAACTCCCATCTGGAGTTGGAGCTCAATTGGCAGGAGGTTCCATAGGGCTGGAGCAGACACAGAGAAGGCTCTCCTGGTACAGCACAGTAAGAGAGCCTCTTCGGTCCGCTCTGGTGGGATGGACAGATGTTCTCGGGGTGATGCGGTCTCTTTTAAGTATCCTGGCCCACTACCATGTAGGGCTTTAAAGGTCATCACCAGCGCCTTGAATTGCACCCGGAGGCACACTGGTAACCAGTGCAGCTCCTGAAGCAGTGGGGAGGCACGGGCATAACGCCTGCACCCCATCACCACCCAGGAAGCCGCATCTGGACCAGTTATAGCCTCCGAATGGTCATTAATGGCAGCCCCATGTAGAGTGCATTACAATAGTCCAGTCTGGAGGTGACCAGAGCATGTGACCATGAGCAAGGAGTCTCAATCTAGGAGCTGGCGTATGACACGAAATTGTGCAAAAGCCCTCCTGGCTTCAGAAAGATAAACATGGTCATAGTGAATAAAATGCACAGAGAAACCAATTGTGCTAGGATAAGTCAGGCTGGCTGAATAGTTCAGTGAATTAGGTATCTGCACAGGCAGAGTCTGAGAATTCAATTCTTCAGCATCCCTCCAGGAAAAAAGCCAGCGTGGCCTTAAACATGCTACACATTCCCCCGATCCCCCACCTAAGAAGGAGACAGAAAATCAATTCTGTATATTCTCTACCTAGAAAAACCTAGGAAGGCTTGTTGTAAGTCAGAATTCACTTGAAAGGCACACAGTTATTAATTCAGGCTATGAAATGTTCTGTATCTTTTATGGAAAATTAGTGCTGGAGCCTTGGCGGTGGACGACTCAAAGCAAGTACAATTTTAGAGGGCAGTTTATAGACTTAAGGGGCCACAGCGGCTTCATGGTTAAGATGCTGAGCTAGACGATGGGAAGGTCAAAAGTTAAGCAGTTTGAGACCAGAGTGCTGCGTGACAGAGTGAGCTCTCATTGTCTATCCCAGCTACTACCAACCTAGCAGTTTGAAAGCAAGAAATTGCAAGTATATAAATACGTACCGTTTTGGTGGAAAAGGTAAACAGCATTCCATGTGTTCTGGCATCTACTCAATCCTGCCACATGCCCATGGAAACATCTGCAGATGCAGGCAGTGCTGACTCTTTGACTAAATGGAGATGAGTACCACACAATGGAGTTGGATACGGCTGGCTCTTGAACAAGGCAAACCTTTACTATGTAGAATTAAAGCATCCCTTGCTAGTCTCAAGCTTTCAAGAGGCTTTAGACTGCAATTCTCACTGTCCTAAGCCAACATGGCTTTAGGGAGTTACAGTCCCGTGATGGCGAACCTTGGCACTCCAGCTGTTCTTTAACTTCAATTCCCAGAAGCCCAAGTCCCCGTGAATCTACATGAATGGGCTTGCTATTTATTTTTCGATTTGTATGCTGCCCCACTCGTGAAGTGCGACTCTGGGCGGTTCACAAACATATCACAACCTCCAGACAAAGTATAGCAAAACATTGCAAAATATCGTAAAACATAAATACAAACAGTAAAACACAGTTCTCTGTCGGCACCGCAGTAAATCCATTTGTGTGGATTCATAGGGACTTGGGCTTCTGGGAATTGAAGTTCAAGAACAGCTGGAGTGCCAAGGTTATCCACCACTGCTATAGTCCCTTGTACGTGGAAAGTAGCACTCTGAAGAAGCTTTTGAAGCTGAATATAAGAAGAAGGACATTGGACCACTTAGTTTCCTATGAACCAATGATGGCTTATAAGCCCCACCAGTTTTTGGTCATTTCCAGATGATTATATATTGATTTACTTTGCCTTAAGAAGTCTTCTGGCTGTGCACATGAGCACTTTGTGAGTCCCTCTGGAGCGGAGCAAACAAACCAGGAAGTTGTCCATTTCCTATTGTTTCCTGTGCTACGCCTACACCAGGAAACTGTGGTTCACAGAAGTCAGGGCACTTAAGCCATGGCTGGAAGCTGTCTTGCCCAATTTTGTTAACTTCTATTATGTGGTTAGAAAGAAATTAAAAGCTATATGGAGGACTTCATGGTTTATTTCTTTGTGCAGAGCAAAGGCCATATATGTTGCCAAAAGGCAACTTGACTACTTTATTGAGCCAAAATATGAGCATTCAGACTCTTACTAAGAAAGACAAAAGCAGGTACTAAGTTCACATTTTTAAAAGCACAATATTTTATTCATTTGGCCTGAAATGTGCTTTTTAAATGAAATTGATATCCTTATTTATTATCTAATATATTTCTGTATCACCCATTTGGGAGAACATTTCCACTCTGGGCATTTTTGACATGTAAAACATAAACCTCAAAATAAAGTAATCAAGGTTACCCATTTTTACTCTTATCATCTGATAGGTGTTCACCTGCAATCTGACTGGACATGCTTACCTATAAAATTGTCTCCCCTTGAGCTTGTGCTCATGCTTCACATTATTTTGAGTTTGGTGAGATGCTTAGACAGCTCATTGACCTGGTATCTTAATCTGACAGGTTATAATGTCCATTTATAGAAACTCACCAGGACATTGTTAGCAGTGGCTATTACTGACTTTAGTAAACTGCTAATTGTAAAACTTATCAACCTTATTTTGTCTATTCACAAGTAGAAATCTAGAATAGCTAAATATGTTTAACACATGGCCATCCTTTCAGTTATGTTAAAGGCTTAGTGTAATATAAGTCAGTCTTTCTAGATTTGAGAAGGAAGAGCATTTTGGTTGTCAAATTTGAGAAAGAAGAAAAAGAATAGAGGTGTGAAAATTCATAGAAATTTTGTGAGCTTGGAAAGTTAAAATATATGTGAAACGCATTGTCCCTAAACTGCTGTAAGAACAGCAAAGCGAATATGCCCACTAACAGTGCATGCAATTATCAGCATTGCTAGGTTAAATTTAATTAGTATACTATAGTGGAGATACATGTCATCTATTACTTGCTGAAAACACATAGTGTATATAAATGAGGACAAAACTACTGGGGTAGGTGTAATTAACGTTATGTTTTGCACACTGCGACAAGGTTGGGTGGGTGCCTATAGAACAAATTCTTTTTTTCTATATCAAGTGGAAGTTGCTGTTCATCAGCTTAACCCCTTTCAGAATAATACTATCACAAGCTTTTTCAGTGAAGGATAGGATAAAGATTTAACTTCATTGTTGATGGATTCCTCAGATAATTTATACTATTCTTCCACCCATCCCATCTGCTGTCCTTAAAAGGCGATCGCTAGTGAGTGGGGAGGTTGGACCATACAAATAGCATAATTACGTAGGGAAGCATGTTTCCTTTTCTTGTGAATTCTGCCCTTCCCTTAGGAACAGGGAGAACTTTATTGTAAGGGTATTGGTTGCAGAAATATCCCCCATAGACTGGCATTGTATAGATATCCTATACCCATGATGGATAACCTTGGCACTCAGCTGTTCTTGGACTTCAAGTCCCAGAAGTCCCAAGTCCCTGTGAATCCACACGGATGGGTTTACTGTGCGGGGTCGGACGCACAGTCAACCCATCCGTGTGGATTCAGAGGGACTTGGAATTCTGGGAATTGAAGTCCAAGAAAAGTTGGAGTGCTAAGGTTATCCATTGCTCTCCTATACTGAGTGAGGTAAAATAAGTGTACAATGAAATGTAGGTCTGAATTATTAATACTGTACTTTGTTCAGTAAAGAGAGTCTTTACTGGTCAATAAATGCTTCCTGCTTATGATAAGTATGCTTTTAGATGTTTGCAGGACGTCTTTAATTAAATGCAACTAAGTCAGTTAACTTGACTTTAGAGCTGCGGTGGTGGAGATGGTTTGCTAGATAAATCATACTAAAATGATAATTTATTTGAAGTTACACCTCTGGTGCTTGTAAAAATGAAGATGTTACATTAGGAAGGCAGTGTGACATGGTTTAATTTGATTGCAAAACTTAGGTGCAACCTAATTATCATAGAGTTTCATCATGTTGCATTGATAAACCTGGTGTTTATTATTAATTTGCAGGGATAGGTTGCTAGCCAATTTTTGGCTTACTCGTCCCATTCTGTTGCTGCTGTATTACAGGGGAGCCTCTGTTTTCGACATGCTGTCAAGAGGTACATTTTCAGATATTAAAGCACATACATTTCTCTTACAAAACATAGGTGTCAGTAAAATGTGATGAGCAAAACAAGCTATTGCCTGCATATAAAGTAGACCATAATGCCAGCGACTCAATGCCAAGTGTCAGGCAGCAGTTAACTAACCTGACAACCCTGAGGACTAGCGGACTTGACGAAATCCAAAGGGAAGGGTGAGGGTCCCCAAGTGAATTAAATCCCACTTGAATCCATCTTTATGGAGGGCAGCAGCTTCATTCATCCTGGCCTAGGGCTGAGGAGGACTTTGCGTGCCAAAAGGGCTCAGGACCAGAAAGTGGTACAGGTGTCATGCTGCGATGTGGAAAGCAGATGAAGGGCCACCTCATTATATTTACAGGGCAGTCTTCATGGCTGATTGCCATGATGATCGCCAATATTCAGAATCGGATATGGCACCACAACAACAAGAAAAAGGAAGTTTAAATAAGAAAACCCTTTAACATCTTTCCTCCGGAGCCTGTTTGCGCAGCAGAATAAACAAGTTTCTGATGGCTTGATATTCCCACCTCCGCAGGGTACCTGTATCATAGGCGTGGAATATTTTTCCCCTTTAAAATATACCGTGAAATTTTGTAGCAAACTTGAATGATTCCTTCAATCTCTTCACACCAGTTTTTAAAGAGTCCTGCATTTGTGGGTAAGTGTCCAATGTAAATATGTATGTTATGCTAACTACCGTAGAGCAAATATGTGGGAATCAAACGCAGTACACCAAGTTCTGTTTTAATGTGCCAGTGCAAAAATAGCAGGTAGCTTCCAAACTTTGTGTTTCTCTGTGGGTCTCGCTATGTGAATTCAGCAGATTTATACTCTGTGCAGCTTACTTATTTCTGAGTCTAAAAGTTCTATAGCGTTTTGCCCAAAGTCACTGATTATTTCTTCATATTCCAAAACAGTGCCATGCTTTCTGTTTTTTTCTGACCATGTTGTTGTCTGCTAGTTTGCTTGCATTTTTATTCACCCGTTTAGAGAAATTGGTGCTTTTGAAAAGAGTTTTAATGCTAGGTCTGTAAGCTTTTCAGACCACAGTTTAGTTTTACTTTGCTGGCAGAGTTGAGAGTTGCCATAAGCCTTTATAAGTTATATTCATTACTAAATGGTGGGCAAATCTTTTGAGAAAACCATTTCCTATCATCAAAACTCCATTGTCGCTTTGATAGTTCCCACCCTTAAAGATCTTTATTGCAAAAATGTCTTACTGATGTCTGTTGAACCTAAAGTGATTTTATTTTATTTTGTAGGCACTTAGGCTGAGTTGCATGGCTGTGTTTTGTATGTTTGTCTGCTTTACTCACATGTGTACACTACTTGGTTTGTTTACATGGAATATGAAAAGCAATTGAATGTGCAAAGTGAGACATCCCGGGAGAGTATTAAATTTGATGCCATGGGACTTCTGTGTCTGAAGTGTTGAATTGGCAGTGGGTTCACACATGCATCCCAAATGTCACATCCTATTTCTGTGGACCAAGCCTACATGCTACTGAATTATGTAGAAACCTGATCAGTTTTCTGAATCTACCAGCGTGATCAGATACTTAAATGAAATGTGGTAGGTTTTTTGTGGGACTGCGGCGGCTTAGTGGTTAAGACTATGAGCTTGATGACTGGAAGGTCAGCAGTTAGAGACCCAGGTGCTGCATGACAGAGTAGCTCCTGTCATCTGTCCCACCTCCTAACATCCTAGCAGTTGGAAAGCAAGAAATTGCAAGTACGTAGATAAATAGGTACCACTTTGGTGGGAAGGTAAACAGTGTTCTGTGTGTAGTCATGCCCACCACATGTCCACAGAAGCATCTGCAGACGCAGGCAACACTGGCTCTTTGGCAGTAAATGGATAACCACTGAACCCTATAGTCAGATACGACTAGCTTTCGAGCAAGGGCTACCTTATTTGTGGAAACAATAAATACTATTGCAACAATAAACTATCATTTCTCATCAAAACCATTGCTTGTTTTTGTAACTTAGCTGGGGGATTTTCTTTCCCCCATCCCTTTCACTAAGGTTGAAACATGTACATATGCCTCACATTTCTGTGTGAAAAATACAAAGTATTGTATATACTTTGCTTTTCTCAGCAGATTGGTTAAAATGCTGCAGTTTACACTTCCAGTTTGGTGTTTTTCACCTACCTTTATGTGTTCATTTTCCTGTTGTTTTTGGAGTCTTCTAAGGAGGTGATCTTTGTAGGAGTAGCTTGCTTTCATTCCCATAAATCTTAGCCTAGATGTTCCATTTACTTACATAATTTTCTCTTTCCTCAAAGACAAGAACCCCTTTTGAGTCAAAGAAGGGATTTTTTGTTTAGGAAATACTCCCTCGCTCTCCTTGAATATGGGCTGGGATGACCACCACGAAGCAGGATGGGACACGTGATTGTCACCTGGGTCAAATGATCTTATGTTAGAGCTAAGCTCTCCTTGTTGAGGGTCAATGCATTTGAGAAATTTTCTTCTCTGCCATGTTAAAAAAAACCTTGCTTTATGAGTGTTTTATGCACTAGCAGTCTGTCCATTTATGCTATTTGTGTTCATGATGCCAATAACTTGACAAACAGTGTCTCTCTCAATGCCTTGTGTAATGGAGGGTGGGTCCCATTTTACAGGTAGGAAAACTGAGCCAGGAGCGGAAGCTGCATAGGGCATATATAAAGATCTCTGGGATCTATAATGTTCATGATTATAAATATCAAGAACTAAATTATCTACATTTTTGTGTCTGTGGGGACAGGTCCTGTCGCCATGAGTCCACATTTTTGCCAGATTTTCTTTCCTATTCTGTCATATTAACTTAGCTGAGCTCACTGCTAACATCTTTCGTCCAGATTTCCCACCTGTCTTTTTAACTGATGCTGTGTAGGGAGACTATGATGGTTGTGGGCTTGGGAAACCACTGGACAGGGTCTCGGTACTATATAAATGTTTGGCATGATCTAATTAATTAAATAGGACTACAGTGGCTCAAGTGGCTAAGACACTGACTGAGAAGCGGAAGGTCAGCAGTTCGGTTCCCGAGTACTGCAGGATGGAATGAGCTCCCATCTCTGTCCCAGTTCCTGCCAACCTAGCAGTTTGAAGGCAGGAAATTGTAAGTAGATAAATAGGGACCACTTTGGTGGGAAGGTAAACAGCGTTCTGTGCCCTCCGGTGTTTAGGCATGCCTGCCACGTGGCCACGGAAACGTCTGTAGATGCAGACAGCACTGGCTCTTTGGCTATAAACCGAGATGAGCACTAAACCCTAGAGTCAGATACGACTGGCTTTCGAGCAAGGGCAACCTTTACCTTTACTATACCATGGATTCCCAAACTATGGGTGCCTGACTTTATTGTACTATATTACCCAGAAATCCTTACCAGCCCAGCCAGTGATCAAAGTTTCTGTGAGTTAAAGTCCTCAAGCATCCCCCCCACACACACATTTGGGAACAGCTGCCATATGTCAAGCAAATGTTTAAGCTGCTGTTACATGAAACTGTTGAAAAATGTGGAGCATTTAGCATTTAAGTCTATTTAACTAAAACAGTTGATCTGCCTGCAGCATAGAAAATGCTCTGCTTTGGCATCCTATATTGTTTGAAACTTGCATCTGGAAAAATGAAGTGTTTTATCTTTTCCCCGAATTATTCTGAAATATATGTGTTCGTATATTAAACAAGATGCACTGCAGTGGCTCAACTGGTTAAGACACTGAACTCGCTGACTGGAAGATCGGAGTTTGATTCCCAGGTACTCCATGACAGAGTGAGCTCCTGTCTCTGTCCCAGTTCCTGCCAACCCAGCAGTTCAAAAGCAAGAAATTGCAAGTAGATAAATAGGGACCACTTTGGTGGGAAGGGAAACAGCATTCCATGCGCTCTGGTGTTGAGGCATGCTTGCCACATGACCATGGAAACATCTCCAAATGCAGACGGTGCTGTCTCTTTGGCTATAAACAGAAATGAGCACTGAACCCTAGAGTTGGATATGGCTTTCGAACAAGGGTGACCTTTACCTATATTAAACAAGATGTACTTGAAAAAGATAAAACCAAGGTTCACTTTTGTTTTCTTCTTTCCCCCTCTCACCAGGTATGGTGTCAGCCCAGAGAACATTATTCTGTATGGACAGAGCATTGGAACCGTTCCCACTGTGGACTTGGCATCTCGATATGAATGTGCAGCTGTAATCCTTCATTCACCCTTGATGTCTGGTTTGAGGGTAGCTTTCCCAGACACTAGGAAAACATATTGCTTTGATGCTTTCCCAAGGTATGTGCAGAATTCTCTCCAAGAATGCTGTTCTTCATTGATAATATTTTAATGGGATGTGTACCTTTAAACCACAACAAGAAGCTAGATCATGGCTACATATTTTTTTAATTAAGGGTAACTGTGGTGGTCTTACACATGCATGAGTGTATGTGTTACATTTGTTAAGCTATATATATCAGCAGCATGGTAAAGCGGGGCAAGTTTTAGGCAAATCTTAGTTTGAATGCAAGTTCTCCCAAGCTTTCTCCCTGTTTAGCCCAGCCAATGAATACAATTGCACTAAATGCTTAGAGATAGAACAAAATATTGTTTACTCACAATTTGATCACAGAAATTTACATGTGCTCAGATTCTTGGTGAGATTGTTTTTAGAAAGAAGTACAGTTAAAGTTTTAAAGTCTTTTCGGCCTGCCATGTGGCCCGCAAAATGGAGGAGCTCAAATAGACATCTTTCTTTTTTGAAAGGCAAAAAACAAGAGAGAGAAGGCCAGAACATGCAAAGACTTAATACATGCAAATAGGGCAGATGACCCATAGAGGCGGGAAGACAGGAAACTTTCCAATTGGTTACTTAGGGACAAACAATATAAAACAACTTCCTTTAGTTTAGGCTGGTATTTCTGTCTCTGTGGTTATTGTACTAACACCCACTGCATTACAATACTCAACAACATTCTGTGTGCTTGTGTGTGTGTTAAAGTTCTGTCTGTTCTTCTCTGTTCTTTTTCATTTTAATGCTTAATAATAATTTTGTGTCAGAAATTATTCTGGGTTGAAAGGATTTTTGCTGGAGAAACTCCGCTTAGGGAACACCCGAATAAGGCTCCTTTCATGTCCCCAAGAGCTGGGGCAGAGACGGGCGCTCATTCTGTCATGCAGTACCTTGGTCTCGAACGCCGACTTGCCGGCCTTCCAGCTAACAATGCAAGCTTCATAACCACTGAGCCACCGCAGCCTCTAATGCTTAATTGCAGGGTTTCACATTGTTTACATGCAACATCTGGCAACTCCCACTTCACAGGGCTTTAGGTAAATGCCTAGAAATGACCTCTGAGAGTTTGCCAGCCAGAGTGGGCTCCATAGCTTATGTGTAAAGAAACTACTGATGCCTGGATAGCTTAGTGGTTTAGGTATCTGCTTGCAGAGCCAGAGGTTGGGTGTTTGATTCTCCAGTGTGCCTCCCGGGAGAAGACCCAGCCTGTGTAGTCATAGGCAAGCTGTATGGTCTTAGGAATGGGGAACCACTTTTGTGTATTCTTTGCCTAGAAACCCCTAGAAAGGGTTGCCATAAGTCAGAATTGATAAAACGGCACACGATTATTACAGAAACTGTGGATGCCTTGTTTGTGGCCATCATACGGGCTAATCAGAACTGGCCTTTTCAACTCTTGGTTCATTAACTATGCTAAGGATTTCAATGTCCTTGTAGTCAAAGAACTTGAGTGTTTCTGCTGTAATATATTGTTAGCATTTCCATTTAAAATACTGTGAGACATAATTATTTACCTCTGTTTTTAGTAGAAAAGAAATAAAAGTGGTCAGCACCATCTGAACAAGCTGGAGAATTATAAATGGACCATTGATTATTATTATTTTTGACTTGTTGAGGGAGACACAAGGCACAGAGTTGGCATTTCCCAAATTCTTATGCAACGATGTACCATGGACCTACTGCCAAATCCAGCTGCAAAAGTACACACTAGCATACCAGCTTGGTCTTGACAAACTGAGATTCCATTGAGTTCCCGTTTGTTGAGACATCCACACTTGATGACTAAGTATTTAAGGGTGAAACAAGCGATAGGAGTATAGGGATCTTGCTGATTTACACCAAGTCGGAGCCTAGTTTGAGTGGCTGCTTCTGTCTGTAGTTGAGGGGTCTTTCCAAGGGTGAATCTGGAAGTTCTTCCCCAAAATAAATCTGGAAGTAACCAGATATCCATCATTATCTTCTTGTTCTGCCATATCCGAATCTGAACATTGGCAATCCTCATGGCGATTAGCCATGAAGACTGTTCTGACAATATAATGCAGTGGCCTTTCACCTGCCTTCCACATTGCAGCATGGCACCCATAGTACCACTGATCCATGTCCGCGAGTCACTTTCTGGCCCTGAGCCCTTTTGGCATGCAAAGTCCTCATCTGCCCCATGCCAGTATTGATGAAGCTGTTGCCCTCCATCAAGATGGATTCAAGTGGGATTTAATCCGCTTTGGGACCCTCAACTTTCCCTGTGGACTTTGCCACTCAAGCCATTAATCCTCAGGGTTGTCAGGTTAGTTAACCACCGCCTGACATTCGGTGTTAAGTCGCTGGCAGTATGGGCTACTCTATTACCATAGCAAGATAACCTGGCCAGACAAGTAGATATGCATAGGGTGGGAAATCGAATTGCCAAAGTTAGCATTGGGTGAGTGGTGGTCTCTTACTAGCCATTGGCCAAAATAAATCGGCAGAACATGCCTTCCTCCATGCTTGGTGTGGAGTGATCCTATGGTTTATGGGCCCAGATTCAGCACTGATCTTTTGTCAGTCTGCTGTAGCATATCTGCTTTCTCTTCTACCAGAGGTTGGAAGGCATCATGGCTCTTCCAATCCTGGATGAAGCAGCTCTAAAGAGCGCTATTGCTTGTCACCCAAACCAATCTAAGGATTTACAGGCAGCAAATAATTTGGTTTCCTGAACTTCTTTCCAGATTTATTTTGGATGATCAGCTATAACAACCTATATTTTTTGTTTCTCATTTTGTGGGTGAATTATTCAGATTTTCTGAATCCTATGTGTTATGATTTCTTGATCTCTCTTCATTAATCTTAGTACTTTTTTGTCAATCACCTTCTTTGTCCAGGAAATTCTTCAGGGCTTGCAATAAATAATATGTTTCTAGTCTTTGCAGGTTTCCTTTGATCAACTCACTCCTATAAATGGCAGGAATGTAAACATCAGAATTACACATTGTTTGCTTTAATAAGAAAGGGAAAATATACTTTAACGAGAGGAGGAAATAGAAAGGGTAGTTAATTATGTGTCTCTTCCCCATGACAGAGGAGGGAGCGGTGACTGAAGACAGCCAGGGGCTATTGTGACGAAGAGGTGGTAAACATATTTTCTTTAAGCTGCGTTGCTGTTAAAGAAAAGATGTGACTAATGAAAACCAATGTTTACTCCCTATCAGGCATTCAGAACCTACCAAATGATTCTTATAAAACAGTGATGGTGAACCTTTTAGAGACCAAGTGCCCAAACTGCAACCCAAAACCCACTTATTTATCGCAACATGCTAATACAGCAACAGCCCAACCATTGGGCTGCTGGGAAGAGGGGCGGGGAAAACTCTTTGCTGGGGGAGGAAGGAAGCACTCTCATTGGGCTGCTGGGCAAAGGGTGGGGTGAATTCTGTGCTGGGGGGAGGGAGGAAGCGCTCCCATTGGGCTTCTGGTCAGAGGGGTGGGCCGAACTCTGTGCTGGGGTGACTGCACGGGTGGTGCCATAGGTTCACCACCAGTGTTATAAAAGATGTAGGGCCACATGGAAGAACATCAATCCCTATAGTCCAATACTACTGGCTTTTGAGCAAGGTCAACCTTTACCTTTATTTAGGAACTACTGCATTAAGACTTTGCAAAATGTCCAAAGGTGCTGTGCCAAGAGGACTTTGTGGCCCAGGACTGAAAAGATTTGGTGGTAGAGGATCCAGGATGCTTTGAGCATCAGAACTACAACTGCAGAGAAGCTTATAATTGAATAGGTGGTTTAGCCAGTCTTACAACACAATTTCTGAAGGCTTGACGTGCTGCCGCTTCTTTCGATTTTCACCCTGCTCCCTTCCACGAACTTCATTGGAAAGGTTGCAAGTATTTTACAGCGTGACCAGTTCTGAACATCCAGGCTTTTAAAGTTTACATCTCAGGCTTGGGTGAAGGGGTCCAAATCAAATACCAGGTCAAAACCACCAAGGAGAGAAACTAGGATAACACAGCAGAAGTGTTATATCATTTTCTCCTTTTGCTGCTGCTTCCCAACAGTCTAAAAATTTGCTTTGTGTGTTAAACATTTGGGTACTCGCACAAATGCAAACCTGCTTTGTCAGAGAGAAGGGATTGTTCGTTGCAGGTTACACATAAAATCTTTTGTGTCTACTGATATTGGGACTCTGTCGAATGTGGTCTCGGTAGATTTCTCTAGCTGCAGTGAGGTGTGGTTAGGAATACCAAGTGAGGCTAATGTGCTCAATGAAGTCTGCCTAGCTCAGCTGGCAGTGGGACGCCTTCCAATGGTTTTGCAAGTCACAAATATTGTTTTTTCTGGATTGCCTGACTAGGAAGAATGATAGTCATTAGGCACGCTTGGTAGAGACATCCCCTTCAAATGGGACAATATATTGTAAACCATTACGAATAGGCAAAAGATAATTTGCATGCATAACCAAACACAAAAGAAGTGTGGGTATAAATGTCTGGCTTGTAGAAGAAATCTACTTTTAAAACTTACTGTACGTTAGTGCAATGTATTTGTTTTTCTAGTACTATGTTGTTAACTTAATCCAAGGGCAGGCAGCCGGTACTCTGTAACTGCATAGGGAAGGACTGCAGTGACTCAAGTGGCTAAGATGCTGACTGGAAGGCGGGAGATCAGAAGTTCAATTCCTGAGTACTGCAGGACAGAATGAGCTCCCATCTCTGTCCCTGCTCCTGTCAACCTAGCAAGTTCGAAAGCAAGACATTGCAAGTAGATAAATAGGGACCACTTCGGTAGGAATGTAAACAGCGTTCTGTGCGCCCCGGTGTCTAGTCATGTCTGCCACATGACCACGGAAACATCTGCAGAAACAGACAATGCTGGCTCTTCAGCTTTGAAACAGAGATGAACCGTAGAGTCGGATACAACTGGCTTTCGAGCATGGGAAACCTTTACCTTTAACTGCATAGGAAGCTGCTACCCATGTTTGGAAGTCCCAGAGTTTAAAAATGTTTTCCGAAAATTAAAACCCAAACACTGAGCGATGTTCTCCTGGAAGTCTGTGGGGATTCAATTTCCCCTTTGATCATTTTACATCAGGTTTCCCAACCTAAGGCCTGTGGGCCGAATTTGGCCCAAAACACCATTTCATGTGGCTCCCCACCCCCTCCAAGGGCATTTGAGAAACAAAATGGCCACCCCTTTGAAGCTGTTGGGGCAAAATGGCTATCCCCATCTTGCAGGCAGGGCAAAATAGCCGTCCGGCCCTTGAAGCTGACAGAGAGCGAGACCTGGCCCCCGCTTGAAAAGGTTGGGAACCCCTGTGTTACATCCACACTTCATAGTTCCATTTGAATGGGGATTTGAGAGTCAAAGTAGATTTGTTGTCATTTCCAATTTTGTTAGGGTGAAGCATTTAAGAACAAAATTGGATAACAGGATAGTGACTGTGATGTTCCAGATTTCTCTGAATTTGTCTTCTGTTTGTGGTCTAAAGAGCCCTGGTAGCATAGTGACTAAACCACTGTATTGAAGCCAGAATTTTGTGAGTTTGATCCTGACCAGGGATCAAGTTTGACTCAGCCTTCTATCTTTCCAAGGTCGGTAAAATGAGCACCCAGCACTAACCAATTAACTTGTGAACTGCCCAGAGAGTGCACTAAAAGCAAAGCAATCACACTTATATACTGCTCCATAATGCTTATACTGGGTGGTTCGCAAGTTAATTAGCATTTTGCCCCCAACATGCTGGGCACTCATTGTACTGACCTTGGAAGGATGGAAGGCTGAGTCAACCTTGAGACCTGGTCAGGATCGAACTCACAACCTTTTTGGTTGCAGTACAGCAGTTTAACCACTGCGCCACCAGGGCTAAACTCTTGGGGTGGCGTATAAGTAATTGCTATTGCTATCTTCTCTGTGAACCAGTTAGGGCAGAGGTTTTCAACCTTTGGTGTCCCAGATGTTCTTAGACTTCAATTTCCAGATGCCTAAATCAGCACACCTGTTGATTAGGGCTTAGGGGAATTGAAGTCCAAGAACATCTGAGGCACCAATGTTGAGAAACCCTGGGTTAGGGAATCTATAGCCTCCCTCCCTTGAAAAAGATCTATCTCGACATCCATCAATCCTTCTTAGGACAGTCAATGACTGGGAATAATAGGATTTGTAATCCAGAAACCTTCCCTGCCAGCTTTTGAGGAATCTTGAAGTTTAAAACTGCCTATGTTTACTAATTGTTGTGCCAACTCTTAATGGTCTCTTGGTTTTCTGTTTCCCTTAACGTCCTCAGCATCGACAAGATCTCTAAAGTCACCTCTCCCGTGTTGGTGATTCACGGCACCGAAGACGAAGTGATAGATTTCTCGCACGGTTTGGCGATGTACGAGCGATGCCCCCGAGCGGTCGAACCCCTTTGGGTGGAAGGAGCCGGCCATAACGACATAGAGCTTTATGCACAGTACCTGGAACGACTAAAACAGTTCATATCTCATGAGCTCCCCAACTCTTGAAGAACCCTTCTTGATTTCTCCTTCATTTTAACTTTTTTCTTTCTGGTGTTTTTTTTTTAACCTCAGTTAACTGTGAAATGGAAGAATTGGCCTTTTTTTTTGCACTTGGGTTAACTGGATTAGTTGTAATAGCTTTATACTCTGAAGCGATGCCCTCGCATTAGGCTGGATCTGGTCCTGTTTTGACTCTCCTTTTTATATCAGGAAAACTATTCTAACAGCCGCTACTGTGATCCATAAGGTTTGGTTTTTACAAAAAAAACCAAAAACTTCATTTCTCTAGACAAGTTGAACTGTGGAAGCGAAAGTAGCTGAATTTCAACGGTGCTGCTTAATCTATTCCAGATGTTCTCCTATCCCCTATCACAGTGATGACAAACCTTAGCATTCCAGCTCTTCTTGGACTTCAATTCCCAGAAGCCTAAATCTCTGTGCATCCACACAAATGGTTTACTGCGTGTAAACCCATTCGTGTGGATGAAGTCCAAGAACAGCTGGAGTGCCAAGGTTCGTCATCGCAGCCCCTATGATGTGGTTTATCCTACACTTTTGTTTTCTTTTAAATTAAATCTTTCCCCAGGCTGGAATCCACACAATCTGGAACACGGCTTTCTACTTGATTTATGGTTTCAGTCAAAGATCACCATTCTCATTTTACATTTCTAGCTCTGCTATTGTAACTGGAAATGTTATTTTTTCTTTTTTGGTGGTGATTTCTCATTTTGCTTTGAAGGAATATATATATTAGGCAAGGGTGTGTTCCCCTTTCTAATTTAATTAATTAACGGACATTTCCTGGTTAACGCTCGCTGCTAAATGGAGCGGATTCTAAACCATTTCATCACTTTTCTTCATATTTAGGAAATGAAATGATGTCGAAGGAATAATGACTACATAGCTCAACACTTTAATTAATTTTTTACTTTTACAAAATGTGTAAATTTGATACGCCCCATTTATTCAGATGATGTCTGCAGCCCAAATAAGAGTCAGCACATCAGCATTTCCTTGTGTAAAGCATTCCTTATAGACGTTTTTAAAAATATTGTACATAAGTGAATTTACATTATGCATAACTCCTGATTGGTAGTTTTAAATTTAAGTCTAGCTAACAAATTCTGGCTACATATATATATTAATATGTTTTATTATAAGTTTTTATCCCTGCATTGTTTTGCTATTAAAATTTTATAACAAATTTGAAGACAACTGAGCAACAAAAGAAAGTTACACATTTGTTTTGAATGAATTTATGTAAGAAACTTTTCATTGAAACTGATCGTTTTTCCCCCTCCCTGTTTTGGGGATTTTTTCTTCTTTTCATTTTCTGACACTGGAATCGCACAGAATATGCAAGACACTCAAAATCGTAACACTACCAAGCTTGACGGCTTTTTCCTTCTCAAATTGAAGGGCCTTCAATGTACTGTAAACCTCCGGTGGTTGTTTTAAAAAAAGGGATTGCGATTGATTATGGTTTGTGTATTGGTTGCCAGAATGCAACAACCGTGGTTGTAATGGAATAAAGGACGCATGGAAAAGAGAATATCCGATTGTGGCTCACTTTGTCCTGCAGTCAAATTGTACGAAATTCCATGATTTGGGGGCTCCTAGCTTGACAAAGTGTTATTTTGAAGCTGAAATCTTGCAGTTTGTTTTTAGCAGTCATGGATTTCCTTTGCCAAGAATATTGTTGGTTTGGCCACATCAAGAGAAGTCTGTTCTTCTTGTCCAAAGTCAAGAAGACTTGAATTGCAATAATTTCTGACTGCCATAGCAGGACATTAGACAATAAATAAAACAGAGGGGGTGGGGGAATAAAGCCAAAAATATTGTGGCACCGTAAAGATGAATGGCTGTATTGTAATGTGAGCTTTCATGGATCAAGCCCCCTTTCCTGAGACATAAAGCGTGAGACTTTATGGCGATAATGTATACATGGCCCCCTGACCGAAAGAAAGCATTCCCTAAAGAAAGCAATATAATAGTTGACATTTTTGAAGTAGTAGCTGTGTTAGTCTGTGCAGGTGAACAAAACAAAAAAAAAAGTTACAGCACCTTAATTACTATGTTTTAATGAGCTTTCATGGATCATGTCCACTTCATCAGACATGAGAGTGAGGCTAAATGGCAATAAGGAATTAATTGGATCACACCCAACTGCCCCAACCCAAGAGTTGATTGAAAAATAAGCATCTTTCCAGCACTACAGAATATGTACATGTAATAGTTGGGAAAGGGTCACGGTGGCTTAGTGGTTAAGACAGCTTGGTGACCGAAAGGTCTGCAGATCAGCAGTTTGAGACCCGAGTGCTATATGATGGATTGAGCGTCCATTGTCTGTCCCAGCTCCAGCCAACCTAGCAGTTCAAAAGCAAGAGATTGCAAGTAGGTAGACAGGTACTTCTTTGGCAGGAAAGGTAGCAACATTCTGTGTGCTCCGGCATCTAGTCTTGCCTGCTGCATGACCACAGAAACATCCGCCGATGCAGACAGCACTGGCGCTTTGAGTGCAAATGAAGATGAGCACCACACCCTAGAGTTGGACGACTGGGTTTCGAGCAACTATTACTAATAGTTGGAAGGCAACACAAGCAGCTCTTCTACTTGAGTTGGAGTGTATTTCACTACAGAGAAGCTCCCAATGAAAGAAATGTCTTGGTCTTAAAAGATGCCACCAGTTTGTGCTGCAGGATTGTTGGTTTAATCAGACCTGTTGGGTAGCTCAGTGGTTTAGGAAAGCCATGGGTTGGGAGTTGGATTCCCCAGATGTGCTTCCAGGGAGAAGAGCCAGCCTATGTAGCCCTGGGCAACATGCACAGTCCCAAGAGCTCCTCCAAGGTGAAACCACTTTGGTGTATCTTCTACCTAAAAATCCATAGAAAGGGTTGCCATAAATTGGAGTTGACTTGCCAGTACACTATTATCTATCTATCTATCTATCTATCTATCTATCTATCTATCTATCTATCTATCTATCTATCTATCTATCTATCTATCTATCTATCTATCTATCTATCTATCATTGGATACAAATCAACCATTTGATTCACAGTCGAAGACTGGAATAAAATTAACAGTTCAAGCCCTAACCAAGGATCTAAGAGCTGTTAGGTAATGTCTGAGTATAAATGCAGTTCCTAGTAGAGTTGTTTTTGGAGAGTTAGGATGTTCAAATCAGAGAAGTCCAAAATTTCCAAATATCTAGGGAGTCCTTTATCTATTGCTCCAAGGGCTCCAGTGACTGGGTACAACAACAGACTTCTTCCTCCATAGACACTCAACTTCAATTTGAAAATCACAATATTTCTCCAGTTGTTTGTCTTCAATTCGTGCACCTCCTGGTATAGGAGCCATCGTAGCCAGAGAGTCACTGGGAGGCGCCAGAGTTGCTGCCCCGCAATTTCCGGGTTGAGAAGCCTTGCTCCTGCGCCTGGGCCCTCAGGGTCAGTTGGGAGTCTTACTCCTGTAGGGTAACAAATTCCTTGCCTGGGCTCCTCGAGGCGTCTCAATGTTGGCATTGGAGTTCCCTAGACTGATGGTCTTGGGGGACTTCAATCTGCCTTCATTGCCAGAGCAGTGGCTGAGTGATCTGAGATTACAGAAATTAGACATAGCACCTGTGCTATGGTCAGATCACTATCTGGTGACTCTAGACTTTCTGGGGGCGGCGTTTCACTGTAGGGAGGCAGGGCCTATTAAATTGGCCCGCTCCCGTCAACTGATGGATTACAGAAGGAACTGGGGTGTTTTCCTCTGGGTAGGCGATTCGCCTGAGGCGCTCATTGACCAGGCTGACAACGGCGGCCTTGGATGTAATCGTGCCACTACGGCCTCCGTGCATGCAGGGCTTGCTCATTCCCGCGGTTTATGGAGGAGTTGAGGGAGCTTAAACAGGCAAAGAGACGCCGAGAGCCCTGCTGGGTGAAGACTTGGAGTGACTCTGACCGAACACTTGCTAGAGCCGCAATTCGGGCCTACCTGGTGGTGATAGAGGTGGTGGGAAAAAAACAATATTTCACCACCCTTATTGCCTCCGCGGATAATCGCCCAGCCACCCTGTTCCGGGTGACCAGGTCTCTCCTTGGCGGGGGGGGGGGGAGTGCCTGGTTGGCAGGGATCGGCTGAGGATTTTGCTGATTATCTGGTGGAGAAAATTGCTCGGATTCGCTCGGGGTTTAATCCTTGCATAGACTGTGAGGGTCTGGAGCTTTCCAGGTCACAGTCCAGCCATGTTAGCTGGGATCGGTTCGATCCAGTTGCCCCTGAGGAAGTGGACAGGCTCCTTGCTGCTGTTCGTGCCACCACATTCCCTTTAGATTCTTGTCCTGCCTGGTTGGTGAAAACCTACAAGGCGGTGACAGGTAGACAGGTCAGGGCGATAATTAATTCCTCATTATGGGAGGGGGTGTTTCCTGCATCTTTAAAACATGCTTTGGTGCGCCCCCTCCTAAAGAAATCACTCAACCTAGCAGTGTTAACCAATTAAAGACCAGTATCCAACCTTCCCTTTTTAGGGAAGGTATTGGAGAAGGCAGTGGCGCAGCAGTTGCAGGGGGTCCTGGATTATCTGGACCTGTTTTCAGTCAGGATTCAGGCCCGGATATGGTACAAAGACGGCATTGGTCATGCTGATGGATGATCTTTGGCAGGAGCAGGATGGAGGTCTCCCATTCATCTATGATCTTCTTGACCTCTCAGCAGCCTTCGATACCATCGGCCACGGTATCCTTCTGGAACGGCTCAAAGGATTGGGGATCCAGGGCACTGTGTGGTCCTGGTTTTCCTCATTCCTGAAGGGCCGGGCCCAGTCGGTGTGGCTGGAGAGTGAGAGGTCCAGCCCTAGGCCCCTCCAATATGGGGTGCCTCAGGGCTCGGTGCTCTCTCCTATTCAACATCTACATGAAGCCGTTGGGTGAGATCATCCATTCCCATGGGGTGAGGTATCATCAGTATGCTGATGATACTCAACTGTACATCTCGACCCGTGGTGATCCAAGCAATGCGGTCATAGTCCTATCCGGGTGTCTGGAGGCTGTGGGAGTCTGGATGGGGGACCGTGGGCTACAACTGAATCCCGGCAAGACTGAGTGGCTATGGATTAGGGGCCCTGTGTTATCTCAGGAGCTTCTTTCTTTGGTCCTGGATGGGGCTATTTTGCCCCAGACAGACCCGGTGTGCAACTTGGGGGTCCTCCTGGACTTACGACTACAGCTCAAAGAGCAGGTGGCAGTCATGGCCAGGAGGGCTTTTGCACAACTTTGTGTAATTCGCCAGTTGTGCACGCTCATTCCTCATGGTCACACATGCTCTGGTCACCTCTAGACTAGATTACTGTAATGCGCTCTACATGGGGCTGCCCTTGATGACCATTCGGAGGCTGCAACTGGTCCAGAACACAGCTGATCTTTGGTTCCTCTGGAGTTTTTGCAGCACCCTTTCTGCTCTACAGCCAACAAATTGTTGTATTCCAAATACCCATATATCTGATTTGCAGTTATGCCTGTGAGTAATTTGTAAATTGTTGGTAGACAAGTTATTGGTCTGTAGTTTCTAGGCTCATTCCCCTTTTCTTTATCTTTCTGAATTAGCAATGTCCTTCCAGTTGTTAACCATTTTAACAGTGGGTATTGTAAAGGGGTATTTAAATAGTTTTTAATGCTTTTATAATTTTGTCATAAGCCACCCGGAGTCGCCTCGGTGAGGGGGCAGTGATAAAAGTCAAACAAAATAAATAAATAATTTTTTCACCTGCTGGTATTTCCAAAGCATGATTCACTTGGTTTGCCATTCTTACATGTAGGTTTGTTAGCATTTTTAGCCAGAATCTATAAAGTTCATCTAAACCAGGAGCACTCCATTTTTTTTCCATCTTCTTCGCCTGTTCTTGTACAGCTTTCGTTATCTGAAAACGTTCCAGTTTGCGTGCTTTTGCTAGATTTTCAACCTGCTTGATCCATGTTGCATTTTCATTATCCTCCTTATTGTTTTCCCACAAGGTTTTCTAAAACTTCAGAGTGCTTTATCTGATAGGCTTTTGGCTTGTGCTGGCTTCACACCCGTTTTCAAGGGTCTTGTAGAAATAATGGTGGTTAACTCTAAACTGTGAATTTTGCTGAAACTGTATTACCAAGTTATTTTATTTATTTATTTATTTATTCATTTATTATATTTATACCCCACCCATCTAGGGATTTCCCAGTTGTCATATCGCTTGATCTTTTCTACAATGGCCACAACTCTTTGTTTCAACTCTTCTATTATAACTGTAACTTCCTTGTTGCTCAAGTCATACTTTGTTATCAGGCTGCTTTTGATCTTCCTATCTTTTAGATTTCCTTGTCTCTCAGTTTCTTCAGATTACTCAAATCCGTTCAAATATTTTTAATTTTCAACTCCAAGCGAATTTTTCATTTTGGTTTTCCATTGTTATTCCCTTGACTCTTTTGAACTTTCAAACCTAGTTCTTTGGTGGTAACATAAGCTGCTGCATACATTAGCTGATTTGTTTGAGCTAATGTTTCTCTTGGAATATACTGGACAGCTTCATTTACTTTCTTCGATATTTTGCCCAAGTTTTCCTTATTAACTTGGTTCAGTTTTGGCAGTCGGACTCTTTGTGCCATTTCCATTTGAACTTTGATCTTCTCCACTAATTCATCACTGGCCATTGGTTCTACAAGATCTTTTTTCAGCTGTTGCTTTTGGTTTCACAGTAGCCCTATTGGTCTCCTCTCTTTCCTCCACTACTTGCTTCTCTATTTGTGAATTAGCTGCCTTATGAACTATGCTCGGGTCTGGATCTTGCGCTGATTTGCTTTGAATCTCTTGTAATTTGAGTTCAGTGAACAACTTGTGTTTCAAAATAACACGTCTCTGGTCTTGGCTCACCAATTTCCAAATCTGGGTGATTTTCTTTCCAAATTTGGTACATATGTTTTTGGAATCCAAGTTTTGATGGCTCAGACTGGTAATAGGCTTCCATAATCAAATAGTTTTCTTCCCTCATCCAGATTTTTCTGGTTTTTAAAAATTGTCTTCCAGTAGCTTATCAACTCCATGCCCTGGTTGCCTAGCAGAGGGAGTTGAGTCCAATAGTCCATTTTTCAATGCATGCCCCCAGGAGTCATAGCATCCATCCCGGGTCTTGTTAATCTAGGTGATGACCAAATCAGCATAGGATTAGAATTATTTCTTCTCAATGGGTTGAACAGTTTTAGTCTGGTTCTTGTGAACACGCAAGCAGCCCCCACCCCCCATCGCATTAAGGTACTGCTTAATGTTGATGCACCTCTTCAGTTATTGATCGAGGAATCCAGTTTCATAAAATGATATGCCTCATTACTCATGCACTGGGAGGAGAAGGCTACCTCAATTTCATGGGCCTTATTGCCAGTCAACTAGAGAGACATCAGAGAGCTGTGCTCAGTTATTGCAAATAAAAGATTGTGGCTTAATTTATTGTTGGATTCCCTCTCGGCCGTTAGCATGGAAGGTGGTGGTTCGGAGTTTTCTTGGGGTGTCTATACGTTTTTCTCTCTCCTGGCACATTGTTGATTGATATTGTCCTTTTGATATTATGTGTATGGTACACGATATGTTAGTTTGTAATTGTATTTAGGACTTGGATTACTGTTGATTAGTCATGTACGTTGAGCCCTGATCTCCGTTGGGTACGTTAAGCCAGGGCTCCGTTATGTATGCTGTATAGTTATATATTTATTCTGACATGTAATTAGGTAATTTTGCTAATTTGTACCACACTACATTGTGTGTTCTATTGTGTTTTGTAATATTGTATTTTTATCTTTTGTTATATTGTATATTGAAATGCCTGTGAACCGCCTTGAGTCACCCAATGGGTCAAATAAGGCGGTATACAAATAAAAATAAAAAATCCTAATCCGATGATGATGATGATGATGATGATGATGATGATGATGATGATGATGATGATGATGATGATGATGATGATGATTATTATTATTATTATTATTATTATTATTATTATTATTATTATTATTATTATTATTATTATTATTATTATTGAAGGATGGAATGAGATTAAAGGTAATTCTGCTGGCGCAATCTTTATTTTCCTGCAAGGAATAAATAACGCAACCCAAGTTATTAAAAGCTTTGGGGAGTTTTTGGGAAAATCTGACCAGTCTGTTGCGTCCTGTTTAATGATAAATAATATTTATTAACCTCCCTGGATGTTGGAGGAGAGAAATAAAGACATAAAAACCGGAGGTGTGGAATAAATCAAACCCCAAAGTCTTCCCTCCTTCTTTTAGGACTAGAGTGAATAATCAGGTGTTTATTTATTTTTGCTAAGAGGTAGCCACAGATTGCCTCTTAGGGGCAGCCTAAATTTAGACTGTTAAAATAAATACATGGATAGCCTTCAACAGCCCAGTCGTGTTCACCGGCTTCTTAGCTCCCATTCAATCCCATTGACTTTCCCTGGGAAGGGGGGAAAGGGTAACGAAAGGAGACAGACCCGCCCGTCGGGAAAGTAACGGACCGCCGTTCCCCGTTCCTTGCCAAGATGCGGCTTCTCGGACGAGGTAAGACACGCGCTGCATTGAAACGTTACTTTGGGGGGGGGGGGGCTACAAAAATCCCAGCGATTTGAAGACCTGCCGTTAAAAAAATAGATAAATAAAATGAACTTTTCCCAGGCATTGAGTAACGTGCGGGACTTGGCTTGTTGCCTGCCTGCTTTACTCGAGAGTAGACCTTCGGGCGCCCAGAGTAACGCATCAGGAACGCGTTACTCGGGTAGGGAACGCCTGTTGCGCTGTCAAGCCCTGTTGGCATTAGGGAGGTTTACTGCGGAGTAAAAGACCCGCGTGGGAAAATATCCCAGATGGGCGGCATAGAAAATTAATAAATACCTACATAAATAAGGCTCCCCAGCCACGGAGGCAAGGAACCCGTGAACGCGTGTTTCAGGAGCTGCGTTCACACGTGACGTTCCGCGCTGGGAGGGAAGCGAGCGCTCAGGTTAAACCAGAGCACCCGATTGGTCTGAGCCCGGGCTAAGTCTTCTCATCTTTGCTTTAAAAAAAAAAAAAATTGAAATTAATTTTCAAAATATAATTACAAAACCTAAATTACAAAATCTAAATAATAAACAATACAATACAATACAAAAAAAATCATATGACAATATACAATACAATACATAAAATTCATACAAAAACAAACAAATAATAAACAATACTAAAAAAATCACCGCTATAACAATACCTCTACTTATCAAGGTAATACCTCCCATCCTTCACTAAATCGTAATTATTGTAACTCATATGCAACTTAAAAGTTACATTTGCAATATTTTCTTTTTCTTATAAAATAATCTCCAAATCAAACTTATGTATATATTTCTATAATATTCATATTTACACCATCTTCTTTTTTCCACCCAAAATGTATTAGTTAATAGTATTACCATCTTAAAATAATATCATGAAAATACAATAATAAAAACATGTATACAAAATCAAACTACACACCCAAGTGTATCTTACAATGCCCTAGAGGATGCAGGATATCACACATTTCTCATCTTTTTTATTCTGTGCCCTCCTTGATTCCCTTAGAGATGGGTGATTTCCTAAATATCCTGCCCTCAGATGCCCTGCTGCTTAGCTCTTGCAAACTCAAGCCTATAGAATTTAGTGAGTCGATGCATCTCACATTTGGGCTTCCTCTTTTCCTTCTGCCCCCTTCCCCTTTTCCCACCCTAATTGTCTTTTTCCAGAGACTCTTTCCTTCTCATCATGTGCCCAAAGTTGGACAACCTCAGTTTTCATCATTTTTGAAACAGTTCAGGCTTAATTTGCTCAAGGACCCACTTCTTTGTCTTTCTGGAAGTTCAGGGTGTCCACAAACTTTCCTCTAGCGCAGGAGTTATCAAACTTTTAAATCCGGGGGCCATTGGGTCATGCTCCCTCAGACATCTTTGGGGGCCGGATGGCCATTTTGCCCTTCCTCCACCACATGGCACTTCCTGGTGTGGTGGAGGCGGTGGAGTGCCACATGAAATGGTGCTGTGGGCCGCATATGGCCCGCGGGCCACAGGTTGAGGATCTCTGCTCTAGCGCTACGTTTCAAACAAATCCTGTTTCCCACTCTTGGCTTTCTTCACTATCCAGTTTTCATATCCGCACCCACAAAAACCAAGCTGGGGGAAATGCCGAAAAGGGAAACCTTCCAACTCATGCCTTTTTCAACCCTGCTTGACTTTATGCCCAGTGTATTTTCAAGTAAAAGAATCTTTCTGTGTTTATCTTCAAATGTCCACCTTTCTTGTGAGCCCTGCTTTTATTTACATGTGTGAACGGGGGCTCATTTACTACTACAGTACCTTGCACAATAAGGGACAGCGGTGGCTTAGTGGTTAAGACGCTGAACTTGACGACCCAACGGTCGGCAAGTCAGGTCAGCAGTTCGAGACCTAAGTGTTACCCAAGTGAGTTCCTGTCATCTGTCCCAGCTCCTGCCAACCTAGCAGTTCGAAAGCAAGAATTTGCAAGATGATAAGTAGGTACCACTTTGGTCGGAAAAGTAACAGCGTTCCATGCACTCCAATAGCTAATCATGCTTGCCACATGGCCACGGAAACGCCTGCATATGTAGACAGTGCTGGCTGTAAATGGAGATTAACATAGGGTTGCCATACGTCCTGGAAAACTGGCATTGTCCCGGATCCAAGGTCGGGAAAATTGTCCCGGCCAATTCAGTAAAAATCATGTTAACGTCCTGGATTTTTAAAACTTACTGATTGTGTATTATAACACACCATTAAAATAAATTCAAACTCTCGCCATCAAACGAGCCTTTTCCTGCCACATTGGAGTCGGAGTGTACCTGGAGACAAATCTTAACGTCCTCGCCTCACACCACCGCCCGATAAGTGTGACCAGTGTCATGTTTCCTGGAACTGGGGACGTTAAGAGTTGACCACGATGTGACTTCTCAGAAGTACAACAGATCATCTTACAGTAAGAATTAACTGTTGTAAATAAATTCATTTATGTTTTGGTATATTTAATGTAAAAGTGTTTTATAGCTGTCATTATGTGTGTGTGTGTGTGTGTGTGTGTGTGTGTGTGTGTGTGTGTGTGTGTGTGTGTGTGTATATATATGAAAAAAGGGCTATTCTGTAGCTAACCCACTCGTTTTTGTCCCGGTTTTGTGGGAGAGAATGATGGCAACTCTAGATTAACACCACCCCATAGAGTCAAATACGACTGACTTTCGAGCATGGGCAACCTTCACCTTTTCCGTGTGAATACAGAAAAATTGCTTTGTCTGATGACCCAGATTTTAATCCACACAAAAAAAAGATGTTAATCATGAAAGAGAAATTTGCAATGGTTATTGTGAGGATAAAATGAAGTGAATGTTTGAAAACTAGAATGGAAAGCCTCTTCTTTTTGCAGGGTCTCGCTGGTGTTGGCTCCTTTATAATTTGCACCCTCCTGCTAAGAGTCTGTATGCAGCGGACGCAGCCCGTTATCGGATCCGATCTCTTGGTTTCCTCCCTTTTGGACTTTCGTGGCCATCCTTTATCCGGCAAAGAAGACCACACAGCCGAACAACGTTGAGCCAAGCCCATCGCTCCGTGCCTGCCTCCGGTTTCCTGGCATTTGCCAGCCTTTTCCTCCTCTTCCTCCCGTCTTGCCAGCTGGATGCCAACATAGGCATGTATTTTTTTCCCCTTTTTAATAAGAAAGAGGTACTGTAGATTGAAGGGACTGCGGTGGCTTAGTGGTTGAGGCACTGAAGTTGATGACTGGAAGGTCGGCAGGTCAGCAGTTTGAGACCTGAGTGCTGCACAGCCAAGTCAGCTTCCAGTTCTGTCCTAGCTCCTGCCAACCTAACAGTTTGAAAACAAGACATTGCAAGTAGATAAGTAGGTACCACTTCGGTGGGGAGGTAAACAGCATTCCGTGCACTCCGGCATCCATGCCTGCCACATGACCACAGAAACATCTGCAGATACAGACAGCACTGGCTCTTTGGCTATAAATATAGATGAGCAATGCCACCTAGAGTCAGATATGACTGGCTTTTGATCAAGTGCAATTTTTACCTTACCATAGATTGAGCCCTGCTTCTCTTGTTGAGCCATTCATCTCAGATAAAAAATGCTTGAGACCGCTGGGAGAGCGGGCTCAGGTTGTGCGTTTAGCAAGCTTGCCTTTAAAATAATAATTAGATATAGATATACATGAAAAAAGAGTTATTAACAATTACGTTATCAAATGTGAGGCAAATGCATAGCGCACAACTGGAAGAATGATGTTGTGATAAAAACCGAAGAATGGTACAAAGCAATGTGGACGATTGCTATAAATGACAAGCTAACCTGGGAAGTTCACCATAAAAAGAGAATGATAAGAGAAAACAAATTTTATGAAATCTGGAAGCATTTTCTTGAGTATACATTAATTAAGGGGCATGGAAGAGTGCTAGCACCTGACCATCTTGCATTTTGGAAATGAAAATTGCAATGAAGACTTTGCTCAGTTCATCAGGCTTTGTAAATAGCACCAGGCGGCATTGTAACTGTAATTATAAAAAATAAAATAAAATAATAATAATAATTAAAAAAACCCATTATTAGGTATTTTAAAATGGAGTTGTAACAATAGCACTTAAAATCTCCATTCAGTTCAGACAGCAAGACTGCATCCCACTTGCAGGTCATGTACACAAATGTGTGCCTCTGATATGTATGCATTGATGCTATGAGGCCTCACTCTTATGTCTGATGACGTGGACTTGATCCAAGAAAGCTCACATTAAAGTACAGGAGTTAGTCTTTAAGGTGCCACAACGTTTCCCTTCTTCCTGCTTATTCACAGATGGATAAGTCAGTTAGATTCCAGCTTAAACTTCTGCTGTTTCTCAAAGGTCATCCGAAAGGGCAGCTTTCCTTAGTTGCCCGCGTCAATTCGGAGGACTTCTTGTTCTAGTCAATGTATTGCACAAAGTGGTATCAGATTGGCTACGAAAAGGTCTGTTCACTTCTCGTTCTCTGTGCTCGAATCTGCACGGTCAGTTTTCTCTTGGTAGATTTTGCATTCCAACCCTACTGATAACAGAAAATTGGCCTGTTTAGTCATAAAATTCAATTTAATTGCCTTTTCCATTGCGGTGAACAGGACTCATTCCTGATTTTAAATTCACAGCTGTCCTGTGGTAAGGATGGTTAAAAAAAATATAATATATCTGGGATCACACTGAGAACAAGGATTTGAACCCGAGTTTTCCACTGACCAAATTTAATCCTTATACTGTACTGTCTTTTAAACTACATCAGCTGGCACTGAAAGCTGTAATGAGTAACGTTGCTTAATGCCTTGGCATTTGGCGGGTGGATAGATTTTGTTCATTGGGGAGAACGCCTTTTTGAGCTGAGTGTCCAGAACAGAAAAGTACAGATAAGGCAAGATGGTTCATAAACCTATGCAAAGCCCAGTGAAAAGAGAAATGTCCTGAACTCCAACTCCCATCAGCCACAAAGAGCATGGCCGATGATGGGGCTGTATTCTAAGAACAGTTGAAGGGTTTCAGGTTCTCTAGATGGGGCATTCTCAACCTTTTAAAGCCAGGGGCTGGGTCATGCTCCCTCGCTTCGGGGGCCGGATGGCCATTTTGCCCTTCCTCCACCACATGGCACTTCCTGGTGTGGTGGAGGCGGTGGAGTGCCACATGAAATGGTGCTGTGGGCCGCATCGAGCCCTCAGGCCGCAGGTTGAGAATCCCTGCCCTAAATTAAAGTATGTGAGAATTTGAGTTAATTAAAATACCAAAGGTTAATGGGGTTTCATGCAGTTGAGGGATCAAACACACTGTGTCGATGGGAGGAAATTACCGTATTTACCAGAGTATAAGACACACACCGTTATTACCAAAATAGCCCACTATTGGCCACTATATACAGTACAAGACACACTCCATTTTTCCAATGTATTTTATGGGGGGAGTGGGTCTTATACACCAGCAAATGCAGTAATTTATTTTAAGAGCAAAGAAGAGTTTTTACTTATGTCTATATGTTGTTGTTGTTTTAAAGAGAAAAGCCTGAATTCTAATAGTTCTTCGTGGGATACAGACTATAAGGAACTATTTCAGAAGATTGTCCAAGAGGCTTCTGAGTCTCAAAAGCACATGATTCCCTTCCATAAAGACTTAACCTTAAATCGTCAAAACTTGACAACGAACATGGGGGAAAGGCAAGATGCTTGCGACCAGCTCCTGAGGTTTTCCCAGTATGTACTGGTGAAAGCATTTGGCCGTAGCTTGGCCTTTGACGTTGTGGAACATCTAAACTGCATCCACCCAAATGAGGTGCCTCAAATTCGCCTGAACCCTGCAAAAGTCTTGCATTCTCAAGTTCAGCTTTCATTCTTCTACGACCTCTGTCAGCTGCTTGAAGACGTGGGAGCAGTGGTTGAAATGGATCAGCCCAAGCCAACCTCCCGGCTAAGAAATCAGATCGTCGAAATGAAGAAGACAGAGGCAAAATCTGAAAAGCCACAAAATGGTAGGTACCCAAGGAGATTCTGGGTCTTTCTGAGGACAACGTCCTCTGTGTCTCTGTGAATGCACACAAAAGTGCACCAAATCCTGTTAAAAAGTAGAAGCACCAGATGGGTTGTTTGCATCTCCCTACAAAGATGCAAATAACCCATCAGGTGCCTCTGCTTTTTAACAGGATTTTGTGCCTTTTTTGTGCATCCACAGACACATTGGAAGTTGTCTTCCGAAAAAAAACCGCATGCAGATTGGTTTGTCTTTTTTGTGTTTGCTGTGTGTTGATGCTTCGCTACACAAGGGGTGAAGGTGGCAGAGGCATTTTTCAAGGCTTGGTGGTGAAATACCACAGCTTTACGACTTCCTTTTATGCTGTAGGAAGGTGTTTTTTCAAAGTCGGGCCCAAGAATCCTCAAAATGCTGCCTTAGTTTGTTGAGATTCCCAGCCTTGTTAAACACCGAGAGCTTTGCAAAAATCCCTCCATTTCTCTGTTGGTGCCTTTGGGTTGCGAACCCGATCAAAGAAGGTGTAGCCGTGGTTGCCTCTATGCCTTGAATCTGCAAAGGCCAGTTTGTGAAGATTTTGCGCAGATGATTAGGATCGCCTGGGGACAATTGCAGTGTTGATGTTGCATTCATCAGGACCATCGTTGTAATGCTGTCATTGTCTCTAGCGAGGAGCTGCAGTGGCTCAATGGTTAAGAAGCTCGCCTTGTTAGCTGGAAGGCTGGCAAGTCAGTAGTTTGAGGCCCGGGTACTGCATGACGGATTGAGTGCCCATCTCTGTCTCAGCTCTTGGGAACATGAAAGGAGCTTCATTTGGGTGTTCCCTAAGTGGTGTTTCTTCCGCGAAAATCTTTTCAACCCAGAATAATTTCTGACACAAAATTATTATTATTATTGTTATTGCCTCTAGCTATTTGCTTGTCTGTTTGTTTCATGAGGGACTGCGGTGGCCAAGTGGGTTAAGACGCTGAACTTGACGACTGAAAGGTCAGCAGGTCAGCAGTTCAAGACCTGAGTGCTGCAGGGCAGAGTGAGCTCCCGCCTCTGTCCCAGCTCCTGCCAACCTAGCAGTTTGAAAGCAAGACGTTGCAAGTAGATAAATCGGGAACACTCGGGCGGGAAGGTAAACAGCGTTCCATGCGCTCCGGTGTCCAGTCATGCCTGCCACATGTCCACGGAAACGTCTGCAGATGCAGACAGCGGCTATAAACAAGAGATGAGCACTGAACCCTAGAGTCAGATACGGGCGGCTTTTGAGCAAGGGCGACCTTGTTTCATGAGAGTGTGAACTGGGAAGCATTTGTTGAGTAAACCGCAGAGTCATAGAGTTCCCTCTCACTCCAGTTTGCCTCTGCTTGTTCTTAAGACTTCTTCTTGCTGACAGTTTACTTGATTGTTTTGCCTTTGAACCATCCCGGCATGGAAGGAATGGAATTGAGGGAATGCATCAACTCGTGGATTTTATGTGAGACGGACCAGAAAAAGCCAGAGCCGATGCAAATAGGAGTGAGGAAGAGACCTCTGTCGGTAAAAACAGAAATGCAGGCACTTGGGTCCATTTCATTTTTTCCCCTACAGATCGGCCACAGTTGAGTCACCTGTAACCCCAAGCAGCAAAGTAGGTTTCTCTTCTTCATTCCTCATTGCAAACATCCCTTGGAATTTAGCCCCCTCTCCCTCCTTAATTTTTGCTGCTTCCCTTTGTTCCAACAGCATTTCCCAGAAATGATCGTCGCTGTCTCGGATTTTTTTTCGGGGAGTTATAATTGGTGGTTTTTATCAATTGAAAGGGGCTGGCGGTGGCTCAGTGGTTAAGAAGCTTGCCTTGTTAGCTGGAAGGCTGGCAAGTTGGCAGTTCGAGACCCAAGTGCTGCATGATGGATGGAGTGCATGTCTCTGTTCCAACTCCTGGGGACATGAAAGGAGCCTCATTCGGGCATCCCCTGAGCGGAGTTTCTCCCGCAAATATCCTTTCAACCCAGAATAATTTCTGGCACGGAATTATTATTATCAGTTGAAAACAACAACTCATTTCAAACATCATGAAACCTTGAGTTTCTCCAAGGAACAAGTTCTTTAGATTGAATGTTCCTAAATTCAGGAGGCTGGGATTCTTATTCTTCTTTAAGTGCCATATCTGATTCCGAATATTGGCTGTCCTCGTGGCGATCAGCCATGAAGATTGACCTGAGAATATATTGCAGTGGGACTTCCATTTGCCTTCTGCATCGCAGCATGACTCCCATAGTACCACTGATCCAGTTCTGCAAGTCACTTTCTGGGCCTGAGCCCTTTGGGCACACAAAGTCCTCATCATCAGCCCCAGGTCAAGATGGATGAAGCTGCTGTCCTCCATCCAGATGGATTCAAGTGGGATTAAATCCATTTGGGGACCATCACCCTTCCCTGTGGATTTTGCCATACAAGGCCATTAGTCCTCAGGGTGGTGAGGTTAGTTAACCACCGCTTGACACCGCTGGCAGTAGAATCTACTCTTATTACCATAGCAGGATAACATGGCCAGAATGGGATTAGGTAAAGGGTAAAGGTCGTATCCGACTCTAGGGTTCAGTGCTCATCTCTGTTTACAGCCAAAGAGACAGCGCCGTCTGCAGCTATAGATGTTTCCTTGGACATGTGGCAGGCATGACTAGACACCAGAGTGCCCGGAACACTTTTTACCTTCCAACCCAAGTGGTCCCAATTTATCTACCTGCAATTTCTTGCTTTCGAACTGTTAGGTTGGCAGGAGCTGGGACAGAGACAGGGAATTAAGGAAAGAGAAATCCGAAAGGAGCTTTTAATGCCAATGTATTAAATGCATGTTTGAGAAACACTGTATTGGGGCGGATCCTGACCAGTTCCTGCTCTCCCCATCCATCAGTGGGAAAGTGACTGGCTCTTCCTTTCACCAGCTGGGCAGTCCAGGGGGAAGCAGGATGTTCACCCAGGGAGTGGCCGGGAAAGGAAGGGGTTGCGGCGTCAAAGGATGTGCGCCACTCTTCCTGCAAGGATTTTATTTCAAATCTTGACAAAGATTGTGTGATGTCATGGGAAGCGATTGAAACCCACTTACAAGTGATGCCCATTGGTGGTGGTTCTGTTTAAGAGGCCCCAAGCAAGATAAGATGGTGGGTAAAAGTCAAGGTAGCCCTTGCTCGAAACCCAGTCGTATCTTACTCTAGGATGCAGCGATCACCTCCGTTCACAGCCAAAGAGCCAGTGCTGTCTGTGATTGCAGACATTTATGTGGCCATGGACACCAGAGTGCACAGAACATTGTTACCTTTCCCACTGAAGCAGTACCTATTTATCTACTTCCAATTTCTTGCTTTCAGACTACTGGATTGGCAGGAGCTGGGCAGGGCCATAGCCAGGATTCTAGATGGGGGGGGGGAATATTTTCAGGAGGGGCAAAAGCAGCATTTGGGTCTTGTACTGCTGACCTGCCAACCTCCTAGTTGTCAAGCTCAGCATCATAACCACTAAGCCACTACTTTCCGTAAGATGGTGGGAGGTCCCAATATATCAGGCTGGTCTCTCTTAATCTCCAACCCTTTCCATCACACTGAACCTGGCCAGACAGTTCTCTTCAGGTGCCCAAATCACAGCCCAAAGCCATCATAACTAACAGGGTTTAAAAAGAAGATCGGGAACCTGGATCTGTCCACATGTTGTCAGGTTGCAACTTCCATCATCCATCATGATCTTGGGGCAGTTCTTCATCACACGGATCTCAGTTATGTGAATTCATGTTGATGGAACTTGTAATCCCCAAAGCTTCTGGAAACTGCATATTCCTTGTTCTCTAAAAAAATCAGCCACGGAGAAAAATCTCCTTTGCCCTTCTGACTACAGAACCCATTCAAATCCAATTCTCCATTTGGTCAAATCAAGTCATTAAACTTTCTAGGACTTCATCAGTTAGTATTTGGATACTAAATTGGCTTATTGCTCAAGGAATCCAGAAACTATGTTCACTCACACAGTTGACCTGTGACTAGAAGCACCATAGCAAAAATGGTTAAATTCATGTAATGAAGAAATGCCCCAAAACAGTGATCGTTTGCATCACTTTACTCAGGATGAAAGCCCCAGGAATGCCGGTGGGAATTATTTCTTAGTAAAAGAGTGGCCTATAGCAACGTTACAGATTCCAGAACAAATGTAATACCCACCCAGATGTCAATCAAGGTACAAAGAATGCCTCCAGTTATTATCCCTGAATGCATTTCACATTTTTTGTGCCTTAAAACAACTGCAAAAGTCACGGCAACTGCTGACTGTGAAAGAATTCAGATGAGTAAGTTAGTTCTGGGACTATGTTTGGCCAAGAGGGCAGTTGGGGTGGGAGAAAACCAGCAGACATCACCTCAAGATGTTAGATGAGGGAACCGAAGGCCAGATGACTCTTTGAAGGGTGCCAAGTTTCTGCAAAGCCCAAAGCACAGAAGGGACTTCAGCATCTGGAAAGTCCCTTGGTCAGCTTTTGGATAGGTTCTTTTGAAAACAAATGGCTAGACTATTCACTTCCAGCTCTATAGGAAGAGGCACGGGTGAGATCTGTCTTCCCAAACCAGATGTTTTCCTGATTCCTTATCCCATAATGCCCTTCAGCCAATGTGGTTAGGGTCTTCTGTCTGAGGATGATGGAATTTGCATCCAGATGTAGCAGGGGAGTATCAAGTTGGAGAAAGGTAGGCTAGCTAGGCTGGGTAAAACCAAGTTGTCAGTCTGAATTATAGCACATCTGCTGAATCAATAGGATTTTGAAAGGTCAATACTAATGAAAGCAACATTGGTTTCAATATGTCTGCTGTGGTTGGGAAGAGCAACCGGTTTTAGGCCTCTGGATGGACTGAATGTTGACTTAATCTGCAAGTTTGGCTTGAGTTGATACTGTAATCTTATCATCTTCTAAGCAGTTCTCATGGCGCGCTCTCTCTGTGTCTCTTTTTGCGTGACTTTTTCATTAATCTCTAAACTTAGATTTTTCCATTCTTACATTTCCAATTGAAATTGCAGCGAATACGATTGCATCACAGGCATAAATGACCTAACAAAACCTGGAAATAGGTCTCCTTGAGCATAGAGTAGAGTCACATGTAGACATGAGCAGGCTTGCTCCGCAGGTCTCTTGACCAACAGATAACACGTTCTCAAAAAATTGCTTGATAGCTTCCTGGGAGTGGAGGTCCATCAAGGAGTATTTAGCCTTGGCTGGCTAATTAAACTTTCACAACTAGAAGCAGTCTATCTTACAGTGCAGGCAACATGGATTGCTATGATGATGTGCTTATGACTTCTCAAGGGAAGTCCAAGGCCAGAATGCAGAAAAGTTCAAGTTGCTTTTGAAACTACGATTCCCAGAATTCTGGGAGCTGTAGTGCAAAATTGTCATTTTTTCCCCATGCTGTGTATCTGGTGAGCTTGTCTTGGAAGCAGAATGCTAAAGAAGAACCAACCTTTCACAAGGCCGGTTCTTTCCCCTTCTCTGAACAGTTAAGAAACTTAAGAATGGTTTTGCAAAACAAGGTTGAACTTGGTCCTTCAATGACATTGAGTCAGCTCATCCACAGTAGATTGAATAGAGGTACTTTTGTGGAGATCTGACCCAGAAATGCTGCACAGATTTATTCAGAAGGAAAGAGGGCCACCTGGTCAACTTTCCCCTTCTTTTTAATGACTTCTGCCTCATGCCATTCTAGGTCAGTGGGCCTGATTCAGCAGACTGCAGCCTTCAACTGCAGCCTCCGGCTATGAAAAAAACCCACACAATAAAAATTGATTTGGTGGCATCTTCTCCTTACCTGATGCCATCCAATTCTGTTGGAAGTCAGCATTATGGTTGGATGTTGCAACACTGACAATCCAGCATCCCTAAGTGACCCATTTAGGGATGATGATTGTCCTATGGTAGCAACCCAAGAAATATACATGTATATCATGGATGGTATGAGAACAACGTGGTGGGACGTCTCCTCCCCTGGCCTCGGAAAATCTATCCCTTGTTCCTAAACTTTGCTAATCTAATTCTGGGAGGGAAAGAACACCATGTTTCTTTGTACAGATTCTTGGTGCATTGTACACTAAGTGATATAATTATTTACATGCAGTGGTCACCTCTTGCTCTTTGCCTAGAGTTAAGCTTAACTCTAGGCAAAGGACAGGAACTTAGCAAAAATTAAAATACAAATTGAATAAGGCAATAAAACATCTGATCTATGGAGGGGTAGTGGTCAAAATTCTGATACTTCGATGGCCTAGAGAAATCCTCCTCTTCGTTTACATCTATCACTATTTCTTAGATTCTAGAAAAGAGTCCAGATGACTTGTAAGAAACATTTATTTTTAATTAGTAAAGGTAAAGGTATCCCTTGCTCAAAAGCCAGTCCTATCCGACTCTAGGGTTCAGTGATCATCTCTGTTTCAAAGCTGAAGAGCCAGCGCTGTCTGCTTCTGCAGACGTTTCCATGGTCATGTGGCAGGCATGACTAGACACCGGAGCGCACAGAATACTGTTACCTGCCCACTAAAGTGGCCCCTATTTATCTACTTGCAATTTCTTGCTTTCGAACTGCTAGGTTGGCAGGAGCTGGGACAAAGGCATGAGCTCATTCCGTCCTGCAGTACTCGGGAATTGAACTGCTGACCTTCCGCCTCCCAGTCAGCGTCTTAGCCGCTTGAGCCACTGCAGTCCATTGGATAGGGCGGTATATAAATCTATTAAATCAAATCAAATCAAGCTCCAACCTTCCAGTCACAGAGCTGAACAAGGAACAACATTAAAGGAGGATATGGCTGAGGAACTCAACCTCCCCTACATCACTTGGAAGATCCTGAATAGGCTGAGGGTTGGAGTCTCTAATTGTAAGACCAACGTGCTCAAGTGGGGGCTGATGGTGGACAACAACACGTGGTGTCAATGTGGAGAGAGACAGAACCCAGCTCATTTACTAGTTTGCCGATTACTACCGGAAATCTGCACTGATTAGCGCTTAAGTAATGAGGTGCCTTCATTTTGGCAGTTCAAAATCTGCCCTAGACACAAAAGAAGAACTGTATGTGTTGATATATCTCCCACTGTCTTTTTCTCCTATCATCATGAAACTTTTGGGTACTAGTTCTCAAACAAATAAGAGAAAGTACTTTTTCACCCAGAGGATCACTGGTCTATGGAACTCCCTGCCAGAAGAAGTGGTGACAGCTGTCAGTCTTGACAGCTTTAAGAAAGGATTAGACAAGTTCATGGAGGACAAGGGGATCCATGGCTATAATTATGGATACTTAAGGACAACCTCCGGGTTGGAGAGATAGGCAGAATCTCTCTCAATGCCATTTCCAGGGAATCCTAAGCAGGTGAAGGCTTCTCCTTGGGAATAATACCCTGAAGGAAATGGTGATCCACTGTGTGAGACAGAATGCTGGACTGGATGGGCTGTGGCCTGTTCCAGCAAGGCTGTTCTTATGTTCTTATGTTCTTATCTCTTTCTCATCTTCTGCCACTCTCTCTGTTTATGTTGGTTTGCTTTTTTTTAGGAAAATCAAACAGTAACACTGGGGGGATGAAACCAGCATCACTGGTGTTCCGTTTGCATTTCTCTTGAACTGCAAGCATGATTAACTTGTCAAAAGCCTGCGGTATGGAGAATTTGGATCGCATCCCCCACTTCAGGAACTGGCAAGGGCATGAACTGTCCCTGTACCCTTGTGTTGCATGTTTAAAAACATGGAAGGGTTGTATTCTTGTTTTTAAATGGGATGGATAAGATAAACTCTAGCTTAGGGGTTCCCAAGCTTTCGAGCCGCAAGCCGGTCATGTGGCTCAGGGGCCCTGTCACTATGGCCCATGGGCTGGATCCAGCCCCTGATGCCAATTCATCCAACCCGTGAAGCCCTCGTCGCTCCTGGAAGCAGAAGCAAAACACGCCCATACATTGGAGGATACACATCTTGAGGATACTGCTTCTGGGAACAACAAGGGCTTTGCATGCCAGATGAATTGGCATCGGGGCCAGATCCAGCCCACAGGCCGTAGTTTGGGCACCCCTGCTCTATCTGGTTCTAGTGTTCTTTTTTATTTTGTGGCACATGGACCCAGGTAAACATCTCCCCACCTTTAGGTGAGAAAATCAGCAGGGGTTTCCTTCCCAGCCCTGTCCATCTGATGGCCCTAAACTGCTTTGTTTCATGACCTGTAGTTCAATGGGTTATCTGGCTGCAGAGCCAGAGGTTGGGAGTTCGATTCCCCTTTTCTACCTCCTAGGGGAGAAAGAGCCAATCTATGCAGCCTTCAGCAAACTGCATATAATCTCAAGAGCTCCCTCTAGAGGAAGGGAAGGGTAAAAACACTTCTGTGTATTCTCTACCTTGGAAATCCTGGAAAAGGATCACTGAAAATCAGAATTGATTTAATGGCACACAATACATGCATAAAATCTACGGGCTCATTACTTTGCCTCCTCTTAGGTATGTGAGCATCAGAGCCCAAACAATATTTGCTGCTACGGTAGAGAGGACAAATGCGCTCTCTCTCCTTCTCCTGTTTTGCTTCAGTGCCTATTAGGAACTATGGCCTCCCCTGCTATATAGAGTAATTATGCCACAGGAATATATACCTATACTGTATACCTTCTTTCTTTCTCATTCAGTCTTTGAACTTTTCCTTTCTCTCCTCTTTTTTTTTTATATAAAAAAACCCCCATTTCACCAGATTTTTGTGGGGAGGGAAGGGTCAGACTCATCTTTTCTGCCTGCAAAACTGGCCTGGGTGGGAAAGAAAGAAAGAAAAGATGGATGGAAGGAGAGAGGGAAGGAGAGTTGAAGAAAGAAAGAAGGGAGAGAGGGAGGGAAAGATGGAGAAAGGAAGGAAGGAAGGAAGGAGAGGGAAGCAGAGGGAAGGAGAGTTGGATAATGAAAGAGGGGAGAGAGGGAGGGGATGATGGAGAAAGAAAGGAAGGAAGGAAAAATGGAGAGAGGGAGAGAAAGAAGATGGAAGGAGAGAGGAGAGTTGGATAAAGAAAGAAGGGGAGAGGGAAAATGGAGAAAGGAAAAAAGGAAGAAAAAGGATGGAAGGAGAGTTGGAGAATGAAAGAAGAGAGAGGGAGGGGATGATGGAGAAAGAATGGATGGAAGGAAGAATGGAGAAAGAAAGGATGGAAGGAGAGAAGAAAGAAGAGTTGGAGAAAGAAAGAAGGAGGAGAGGGAGGGGGAAATGGAGAAAGCAAGCAAGCAAAAAAGAAAGGGATGGAGAGTTGGAGAAAGAAGGGAAAGAGGTAGGGAAACGATAAAGATAGGAAGGAGAGAGAGAAAGAAAGAAGGGAGAGAGGGAGGGAAAGAAAGAAAGAAAGAAAGAAATCAAGAGGGCCGGGCCGGGAAGCGTAACGATCGCAATTTCGCAGCCAGGGAAAGAGACGTGGAAAGCAAAGGATGATGATGATGATGATGCGATCCGGACCTTCCTGTCCGCTCCCACCCTCGCGGGCTGCCCCCACTATCCTCTCCCTGGGGTTGCCACCCCTTCTATCCCCCCTCCCCGCAAAGACGACTTCCCTCCGTCCCTTCGCACATCCCGGTCCCGATCGGGCCGCCCCATCGGGAGGAGCAACCCGAGGCTCCGCGGGCGTAAACAGCGCGGTCTCTCCGCCACCGCCTATAAATAGGGAGCGTCGGCGAGGGAAGAGAGAGCGGCCGGGGCAAAAAAACCAACACACATTCGTATGATGATTATTAATTTTTAAAAAATAATAATAACATAGCCGGACATCTCGGAGCGCTTTGGGGGTGGCCGGATCCGAGCCCAGTTTCCCTTGGCCTCGCTCCACGCGCCAAAGAAGGGAAACGCAGAGGAGAGAAGACAAGCGCCTTCTTCTTTCCTCCTCGGAGCGCGGCAGGTAAGGGAAGCCGCCCGGGCTTCTTCTTCTTCTCCCGAGTGGCCGCCAGGTGGCGGTGCGGAGACTGGCTCGGAAGCGGCGGGGCGCGGATAACAGCGAAGCGCAGAAGCGCCCTTGTCCCAATGGTCCGGCGAGCGAGGGTGGGCGCGATCCTAAGCCCTTTTGGCAAGGAGCGACCTCTCCTCTTTCTGGCTTGCACGTAGGGAGTTTTGGTTTTCGTCCTGGACAAAGGCAGGGGAGGGGAGCGGTGGGGGGGGGAAAGACTTTTCTTTGCGTCTGGGACTACTACAGAGCCCATATTCCCCTGCCTATCTGGGGGAGACAGGGACTGCAGTGGCTCAACTGGCTAAGACGCTGACTGGGAGGCCGAAGGTCAGCAGTTCGATTCCCGAGTACTGCAGGACGGAATGAGCTCCCGTCTTTGTCCCCAGCTCCTGCCAACCTAGCAGTTCGAAAGCAAGACATTGCAAGTAGATAAATAGGGACCACTTCGGTGGGAAGGTAAACAGCGCTCCGTGCGCTCCGGTGTCTAGTCATGCCTGCCACATGACCACGGAAACTTCTGCAGAAACAGACAGCGCTGGCTCTTCGGCTTTGAAACAGAGATGAGCAGTGCACCCTAGAGTCGGATACGACTGGCTTTCGAGCAAGGGAAACCTTTACCTTTATCTGGGGGAGGGGGGGTTTGAACCAGGGAGTTGGAGCCCGCAAATAGGAAACTTTTTTCCTAGCCTCACACTTCACACGATCGCGTGGCTTCCTGCCGCGCGTCAACCCATGCTGACACTTACGTAAATGCAATTGACTAAGCGGGTCTACTCGGGAGTAGCCAGCGGAACGTGGCCGACGTTTTCAGGGTGGAGAGGGGAGAAGTTTCCTTCCCAAAGAATGGGGAGGGGTGGGGTATTCACGGGTGCTCCTGGAAGTTTATACGTGTGTGTGTGTGTGTGTGTGTGTGTGTCCGTGTCCGTGTCAGTGTCCGTGTATTTCACCTGCGCGCGCATGCACAATTTTGCCCAAGAGATGGACCAAAGATGGACCGGAGATGATGACAGGGAGATGATGACATTGCGGGGGGGGGGCAGGGAGGCCAAAAATCCTCCTGAGCTAACAGTCCGCTCCCCCAACCCATCCCATGCCCACGGTGCCAATGTTATATATGTGAGTATGACATTGTTGCCCCTCCTGAAATTTTTTTTTTTTGCCCCTCCTGAAATTTTTTTCGCCTCCTCAAAGCTAGAATCCTGGCTACGGCCCTGGATGATGATGATGATGATGATGAACGGACAGGCGCGGAGAGAGAAGGAGACTTCCCTTTGTGCTGGGGACTGACTACGGTGCCCACATTCCCCTGCCCATCTTGGGAGAGGAACCTGGGAGCTAGAGTCAGCAAAAGGAAACATTTTCCAGGCGTCGGGTGGTGCCGGAGAGGATGGTGAGCTGTATTTGGGGTGGTGGGTGGGGGCGGTGGATGATGATGGAGACAGTCCTTGCAGAGGAAAGTGGGAACGGGAGCAAAAAAGACGCTGAGCAGACGGGGCGGGCGCGGCATCCTCGGCTCGACGGGTTGCGCCTCTACCTGTGTTGCGCTTCCTCGACGGCGCCGCTTCCTTCCTTCCTTCCTTCCTTCCTTCCTTCCTTCCTTCCTTCCTTCCTCCTTGGCCGGCAGCTGCTCGGACTCGGCGTCTCCAGCGGGACTCGGCTTTCCTGCGCCGGCCAAGCCTCGACAAGCCTCGACGGAGCGCACGCGGGCGGCAGCGCAAGAAGCAAGCGCGCAGCGCAGAGCCTCCGGATCGGGCGCAGCAGCCTCGGAAACTGCGGTTGGCTCTCGTCCTCTCGTCCTCTCCGGCCGAAGGTGGGAGAAAAGGACTCTGACTCAAAGCGGTGGGTCCTTGAAGTCGATCCCGACGGGCGGCCAGGTGGGTACTTCAGCTTGGCTGCCTCCTCCTCCTCCGATGTCCCATGGATGGGGCCAGCCTTCAAAAAGGGTCGCCACGAAGGTCAAAGTTGGCGTGAGGTGGGCGCATGATTCTTTTTAACATATTCTACCTGTTGTTTCCCATTCACACATGCCCCCCCTCTGTTCTCTCAAACGTGTCCTGATTTGAGGAAGAGAGAGGAGCTCTGCGACAAACCAGGAAAGGGACCTTAGTGTCCTGGTGGACAGCTCAATGAAGGTGTCAACCCAGTGTGCCTCAGAAGTGAAAAAAGCAAACTCAATGCTAGGGATCCTTAGGAAGGGTATAGAAAATAAGTCAGCAAGTGTCATTTAGCCTCTTTATAAATCTATGGTGAGGACCCATCTGGAATATTGTGTACAGTTCTGGTCGCCATACCTCCAGAAGGATATTATGGAGCTGGGAAAAGTGCAGAGGAGGGCAACCAGAATGATGAGGGGACTGGAACACCTTCCTTACCATCTGAGGCTGCAACGGTTGGGCCTCTTCACTCTTGAACGACGACGTCTAAGAGGTGACCTGATTGAAGTTTATAAAATCATGCACGGTGTGGACAAAGTGGATAAGGAAAAACTGTTTTCCCTATCGCACAACACTAGAACTAGGGGACACTCCATGAAACTTTTGCGTACTAGTTCTCAAACAAATAAGAGAAAGTACTTTTTCACCCAGAAGATCACTGGTCTATGGAACTCCTTGCCAGAAGAAATGGTGACAGCTGTCAGTCTTGACAGCATTAAGAAAGGATTAAACAAGTTCATGGAGGACAAGGGTATCCATGGCTATAATTATGGATACCTAAGGACAACCTCCGGGTTGGAGAGATAGGCAGGATATCTCTCCATGCCATTTCCAGGGAATCCTAAGCAGGTGAAGGCATCTGCTTGGGAAGAATACCCTGAAGCCAATGGTGAGCCACTGTGTGAGACAGAATGCTGGACTGGATGGGCTCCTGTGGCCTGTCCCAGCAAGGCTGTTCTTATGTTCTTAAGGGAAGGGGTTCAATTACACCACATCCTACCCTCTTGCTGCCTGTGTGCTACCAAGCCCAGTGGCCACCCCAATAGGGTTTCCAAAAATATGGCAGATATTCAAGGAATACCAAAATTCCAGTGAGTTCCCCTCCACCAGCAGGGATTTGAACTCAGGGTTTTGGGGTAGCAATAGCAATTAAAGCAACAAGCAAAGCCATCACATTTCTATACCTAACCGCCCAACAGCACAAGTTCACAAGTTAATTAGCATTTTGTCTCCAACATGCTGGGTCCTCATTTTACTGACCTTGAAATGATGGAAGAGGCTGAGTCAGCCTTGATCACCTCCAGGTTCGAACTCACATTATTCTGGCTGTAGTTTAACCTCCTGCACCCCCAGGGCTCTTGAGTGCTAAACCTATGCTCTACCCACTATGCTGTCCTGTCTCTCACTTTTAGATACAGCCATCATGGTAATATACCTAGGGTTGCCATACATCCTGGAAAACCAGGATTGTCCCGGATTCAAGGTTGGAAAAATTGTCCTGGCCAGTTCAATAAAAATCATGTTAAAGTCCCTGATTTTTAAAACTTACTCATTGTGTATTATAACACACCATTAAAATAAAATTGAACTCTTGCCATCAAATGAGCAATTTCCTGCCACATTGGAGTTGGAGTATACCTGGAGACAAATCTTAATGTCCTTACTTCACACCACTGCCCAATAAGTGTGACCAGTGTGTTTCATCTTAACTGTTGTAAATGAATTCATCTATGTAATGATATATTTAATGTAAAAGTGTTTTGTTTTAAAAAATGTTTTTAAAAATGTAGGTAACCTGCCCATTTTTGTCACATATACAGTACTTCTGTCCTGATTTTGTGGGGGAGAATTATGGCAACTCTAAATATACCCAACATAGGTATTGTATTGCAATGACAGAAAGAAAGAAAGAAAGAAAGAAAGAAAGAAAGAAAGAAAGAAAGAAAGAGAGAGGGCAAATGATGCTAACAGAACCCACACCCAAAATTTCTACATTTATTTATTATTTTAATGCACACAGAGCTTACACAGGGAGGAAGGAAAGTTGTGGTGGATAAAACAAAAATAAAATAAAATAGCTAGGCATCTTGGAGCACAAAATATTATTTTCCACCATCTCTGAAAATATATTGTAACGTAGACCATTTGTGGCTTAGTTATACCCTAGAAATTAAATCTAGCCACTTTTGCCAAGGGCTGTTTTTTTCTTTCTCTCTCTTTCTCCTTTTTTTTGGTTCCCCCAGATAATTGTTATTTTCCCGTGGCACACCTGGTTCCGTGGCACCCAGGACACAACACTAGCCATGATGCCATCATTGGCCGAGGAGAAGCCTTCTGTCTGGAGAGTTCGGCCACTTTCCATTCCTTGCGCATCCAGGAAGGAGGTAAGAGAGGTTTAACAGATCTCTCTCTCTCTCTCTTTTTCTTTCTTCTGTACAGTGTGTTTTACAAACTGCATTTTTGCAACAAGGATTATTTCTGGCTAAGGTTGTAAAAAGAGGATGCTGAGGGCACTCTCTGATCCCATTATGCACTTATTTAGTTATTGCATCCCAAAGGCTTGTGCAAACTGGTCCCTTGGCTCGTACCCATGAAGACTTCATCTTTACTCTTCAAGTAGAAGGAGAGAGTTGCCCTTACTTCTGGTGCTATAGTCAAAATAGTCGGACTTACACTGATTATCCTTTGGTGATTTGTTGTAAAATCCTAGACAACCCAAAGGAATCACAAAGGTGTACCAGTCCAGACCCACCAGCCTTGAGCCAGCTTTGTTGGGGCTGCCATAGGCCAAAAGGGGTTGTGTATATCTCACAATTTTACTAGGAGAAATGGGAAGAATTGACAAGGAGAAAGGATTGAATTCCACCCCAAACATCTGTTGCTGGCCTCATCTTTCCACAGCAGATTGGGTTTGCATTAAGCACATACCACCTGTCCTCAATGCACATTATATTATGGGTTGCTTGTGGCTAAATTTTACCAAGTAGATTTGTGGAGAAAGGACTAGCTGTTTTCAAACCGGTACATTTGCATATTTGCTCTGGCGTGTTGAATAGAAACCAAACAAACAGTGAAAACCAGGTGTTGTGCATTGTAAGGATTAAAAGATTTGTGTTAGTTCTACTGCAATGCAGAAGATTGTACTGCAATCAATCTGTTAGACTTTCAGATCTCCAGATTATTTTCTTTTAAGTTCAGACTTAGGTTTAGTTTACCTTAGTTTAATTTCTCTATGGTGAAATAGGTGAACCAGCTGCCTTAGACTTGTGGAATGAAATATATTTTATTTTTCCTGCAGGCCTTTTGTTATGAAATGATGAAGGGAAGCAGCCACAGATAAAGGTAGTACAGATGAAAGTACAGTGGAACCTCATGCAATAATCACCCCGTATAGCAACGAAATCGCAGAACAATTAGGTTTTTTAGGGAAATGGTGTCCCGCATAACAATTTTCCTTATGGGGGAAAAAATCGTACAAATTTTCAATGGGAAAAACCACTTAGCAAAAAAAAAAAAAGCTTTATGATGCATCCCATAGGGAAAATCGCTATGCGATGCATGCATCGTCTAGCAATTTTTTTGTACAACAACGAGCCCCACGGAACAGATTAAAATCGTTGTATGAGGTACCACTGTATCTGAATATTGGAGAGACCTAATTTCAGGCAGAGTTCAGGGTTGGAAAAATCAGACATTTGAAGGGAAATTGTAGTTTAGTATTTAGGACTAATGGTGAATCAGGTAAGAGAATTTCTCAGACTCTACAAGATCTGTTTGGGTTTGTTTATCCAGTTTAGGCTTGACTCTTTAAACCGCCTCTTTTGCTTGGTGTGGTTCTCAAACAGAATCAAGCCAATGAGAGGGGATGATATTCTTTTATTAGGCCATTAAAATAACAAAAAACGAAGCAGCTTTCTGTCCTTAGGCAGGCTGAGCTGGGTTTTAGGAGAAGAGGAACAGAAACATTCAAATATAATCCAGGCTACAGTCGATGATAAGATATAGGAGCATTCGTTTGAAGTTCCAGGATGGAAACTGCAGACTGTTAAAGCTAAATGGAAGTCCATTTGCTGGAAATCTCATTTCATGGTGGGAGTTTCTTGGACTTTTAGTCCATCAGCTCCACTTGCTTTGCTTCTGGCCTTCCATATATTTTAAGGTATCTTTCCTATGGTCTCTAGTCTTGGCTGTTCATTGGAGAGGTTTACCATGTAGACCAGTGTTTCTCAACCTTTGGATTTTGGACTTCAATTCCCAAAGGCTAAGTCAATCCCCCAAAGCACTGATCAGCCAATGTACTACTCATTTAGGCTTCGGGGAATTAAAGTCCCCCTGTGGGGCCTGGGCTCCACACTGGGAATCACTGATGTAGAGCAGGGATTCTCAAACTGTGGCCTGCCCTACCATTTCATGTGGCCCCCACCACCCCCACCACACCGGGAAGTGCCGTGTGGTGGAGTAAGGGCAAAATGGCCACCCAGCCCCCTAAGCTGTCTGAGGAAGTATGACTCGGTCTCTGGCTTAGAAAAGGTTGAGAACTCCTGATGTAGAGTATCAAAGATTTTCCTATTCTTGTACTTTATTATAGCAGTTCATCTGCTCCAAGTGGGAAAAAAAATCCCTATTGTTTCTCTGCTTCCCTTCCAGGAATCCTGGTCTTTGCCGACAATCCCGAACAGCCCATCATCCTCAGAGCGGGCAACATCCTCCTGGAGAATGGTGGGGCATTGTACATTGGCTCTGAGCATTGTCCCTATCGTTCAAGGGCGACCATCTCTCTCTATGGGAAGGCCACCGAAGGCACCGGCGTGGCAGACTACGGCAAAAAATTCCTGGGTGTCGGGAAAGGGGGTGTTTTGGAGTTTCACGGCAGGAAGCCTCGATCTTGGACATTTCTGGCCAAAACCTTGTACCCAGGTGGGCTTCAGCATGGCCTCTATGCCTCTGAAAAGCAGTGGAGCAGCCGGGGTCTCAATGTCCGGATCATTGATGCTGGCACAGCCCGGGTAGTGGCCTCCGGTCGCTTTGATACTCATCTTCTCGTGGATGAAAGCCGGAGATTAATTGGATTTCTTGCTCGTCAGCCCACGGGCCACCTGGTTGCCATGGCGGTTGGAGATTCGGCCGCAAAAAGCTTAACCGTGGAGGCAAGGCTTTTTCTCAAGGATCTGCTACACAGTCAGTTCATCCTTCACCTGAAATACAGGTAATGGTTTGAAAAAGATCATTTCCCATCTATACTCTATGAAAAGTGTTGGCTTAGTACAGCAGAGGCTGGGGTGGCTCAGTGGTTAAGAAGCTCACCCTGTTAGCTGGAAGGCTGGCAAGCCGGCAGTTCGAGGCCCAGATACTGCATGACAGATTGAGCATCCGTCTCTGTCCCAGCTCTTGGGGATGTGAAAGGAGCCTCATTTGGGCGCCCCTTGAGTGGAGTTTCTCCAGCAAAAACCCTTTCAACCCAGAATAATTTCTGACATGAAATTATTATTATTAGTACAGCAGAACTTAACGTCTTCTTATTTCCTTTAATGTTGTTCCTTGTCCTCAGAGTATAACTGAGGTGATGGGTGTAGGATTAAAGTTCCCATGATCCACAGTGAGCCACAGTCCACTGGGTTGAATCTCTGGGACTTTCTGTGTGTGATGAAGATTTGTGATACTCTCTGTCACTCTGAGATTAGCTACAACCCCATCAGTAGTTAGGAAAGTAGTAGATTTTGCTAGGGGCAAATATTATTGTGAGCAATTCCTGTAGTGGACAGATATTGCTGCAATCAAGAGCCATTATCTTCACAAAAGATCTTCTCAGTTGTCCATCTGCTCTGGTCCAGCATGTTTAGAGTCTTCTTATGAGGACACTAGATAGGCTAATGTGGTTTTTTGTCTCTCCGGAGCTCTGCAAGATTGTTTGCAAAATTTTGTCATTGGTGTAGAGAGGAGAATTCCTTGGCCCAGGGGATTTGATTCTGGCAAAGAGATTAATAGAGAGCCCCAGATGTGACAAGACAGCTGTGATCTCCATGTTGCCACCAACCCAGATAGATCATGGTGGTATTTTAGTGCATTTGTCTGTACTGTATTTGCTTTTTTGCTTTGTTAACTGTACACGCAGTAAACCCATTTGTGTGGATTCACAGAGACTTGGGCTTCTGAGAATTGAAGTTCAAGAATAGCTAGAGTGCCAAGGTTTGCCATCACAGTCCTAGCAGTTTGAAATCTAGGGACAGAAGCGAGGAAGTTGTGGAGGAGGCAGCTAAGGAAGGCAGTTGGTTTTGTTTTGGTTGTTGGTTTTGTCAGCTGACTGGGACTGCAGTGGCTTAGTGGTTAAGATGCTGAGCTTGATGTCTGGAAGGTCAGCAGTTCGAGACTCAAGTGTTGCACGATGGAGTGAGCTCCTGCTGTCTAGCAGTTTGAAAGCAAGACATTCCAAGTAGATAAATAGGTACCGCTTTGGAGGGAAGGGTTGACCTGAAAGAGTCTTAACTGTATGGGTGCATTTTACTTCCACTTCCGGGAGCGACGAGGGCAGTGCAGGCTGGATGAATCTCAGTAAACCCATTTGTGTGGATTCAGAGGGTGCTTGGACTTCTGGGAATTGAAGTTCAAGAACATCTGGAGTGCCAAGGTTCAACATCATGGCCCTAGAGTCAGATATGACTGGCTTTTGAACAAGGGCAGTCTTTACCTTTGTCAGCCGATGAAAGTGCAGAATCAAGGAGTGATGGAATTTAGTTCACTGGCTGCAGGGGAAAGCCACTTGGGAATGTATTATAACAAGAAGATGTTAGATCAAGATTGATACAGACACATCTGCAGCCATTTAATGTCAGTGTTGCTTGTGAATGGATTGAATTGGTTTTTCTTGTATTGATCTCTTTAACAGCTTTCGGCTCTAAATCAGAATGCAAGTACAGTATCCACATAATTTGAATCACTTGATGAGAATATCTCATCAAAGCAAATTGATTATCTCCAGATAATCATGCTCACTCCTCTAACGCAGTGGTACCCAACATGGGGCCCCTGCCACACAGGGGTTCTTCAATTCCCAGAAGCCTAAGCCAGTAGTCTGGCTGATTAGTGCTTTGACGAATTGACTTTGGCTTCTGTGAATTGAGTTCCAAAATACCAAAGGTTGGGAAATGCTGTTCTAACTCAATGTGACTGCATGAATGTAGGTTGCACGTGTAGTTTATCATTTCTGCAAATAGTAAGCATTTCTCCATCACCATGGACAGCTCCTTGACTTTCCACCCTCACAGTTCTACGGCTGTCGGTGCCAGAATGTATTTATTTATTTATTTTGAAATTCAACTTGGTGATCTGAACAAAGAGGCTTTCCATTGTTTTTTTATTTTTTCTCTCTGCAAAGTCTTGTATCGAAAGTGAAGGGTCTCGGAGCAGAGACACGTACAAGATCTCGTACATATGGGATGTGAGGTGCGATTTTGCAGGTGTCATACACAGGCGTGAAGGCTGCGTCCCGTTGCAGAAAGAGATTTTATTTATGTGTTTATTCAGTGCATGCTTTTGAGCCTATTGCTAATCAGTCTAAATTAAGGGTGGTGGAAAGGTACGGCTTTCCAGATGTCAAGCAAAACCAGCATTGGGGAAAGATGAGAATTTTTAAATGCCCTGTTTGAATGATTACACTTTTCTCTGACCTAAATGGAATGATTAAAGGAATTTCCCATCTTTCCTCTAATGTCATACATGAACTCTTATCTCATTTTATCATTCCAACAACCTTATGAGATGGGACAGACCAATTGATTAAAACTGGTCCAAGATCACAGCGGTTGGGCCTCTTCACTCTTGAACGACGGCATCTAAGAGGTGACCTGATTGAAGTTGATAAAATCATGCACGGTGTGGACAAAGTAGATAAGGAAAAACTGTTTTCCCTATCGCACAACACTAGAACTAGGGGACACTCCATGAAACTTTTGGGTACTAGTTCACAAACAAATAAGAGAAAGTACTTTTTCACCCAGAGGATCCCTGGTCTATGGAACTCCCTGCCAGGAGAAGTGGTGACAGCTGTCAGTCTTGACAGCTTTAAGAAAGGATTAGACAAGTTCATGGAGGACAAGGGTATCAATGGCTATAATTATGGATACTTAAGGACAACCTTGGGGTTGGAGAGATAGGCAGGATATCTCTCAATGCCATTTCCAGGGAATGAATCCTAAGCAGGTGAAGGCATCTCCTTGGGAATAATACCCTGAAGCAAATGGTGAACTACTGTGTGAGGCAGAATGCTGGACTGGATGGGCTCCTGTGGCCTCTTCCAGCAAGGCTGTTCTTATCACTTATTGATTTTGTAATTTTTGGAGAATTGAACTTAAAGTCCCTATCCAATGATCTAACCAATGAACCCCATTGAGATATAAGTTTGTTGATGGTTATTAGCTAGGTGTGGATATAATCCTCTCCATCTAAGTGACAAACAGATCTAGTTCAACAAATCGAGAATTGCAACCTGCCAAGAGTGGCTTAGGGGTTAAGACGCTGAGCTTGATGACTAGAAGGTCGGCAGGTCAGCAGTTCGAGGCCAGAGTGCTATGTGAGCGATTGTCATCTGTTCCAGCTCTTGCCAGCCTAGCAGTTTGAAAGCAAGAAATTGCAAGTAGATAAATAGGTACCGCTTCTGCAGGACAGGTAACAGGGTTCCTTCAACATCTAGTCATGCCTGCCACATGTCCATGGAAACATCTGCAGATGCAGACAGCGCTGGCTAGTTGGCTGTAAATGGAGATGATCACCACACCCTAGCGTTGGACATGACTGGCTTCCGAGCAAGAGAGACTTAGACCTTTACCTAAGAGATATTTTGATGGCTGGGCATGAAGTTCAACCCAGGTTTTCTTCTTGTTCTTCTTCTTCTGCTCCAGACAACCCTGGGCTTTGCTTGGAGTCCTTGGAGGGGATGGATCTTCCACTATAGAGGACATTGAACAACCCCCGGCGGATGGAGCATCAAAGTTGGCCATAGCCACAAACAACTTTGAAACCTACGAAGGGGTCAGCTTTAGCATCACAGCTTACAGTGGCTGGAACAAAGGTTTTGAAGTCCTTTCCTAATCTTCTGTTTAAGTATTGATTAGTTGCCAAGTCTACCTTTCTATGAACCAGAGAGATCTATTAGATAGTGACCTTCCTCATCCTGTCTTGCTCCTATCACTAGCTTTTTATCTGAGTTGTTGATAGAAGTCTCAGTCATTGTATTTATCTATTTCCTTTATTCGATTTTCATCCCTCTCACCTAACATATAAGGTTGCTCTGGGCAGCTAAGAAAAATATATATACATATATAACGTATCTCCCTTGTTAAGTCTATACAGTACAGCCAATTAAAGAAATATTCACTTACTCCACTGTTCAGATATGTAAAGGAGAAACTACTGAAAACTCTTGAAAGCACAACATCTCAATTGCAAAATTGGAGACAGATAGTATTTTAGTGCAACCTTTAAAACAGCAAAACTGGGATCATTGGTTCTTTTGTGTCACTTTATTTTTCCAAACTTCCCTGAGGTTAGCTTAATGCTGATTTTTTCCCCCCTCATACAATTTCAGATGCAACACATCAAATTACGTAAGGTTGAGGTGTTAAATTTCATGGAAGTGATGTCAGTATAAAATGTTATGTTTTTATCAATCACAGCTTACAGTGGGGCTCTGGTGGCTCAAGCGGTTAAGATGCTGAACTTGCTGACTGGAAGGTCAGAGTTCGATTCCCAGGTACAGCATGATGGAGTGAGCTCCCATCTCTGTCCAAGCTTCTGCCAACCTAGCAGTTCGAAAGCAGGAAATTGCAAGGAGATAAATAGGGACCACTTCGGTGGGAAGGTAAACAGTGTTCCATGCACTTCAGTGTTAAGGCATGCCTGCCATATGTTTACAGAAACGTCTGCAGACGCAGACAGCACTGGCTCTTTGGCTATAAACAGAGATGAGCACTGAACTCTAGAGTCAGACACGACTGGCTTTTGAGCAAGGGAGACCTTTGATCGATCAGTGATATTTGGATGAAACTTAAAATCACTGGTCACTTAGCCATAAACATGTTTTTAAAAGTATTGATTAGTTGTCTGTTTGCGACACCTTCCATGCACCTTTATAGACCCAAGAGTTGGGAATTTGTTATGTTACTGGATCACAAATCCCATCAGCCCTCTTCATTGTCTATGTTAGCTAGAGCTGGTGAGAGTTGCAGTCCAACATTGAGAGACCCACTAGTTTCTCACTGTTGGTTTGTAATTTGGTGTGTCGTAGGCATCAGCCTTAGCAGGATGATCCAGCGTTGAGTCAGGATAATTGTTGCAGTCTAAGAAGACCTGGAAGGTCATAGATTTCTCCCTTGGTTGTGGGTAAAATACATGGAAGGAAAACCTGTTAATGGATTCTAGCCATGATGGGTATTTAGAACCCCCAAAGGACAAGGCAGTGTACCTTAGAATACCAGTTACTGGGGAATAAAAGCAAAATAGAGTCTGTTTGTTTTTTGCATTCCCATGTTTGCTTGTAGGCTTTTTACAAATGTCTGTAAAAGCTTTGTGACAGAGCCCAGTGAGGAATATGGAGTTTTTTACTCTCATCACCGACCACAATTGACCGTGCCTCATGGGAACTGTAGTCGACACATCTTCAGATGGCGACACGCAACCCACCCATCCCTGTGGTGTGTGTTGTTATGAGCAAATTGGCATTGATGTCTTGATTCTGTTCCATAACTTTAATGTCATTGCTGGAAGGAATCCGTTTCTCATAACATGAGAGGATCCGATCCTGGCCTCTGTTTCAAATGCTTATATTGGCTGGCATTTGATCTGTCAGTTGACAAAACACCATTTCGGACTGACTTCTGTGGGAGTTTTTTTTTAAAAAATTGTGTTTTGCCCTGTCTTTTCTAGGATTATAGCCAAGCGCTACCGTTTGATCTCTTGAGTTAAAGTTATCAGCAGCGAAAATCCCACAATAGATAGTTGGCTGCTTAGAATTTAACTTTTCCTTTTGGGAGAAAACAATGGGGGCAAGTTTCCCCCCAGCTTTTTATCCCAGACAATAAATACCTCTCCGTGTTACTGTTCTACCAAGTTAACATTTGGGAATCACCGGTTAGAAACTTCGGGTCAAGAATGGGCAATTGGTATTGTCCCTACCCAGCCTTCAAAGCTTCAAAGACAGGAACCAAGAATGCCTGGCCCACTGGAATGTTCTCAGACTCTCACACCCACGTTTCTTAGCCAGCACAGATGATGGGAGTTGGAGTCTGAGAGTGTCTAGGAAGGGGTGCCCAAACTACAGCCCACGGGCCGGCTCTGGCTCCCGATGCCAATTCATCTGGCCTGTGCCACCCTCATCGTTCCCAGAAGCGGAAGCAAAATGCGCCCATATGGGCATGTTTTGCTTCCGCTTCCAGGAGCGACAAGGGCGGTGTGGGCCAGATGAATTGGTCACCGGAGCTTGCGCATGGGCTGTAGTTTGGGCACCCTTGGTCTAGGAGACCATATGTCCTGCATCCCTGATCAGGGCTTGGCAATTATCCGACTACTGATGGTGAGCCATACCATGTGGGCCAGGTGGTCTTCTGCAGAAGAAAGCTATCCATATTATATCTTAATTATTGAACTGATTCTGGCTGCTTAATTATTTTAGTTTAAGAGTAGTGATGGGAAGGACTCACATCAGAAGCATAGAACAACAAAACAGCTCTCTCTTTCTCTCTCTTCATTAAAGGTAAAGATCCCTCTTGGTCAAAAGCCAGTCATATCCAACTCTAGGGTTCGGTGCTCGTCTCTATTTACAGCCAAAGAGCCAGCGCTGTCTGCATCTGTAGATGTTTCTGTGGTCATGTGGCAGGCATGACTAGACACCAGAGTGCACAGAATGCTGTTACCTTTCCTTCCAAAATGGTACCTATTTCTCTACTTGCAATTTCTTGCTTTCGAACTGCTAAGTTGGCAGGAGCTGGGATGGACGACGGGCGCTCACTCCATCACACAGCATCCAGGTCTTGAGCTTCAGAAACTCGACATCTGTTGAGCCAGAGAGTCCTGGAGACAGCTGTGAGCTCACTCCATCTTGCAGCACTCAGGTCTCGAACTGCTGATTTGCTGACCTTCTGGTTGTCAAGTTCAGTGTCTTAACCACTACAGTTGTTTAATAAATGCTACAGTTTGAAAGGAATGAGTGGAGAGATTTCCCTCCTTTGTGCAAGTCAACGAGACTGCTGCTTATTTCATTTTCGTTCCTGTCTTCTCAGGAGTGCCCCACCATGGGTTCAAAGTCGAAGTGCCCAACGGCCTCATTTTAGATCTGGTGGATGATGTGACAAGTTGGCTACCGGGGGACGAGGTCGTGGTGGCCAGCACTGATTACTCCATGCACCAGGCAGAAGAGTTTCGCCTCCTCTTTTGCCCGGAGTGTCAAAAGCACCAAGTGAAGATTGACGGTAGGACCCGACTGATGAACCGTCCTTTGTAGAGAAAGGGCTTAGGTGGGGTCAGTTCTCTGGTTTGGGGCCAAAAGGTCACCAGCTTAGCAAAGATGTCCAAAGAAAACCATTCATGAGTGCCGTATCCTGGTAGCATCCAAAAGTCATCATACGTCATCTGTTAATACTTCACTATTGAAGTCAACCCAAGGTTTAATTTTAGAGTCAACAGAAAGGTCCAGAGAAGTGAGATAAATTGAGAATGATATGATCTGTTTCAACTTTACTTTGAAGAGCCCTCCATCTTTTCATTAACTTTCCCCAATCAGTTTTGTTTCCCTAAGGATGGTCTGTTGATGTTCTCCCTGTCTCTCTTCACCGTTCCCCTTGTCCATCGGCTAGTTTGATAGCATCCATATGGCTTTGTTCATGGGGGGAGACAGCAGTGACCCGGGACATTGGCTGGGATGTGAAGAAGCCATTAATTAGATGTAGTGTTTTAGTCTTTCTTGTTTAAAATGACCTGTCAACAAAGAGGCCCTGGGGAAATGCCATGCCAAAATATGATGGTGGAAAAACTGCACATATAAAAGCAATTTGCACAGATTTCTCCCTTCTTAAGGGTTTCTTTTGAGTTTATGGGCCCCACACCTTGGTTTGCAACCATTGTCAAACCAGTGGTGCACAGAAGGGATGATTTGAGAGGCTTCCCTCATGCAGTTACCTGAGTAATCTGGATTTAAGCCAATGCAACAAACCAAGGTTGAACCCATGCTCTGTTCAGGTGTAGGATGAATGCAGGGGTTCCCAACCTAAGGCCCGTGAGCCATATCTGGCCTGTGGCACCATTTCATGTGCCCCCAAGGGTAATTTAAAAACAAAATGACCATCCCTTTGAAGCTGTCAGGACAAAATGGCTACCCCTATCATGCAGGCAGGGCAAGATGGCCATCGGGCCCTTGAAGCTGACTGAGAGAGCATGACCCGACCCCCATCTTGAAAAGGTTGGGAACCCCTGGATTAATATAGATTTGGGTTTTCCATCAGCTTGTTCAGTTTGCTCAGTTTTTGTTCTATGGATTGATTGATTGATTCTTTCGTTCTTTCTTTCCTTACTCCCTCTTTCTTTTGTTCATCCTTTTGTTCTCTCATTCATTTATTTGGGCAGGAACTCCACTGTATCTCCATATGGGGGAGATTGTCGATGGCGTAGACATGAGGGCAGAAGTTGGCCTTCTGACGCGAAATATCCTTATCCAAGGAGAAGTGGAAGAGTCATGCTATGGAGAAAACCACTGCCAGTTTTTCAGCTTTGATACTTTTGGAGGACAGATTAAAGTAAGTCCCTTTCAGCAGGCTTTGGGCAGTATTTGGTGGGCTGAACAGGTTGGCTAATGCTTTTTTAAAAACCGTGTTTGCACGTGAAGGATTTAAGCTTAGCCAACGACGAAGCCAAGAAGGTGGATTCATTTTGGCAGTTTAAGGTTTGACCTAGACATGAAAGAAGAAGTACATGAAGTTAAAGTGTACATTTTGTTTCTAAGTGTACTAATGATAATAATTTTGTGTCGGAAATTATTCTGGGTAGAAAGGATTTTTGCTGGAGAAACTCCACTCAGGGCTGGTTTAATAGGATGCGACAGGTATCACTTACAGGTTATTTTCCTGTTGTCAATTCTTCCCTTGGCTTCTCTGTCTCTGTAGATCCAAAGGAATTTTACCTCCGTCCACATGGCAGGGGTGGAGTTGAAACACATGGGCCAACAAATAATGGGCAGCTACCCTGTGCATTTCCACCTGACAGGAGATGTGGACCAACGAGGAGGTTATGACCCACCCTCTTACCTTGACAATTTAGCCATCCATCACTGCTTCTCAAGATGCGTAGCCATCCACGGAGCCCATGGTCTTTTGGTAAGTGTCTACTGGCCTTCCCTCCTAGGGGTTTGTTTGGATTTAAATTATAAAGAATGGCTTGCACTCTGAATGCAGGCGAATGTGGGTGAACGGGAAGCTCCCACCTCTAGTTGTAAGAAGCAATTCTTCTTTAAATGCCGTATCCAATTCTGAATATTGGCAATCCTCATGGCGATCAGCCAGAAAGATTGTCCTGGGAACTATATAATGCAGTGGCTCTCCATTTGCCATTTCCATATTCCTGAACTCAACAGAAGAGGAATCCCACTTGAAACAAGTCTTGCACTCTTCCTCCTCCTCCTCCTTCAAGTTCTGTCTCTGGTTCTGGATACTGGCTGTCCTCATAGGGATCAGCCACGAAGATTGTCCTGGGAACAAAATACAGTAAAACCTCGGGTTACGACGGAGGTCCGTTCCAACAGCCTCTGTCGTAATGTGAAAATTTCATAACCCGAAGCACGTTTCTCCATAGAAATACATTGACATTTTTAAAAAAGTCCTGACCGGACCAAAAATAATAAAAAACAAACAAAAAAACCACCAAAAAATGCCAGACGCGATCATCCCCCACCCCCACAAAAGCAACAAAGTGGTCTCCTTACCTTTTCCACCCCATTTTGGGGACCTTATTTGCTCTGTTCTGACCTGGGTGAGGCATGCGTTGAGCCCATTTTCTGCCCTGCCAGCGCAGGGGGAGTTTGGGGACCTTGCCCACTTAGTTGCCACCTTCCTCTGAGCTCCCTGGGCAGCGCTACAGCCAAAAATGTCACCTACCCCAGCATTGGGACTTCAGGTGGAGGGGCAGTGGCTATTTTAAACTGGAAATGGTGGTGACAGCCATTTTAGAGTTTAAAATGTAGCACAATTTTTGGTCATAAACCGAAAATTGGTCATAACCCGGGAATTTTTAAAATTAAATGTGCGGTCGTAACCCGCAGCAAACGTAACCCAGGGCAGTCGTATGCCGGGTTTTTACTGTAATGCAGTAGCCTTTGATCTGCCTTCTGCATCACAGCATGACATCCATACTACAGATCCAGTTCCGCAAGACACTTTCTAGTCCTGAGCCCTTTTGGCACACAAAATCCTCCTCTGGCCCAGGCCAGTTTTGATGAAGCTGCTGCCCTCCATCAAGATGGATTCAAGTGGGGTTTTATCCACTTGGGATCCATCAGGCTTCCCTGTCGATTTCGCCAAAGCTGCTAGTCCTCAAGGGTTAGTTAACTGCCACCTGACGATCGGGATTAAGTTGCTGGCAGTAGAGACTACTCTATGACCATAACAGCATAACTTCGCCAGACATCATAAGAACCAATGCGGAGATAAATTTTAGAGTTTTGATATGTGTTGTGATAGCCCCAAGGCCATGTTGACATGCAGGCGTCTGGATAGCTGAACAAGCTATCCAGATGCTGCAAAGAAAACCAGAGGTTAAAAATAGTAATAGCAGAAACTTAAATAAGGATAATCCCAGAGTTGAATGACACTGTCCAGCATTCTCATATCAGACCTAAAAAAATAAAGAGGGGAGGTGAAATACAGCCAGAGTCAAGGTATGCCTAAAATTTCTTTCCAATGCCAATCAAGGTCTCTTGGGAGCTTGAAACATGTGCAATAGTTTAGAGCAAGTGTTATTTATAGCTCAGCAACACAATAAATGACCTTCATGCTCTCCAGTGGGGATGTGTTGATGGGCTTTGCATGATGTTCATTCCCCGATAGCTTTTGGCGCTAGCAACTAGGGCCAAATGGATCAGGCGGCCAAACGGCGTCTTGCATGTGGGTTGCGATGAATGTTGAAGGATTGGAATCAGGAGGGGGATTGGGAGTCAGTGTTAAATAAACCTTAGCACAAGAAAGTCCAGTCCAATGTTTATCCTTTCCATCTTAGCGTTTTTTAAAAAATGGGGACAACTGCTTTAGAGAAAAAAGTTCGAGGGCCGCAAATGATCAGCAAACTGGGATTTTGTGAATGCGTGGCTCCTGTATTTTTAAAAAAATTGCTAGGGAGGTGTTTGTGAGATCCTTTGCCCACACGGGCCAAAATAATTTATCTTTGTGGATGGGGGAGGGTTCAACTTTGACCCTCTGGATATATTTTTAAAGTTTTTTTTAATTTTAAAAATAATATTATGTAAACAAAGGGGGGATTATCAATAAATTTAGAAGCAAGGAGCTGGATTTCAGGCTCCTGGCTGGCTCTACATTCGTGTAGATAACTATATAATCAAATATGTGCGCCCCACCGTGAATGGGAAGTTAGAAACCCACAGCTTATTATCAGTATATGTCATTAATTATATATATATATTTGTTTCCTCTTTCCGGAAGGTTGTGTATTCTTGTCCGGGTCTTTCTGCTTTCACTTACGCTAGGACATACTCAATAAATTCTCCACATATCTCTTTAAAATCATTCCTTTTTGCGAATCCCTTCTTTAGCTTTAATTCATATTATTATTCTTCCGTATCGAGGCCAGACGTGAATCTGCCAAAATGAAGGCATCTTTTGGTGAGTCCATTCTGCAGTTCCTTTTGCCTGACCTAGTATGAGAAAGATTAGCTGTCAACACAAGGTTGATGTGGTCAGGGGTACACCCCGATTGTGGTTCAAAAATACCACAGTCTTCAAGGAGGCTCTTTCTGTGTACCCCTTTAATCATACCGGTCAAGTATCCCGTAATGGCCGGGATTACCCCATATTTTTGCGCCACTTTTCTTCATTTCCGGCCCAGAGCCGCCACTACCCCGTAATTTGGCTGCGGGGGAAAAAGTAGTTACTGCGCATCCCTTCTGTGCAGGTCCTTTCTACGCATGCGTCAAACCCTTCTACTCATGCGTCGAAGGGTTCTGTGCAGAAGGGGATGTGTAGAAGGCTTCTACGCATGCATAGAAGCAACATGCGCAGAACGGTTCTGTGCAGGTCCGTTCTACGCATGTGTAGGTTTTTACACATGCGTACAATGGACCTACGCAGAACCATTCTGCGTAGGTCCCGTATTGTCCGGAGCCATGCTTGACAGGTATGCCTTTAATTCATATGTCAATCTTTCATTTATTACTGTATTCCATAATTAGTTAAACTGTGTGTGTGAGGTGTCAGCTCTGACCCTCTGGATCTTTCCAGCCTACAGGTGCTGTCCATGTTGGCCAACACAGCCAATGTGTGGTCTTTATGGGTGTTGTAGTCCTAAAACATCTGGAAAGACAGAATTCCTCTCTCCCATTATGTCAAACCAGCCTATTCTTGAAGGGTGTTTTGAGGATAAAAAGTGGGTGAGGAGGGCTATGAACTTGAGTTCATGGAAGGAAAAACAGGGTATAAACATTCCTAATAAGAAAGGTAGTATCAAGCCACCCACCTCTCTGGCTTTTAGTTGGGAAGGAAGTTTATTTCCATGCTTTGGGGGTAGGACATTTTTTTAATTGCGTGAGGAGATTAACCATGCATTTCCAGGTAAACCAGTTTTAATCACTTTCTTTGGTAACGGCTTAAACAATGACAGATGTTAAGCTGCAGACGAGTGTTTAATACATTGCTAGTGGGATAGCTCAATGAGTCCGATATTTGGCAGAGGTTGGACTTTCGATTCCCCCATTGTGCCTCCCGGGAGAAGAATCCCCGCTCCCCAGAAGAAGGGAAGGGTAAATCAAAAATGCTGCATAAGTCAGAATGAACTTGATGCTGCTCAATTGTTCTTAATTGTGTTAATGCATAAACATTTAATGCACTGTATATTGTTTGAGTTGAATCTATGCAAGCATATTGGCTTAAAGCAAATTGCTGGGTCCAATTAGAGTATGAATTGATCGCTGAATGGTCAATGAGCCCTTACATCAATCTCACTTTCTTTCTTTATCCATGTCAGATGCACCACCAGGATATAATAACATACAACGCTAAAATTAACACATCTAAAAACAAAATAGAATTAAAAAGGGCTAGATGACATCCGCCGAATATCAGGCCACTTCAACAGCATTTCCTTTTGCCAACCTTATGTCCTCCTCAGTGTACATTGACGGGCATCATGTGCATTGTATCCTATGGGAGATAGATTGTACTCTGCATTCACATAGGCTGTCATCTACAGGGAAATCCCACTTTCCTACCCCGGCTTGCAGTCTGTTTAAAGCTTTCCACACATGGTTGTTCTTGGCCCGGTGGTAGAGAGTCATGTGGTTCTGGTAACTCTTTGCTCGCCTTCCATAGTTCTAAGGTGGTCTGTGGGGGCTGGTTGTCGGAGGGGCAGAAGTTGTGAGGAAGCGATGCCTTGATTTCCGTCTCTGCTTTGGTGGTTGGTGACCAAATAGCAGGTGTGTTTCCAAAGAACTTGCTTTGACCCACTCTTTCTGAGCAGCACTTTCTCAACAGAACTTTGATGGAGGGATGTCAGCTAAGTACAGTAATGCACTTTTTGTATTGGGAATTGGTTTTAGGCATCCTGTGGCCAATCTTGCAGTTTCATTTAGGACCACACCCACCTGCCCTGCATGCTTTAATCTGCACCACACTAATGTAATGGGTCTAACTCTACTAAGTTGGATCCAAGCCATTGCTTGCCTTGAGAGCATGCAAGGACATAATATATGGTTGCGTGCAGTGGAAGAATGCAAGCCTTTTGTAGATCATTGTTTACATGATATGCTTCATCTTTCTGCATCTTAATTTGGAGTGAAGGCAATGTTGTGGACTAGCTCAGGATGGGCTAAAGGAAGAAAGTAGTTCTTCGAGCAGAGAATCCGATTCCTGGGACCGTGATGAGAGCCAGGTGGGTTGGAGAGCTAAACAGGACTGAATCTGTTCACTCAGTTTGTGTTTGTGTACAAAGGTTTTTGTTTTTGTACTGGAAAATGTTTGCCACTGAACTTCAGATTCAGCATTTGAGCAATTTACTTTTCAAAAATCAAAGTTGCATCCTATGAATTGCTAAATGATATGCCTGGAATATTTACCTAAAGATACAGCAAAGTCCACCCAGGTCTCTCTTGGCATTCACACAGTTCTATTGCCAGAGAAGATAAACTGAATTAGATTGATGGACGTCATTGGTGAGGTTTTAAAAAAAAATGTGTTATGTATGTTTTTTAGGTGAAGGATACCATTGGTTATGACACGCTGGGCCACTGTTTCTTCCTCGAAGATGGGATTGAACAGCGGAACACTTTTCAACACAACCTGGCGCTTGTCACCAAAGCGGGCACCATCTTGCCCACAGACCGCAACGAGGCCATGTGCCTTGCCATGCGTGACCATGTCTATGGTGATTATGTTCCTGTACCAAGCAAAGACTGTATGTGAGTGGAATTAAGAACACTGATGGCAACATAAAAACTTGTTTATGGGCTCAATCAGGGGTTCCCAACCTTTTCATGCCAGGGGTTGGGTCATGCTTTCTCAGTCAGCTTTGAGGGCTGAGTGGCCATTTTGCCTACCTACATGATGGGGGTGGCCATTCTGTCCCAACAGTTTCAAAGGGGTGGCCATTTTATTTATCAAATGCCCTTGGAGGCAATTGTGCTGCAGGCCAGATTCAGCCCACAGGCCTTAGGTTGGGGACCCCTGGGCTGGATGACACAAGCATTGGCTTGCATAAGTCAACCTTATTTGCAGGGGCCTTATGATGGGACTGTGGTAGCTTATTGGTTGAGTCACTGGAAGGTTGGCAAGTCAACATTTCGAGACCCGAGTGCTGTGTGATGGAACGAGCTCCAGTCATCTGTCCCCAACTCTTGCCAATCTAGCAGTTCAAAAGCAAGAAATTGCAAGTAGATAAATACGTACCACTTCGGTGGGAAAGGTAACAGCATTCCATGCACTCTGGTGTGTAGTCATGCCTGCCACATGTCCACAGAAATGTTTGCAGATGCAGACAGCACTGGCTCTTTGGCTGTAAACAGGAATGAGTCGGATACAATTGGCTTTCGAGCATGGGAGACATAAATCTATGTACCTGCATGTTATAATCAAACTATAGGAAGCCAAATATAGGCTGAATATCAGGAGAAACCTACTAACTGTTAGAGCAGTATGACAAGGGAACGCATGATGACCCTGGGAGGTGATTACCACTCCGACACTGGAAGCTTTTAAGAGGAAATTAGACCATCATCTGTCATATCTGCTTTGATTTGGATTCCTGCCTTGACTCAGTGGCCTAAAAGGTCCTTTCCAACCCAATTCTTCTATGATTCCACCATCCTATGATTAGATGCATAACCTTGCCTTCTCTATAATTAGAGCATTTCCCCTAATTATAACCTCGCCTCGACTGTAATCAGAGTTCCCTACTATCTGGAAGGGGGATTTCCTGAGATGGTAGGGATGTCTAAGAATATATCTGCATCCGTGCCAAGGATACGTGTCTGCCATAAGCTAGACTTTGAGCCAGTCCTTTAAACTGAGGTCAGGACTTCCTTTGGAGGGATGATTTGTGAAGGTGATGTGTTAATAATAAAAATCTTAGCATATTATTGCAGTTAAGCTCCACAAGCAGGCTGATGCCATAAAATTTTGATTTCTTCATTTGTAGCAACATGAAATAAATCTAGCATTTCCATCCTTCCAGGGCAGTCAGCTCCTTCTGGATTGCTCACCCAAACAATAACTTGATTGACAACTCAGCCGCTGGTGCTCAGGTAATTGGGTTTGGATTGCTTATTATTTGCACATGGAGCCCACGTTTCCACTGCACAACATTCTTGTGAGGTAGTCAAACTGTGAGGAAAAGGAGAAGGTCACACCGAGTTCTGTCTCTCACTGGGAATCCAAACTTGATTTGCTCAAGTCCCAGTCCTCTCTTCTAACCATGCACTGCAATCTTGTGCAGTCTTGTTCACTGCACAATAACAATTTTGCTACTGGGAATAACACATGCGATTTAAATGATATCGAGTGTTCTGATTCCAAATCTCAACTCAGTATTTGCCTATCACATACAGATTTTAAGGCATGCTATAGATGTTCAAATGGTCAGTAATAGTATTTCTACATGGGAACATTGTAACAGTTGCAGCTACTGCTATGCCTGCTGCTGCCTCAGCTGAATCGCGTCCCCTGCTGGCATGCATATTCCAGCAGCAGCTGGGCATGTCTGGGTAAGTCAGTGAGTTGATGTCAGAAATAGGTCTATAAGGTGTGATGGACCAAGGGCTTGTCTCTAGTGCAAAACCACTCACAATCGTGAGTCTGTTTTGAGCTAAAGATGAATAGGCGCGGCTGTGTTAATAAACCAGACAATTTTGCTATATTTGTGGCAAATATACCCCATGTGATTAATGCATACCTGTCAAGTATCCCAGATTGGCCAGGATTTCCCATATTTTTGCGCCGATTTTCACCATTTCCCGCCCGGAGCTGCCGCTACCCCGTAATTTGGCAATGGGAGGAAAGGAGTTACTCCGCATCCCTTCTGCGCAGGTCCTTTCTACGCATACGTAGAATTCTTCTACGCATGCATAGAACACTTCTACGCATGCATAGAACACTTCTACGCATGCGTAGAAGGCTTCTGTGCAGAAGGGGATGCATAGAAGCCTTCTACGCATGCGTAGAAGTGAGCTGCACAGGTCCGTTCTACACATACATAAAAGCCTTCTATGCATGCATAGAATGGACCTGCGCAGAAACGTTCTGCGCAGGTCCCGTAATCTCCGGAGCTGCGCTTGACAGGTATGGATTAATGCAAGAACCTAACCAAGAGGATGAGATTTGCTAACTTAAGATCCTAATGTTCTAGGCAGAATCGGACTTCAGATTTGGATTCAGCGCACTTGACACATGGATTAGGTCAAGTAGCAGATAATATTTATCTTTTTGCGATGCAGTGTTGTTGTTAGATCAAAGACCAAGCTGGAGAAAAGCAGTCGATAAAAGTAACTTTTCAAAGCCCAAATTCCTCTGCGAGGAAGCAATATCATTCAATTCAATTGATTTGTAGCCAAGCAGGGTTATCCCCAAGACGCCTTTGAAAGTATCATCCTGGAAGAAGCCAAGTTTATTAAAGAGTATTCAATATGTTTCTTTTCCAAGTTGTGTTTGAGGTTGAATTCTGTCATGCTAGTTTCTGATGGCAGGCAGGTTGTGGCATGTACACAGATGTTGAGGAGTCTTCTCCAACCTCTGTTTTTGTTTCTTTCCTCCCAGCATGTGGGAATATGGTACATCTTTCACCATGTTCCTACCGGGCAGTCTGAAGGTCAATATCCAGCAGGCCAGTCGGAGTTAACCCCCCTGGGGACCTTTCGCAACAACAGAGTCCATTCTAACTTCAAGGCATGTAAATGATGGATTTCAGAACTTCTGCAGGGTTTATACTGTTTTGGATCAGGATGCATAACTCTTCATATTTTCAAAGTTTCTTCGTTCCACTCCCTGGCTGGAACTTCATGTCATGTCTCCTCCTAACCGTCTCCAAATTAAATATATTCAGTTCTTTCCATGGTTTCCCATGGGGCTTGCTTTTCACACCCCATATTAATTTGCTTGGCCTTCTGTGGATGTATCTTTTGCTCAACCATCTAAGCAATGTATTCCTCAAACCACAGTGCTTCTTCAAACTCCATTGCTTCTGTTGGCATGTGGCTTATGTGCACAAAAAATCTTGACAAATTTCACCAGAAAGGGTGTACACAAGTTTGTGTATCCCAGTTCAGAAGTATATGGTATACCCTATGAAATAGTCAATACAATGCATGAAGCCTGTGATTGAGACTGTATGTTTCATCTGTCTTGTACTGCTAACTTGTAGGTCAGGGATTCCCAACCTTAGGCCGGATTCAGCCCATGGTGCCATTTCATGTGCCCCCCCTCCAAGGGCATTTAAGAAACAAAATGGCCACCCGCCATTGTGCAGGCAGTGCAAAATGGCCATCCAGCCCTCAAAGCTGTGAAAGAGCATGACCCAGCCCCTAGCTTGAAAAGGTTGGGAACCCCTGTTGTAGATGGACAATTCTAAGGCTATAACTCTCCTATCTTCTCAAGGTACAGTACTTCAAACCAATGACCCCCAAATTTATAATTCTCCTGATGTTTTGGACTTCATCTCCCAGACCTCAGCCAAATGTGGCCATTAGGCTTTAGGACAGTGATGGGCAGTCTTGGCCCTCCAGCTGTTCTTGAACTTCAATTCCCAGAAGCCCAAGTCAACACACCAGCTGGTCAGGGTTTCTGGGAATTGAAGTTCAAGAATAGCTGGAGGGCCAAGACTGCCCATCACTGCTTTAGGACATCTGGAGGATTAAAGGTTGCGAACCACTGATATAGAGGACAATTGAGCAATTTTGTGACCTGTTGGGTCAAGGTGGACAATTTTGGCCTCCCGGAATCCTCCCCATGAACCACCTCAAATGCTCTTGAACAAATATGAAGCTAGATATTGCCAGCGGTCCACCTCCACTTTTGAAACAAAGGTGTTAAGTGGCGCATCCCAAATTCTCAAAACAAGAGAAGAAGATATGGAGGATTCCATAAAAATATTGGGATAGGGTTTTCAGTGGTGCACTTTAATCTCCAATGTTTTGTTCCAGTTCCCATCATCCCCAGCTAGTATGGCTTGTGGGCAATGGAGGGTGAAATCCCAACAACATCCAAAGAACCACAGAGGTCTCATCCTTTGCAACCTTTTGCCTGCTTTGTGGAGCCTATAACTGTGCTTGCTTGATAATCTCTCTCCTTTTGCAAACATCTTACACATTCCTTTCCAAAGTATGGCATTGTTTGCTTGTTCAGAAACAATGGGATTCAGTTAGCAATCTACAGGTGCACATCATATTCTGTTATAATTTTCCAGGCCGGTTTGTTTATTGGCAAAGGAGTCAAGACAACCAAAGCAAGCATTGAAAATCCCCGAGAATATCTGACGGTGGATAATGGCAGGTGTGTAAACAAGATGTCACGGTGTTGTTTGAGGCTTCTCTGATTTAGCTTTTATGGCTTTATGGGGATTTCCAAACTATGCGCAGTCTCCCTCTGTCTGTTTCATTGGAGAAGAGTCTTTTAATAAAGTCACAAAACAAGCTATGTGAAAATAAAGAAGTAGAGATAGTGAAAGATGTTGTATGCCTTGGCTCAGTCATCAACCCCAAATGGAGACTGCAGCCAAGAAATCAGAAGATGGCCAAGATTCGGAAGGGCTGCAATGAAGGAATTTGAAAAGATCAAGTGTAAGGATGTGTCACAAGGGACCAAGAATAAGAAGGTAATAGTGATGGGCAACCTTGGCACTCCAGGTGTTCTTGAGCATCCCAGAAGCCCTGATCTGCAGGAGTGCTGAATTGGGGCTTCTGGTAATTGAAGTCCAAGAACACCTGGAGTGCCAGTGTTCGCCATCATGGCACTATGGCATCTAGTCATGCCTCTCACATGATCATGGAAATGTCTGAAGACACAGACAGCACTAGCTCTTTGGCTGTTAACAGAGATGAGCACCGAACCCTAGAGTAGGACATGACTAGCTTTCAAGCAAGGGAGACCTTGGCCTTTAAAACATGGAGTAGATTCACTGCTCCATGCCAACAATATTTGAGATGTCACATGCCACTCCCACATTGTAAATAGGAGTGTGTTGTACATTGAGATGAGGTTTCGACACCTTTCAAGGCTGAAAGATGGAAGGAGCCGGTGGGAGCAAAGAAGTCCTCCCGTCCACTCCACTGGCCGGCATTCCTGCACCCTGCCCTCCCCCCTCCCCCTCGGACTCAAAAGACTCTAAAGGCAGGGGATTTCATGGGTGGTCCTGCCTAATTTTTGTTACTTATTATTATTAATTGGTTTATTTTTTATATTGTATTAATTAATCTATGTTTATTACTGACTATTGATTATTGTATCAAATTTACTTTTCATGCTTCTTTATTGTATTATTGTATTGTATGGTATATACATGTTGTAATGGCCGCCTTGAGTCGACTTCGGCCGAGAAAGTGCGGGATATAAATTAAAATTTATTATTATTATTATTATTATTATTATTATTATTATTATTATTATTATTATTATTATTATTATTATTATTATTATTATTATTATTATTATTATTATTATTATTATTATTATTATTATTATTATTATTATTATTATTATTATTATGATTATGATTATTATTATTATTATTATTATTATTATTATTATTATTATTATTATTATTATTATTATTATTATTATTATTATTATTATTATTATTATTATTATTATTATTATTATTATTATTAAATAAATTAGGAGGAATAAGTTGCATAGACCACTTCCTGGACACACCTTCCAGAAAGATAATCTACATTCATGCCTTGTTGTATTGAACCTAGAGGTGTCTTCCTACTATACTCTTCTTCCAACTTTGGCTGTTTATTTTTAACCTTGTGCCATAATACAAACCCAGCTTGCATTTTTGAACCTGTTCCATACAGCCAGAAATACCACAACTGCTGTAATGTTATTTCAGGCTGAGCATGTGGGAGCATATTTTGACTGTTGGGGCTCCCCTCAGACCCAAGTTGATGTCTCCATTTAGCCCGAGTTGCATGGATTAACAGGACTCTCCCCCCACCCCCAGGTTCCGGCCCCACGAAGATGCTGACCCTGGAAAGCCACGGGTTCTTGCCCTAATCGAGGGCCTGGTTGCTTTCAAAAATAATGACCACGGGGCCTGGGCCCGAGGAGGAGAGATTGTCTTCCGGAATTGTGGGTAGGTGGCTTCAAATCTTGCTCTTGACTGTCCTAATTCATGGGGGGCGGGGGGGAGAGAATATAGCCAAGGTGTGTATACCTTTCTTGAAACTTCATTTAATTTTAGTGTGTCTTCTTTCTATTCTAGTTTTGCAGACAACGGCATTGGACTCACTTTAGCTAGGTGAGTTGTTCTTCTACCTAGAAAAGCATTGGAGAACTGGGAGCATGAGAGCTTAGTGAAGCTCCTTACCCTCTGCCACAGGGTTGGTGAACCTTGGTGCTCCAGGTGTTCTTGGATTTAAATTCCCAGAAGCCCAAGTCAGCACTCCTGCTGACCAAGTCAACTGGTAATTGGAGTTCAAGACTATCTGAAGCACCAAAGTTGGTCATCCCTGCTCTGCCAACTTCCTTGTTGCCCTGTTTGATCAAAATAAGTCTGGCTGAATGTGGTTGACTTCTGCCAACAGATATGCTCCAAAATCACATTCCATACACAGAATCTAACTCTTTGCTCTTTGTCCAACTATAGCGATGGGACTTTCCCCATAGATGATGGGTGCAGCCTTGAAGTGACTCACTCGGTCTTTGTTGGTGAAAGCAACAATGTTGGCTCCCATGGTGGACAAAACAGCTACTGGGGGAAAGGGGCCAATGGAGAATACCGGACGCTGCCCCGTAACAAGTAGGTTATTTACAGACCTTGGCCTTCATACCACGGAGAGTGTAATAGAAGAACATTCCAACTGAAGTCTCTACAAGAATAGGAGCTAACAATTTATGGGTGCTTTCCTACTATTACTAAGATCATCACAAAAAGCAAAGTGTATAAGCATGGGAAACATGTGCATTTGCGCCATCTATGGGGAGGAGTTCTACACCTTTCCTGATTCATTTATCCCCCCCCCTTATTAATGGCATGCAAACACTTCTTCTTCACGTGCCATATCCAATTCTGAATATTGATGATCAAGCAACAGAAAAATAATATGGTTCTCACTGCTCCAATTCTGCAGCAATTCCCACATTTTTGTCAATGTCACGACGTCTGTTGTTCTTCCAGGGCTGCATCTGATCCCGAATATTGGCTCTCCTCATGGCGATCAGCCATGAAAATTGCCCTGAGAAAATAACGTAGTAGTCTTCCATTTGTCTTCCACATCACAGCGTGATACCTGTACCACTGATGCAGTTCTGCAAGTCACTTTATGGTCCCTTTTGGTACACAAAGTCCTCCTCAGCCCCAGGCCAGTATTGATGATACTGTTGTCCACCATCAAGATGGTGTCAAGTATGATTTAATCCACTTGGGGATCATCACCCATTTGTGGACTTTGCCACTCAAGACTAAGTAACTTGTGAACCATACAGAGAGTGCACTAAGTGCTATGGGGTGGTATATAAGTGTAATTGCTTTGATTTGCTAACGAGGTTCCATCACACCCTTGCTGGACCTCCTCTAGTGACCTCTGGATACATCAGTCTACAGCTGGGGTCAACAAAAGATACATAGACTCTGTGCCACACCCCCCCCAAGTGAAAAAAAAATGTTCCATGCAAAGCCAACCAACCACCCCACAGAAGTTCCAGGACCATTTTCAGTCCCTTGTTCCCTCCTTTTCTCTTCTCAGAATGGTGCCGCCATTTTCCCCTCTGCCTTTCATAGGACTTTCCCAATCCGGGGCTTCCAGGTGTATGACGGTCCCATCAGGCTGACCAAATGCACCTTCAGGAAATTTGCTCCGACCATTGCCCGGCACTCGAGCGCCATTGGCTTCTTCATGAAGAACGCTTGGCAAGTTAGCCCTCAGAACAACGTGTCCCTGGTCCGGATGGAGGAAAGTGTAAGTGAGGGCTTAAAACAGAATAACTGGGGTCACTTTGCTTTCATGTGCATGGGTTGGGGAGGCAGATTTCTTTTAGAGAAGGTAGGCTATTTGTTGTCTAATGTTTTGGATTTTTGCTTTTCTGATTATATATGCTAGTTGCATAATAAGGACTGAGCTTGAGAGAAGAGAGATCTTAAGTTTCCATATGAAGAGATAAATATTGATCCCCCCCGCCAATTATTGGTTGTTTAAAAAACTTATTTCAGAATCAAGATTGTTCTTTACTGCAAGAGAACCACTCTCCTTACTTTTGAATGTTTGGATTGGGCAGGTCTTCTGCGTTACAGGACCTCTTGATTAATTGGCGAAGCTTTAGGGCAGCTTTCCAAACGATTCAACCCCTATCCAGAGTGTAAATTCACCCTTGTTTTCAAGGTATACCATGTTGCAAAAAAATCCCTTCTTTGTATGGTACTGAAGTCTTAGCTCTGCTACCTTGCTCCATGTTGATCTTAAATAGGGGTGCTCAAACTACGGCCTGTGGGCCAGATCTGGCCCACGTGCCAAGTCATCCAGCCTGCACTGCCCTCACCACTCCCAGAAGCAGAAGTAAAACACACTCGTACATATGCAAAATGCTGCTGTAAATGGACCTGCAGATGTCGTAAATGTGTTTGTGCATTTATGGCAACATTTTGCGCATGTGCGTGTGTGTTTTACTTCCACTTCCGGTGGGGGGAACCATGTAACCAGCCCATTGAACCACATGACCAGCCCACTGCCCAAAAAATTTGGGTACCCTGATCTTGAATCTTGAACAGTGGTGTACCCACCAGGAGGGCAGGATATAAATGTGCAAAAATAAATAAATAAACCACACTCTTCTATACCTTCAAGCGCTGTATCCATTCTGAATATTGGCTATCATCGTGGCAATAATATTCCTGGTCTTAACTTCTCAGAATAATTCTTCCAATTCTTGCATATTTGTATATTTTCAGTTTGCAATTGGTCACTGGAAGGTAAACACGGGCTTCATTTACAAGTCTGATTCTTGAGGGCACAGAGCTTTGAAGAACCTGTTGTGCTCAATTGGAAGATGCTGTAACAACAGTGGTGTCGTTGATGTGCAAATTGGACCTTGCCTTTCATTCCACTTATCTCCTTCCTGTCTTTAAAGGTTGGACTCAAGGTGTTCCTTGGCACACCGGGCCAGTGGTTTGGAGGGAACAACAATGATGGTGACAAAGTCTCCATTTTCCATGATTTGGATGGTTCAGTGACGGGATATCCGGACACCTTTGTGGGCAGAGCAGACAACTATCTGATCCGTCACAGGGGCTGCCTTGCTGTCCCAAGGTGGAACGGAGTGATATGTACTGGGAAATACGCTCAGGTAACACTGGACAATGGATGAGCTAAATAAATATATTTGAATTTTCTGTGGGCCAACATAAGTCAACACTGATGGTGAAAGGGATGAACCCGAGGTTTTTAGCTTCATTTCTCCTTTGCTCCGAGACTCTGATTTCTGTGCAGCGAAGCTAGTGAATAGTAGAAGCGTGACTAGAAGCTTAAAATGCTGCCAAAATTTTGGGGAGGGGGGCATTGACTTTTGCAGGGGGTTGTTGGTTTCTGCTCCCTGAAGTCCTCAGATACATGATTAATGTTCCTCAAGACTTTTTTTTCATTAGCAGTGGAAAATTCCTAGCTCTGTTGGGGGAGCTTGAATTATAAAAATTGAGCTTCGAGTTTGGTGAGTGTCTGCTTAATGTTCTTCACTTTGCTGAATTATTTACTGGCCAGTGTTCCCCATTGGTACGTGGTGGTGTGAGAGAAAAGTCTGTCAGGCAAACTGGCATGGATCCTGACTGTAAAACCTAGCCAAGGACAAGGCTACCTGAAGGTTGACTTGGTTATCTTGTGGCTGCTCGACCCTGTAGAATGGTACATAAGAACATATGAACAGCCTTGCTGGAACAAGCCACAGCCCATCCAGTCTAGCATTTTGTTTCACATAGTGGCTCACCATTTGCTTCAGGGTATTATTCCCAAGCAGATGCCTTCACCTGCTTAGGATTCCCTGGAAATGGCATTGAGAGATATCCTGCCTATCTCTGGTAGAGTTGAAAGAATCTTCCAGTTGAAATATGTGCCAAAGAAGGAATCTATAGGTAACAATCATCTAACCCTCATCGTATCTTGTTCCCTCCTCATCTTATCTCAGTTGAAACACTTAAAAGAAGGAAAGTCCACCAACAGATTTGACTATCAATATGTCCTTTCTTTAGGGCCACAGTGGCTTAGTGACTAAAATGCTGAACTTGGCAAGTCAGCAGTCTTGAATTGTTGCCTCTTGCTTTGCAAAACTGGATGGTTTCATTTTCCCGGTAATTGGCCCTCAAGATTTAAGCCCAGGGCGTGATCAGAAGGGTCATATAGGGACCTAAAGAAAAGGCCACGTGGGATTGTGAGGCTGCAAATGGATTACAGGTTTCCAGGACCAACTAAACCCGTGATGGCGAACCTTGGCACTCCAGATGTTCTTGGACTTCAATTCCCAGAAGCCCAAGCCCCCGTGAATCCACACAAAGGGGTTTACTGTGATTCATCCAGCCCATGCCACCCTCGTCGCTTCTGGAAGCAGAAGTAAAATGCGCCTGTACGGTTAAGACTCTTCTGGAGTGACGAGGACAGCATGGGCCGGATGAATCACAGTAAACCCATTCATGTGGATTCACAGGGTGCTTGAGCTTCTGGGAATTGAAGTCCAAGAACATCTGGAGTGTCAAGGTTCGCTATCATGGAACGAAACCATGGTAACATCTGCAGCTAGCTATCAGTATTGCCAACACAGATAGGCAGTGGCTATCCAGGATGTCAAAGAAGACCTTTTCCTAGCCTTATCAGGAGATGTGAGTGTCAGGATTGAAACAGAGCAAGTTCCTCTCTGTGTTTCAACTTTAGCCCTGGTCTTAGCATAGAAGGTAACTGTTTGGTACTACATTAAATTCAAGCGCAATAGAAAGCAGAACTTACTCCTTCTGATTTGTTCTCTCCATTAGCTTCTCCCATTTCTCCCATCCTAAAAACCTTCCTTGGCCACGTCCCAAAAGAGTCTTAAACATAGTAACTTATTTTGGTGATCCCTTTTCTCTCGGCGAGATTTTCCCTTCTAATTTACAGCTCAACGTGGAATGTGTTTGGTTTCAAAATATATATCTTTCAAAATACCCATCAGGCTGTTTCAGCACCTCTTCCAACTTCCTTGGGTGTCGTGACCCAGCTTGGTGTGTGGGGAACACGCTCCAAATTTCTAGTCTAGGCATGAAAGGAGAAATCGAACCACAGAGGACTGAGAAATCTCCTAGGTTCCTTTGATCTCAGAAAACTCCATGACCAAATCTGCTTTTCTTTCCATCTGAGAGACAAGACCCTGTATTCATCGGTGGTACAGGAAGTTTTTTTAAAAAAAAAAATTAAAAAAGTACCTTCGTTAAGTCCCTCCATGTTTGGACCATTTCATTTTGACCTTCAGTTTAGTCCCATGTGTGGCTGTGCTTACATGAACATGCAGACATGTGCCCGCATGTGCCTGCAATTAATGTGTCATGTGCATCTGTCTTTTAGCAACCCCAACATATGTGAACAACTCAAAGACTGATTTTCCATTGCTGTCCATCTGCCCTGATGAGTTTTCTCAGCCAAAGGTGTTTGAATTGCATTTAGTTTATTACTCTGGCACACAGCCCTTTGCAAATTGCTGCCTCTGATCCTAAAACTGGAAAACAACCCTTAATTAAGTATACTTTATTTTATTACATGTGTATTCCTCTTCCCTAAAACAACTCTATTAGGTAAACTCTACTCTAGCACTCGACCTCAACTCAGTTAGATGAGGAAAGTTATTGAGAAACTTCTTCGATTCTGTAGGGTCCTTCCCCTACTCCCCGCTTCTGTGGCATTTGATAGTAAGCACTTTTATTCCACCAGCTCAGATCCAGGAAGAGCTTTATGGCAAGAGCAAACACTCTGGCAGTATCGCAAGAGCAAAGCCAAGTTAGAAGATGGAGGAAGGAGCTCATTGGGCAAGGAACAACATTAAAGATAAAGATGGCTGAGGAACTCAACCTTCCCTGCATCACTTGGAGGATTCATTCATTCATTCATTTATTCGATTTATACCCTGCCCTACTCGACCAGGGCCCCTGAATAGGCTGAGGGTTGGAGTCCCATACCGCCATTAACTCAGCACCAAGGGTCAGGCAGGGGTTAACTAACCTGATAACCCTGAAAACCAGTGGCTTGAGTGCTGAAGTCCACAGGGAAGGGTGATGGTCCCCAAGTGGATTAAATCCCACTTGACTCCATCTTGATGGAGGGCAATAGCTTCATCCATCCTGGCCTGGGGCTGAGGAGGACTTTGTGTGCCAAAAGGGTTCAGGACCAGAAAGTGACTTGTGAAACTGGATCCGTGGTAGTATGGGTGTTGCAATGTGATGCGGAAAGCAGATGAAAGGCCACTGCATTATATTCTCAGGACAGTCTTCATGGCTGATCGCCATGAGGATCACCAATATTCAGAATTGGATAGAAAAAGAAGTCCCTAAATGTAAGACCAACATGCTCAAATCACATATGCAGCAACATGCTGTGTGAATGTGAAGAGATACGGAGCCTGTTTCATTTGCTGGTCTGCCGATTACTACCAGAATCATGCACCGATGAGGGCTTAGGTTTGGCCAACGATGAAGCCAAGAAAGTGGCTTCATTTTGTCAGTCCAAAGTTTGATCTGGACATGAAGGAAGAAGAAGAAGCACTTTTATTTTCCCAAATGACCTCTCTCTCTCTTTCTCCTTCCTTTCAAAATGGTTGAATGACCAGCCATCTTTTGCTACAGGCTTCATTTCAGTGATACCTTCAAGGCTTGCAAAGCACAGAGCTCTGCAGAATTGCTATTTGTGTCCCTCCGTTGGCCCTGGATGAAGTCCGTCATTCTCAACCTTGGATGTACAGCATTTTGGGTGTTTTTATTTTTGCTGGCAAAGGCCTCTGAAGGGTATGCGGTTGATCAGACGCATAATGTGAAGGCCAAGCAGGGCAGGCTTTCAGTGTGCATCATTCTCAACCTCTCCTCCATCTGTCTTTCAGCTCTACATTCAAGCCAGACGTCCAGAGAATCTGACCTTGTCGGTTGCCAGGACCGCATACCGTTCCCGTCCTCTGAGGCTACGGGGAGTGAACCGAGGGGTGTCCTACCAACAATACCAACCAGTGGTGATGCTAGAGCAAGCCTACCTCATCCAATGGGATCACCGTGCACCGGAAGACATAACCCTGTATCCCATCAACTTCAACAGGTACATAAATCAACAGACAGTCTGTGCTGCACTTTGCTGGGAATATTCTTCTCCGCTGTGACGTGGTCTGATGCTCTCGCTGCTTTTATATTTCAATTTCTGCAAAAGTTGGCCTGTTTAAAACCTTCTTCAGGGAGGGGACATTAACAAAAGACTTCACCGCTCTCCAAATCCTCAACTTTTGCTGCCCTGTCTCCGATGAACGGAGTTATTTCTCTTTCCAACTTTTTATTTTATTTTTGGAAAGGGATTCAAGTGACTGTTGGCAGGTTGGCTCGGAGATCAAATCCATTGAATCCCTGGCATGTTCATTCTCATTAGTTTATACTAGCTGTTGTGTTCATGATCCATTTCCCATCATACTCTCTTTCCTTCCCTCCCTCTTTCTCTCCATCAAGGGCAGCAGCAGTTTTGATGAGAGCCGATACCGGGTTTATTCTGTGTCTCCCCACTTCCCTCTCTTGTAGTTTGCAGTCTCCTGACCGGCAATGGCTATTTGATTTTTCTGATGCATAAAGCTGAAATTTTCAAATCAGAACACAGAGGTTTCCTCTGCTGAAGTAGTTCAGGATAGACACAAATGCAAATGTGGGCATTGGGTCCTCCCTTCAATCTCTTATCTTCCTTGCTCTTTGGTTTTTCATAGCTGAGCAGAGATTTCAAGATAGGTCACCAGAATCCCAGTCTATACTCTATGCCAGGGGTTCTCAATGTTTTTCAGCTGCAGGCTGGACCACGCTCCCTCAGACAGCTGAGTGGGCCAGACTGGTGCCGTAAAACACATCTGCAGCTGTCGTAAACACATTTATGATGGCTGCGGACTCATTTACGGCTGGCGTAAATGCATTTATGTGGCCATAAATGGGTTCACGTCTGATTCTGGTGGTGGCGGCAATGGCTAGAAGGGTGGCTGGAGCGAGGTCGGGGGCCAGATTATTTGGCACTGTGGGCTGGATCTAGCCCATGAGCCGTAGGTTGTGAATCCCTTCTCTATGCCATGCTGGCTCTTATAGCTTTATTAACTTGACCAAAGAAAAAAACCAAAATGATAATATGCAAACTTTCAAGATGGTTGTCTGTTAATGAAGCAAGATAGTAAAATTAAGGAGGAGAGAGATGGAAGGCTCACTTATAAATCCTAGGATGTAATGGAAGAGGGATGTTGGGTTTTCCTTCAGTACTATCAGTGGGGAAGTATTCTCCAGCACATTTGTAGACAGCTGGTTCTCTTAAGCTTAGGGGAACCAACAGAATTTAATTTAATTGGGAGAAGTGCAAAGTTTTACATCTAGATGGAAAAAAATGAGATGCACAGTTACAAGATGGGGGATACTTGACTCAGTAAATACTACAAGTGAGAAGGATTTTGGAGTTGTTGTAGATCACAGGCTAAATATGAGTCAACATTGTGATATAACTGCAAAAAAAAAGGCCAATGCTGTTTTATGCTGTATTAACAGAAGTCTCTGTGCACTCCAGCGTCTAGTCATGCCTGCCACATGTTCACGAAAATGTCTGCAAATGCAGATAGCACTGGCTCTTTGGCTGTAAACAGATGAGCAGCACTGAATCCTAGAGTCAGATACAACTGACTTTCGAGCAAGGGTGACCTTTACCTTTACCTAACAGAAGTCTAGTCTCCAAAACCCCATGGGGTACTACTAGTCGCCTTCTATTCAGCACTAGTTAGACCACATCTAGAGTCCCGTGTCCATTTCTGGCCACCACACTTTAAGAAAAATGCAAACTAATTAGAACATGGATGATCAGATGGACAGAAACCAAGTCATGTAAGGAAAGAGTGAAGGAACTGGGCATGTTTAGCCTAGGGAAAAGGAGGATGAGAAGGGAGATTTATTTATTTTATTTATTTCTTCAAATTTCTATTGCCGCCCAACTCGGCAACGACTCTGAGTGGCTAACAACAATTAAAAACAACATGAACTAACTAAAAACCCTTAAAAACCCATTAAAAATTTGCAATAATTTACCCACTCACCCCATCTAAGATGGTGATAGCACTCTTCAGATACCTGAAAAATAGTCATAAAGAGGAAGGGAAGGCTCTGTTCTTCATCATGATACATAATAATGGGCTCAAACTAAAGAAAGCCAGACATAAGCTGAATATCTGAGAACAAGTCTTATCAGTTAGAGCAGTATGATAGTGTGACCATCTGCCTTGAGAGCTGGTGAGCGCTGCAACACTGGAAGCATTCAAGAAAGAATTGGACGACTATCTTTCAAATCTCCTTTGATTCAGATTCCTTCATTGAGCCGGGGGTTGGACTCGATGGCCTCAAAATCCCCTTCCAACTCAGTAACTCTATGATTTCATGATTTTATTACTTCTTCACAGCAACTGTTGGCTGTTTCAGTTCACCCAATGATAGGGCCGGCTCTGCTACAGGTGAAACTCGGAAAATTAGAATACCGTGCAAATATTCATTCATTTCACTTAAAAGGTGAAACAGATACTGTATATGAGATAGACTCACTACATGCAAAGTGAGATATGTCATGCCTTAATTCATTATAATTGTGATGATCATGGCGTACATGAGATTGGGGGTTTGGGGTTTTCATAAGTTGTAAGCCATAAGCAAACAGAGAGTCGGGTTTCCTGATTGGGCGGCATACAAGTGTGAAAATTGAATTGAATTGAATTGAATTGAATTGAATCAATATTATAACAAGGTAAGGCTTGAACTATCTCACTTTGCATGTAATGAGTCTATCTCATATATTTGTTTCACCTTTTAAGTTGCATTACTGGACTGAATGAACATTTGCACGATATTCTAATTTTCCGAGTTTCACCTGCATAAGTAGCCAATTTGTTTCAGTTCAGCACATGTTGAAGTGGCACATCGCTGTTACTCTTACACCTCAAATGCAGATGGTTGTCGATATTGCCAAGATTAGACAAGTCATGGCCTTTCATGCCCAGGTTGAAGAGGTCTACAATTTTATCAAGCCAAAGGCAAGGGGTGTGTGTGTGTGTGTTTGACTAGGGTCATGCCAAATCCAAGTTAACAGTGCAGATCCTGCAAATGTGATTGACAGGCTTAATAGCTAGGCTTCTGGTTTTGCTAAGCACAGCATGATAGCATGCCTGAGTTATTTTTGCACCAATGAACAGAGAAAGACAGAGATGCCAAATTTCTGGACCTCGCAGCATATCTGGAAGAAATATTCCATGTTGGCAAAGAAACGATCGCAGAGGAGAAGGGGAATTTTCACGCTGGGAGTGGAGATGGTTCCGGAGGTCATCAGTAACACTGTCAGTGAAGCTGCGTGCGTGGTTAATTCTCTGGCTGTAGTTTGAGCCAAAGAAAGAAAGAGAAATCCAGCAAAGTATTGGAAAAAAATAACAATAAACCGGGAGCCAAACAAGACAGGCATTTGCATAAACTTGGTGTTTGGGGATCTCAAGGGGAATATGATTGAGGTTGGCGAAATTAAGCTTAACCCCTGCACCATGAGGGCTCTAAATCCCCAACCTTTTTTGCACCATGGACCGGTTTCATGTTAAACAATTTTTCCATGCAAGTGGGGGTGGTGGGGTTTTTAATCTCACCTGTCTGCCAGCCACAGCTTGAATATGGGCAGTGTGATACCTCACTGCGCACAGTTTGGGGGAGGAGCCCTGCTGTAGCTCAAAAACAAGGAGTTAAGCAACATGGAGGAGGGGGCCCAGCGACCCCCCTATTTGCTGTGTCTGAAGGCTGAGCAGAGCCCATTTAGGGCAGAAGGCTGCCATTGGCCCAATGTCAACCTTCCCGATTTGGCCGGGATTACCCCGTAAATTGACGTCGATTGACGTCATAACCCGGCCCCCGCTGCCAAAACCCCGTAATTTGGCAGCGGGGGAAACGCTTTCCGCGCATGCGCGGAAGGGTTTTACCCCTTCCACGTATGCGCGGAAGCACTATGCCACTTGCGTACGGGCTGCGCAAGCGGCGTAGCGCTTCCACGCATGTGTGGAAGGGGTAAAACCTTTCCACGCATGCGTGGAACGCGACCTGCACACAAGCGATGTGCACAGGTCCCATTTTTCCAGAGCCGCGGGTTGACAGGTATGCCATTGGGGCTCCCAGCAGCACCATCCACCCCCCACGGCCCAGTTCAGGACAGCTCATGGCCTGTACCGGTCCACAGCCCAGTGGTTGGGGACCCCCTGCTCTAAATGATCCATTTATGTGGTAGTAAGACGAATTTTGAGGGAAATGACACTTTCTTTCTTAGATGAGGATATTCCATGGATCCAGAGATTGTTCAGAAGAAAAAAGATATTTTCCCCCCACTTGATTAAACAACAACAACACACCAACAGTAGGCAAAATTTGGAGGGAAGATGACCAGTATCTTCTTTCAAGTCCCAACTAGAGGAGGCAAATTGACTCAGGTAGATTTATGTAAATGATGATTTAACGTTCAGTGAGTTTAGTGTATGGGACCAAAGACGACCGGACAACCGAAGGGTTGGTTTAACACAGGTTTATTGCATGAGGTTCCAGTTAAGCATGAGGTAATGGCGGTGATACATCTCAATATATACAGTAGCCTTCTTCATTTGAATCATGTAGCACGGTAGCTCATTGGCTGCTACCGGCGTGGCCTCGCCCAGGCACGCCTCCTTTCCTGCTGCTGTTTGCGGGGAAGGTTTTCCCGCGGCTGTCCGTGATTGCGCAATGTGAACCATGTGAGAGTGAACGCTCGCAGCTGCCCTCTATAGGCTGTCTGCTCGCGTTCCTTTACAGCTGATATCGTTTGTATCTGGAGTGGTTACAATCTTGCCTTTACAGTATCATGAGCATGCATACATACATACATAACATCCCTCCCCCCTAGGATGGGACGAAGTCCCGCAACCATTGTGGCTTGCCGCACGTTCGCTTGGGGCGTGCTTGCGCCTGCCCTAATTCTGGAGAGCCCGTGATCCCTGACTCCGCGGGTGCTTGACCTGCAACGGGAAACGGGGATTCGTTAGTGGCTCTGTGGGGCGTCCGTGCCTGCCTTGCGCTTGGGGAAGGGAATGGAATGAACAGTTGGGAGGTAAATCCCTGCCTATTGCCCTCGGACCCCGGGGACCCTCCTAATGTGAACCGCGGAACCGATGAGGTCGCCCTTGTGGAACGGCTACCTTCTGATCCCTGCTCGGGGGACCTTAAGACTGTGGTGGGCGGACTCGCTGATGCCTCCGGTCTTGGAGGTGTCGGTCTCCGGAACATTGGCGCTATATTGCATTCTAACTCACAGGGGCTACTGGGACTGGAAGTACCAGGGGCTGAACTGAAACCCCTCTTTTCGCTAGGACGGGTGGGGGACCACTCCGCTAACTCCCCCTGGTACTGTAAATCAACGTCTAAACTTCTATGGGCATCTGAATTTCGGGGAGACTTCCGCGGCTTCCGCGGGGTATGAGTGTGGTCGGGGCTCCTCCTCTCTGACGGGGACTCCCGCAAACCGGGGCTCCTCCTCTCTGACGGGGACTCCCGCAAAAGATTTCTGTGGATCGATTGCCTTTCCTCCCCCCTTGGTGGGGACCCATGCTCCCCTTTTCCTCCCCCTTGGGCTAAACGGGTGGGGGAGTACCCTAACGCTGATTCGATGCTATTCTCGTCCGCGTCTTGCTCTCCGGGGACCCTACGCCTGAGTTGGTCTACGTGTTGCCTCCACAGGAAACCTGTACTGGTCTCTACGCGGTATGAGACGGGGCCGGTTTGATCTACTACGGTGCCCGGCACCCAGGCTGGCCCCGCGCTGGCGTAGTTCCTGCAGTGCACCGGGGCGCCTATGCTGAAACTCTTTGTGGGTTCCACCCCTATGTTCCGCCCTTTGTCCTCTACTCTCGTGGGGTCTAGCTTGGATATCCCCGTGGCCAGCTTCCTGCGCATCAACAGCTCCGCGGGGGAGTACCCTGACGCTAATGGGGTGACCCTGTATCTCAGCAGGAATTGGCACAATTTCAGGTCGAGGTCTCCGGGACCCATGCGCAGTAGCGCGTCTTTCGTGGTGCGCACGAGGCGCTCTACTTGGCCATTGGTGGCCGGGTGAAAAGGGGCGGAGGTGACGTGCCGAATGGCGTTGCGCTCCATGAATGCCCTGAACTCGGCGGACGTGAAACAGCTAGCGTTATCGCTGACGAGGGTGTCGGGTAAACCGAACGTGGAAAAGACCCTCCTTAACTGTTTAATTGTTGTGGCCGAGGAGGTGCTCGAGACTGGAATGACCTCCAACCACTTAGAGAACGCGTCCACCACGAGGAGGAAAAGCGTTCCCCTGAACGGGCCAGCAAAGTCTACGTGTACTCGGGACCAGGGCCCCCTTGCAGCGTCCCACTCCCTAGGTGGCGAGCGAGCCTCTTCTGGCCTTGAGCTTTGGCACGCCTCGCAAGTGCCGACCATGTGTTCGATGTCGGCGTCTAACTGGGGCCACCAAAAGTAACTGCGGGCTAGTGCCTTAGAGCGTACGATCCCCGGGTGGCTGACGTGCAGCAGTTTAAGCACCCTCGGCCGGAGAGACGTGGGGATCACTACCCGCTGTCCCCACAAAAGGCAACCCCTCTCTAGGGACAACTCTAATCTCTTTTTGAAAAATGTGTCGAATTCCGCTGCTGGGGAAGACACGGGCCACCCTTTCTGCACCCAGGAGCAAACTGTGGCCAGCGTTTTGTCCTTGCCTGTCGCTTTGGCGATTTCGGCCGGTACTACTGGAGGGGAGTCTAGGACCTCTATCATTAAGACCTGGTGGTCCCTCTCTACTCCGCCCACGTGGCAGCAATCCCGGGGAATGGGGGACCTCGACAGAGCGTCGGCATGGCTTATCTCCCTCCCGGGCCGGTATACCAACGCGTGCTGATACGCGTTGAGTAAAATGGCCCACCTGAGCATTCTCGGGGACAGGATCTGGGGTGTGGGCTTATCTGCGGTGAAAATGCCCAGCAAAGGCTTATGGTCAGTCACTATGGTGAAGGGGCGGCCGTACACAAAATCATGAAATTTCTTGGTCCCCGCAATTATTGCTAGCGCTTCCCTGTCTGTCTGAGCATAGTTCCTCTCCGCTTGGGACAAGGACCTAGAGTAGAACGCTATCGGGGCCTCCCTCCCGTTCTCCAGTACGTGGCATAACACCGCCCCCACCCCCACCGGGGATGCATCGCATATCAGGACCACCGGGCGTTTGGGATTGAAGTGGGTCAGTACAGCATCTGATGCCAGGAGTCGCTTCAGGTCATTGAAAGCCTTCTCCTGGTCGTCGCCCCACTTCCATGCCTCGTCCTTTTTTAACAATTTGTGAAGCGGTTCTGCCACTGCTGCCTTCCGCGGGAGGAAGGAGTGGTAGAAATTGAGCAATCCGAGGAACGACTGCAACTCTGGCTTGGAGGTGGGGCGAGGGGCCTTCTTGATGGCGGCTACCTTGGATTGGGCTGGCCTAATTCCCTCGGGAGTGACACGGAACCCTAGGAACTCAACCTCTGTAGCGAAGAAGACGCATTTGTCTTTCCGCAACCTCAACCCCGCCTTTTCGAATATTGTCAGGACCTTTCCCAACCTTGTCGCTAATTCGGCCCGGCTCCCCCCTGTAATTAATACGTCATCAAAATAGGGTAACACCCCCTCTAACCCCTTCAGGAGGCGTTCCACCAGTGACTGGAAAATCCCGGGCGCCGAATTCACGCCGAATTGGAGGCGCGAAACCTGGAACGCCCCTTTGTGGGTGACTATGGTCTGTGCAGCAGCTGCGGCGGGGGTCACCGGGAGTTGCTGGTAGGCTTGGGCCAGGTCGAGTTTGGCGAAACACCTCCCCCCGTGTAACCTGGCCAACAAGTGGCTGACTACCGGCACCGGATACGCATTAGGGCGGATCGCCTTATTGATGGTGCATTTGTAATCAGCGCATATGCGGACTTCCCCGTTGGCCTTGAGCGCTGTTACAATTGGAGTTTCCCACTCCGCAGAATCAACAGGAACAAGAATCCCCTGGCCCACCAATTTGTCCAACTCCGCCTCTATTTTGTCCTTTAGTGCGAAAGGCACTCTGCGCGGTTTAAGTCTGATTGGACGCACTCCAGGGTCCAGGTCGAAAGTCACTGGGGGGCCCTTGAATTTTCCTAGCCCCTTTTTAAAAACCTCGGGGTGCGCGTCGCACACGCTCTGTATTGGATCAGTCCCGGCGGCGTGTGCTCCCACGGCGTGCACCCCCCCAATGAACAACCCCAGGGGCTGGAACCATTGAGTCCCGAGGAGGCTGCATTTACCTCCCTTGAGGACGACTAGGGGAAGCGTTGCGGTGTACTTTTTGAACTGGACCTGGAACTTTCCAACCCCCAACACTGGGATGCGGTTCCCTTGCACGTCCTTCAGTGTGGCCCTCAACGCCTTGAGCTTGGGCCGCACGCGGGGGGCGATTTTCATGAACTCCCCCTGGGAAATAATAGAGTATGAAGAACCCGAGTCCACCTCCATTCTAACAGGGGCCCCTTGTATTACTACCTCAACGAAGTAACGGGGGTGCTCCGTGGAAACGCTGCAAACCGGCGCGTCGTCCTCGCTGTCGTCGGAGATTCGCCCTACTCCGTCCCGCGTCCTCGTGGTCCGGGTGCCGTCCTTCGGCCTCGTGGTGCGGTCCTGCCTCGTGGTGCGGTCCTGCCTCGCCGAGCGGTCTGGAGAACTCCGGGTGGCCTCGCGTCGTTTCCGGCAGACCTTGGCGATGTGCCCGCGCCGGCCGCAGTTGTGGCACTCGGCCTTGCGGAATGGGCATTTGGTGCGGGCGTGGGCGGCGCCGCAGCCATCGCAGCGCCGGCCCTCTCTCTGGACCCTCCGGACGTCCTCGTCGTCGCTGCTCTCTGCAGACGAGTTCGAAGCCCGCCGGGCCGCGCGCACCGAACTCTCTGCCTTGGCGGTCTTCGGGCGCCAGTCCTGAAGCTCATGCACCCCGGCCGTCGTGGCCTCTGCGGCCTGTGCCGCGTCGAGGACCTGTTGCCACGTGGGAGGCGGCTCCCTTTTCATCAGCGCGCGCTGAGTCTCTGTGTCCCTCAGACCGCAGAGCAGGCAGTCCCGGAGGGTGACGTCGGGGAGTTCCCACTTGCATGGGCCGGCGGCCAACCGCAGGGCCGCGGCGAACTCATTGACGATTCTCCGGGTGCCTGGACTCGCCTCCAGAACGCGCTCCGAGCGGGGAACATCGCTATTGCCGGCCGGAGATGGGCGCGCAGCGCCGCCAGGAGCTCTGTGGCCTTGAGGTCGCTCACCTTCCTCGGCGCGATCAGGTCCACCAAGGTCCTCTTGGTCTCTTGTCCGAGCATGCGGACGAAGATGGCCCTCTTTTTGGCCTCGTCTGAGACTTCGAGCTCCACCAGCGCAGCGTTGAAGTCTATCTCAAACAGCTCCAAGTCTCCCGGCTTCCTGATCTCGTAGCCGGCGCATGTCTTGGTCCCGTGGGTAGCCATATCCCACCTTCGTCGCCAATTTAGTGTATGGGACCAAAGACGACCGGACAACCGAAGGGTTGGTTTAACACAGGTTTATTGCATGAGGTTCCAGTTAAGCATGAGGTAATGGCGGTGATACATCTCAATATATACAGTAGCCTTCTTCATTTGAATCATGTAGCACGGTAGCTCATTGGCTGCTACCGGCGTGGCCTCGCCCAGGCACGCCTCCTTTCCTGCTGCTGTTTGCGGGGAAGGTTTTCCCGCGGCTGTCCGTGATTGCGCAATGTGAACCATGTGAGAGTGAACGCTCGCAGCTGCCCTCTATAGGCTGTCTGCTCGCGTTCCTTTACAGGTGATATCGTTTGTATCTGGAGTGGTTACAATCTTGTCTTTACAGTATCATGAGCATGCATACATACATACATAACATCGAGTGATTCAGCAGGTCTTCTTTAGCTAGGAGTCACGATAAACTACAGGGCAATGGTTAGCTTGCTTGATTGCTTGTCGGTTGGCTTGAAACCAATTTTGATAATATGATTTCTATGGAAAAATATATTTCTTACACCATTCTATCAAAGGAGGGGGCTGTATTTGGTACAGGAATGTAATACATTAATGGTTTTTTTGCTCTTTGGCAGAGCTCTTGGAAATAATGGATGCCTGTTCTTGGACAGATCTGTTTTCTTTCCATTGTAGAGGTGAAGCCTTCCATCTTTTATTTCTTCTCCTTTTTCTCCTCCTCCCTCCCTCCCTTCTTTGTTCTCTGACAATGTGCCACTGCATTTACATTTAGCATCTTTTTGTTTCTCAAGTTCTATTCAGCATTGGTTAGGTTTCACCTTGAGCCGTGTGTCCAACTCTGGACATTGACTTTTAGGAAGGAAGTCAACAAACTGGGAACATGTTCAAAGGAAGACAAAATAGTTGGTCAGGGAGACTGAAAACCAAACCCTATGAGGAAAGGTGGAAAAACTGGGGGCGGTCAACTTTGGAGGGGAAAAAAGGCTAAGAGGGAAGATATGATAGCATTCTTCAAATACTTGATATATAGTCCTAAAAAGAAGGAGCAGGATCTGTTCTAGATTTCAGAGTGCAGGACTTTAAATAATGGGTTCAAACTATAAGAAGCCAGTGACAGGTTGAATATCAGGAAAACCTTCTGAACTGTTAGAGCAGTATGACAAACCAATGAACCTGCGAGGTGGTGAGCGCTCCAGCGTTGGAGGCATCTAAGAAAAATTAGACCACTATCTATCAAATCTGTTTTGATTTGGATTCCTGCATTGAGAAGTGGGTTGGACTAAATGGCCTTATGGATCCTTTCCAACTCCATTATTCTATGGTGCTATGACTCTACTCTCTACATCCTCTATAGCATAAGATTTGAGACTCATCATCATTCTTTATTATGGTCTTCGACCAGCCTTTGCAATAGAAAAAAGTTTTACACTTTATTAACAGTAGAAAAAGTTTTCACACTTTGTTAACAATAGAAAAAAGCAATAAAACAGCACAGCATAGCCTCTAGATAAAAATTTTACGTAATTGAATGGCTTGATAAAAATATTTGGCAACCTGGTGCATGAGTGTAAGGTCTGTGCCTTTAGAAGGAAATGAACATACAATCTATCATTATGGACCACAAATTTAGAAATAACTGGGGCAATTAAAGCGTCTCTTGGGACATCGTAGAAAGGGCATCATAATAGGACGCGGGCCAGGGTTTCTCGCTCCCTGGATCCACAAGGACAATGTCTCTGTGGATAAGGAGTCCCTTTGAATCTTCCTGCCAAAAGTGCTGAGCGTAGGGCATCAAAACTGGTTCCACCTGATGATCTCTCCTTCATCACACTTGATGAGATCCAGGAAGATGAACAACAGGAACAAACTGAGGTTCTCTCCCTTAATATGGTTGATGAGGTGCATGTAGATGAACAGATTGCAGGAGAGAGGCTCCTTGTACTAGGCGATTCAATAATTAGAAATACAGAGAAATGGATTTGTGATGCACATGATAACCGTATGGTGACTTGCCTGCCAGGTGCAAAAGTTGCAGACATCACAAGAAATCTAGATAGATTGTTAGAGAGAACTGGGAACGAGCCAGTTGTCATGGTACACGTTGGTACTAATGATATTGGGAAGGCCAAGCGGTCTGTCCTGGAAGCCAAATTTAGGTTGTTAGGAAGAAGATTGAAGTCCCGGACTTCCAAGGTAGCATTTTCAGAAGTGCTGCCTGTCCCTCGCGCAGGACCTACCAGGCAGGCAGAGCTCAGAAGCCTCAATGCGTGGATGAGGCGGTGGTGTCGAGAGGAGGGCTTCAGATTTGTCAGGAACTGGAGAACATTTTGGGACAAGCCAAATCTGTTCAGGAGGGATGGGTTGCATTTAAACCATGATGGGACCAGATTGCTGGCACTCAACATCAAAAAGGCTGCAGAGCAGCTTTTAAACTGATAACTGGGGGAAAGCCGACAGGAGCTGGGCAGCATCCGGTTCGGGAAAGTGTGTACTTGAGTAGTGAGGAGAATGCAAAAATTACTGAGCAGAGCAAGGAGCTAGTCACCAGCACTCTAGCAGAAGGATGCAAGAGGCAGTCTAACAATGCAACTGGACTCAAAAGACTGTATCAGGAAAGCATATATAAATGCTTGTATACAAATGCCAGAAGCCTCCGTAACAAAATAGGGGAGCTGGAATACTTAGCAATAGATAAAAATATTGATATTATTGGTATCACTGAAACCTGGTGGACGGATGATAACCAATGGGATACAGTTATCCCAGGCTACAAACTGTACAGGAAGGATAGGAAGGGGCAAACAGGAGGTGGTGTAGCCTTGTATGTCAAAGAAGTGATAAAATCGTATGAATTGGAATATCTAGGTGATTTGGAGTCACCATTAGAAGCTCTGTGGGTAAGAGTACCAGGCCACAAGGATGGTCTAACAGTAGGCATATACTATCGGCCTCCGACCCAAACTCTTGAGGGAGACTGGCAGTTGGAGAATGTTGTAAAGGAGGCATCCAGGAAGGGAAGCCTGGTTATAATGGGGGACTTCAATTACCCTCACATAGACTGGGTGAACTGTTGTTCAGCACACGATAAAGAGATAAAGTTCCTAGATATGCTCAATGATTGTTCCCTGGGACAGATGGTTGAAGACCCAACTAGAGGTACAAGAATCCTTGACTTGATCCTGAGTAATACTCAGGATCTGGTGCAAGATGTTAATGTGACTGATCCAATAGGGAACAGTGACCACAACTCAATTATGTTTAACTTGATCATAGACCGCAAGTCACTGATAAAATCTAACACAGAGACCTTAAATTTTCAAAAAGGAAATTTCCCAAAGATGAGGAAACTAGTAAAAAAGAAACTGAAAGGGAAAATTGAGAGAGTCCAAACACTCCAAGAGGCATGGAGGCTGTTTACAAAAACAATAACAGAGGCTCAATTGGAATGCATACCCAAAAGGAAAAAGGGCACTGCCAGGTCCAAGAGGACTCCGATGTGGCTTACAGGAGCTGTTCGGGAAGTGATCAAGAGCAAGAAAAGCTCATTTAGAAGCTGGAAGGCTTGTCCAAATGAGGACAGCAGGCAGAAACATAAATTCTGGCAGAACAAATGCAAGGCAACAATCAGGAAAGCAAAGCAAGACTTTGAGGAGCGTATAGCTAAAAATACTCAGAGAAATAACAAAGACTTCTTTAAGTACATTAGAAGTAAGAACCCAACTAGGAAGGCCATTGGACCATTAGATGACAATGGAAGGCAAGGGGTTATTAAAGAGGAAACAGAGATTGCAGAGAGACTCAATGAATTCTTTGCTTCAGTATTCACTGAAGAAGACAGAGACCACATGCCCAAAACAGAGCCTATCTTCGTAGGGAGGGAAACCGAAGAATTAAGCAAGATAGAAATAACCAGGGAGGAGGTCCTTGCATGTCTTGTTAAGCTAAACACTAACAAATCCCCAGGACCAGATGGCATCCATCCACGAGTTCTCAGGGAACTTAAAGATGAAATTGCTGATATCCTAGCCAAAATATATAATCTTTCCCTCAAATCAGGCTTTGTGCCTGATGACTGGAAGGTAGCGAATGTAACACCAATTTTCAAAAAAGGATCCAGGGGTGATCCAGGAAATTACCGGCCTGTCAGTTTGACATGTGTCCCAGGTAAAGTGATGGAAACCATCCTAAAAGATAGAATTAATAGGCACATAGAAGAGAAGGTGCTGCTAAAGGAGAGCCAACATGGCTTTTGCAAGGGCAAATCATGCCTCACTAATCTGTTGGAATTTTTTGAGAGTGTCAACAAGCATGTGGATAAGGGGGATCCAGTTGACATTGTTTATCTGGACTTTCAGAAGGCTTTTGACAAGGTCCCACACCAAAGGCTCTTGAATAAACTTACCAGTCATGGAATAAAGGGACAGGTCTTGTCCTGGATCAGCAACTGGCTAAGGGACAGGAAACAGAGGGTAGCACTAAATGGACACTTCTCCAAGTGGAGGGAAGTAAAGAGTGGGGTCCCCCAAGGTTCAGTACTGGGACCCCTGCTTTTCAACCTCTTCATAAATGATCTAGAGGTAGGAGTAAAAAGCAAGGTAGCCAAATTTGCTGACGACACTAAATTATACAGGGTAGTGAAAACTGTGAGAGATTGTGAAGAGCTCCAGAGGGATCTCTTGACACTGGGGGAGTGGGCAAAACAGTGGCAAATGAGCTTCAACATCAGTAAGTGCAGAGTGATGCATGTTGGGGCAAAAAACCCCAATTACATTTATAAACTGATGGGGTCTGAACTCTCTGCGACAAACCAGGAAAGGGACCTTGGTGTCCTGGTGGACAGCTCAATGAAGGTGTCAACCCAGTGTGCCTCAGCAGTGAAAAAAGCAAACTCAATGTTAGGGATCATTAGGAAGGGTATAGAAAATATGTCAGCAAGTGTCATTTTGCCTCTTTATAAATCTATGGTGAGGCCCCATCTGGAATATTGTGTACAGTTCTGGTCGCCATACCTCCAGAAGGATATTATGGAGTTGGAGAAAGTACAGAGGAGGGCAACCAGAATGATTAGGGGACTGGAACACCTTCCTTACCATCTGAGGCTGCAACGGTTGGGCCTTTTCACTCTTGAACGACGGCGTCTAAGAGGTGACCTGATTGAAGTTTATAAAATCATGCACGGTGTGGACAAAGTAGATAAGGAAAAACTGTTTTCCCTATCACACAACACTAGAACTAGGGGACACTCCATGAAACTTTTGGGTACTAGTTCTCAAACAAATAAGAGAAAGTACTTTTTCACCCAGAGGATTACTGGTCTATGGAACTCCCTGCCAGAAGAAGTGGTGACAGCTGTCAGTCTTGACAGCTTTAAGAAAGGATTAGACAAGTTCATGGAGGACAAGGCTATCAATGGCTATAATTATGGCTACCTAAGGACCACCTCCGGGTTGGAGAGATAGGCAGGATATCTCTCAATGCCATTTCCAGGGGATCCTAAGCAGGTGAGGGCATCTCCTTGGGAATACCCTGAAGGAAATGGTGAGCCACTGTGTGAGACAGAATGCTGGACTGGATGGGCTGTGGCCTGTTCCAGCAAGGCTGTTCTTATGTTCTTATGTTCTTAAAACGAGCTCGAGAAAAAGCCCATCTGTATTTGCTTAAAGAGAGATTATAAAGATACCCTGCGATGGTGGGTTTACGGCTGTCTAAAAGTTGACGATAGAATCCTGAAATGTTAGCAAAATCATTTTGCCGATCAATGTCCCTTATTCTTTCCTTCACTAATGATTTTGCCTTTACCAGCGTTAATTGGCCCAGATATTTAGAAGAAAAACTGAGATTATGAAGTTCTTGTACACAGGTACGGTGCCAACACGATTGGTAGTTGTCTGACAGCAGCAAGGGCACCAGACATGGTCAAACATGGTATTAAGTCATAAGATTAAGATTCTAGTCCAGGCCTGGGTCTTAATACTTGGCACATCTGCTTCCAGCCTCAAAACCGCATTGGAAGTGCATTTAGTGTTGCAAACAGAACCCTAAGGAAAAATTTGATTGTATAATTTCATAAACCCTTAAGTTTGAGTATGGGCCTAGTTGTATCCCACAGAGAAGTTGGGCAACTGTTTTTGCCATATATAGTTTAATTGTAGCTGGGATGTAATTTGCCCCCTAGTGCTGCCTACAAAATTTTATTATTGCATGTGAACTCTTCTGGGCATTCGAAGTGGCATGATTTACCTGGGCTGTTAATTTCCTAGAAGCCTGGAATACTATGGCCAGGTATTTAAAACATTTGACTTGCTCTAATTCATGGGAGTCAATTGTCCATTTATGCTTCTGTCCTTTATTAGAGAAGACTAGGACTTTAGATTTGTCATAATTGATTATTAATTGCTTCTCATTACAATAGGATCGCTTCTGGACCTTTTGGCTAAGATCAAGTGTAGATTTGAGACTGTCTGTAGACTGGGTTTAGGTAGTTGGCTTCAGTGGAGTCCTTCTCTGTCATCATTTCCCTCCCTTGAAATGCCAAGGCTCACAATAAATGTTAAGCGTTGCTTGGGAGAGGCTGCTGAAAGGCGTGTTTGTGGGGGTGGATAGGGTTGAGTGAAAATCTGGCAAAGCCGAAACCCAAGAAATGTGCCTGGTAGAACAAGCTAAGTCTTGGCTCACTGGGCAAAAGGGTGAAAATGAACAAGGCAGTGCTCAGACTCTCGCAGTCCATTTCAGTCAACCGGCACGCTTGCTTTCACATTTGAGGTTTGTGAAGATGGTGCATCTTGCGGTCAGAAAAGGCAGTGGTAATTAGGGATAATCACTTACCATTCTTAACAAGCTTGGGCACATGTGCGGGGTCTCAGCTGCCTGGTTAGAGGAGGCGTGGAACTATTGTTTTCCATGCTTGGTTTTGCTTTTTGGTTGGCCTTCATCTACAGTACAAAGGAGCTGAAGTGACAGAGTTTCTGGGAGCACTTAAAATTGAAATCCAAAATAGGAGAGGGTTTGAGGGAGTGCAGCCTAGTGGGTAGAGAAAGACTGCTGGTGGCAGTACACCCTTTTGCCATAATCTTGCCAATGGGCTAATTATTTAATAATGGATCATTGTGTGCCGTCAAGTGAATTCTGGTTAATTATTAAAACTTCACTGGCATAAAAGGAGACAAAGAAAGGAATTAACAAGATGTACAGAAGTCATTCCAACCAGAGTTGACCATACTTGACACAACAGAGTGATAGGAGAGACCATCGCCATATCTATTAAGTACCTTTCCTAGGAATTAGACAACTATTTGTGAAATTTCTGCCGGAGAGCCGCTTAACAGGGCGCAGCCTATGTAGGGAATTCATCCCTTAAGAAAATTCTTGGCAAAGAAATTCATCTAATTCATCATCAGATAATGATGAGTTGGGTTTACTCAAGAGTTCCACAAGAGCAGAACCTCTTGTGTTTAGGAGTACGTTTGTATCTCCCAAAAGGCAACTTTGAAGGAAAGGCATTGACTCTGGCCAGAGAGAAAGCTCTTCTAGGTCATAAAAATAATGTGCCGTTTAAACAGGATTCAATGCCTAACTTAAAGGGACGGTGGGGGCACAGAAAAGGTTAAGCAGGCCTAAATTTTTGATATCCCAGATCTAAAAGTCTCTGCTTAATAGTTATAAGAGATGCTCTTCCGTCCGTCCATTAAAAATAAACCATCAATGGTATAATAATAATTTCGTGTCAGAAATTATTCTGGGTTGAAAGGATTTTTGCTGGAGAAACTCTGCTCAGGGTATGCCCGGATGAGGCTCCTTTCATGTCCCCAAGATCCTTTTCCATCAAAATGGTCCCTATTTATCTACTTGTAATTTCTTGCTCTCGAACTGCCAGGTTGGCTGGAGCTGGGACTGAGATGGGCACTCAATCCATCATGTAGCACCCAGGTCTCGAACTGTCGACTTGCCAGCCTTTCAGCTAACAAGACGAGCTTCATAACCACTGAGCCACCCCGGCCCCACCAGTATTGTTACAGAGACATTATTCCTGTACAAAGCTTGGAGATACAGTCTTCGGTCTGATGCTCAAGACTTTCAGAAATTGCCCAATGTGCATGGGATTTGAGAAAATTAGTCCAGCTCCCAAATGGCAAGACTGAAGGGGGATTTTGGGACTTGTAGTTAAATAAAAATATTTTCAATTCTCTAATATGGACTTTAAAATGTTTGGAAACGAAAGTCCAAGTAAGCAATAGTTTCTGCCTGGGGAAAAAAATATCAGCAACTCTCCTTCTAATCTGATCTTGAAGGCACCAGATAGTGAAAACCAATCTGAAAGTCTGCAACCGTTGATTTTTATCTTGAGATCCGCATAGTTTTCTCAGCAGGCTCACTGGCTCCCGAGGTGGAGAAAACTGCAGACTCCAGGCTAGGCTGTCTGAAAGCAACCATGGCAGCCTTCACCGGAGACCCTTGAGACCGGCTTATCTCAGCTGGCCGGCTGCAAGTTAGTGAAGATTAAAACGAACCAGGCGGCCCCCGAAAAGTCCAAAAAAGAAACTGTAATTGACTGTTCGGCCTCGAAATCTGGTGGTGCAAAGGTCCCGGAATGTTTAACATAAGATTGGAAGGAATGCAGATATTAAAATTGCAAACTTGGATTTATTGGCTTGGCCCCCATAGGCAGCGGGATGCTTTTCGGTGATAAGATCTGGCATTGGGTTAGGCGTAGAAAAGGCTGGCATAGCACAATGGGAGAAGTTGCTGTATTTTTATCCCAGCTATGAATCTGCTATAATAAACCTCTCTTACATGCCTGCCACATGTCCACGGAGATGTCTGCAGATGTAGACAGCACAAGCTCTTCGGCTATAAAAAGAGATGAGCACTGAACCCTAGAGTCGGATACGACTGGCTTTCGAGCAAGGGTGACCTTTACCTTTTACTGCTGAAAATAAAGGGCCGCAGTGACTAAGACGTTGCGCTTGGTGACTAGAAGGTTGGCAGGTCAGCAGCTTGAGACCCAAGTGCTGTGTGACAGAGTGAGCTCCCATTGTCTGTCCCAGCTCCTGGCAACCTAGCAGTTTGAAAGCAAGAAATTGCAAGTAGATGAATAGATAATACTTCAGCAGGGAAGGTAACAGCATTCCGTGCACTTCAGTGTCTAGATGCCTGCCACATATCCATGGAAGTGTCTGCATAAACGTTTCAGACAGCGCTGGCTCTTTGGATGTGAACAGAGATGAGCACTGGCCCCTAGAGTCGGATACGACTGGTTTTTGAGTAATGGAGACCTTGACCTTACTACTGAAAATACCACTTGGTGATTTTTGCCCACCCGTTACCCATGAACAATAGTGCAGTGGGGTCACAGTTTGTCGATACCTGAGAGATGCACTTGGGGACATGAAAGGCGCCTCATTCGGGCATCCCATAAAAAGCCTTTCAACTCAATGTAATCTCTGACACAAAATATTATTATTATTACAGTTTGTGGGGTCAAAACTCCCAACTCTCCGAAGAGCAGGGAGCTAACCATCCCCTGCTACCTTCCACCCTTTCCGCTGATTCCTCTCACCTTCGCTGCAATTTCCAGGACCAGTAAATTGAGGCACGCCAATGCTGTTGGAACGGAACGGGCAATTAAGAGCCATTAGCTTCACAAAAGACCCACCTCTTACACAGGCCCACCCTAATGCCTGCATTATTATTTTTTTGGACTCTTCTCTCTGGCTTGCAACGCAGCCTGTTCCAATGAGCAGCTCTATTTCTAGAATTGCCACAAAGGCACTGCTTGTAAAGGTGGGGGAAATTGCAAATACAGAATCGGAAAGGGGGGGTTAGGAAGCTAGGCTGTCTCTATTGGGAGGTGGAATGAGCTGGTAAGCTTGGGTGACTAGCCAAGCACCGTGCAATTTGGGTAGGAATGGTAATTAATTTTCCACCTCAGGTGGTCAAAAAACTTGGGCTGCCCCAATTAGGCTCTCCCTACTCTTGGGTTATTACCCTGAAGTTGAGTCCTGCCTTTGAATGAGCAAGAATAATTGCCACTCCAGATACTCGTGTTTGGCCGTCCTCCGGTGATTACGCCCTCCTCATTCAGTGTTATTCTTAAGCCGTTAATCACGCCGTGATTAAATTCTTTACCAGTGATGCACTCTGGAGAGGAGGATGGGATAATTGAGCAAGACTTGAACAAGCTTGTAGTAAACATGCCTGGTGCATAAAATGAGTTTCTTTTTTCCTTGCCTCCTCCTACCCTCAACATACCTTAGGAGCAGTCGTCTTTGTGTTTGGCATTAATCAGGGCAGGAGAAATGAGGAGGAGGGGGAAACGAACTCGTGGCAAAGCCCAGAACAATTAGAAACCAGGCGGTGTTAAGCAATCTTCAACTTGGGTTCCCATTAGGCTGTGTTGAACATCTTACCTAAAATGACCTCCTGCGTGGAATGGGCGCGATGGTTTTGCTCAGCACCTGTTTGCGCCTCTGTTTATGGAGCAAAGAATAGTCCCAGAAATGGGGAGAGTAAAACTCATAGAATCCTAGAATCACTGGTGTTGGAATGGGGGCTTTTGAGGCTATTGAGTCCAACCCCCACGGCTCAATACAGGAATCTGAATCAAAACAGATCTGAGAGATGGTTGTCCAGTTCTGCTTCCAGTGTTGGAGCGCTCACTCTCCACCTCTCAAGACAATTGGTTCCATTATCTCTGACCATTAATGCTCTGACCATTAATGCTCCATTATCTCTGACCATGAATGCTCTGACCATTAAGAGGTTTTCCTAATATTCAGCCTATATCTGGCTTTCTGTAGTGTCAGCCCATTTCTATGCATCCTACACTCAGAGATGATGGATAACATATTCTTCCCTTTCTCTTTATGATGATCGTTCAGGGATCTGAAATGTGCTATCATCATATTCCCCTCTCAGACTCCTTTTCTTGAGGCTAAACATACTCAGTTTTTTCAGTTCCCCCCCCCCCAGGGCTTGGTTTCTAGTTCTCTGGTCATCCTTATTGCCTTTCTCTCTACCTGCTTCAGTTGGTTTTCATCTAAGGTACCCAGAATTGGACAGAGTGTTCTAGATGTGGTCTATCTAATGCTGATTAGAGGGGGACTGGTAGTATTTCATGGGCTTCAGAGACTAGACTTCTGCTGAAGGTCGTTTTGATAGTATTAATGGCAAACAATCAGAATGTAGGCATGACATGGTCTATTCCAGGAAGGTATTTAGTCTGGCCAGGTTATCCTGTTATGGTAATAGAATAGACTCTATTGCCTGCAACTCAATGCCACTCATCAGGCAGCAGCTAACTAACCTGACAACCCTGAGGACTCACGGCCTTGGGTGGCAAAGCCCACAGGGGAGGGTGATGGTCCCCAAATGGATTAAATCCCTCTTGAATCCATCTTGATGGAGGGCAGCAGCTTCATCCATCCTGGCCTGGGGCGGAGGAGGACTTTGCGTGCCAAAAGGGCTCAGGACCAGAAAGTGACTCGCAGAAGTGGATCAGTGTTTCGGGGGTCATGCAGCAATGTAGAAGGTAGATGAAAGGCCCATAGCTGTCAAGTATCCCTTATTGGCCAGGAAAACCCCTCATTTTACCCTCTTTCCCTCCGTCATCCCTTATTAATTAGACTGCGATGCCCTATTGCCGCCATTGGAGGGCAGCACAGGATAAGCATAACTGTCAAGTATCCTGTATTGGCCGGGAAATTTCCCTTATTTCCAAATCCAAAACTTGACAGGTATGGAAAGGCCACTGCATTATATCTTAGGACAATCTTCATGGCTGATCGCCATTACGATAACCAATATTTGGAATCAGATTCAACACTTGGAGGGAGGGAGGTTGTTCTTTTGAATGGCGATCAAGTAGTGTATTTGGTAGGGCCACATGGAACACTTTCTCTGATGGTGGTGTTGAAAGTTACCTAAGTAAATCTGGGATGAGATGTACTTTCAGATAACCCAGCCTCAAACTCTTTGAGATCTTAGGAGACCGAAACCCTGAGCAAATGAAGCTTTTATGTATGGCTGTTGATGCTCTCTCTTCTTCTGCACTCTTGATTTCTCCCATAGTTCTCCATGAAAATAGTTCACAAGCAAGAGCTTTAAAAAAAAACAACAACCACATTTCACCAAATGTGCTAGCATGTGTCTCAGGCCAGCCAAGATGGCAAATGTCAACAGCGCAACTATTATCATTTTTCTAAAGGAGAGACCACGAAATAACTACCGGGTCTGTTTCGTCAACCATTTTCACAAGGGTGTAAACAGAATTAAATCAGTGCATGGAAAACATGCAAGGCACAGAGCATGGATTATGGGATGACAGTGTTAAAAGGCTGAAATCTCTCTCCTTCGGTGTCCTTTCTGTTTTTGAAATTTCTCTGTGTTTTGGAGATGTCTGACTTTTGCAGTGGTTCATACCAAGGCCGGCTTCTCCAGAAGCAAATATTTGGCTGTTGGAACATGGAGAGGTGAAATGTTTTTTCTGATAATAAGAAGTGGAAACTTAAATGAAAATAAGCCAGGATTGCCAAGTGAGCTGACCTGTATTGCTAAAACAGACAGTACACAGGAATCTATCCTTATCTTGGCCTTTTCCTTCTTACATTTCATTGGAAGCACTGCCAACTCAAGCCAGCAGACTGTTTAAAAGAACATTGTATGGTTTTTGTTTCGTTTTAACAAAGCAGCTTCACTGTTGTCAACAACAATTACGCACAAATGAACCCAACACACAGATGGGCTTATTTACGTGTCTTTAACAGCAACCCTTTTCTTAACTTGGGATAAAAAGCAGGGATAATTCTTAGGTGTTACATTTCTTGCAAAGGGGCTGTGGTGGCTCAAGTGGTTAAGATGCTGAACTTGATGACTGGAAGGTCAGCAGGTCAGCATTTTGAGTCCCGAATGCTGCACGATGGAGTGAGCTCCTGTCTCTGCCCTAGCTCCTGCCAACCTAGCAGTTTGAAAGCAAGAAATTGCAAGGAGATAAATAGGGAAAGGTAACAACATTCTGTGCATAATTAGTCTACAAGAAAGGGGAAAGTCTGGAAGCCTAATCTCTCAATGCTTTAGCAATTGGGGAAACAGCAGGCATGGTCTGGGCTTCCCATCATGCTGTAATCCATCTCATTTTACAAGGGAAGAAGGAAGGGAGCACATCATGTTCTAGATTTCCAAAGTCAAAACCAGACCAACACGCCTTCCCTTCGACTTTGCAGTCTCTGCCAGACAGTGCTAAAATACCCGTTGCCTCTGGTGTTATTTTTTTAAAAAGTCTGTGCTGTTATCCATTAATGCAAATGGAAGCATTTCCATTCCACCAGTGGAGCTCCATTGAACAATTTGCTTGTACAGACATGTTCATTCCCCTCTCCAATCCCATTGTAAAGCATTTCCCACTTGGTGCTCTACTTCTTTCATGTGCTGGACTGCCAAAATCAAGCCACTTTCTTGGCTTTGTCGTTGGCCAAACTTAAGTCCTCATCTGTTGTGTTCTAATGGTTTTACCTTCCACATGGAATTACAATGTATCTGAGCCAATGTAACCTTCAGCTGTATCATATAAACCCTGTAATAGGACGCGAGCTAATGACCACCAGCTGGCAGCAGCGAGCGTCCAAGCTCTCTTGGTCCGAACTCATCAAAGGCAACGGCGCGGGAAGCATTCCCGCCACCACCTACACCTGGACAAGAAGGGCGTGACCCGCAATGACGTCACGCAGACAGTAGCCAATGGGCTACCGTGGCACCACGTTCAAATGTATTACTACTGTATATAAAGAGCTATCGATCCGCCATTACCTCATGTTCCCTCTGTCCACGATGCAATAAACCTGAGTTAACCCAGCCCGAGGCTGTGTCCTGTGTCTTGGTTTCATACACCAAATCATCGGTACATGTTTCTGGCAGTAATCGGCAGACCAGTAAATGAACCCAATTCTGTATCTCTCCACATTCACACAGCATGTTGTTGTCTGCCAACAGCCCCCACTTGAGCATGTTGGTCTTTCATTTGGGGACTCTGACCCTCAGCCTTTTCAGGGTCCTCAAAGTGATGGAGGAGAGGTTGAGTTCCTCAGCTATGTTCTTCTTTTGTCACTACAAACTCTTAATCATGACAAGCCTTTAAAAATACTTAAATCAGAAATAAGAAAAAGGGGCCAGAGCGTTGCTTGGAGAAGAAAATAAAAACCGATTTATTGGTATCTTGCATGCAAAATGGTGCCTTCTCTATGAGGAGGGACATCTTATATAGCCGTGATGAGGAGGGTACATCTTATATAGCCATGATGGCGACCATTGGCACTCCAGATGTTCTTGGACTTTAATTCCCAGAAGCCCAAGTAGCCTGTTAATCCACACGAATGGATTTACTGTGATTCATCCAGCCCACTCCACTCTCGTAGCTCCCGGAAGCAGAAGTAAAAAGCTCCTGTATGGGCGTGTTTTATTTCCGCGAGCGACAAGGGCAGTGCGGGCCAGATGAATCACAGTAAATCCATTCATGTGGATTCACAGGGTGCTTGGGCTTCTGGGAATTGAAGTCCAAGAACATCTGGAGTGCCAAGGTTTGCCATCATGGTTATATAGCAATGAACAAACAACTTACGCTGTTACAAACAACATACGCAATGGCTCCTCCCATTATTATATTCCCAAAAGTATGATAAACATTGTAGTACCAGAATTTTAAACTTATGCAAACTAATAACTAAAAGCGCATGTCCAAATTTCAAACAGATAAATACATGGACCAATCGTATGAAGCAATGTGTTTAAGCCTGTTTACGTGTCAGGCTTGGCCTTAGTTCTTCCAAAGGGGTTAACCTGTAAACAAGTAGCCAAGCCTCTGTCTCCATATGTCATTAGAACATCTGTCAGAATCCAGATAAGAAAGGGTGTGGGTCTTCAGTTAGATTACTTTGAAAAACAACTTTTGCAACTTAGAAATGAATTTCTTCATTTCAAAATGGCTCTGGTTCTGCTAGGAGTCACACTTTAATGTTGCTCCTTGTCTAGTGGGCTCCTTCCCCCATCCTCTAAGTTGATTTTCCTCTTGTGTACCCTCAAGAATGTTTGTTCTTGCCATAAAGCTCTTCCTGGATCTGAGCCGGTGGACTTGAGGTTCATATCCATTCAGAGGATGTCAAGGGCCTTTCGCTTGCTTAGTTCTCTGGTTGGTGAAGTTTGTCTTGCTTTCCTATTGCTCAAATCACTTATTTTTTGGTTCTGTTTTGTTACCTTCACCACTTATTGTTCCCTGAAAGTTGGACTACTATAACCGGGGGGTGGGAGTGGGTCACAAGGGGTTGGTGGGTTAGTCGGTCATCGGACACTTGGTCATCATTTTTGCAGCATGATGATATTTTGGATCGTGCCTTCCAAGGAGAGGGAAAATGCTAAATAAAAACAGAATGCGGGGAATGCGGAGGAGGGGGTGTATTAATAGAACAGCTGGATGAATGCTCCCGAGAGACTTACTGTAGCTCTTTGCAACCACAGCCAATTGTTATCTGAAAAGAGGAGGGGGTGAATGTCATCATTTTTTCTTCCTAGGAATTACTTTTGGAAAGGGCCAAAGCACTGCATTTTAAAAACATTCTGATCTTCTCAAAGAATGCCCCCCCCCCAAGTAATAGATATTTTGGCAGGAGGGGTAGGGGTAAAAGTTCAGTGGGCTAAATGTTTCCCCTTTTAGTATGAACAGGCCTCTCTTCCTATCCATTTGGGGTTACCTACCAATCCCCAGGACTGTGGTGGCTTAGTGGTTAAGACGCTCAACTTGACAACTGGAAGAGACCCGAGTGTTGCATGAGGGAGTGAGCTCCTGTCTCTGTTTCAGCAGTGAAGATTGTCCTGGAAACAATATAATGTAGTGGCCTCCAGTTTGCCTTCCACATCACGGCATGATGCCCGTATCACTGATCCAGTTCTACGAGTCACTTTCTGGTCCTGAGCCCTTTTGGCACTCAACGTCCTCATCATCATCCCCAGGCCAGGATGGATGAAGCTGCTGCCCTCCATTAAGAGGGATCCAAGTGGGATTTAGATAGATAGATAGATAGATAGATAGATAGATAGATAGATAGATAGATAGATAGATAGATAGATAGATAGATCTTTATTGTCATTGTTCTGCACAGATCAACTAGGGGACCATCACCCTTCCCACCCAAGGCCATAAGTCTTCAAAGTTGTCAGGTTAGTTAACCGCCACCTGACACTCTGTGTTGAGCCCCTGGCAGTAGGGTCTACTTTATTACCCTAGCACAGGGGTTCTCAACCTATGGTCCGCAGTGCCAAATAATCCGCCCTCTGCCCTTGCTCCAGCCGCCACTGTCGGAATTGGCCGCGGACCCCTTTATGGCTGTCGTAAACGTGTTTATGACAGCTGTGAGTGTGTCTGCAGCTGATGTTAGTGTGTTTACAGCAGCTGCAAAGGGACCACCCGTCCGGCCCCCCCAACTTGTCGGAGGCAGCATGTGGCTTGAAAAAGGTTGAGAACCCCGGCTCTAGCAGGATAACTTGCCCAGACCTGTTTCAATGTTTCTCTTCTTTTCTTTCACCATTAGGGGAGACTGGATCCAGGTTGCCCTATGTTATCCTAAAGGCACGGCGTTCACCGTTCTTAGAGACATTTACCACCAACAGACAGGGAAAGCGCACAGTGTGAAGCCATACATGGCGGCTTCTTCTCTCTACCGAGTCCTGAAACAGCCCAACGAAGGGTTCTTCTATTTCAACAATGCCTCGGGGTGAGTGAAGCAGGGCCATGAGATGTACTGTAGATGTGCCTCATGTCCCTCAACTCAGTAAAAAAACGAAAACATTTGGTGCTTCTGGAATACAGATGGGAGTGAAAAGTGAGCTAATAATAGGAACAGTGAGACATATTTGTCCACACTGAAAACTTCGTGCCTGTTGTTAATTTAAACAAATAACGGGGAAAAGAGGCAACTGTTCAATTGGATTGGGAGCCAGTGGAATTATGTGCTGAAGTTTGGGGAGAGAATGTACATTATGCACGAACCAACATGTGTTTTCGGCATTGCTTAAAACTGTGAGCATTTGTAAATGTCAGCTGTGGAGCTAAAAATAAAATTACAGGTTGTATGTTTAGACATTATTATTTTTTTGACCCCGATAGCTGGGAGACTCTTGAACTTTGTGCCTTTTCAGACAATAGTTGGGAAATGTTTGTTTTTGTACATTACGAAATGTTCGCCTCCCAGTTACCGTATGTAAATGGACTGTTTGCTATTGTGTGTCTGTGGTTTTGTAGTGCAGCTGATTTTTGTGATGGCATGTTGTAAATGTCTCCCCTCCCTATTTTGAATGCTTAGTGCAGGGGTTGCCCAAACTTTTTGGGCCGTGGGCCGGCCACGTGCTTCAGTGGACTGCTCACGTGGTTCCTCTCACCGACAGCGGAAGTAAAACATGCCTTGCAATCAGTTTTGCAACAGGATGAGATAGATTTTAAGCTGCCATTTTCTCTGCTTTAACCAGGGGTTCCCAAACTATTGCCCATGGGTCAGATCTGGCCCTCAACACCAATTCATCTGGCCCACACTGCCCTCATAGCTCCTGAAAGCAGAAGTAAACCACGTCCATATGGGCCCATTTTTTTTTAACTTATGCTTCTGGGAGCGACAAGGGTGGCATGGGCCAGATGAATTGGCATTGGGGGCTGGATCTGGCCCATGGGCCATATTTTGGGAACCCCTGGCTTAGTGTATGGCTTTGATTTATTTTAATTGTAAAAACAAAACAGTTTTGGCTTTGATTCAGGTGGAATTCCAAGACTGAAGCAGTAAATTTAAATTTCTGCTTTTTCCCCCTTCTTGACACTTACCTTCCATCACTCATCTTTCACAAGGAGATGGGGAACCTCCGTGTGTGGCTTGTGTTCCATGAGAAGATTTGGGAACAACATCATGGTTAAGAGAAGATGACATCTTCCAGACAGCATGTTGTTCTGCTGTTTGGTGTAAGGATGTTTGGGGAAAGGGTTATTATAGGGCCAGCATGGCTTTGTGGATGACAAAGTTAGACCAGGTATTGCCCCTGTGATGCAGGGCTTAAGTTGTTGTTCAGTTGCACAGTCGATTCCGACCCTTTGCGACCCTATGGACCATTGCCAGCCAGGCATCCCTGTCCCCCACCTTCCTCCTCAGCCCACAATGTCTACAATGCCATCTAGCCATCTCATCTTTGGCCACCCCCTTCTTCTTTTGCCCTCCACCTTCCCCAGCATCAAGGCTTTCTCAAGTAAATCCTCTCTTCTCATTTGATGTCCAAAGTACTTCAGCTTCATCTTTACTATTTGACCTTCCAATGAACAGTCAGGGTTGATTTCTTCTAAGATCTACCTATTTGTTCTCCTCGCTGTTCAGGGGACGCTCAAAACTCTCCCTCCAACACCACATCTCAAAGTACAGCAGCCCAAACTCTGTTCGTGATCTGACTTCGATCCTGATGGGATCCAGGTTGACTCAGCCTTCTGTCCTTCAAAAGATGGGGAAATGAGCACCCAGCGTGTTAGGGGGCAAAAATGCTAATTACCTTGTGATTACTCTAAGTGCTGTGGAACATTGTATAATTTTAATTGCTATTACTATTGCTGTGGTGGCTCAGTGGTTAATACCCTGAACTTGATGACTGAAAGGTCGGTAGATCAGCAGTTCGAGACCTGAGTCCTGCACGATGGAGCGAGTTCCCATCTCTGGTCCCAGCGCCTGCCAACCGAGCAGTTCGAAAGCAAGAAATTGCAAATAAATCAATAGGTACCATTTTGATTGAAAAGCTAACAGCGTTCCGGGCACTCTAGGCATGCTTGCCACATGATCAGCAAAACGTGCCTACAGACGCAAATTGTGCTGGCCCTTTGACTGTAAATGGAGATTCCCTAGAGTCAAATACGACTGGCTTTTGAGCAAGCCCAACGTTAACTGTGGCTAATGAAGAAGGTCTTAGAATAGTATGCACTGAGCCATGACCACGGCACAATGTCTCTTTCATTATTGCTTACTCAGACTACACTACTTTACAGAGCTGTTTTATGAGGGCAAAGGGACTGCAGTGGCTTAGTGGTTAAGATGCTGAACTTGATGGCTGGAAGGGCAGCAAGGCAGCAGTTTGAGACCCGAGTACTGCACGATGGAGTGAGCTCCTGGCTCTCACCCAGCTTCTTCCAACCTAGCAGTCCGAAATCAAAAAGTTACAAGTAGATAAATAGATACTTCTTTGGTGGGAAGGTAAACAGCGTTCCATGCACTCCAGTGTCTAGGCATGCCTGCCAAATGTCCATGGAAACGTCTGCAGAATGCAGACAGCGTTGGCTCTTTAGCTATAGACAGTGATGAGCACTGAACCCTAGAGTTGGATACGACTGGCTTTCGAGCAAGGGAGACTTTTACTTTGACTAAAGGGAGGAAGCTATGGAGACGGCTTGGATTTCACTATTGGAAAAGCAGCAAATCGACAGGACCAGTAGCCTAAATCTAGGGCAACAGTTTTGACTCTCTGAGCGAAGGGACTTAGTGTGCAATGAATTTTCTTGAGATTCTTTGCACAGCTGATAAATTTGCACAGCAAGCCATGCACCTTCCCCTTGCATCTGTCCTGACTCAGACAGAAAGTGACTGGAATGTTTGTGTCTGTCGGGAAGTGTTGTGTGAGGTTTTTTGGGTCACTGTGTGTCACTGTGGTTCCTCTGTTCAGTGTTCTCCCTGCTCCTTGCTCAGGTATCTCTTTGTCCACCTTCGAGCTCGCGAAGCACGGACGGCCCACAGCTACTGTTCTGCACGTGGCTGCGAGCGACTTAAGATCACTGCCATCATGCCTTCTGGGAGTCCCTGGAGTTGCCCCCCAAACCCTTTCGCAGGAGTAGGCGCTGGGAGGATAAATTTGCAGCCCTCAGGACTTCAGCGCCGGGAATCACCTTGCCGTCAATGTGGAACTCCTTGGGTAGGGAATAAAATCTTCCTTGGCTTTGTATAGAACAGGGGTGCCCAAACTATGACTCGTGGACTGGATACGGCCCCCGAAGCCATTCCATCAGGCCCGCGATGCCCTCTCCAAACCAGGAATTGAGTACGGATGCTTCTGTATTTAATTCCTGGTTCTGCGCGGACGTCCTTGCACCAGTGGTGGGCATCAGCAGGTTTGCACCAGTTCGCCAGAACCGGTAGCAGAAATTCTGGCTGGCCATGACCATCCAAGTTTTGAAATAAAGTACAGTGATACCTCATACAACGTCCAAACTTGTTTCCACAAGTTTGGACTTTATACGGATTTGGACTTTGTATGAGGCATGCAAAATCCTAGCCGCGATGCCTCATTCAAAGTCCAAATCCTTGCTGCGATGCCTCGTACAACGTCGTTTCCATAGAGATACATTGTACTGCAACAGCACAGACTTCAGGGCAAAGTCAAGGAAACAGACAGGAAACTGACAGAACTTTAAGAAATCATTGTCTAAAGGCTAAAAACATTACAAAAACATGTCAAACAACCCTGATTGTCCAAGAACCTGAAGAATGCTGCAAAAATACCAGGAATGCTTCTAAAAATTCTGATGAAAATTTTTTTAAAAATCCAAAATCGCGCTCAAAACCACTCCTAAACACTCTTCGGCTCATGCAAAACCCACAAGAGCAATGAACGCATGTGTCCTGTCTTTTATACTGCCCAGGCACAATGCAACAAAGTACGACTTTGTATGAGGCATGTTTTTTCAAGGAATTAGGCGATGTTGTATGAATCCGATGTTGTATGAAGCAGACTTTGTATGAGGTATTACTGTAGTCCTAATTCGGGTGCAATGCAGGGCTTTACCCCTGACCACTCCCACCATACCACACCCACAGTGTGGCAGTAAAAAATTTTTTTGATCCCAACACTGCCTTGCACATGCACAGAAGCATCCATATCTACTTCCTGGTTTGGCATGGACATGCTTGCACATATGCAGAAGCTTCTGCACCAAGCCAGGAAGTAAATATGGTCACTTTCGTGTATGCACAGAAGCATTTGTGCTGAACCAATAAGTAAATATAGCCACTTTTGTGTACACGCAGAATCATCCGTGCCGGACCAGGAAGTAAATATGGCCACTTTTGTGCATGCGCAGAAGTGTCCACGCTGAACCAGGAAGCAAATATGGCTCTGTTCTGTGAGTGTGGTCTGGCCCACTCAGCTGTTTTGGGGGCGTGGTCAGGCCCCCGACCCAAAAGGTTTGGGCACCCCTGGTATAGAATGACAAAATATGTGGTACTTTTTGGGACTGTAATTTCATGCACGCAACAGTGTTCTTCCCTTTTTTGAAACATATATTAAGCACTGTTTATGTCCACTGTGGTGGACGTAGTGGACATAGAGGGGACTGCCGTGGCTTAGTGGTCAAGATGCTGAACTTGACAACCAGAAGGACAGCAGATCAGCAGTTTGAGACCCCAGTGCTGTAGAATGGAGCGAGCTCCTGTTGCCTATCTTATTTATTTATTTACACTTATATTCTGCCCCATAAGAGAAAAAATCATCCCTACTCAGGATGGCTAACATCATATCCCAGCTCCTTCCAACCTAGCAGTTTGAAGCCAAGATACAATCAATGCTACCCATTCATAAAATGCACACTTAGATGCCCTTAGCAAAGTTGGAGTCTTACACTAATTAATAATCTATGTTTTCTAACCAAAATGTAACTCAATCAGCATAAAAACTAAACCAAATCCAAATTGAATTGAAAACAATTGAATTCATTAATTGAGGGATAAAAATGGAACATTTAGCCATTCCCAGGTCCTGTCTTCTCCTGGCTGTCTTTGGATCCCAAGTGGTGTTGACAGCTTTACAACCCGACGCTTGGCTTTTTCCGTATCAACTTTCGTCTTGTGTGGAGTGTTTTTCTCATCAGTTTCGCATCAGTTTCGCATGCCCATGCCAGTCAAGGAGCATTTTCCTTTTGTCAGGCCTCGGCAACAAGTGAGGAGGTTTCATTTGACCCTGCAGAATTGTAACTGCCTCCTTAAAATGACAAATTGCAGCTGGGGGGGGGGACCTTGTTTGCAAGGGGTTAGCAAAGATAATGCAAATGCTTCTGCCTCCTTGACATATTTTTCCTCTTTACAGAGAGGCAGGTGATGCAAGGATGCAGGCATACCTAGGTAAAGATAAAGGTCGCCCTTGTTCGAAAGCCAGTCGTATCTGACTCTAGGGTTCGCTGCTCATCACTGTTCATAGCCAAAGATCCAGCACTGTCTGCATCTGCAGATGTTTCTGTGGACATGGGGTAGGCATGCCTCAACACCGGAGTGCACAGAATGCTGTTTACCTTCCCACCGAAGTAGTACCCAGCCCCAGGCTGGGGAAAGAATTTACCGGGATGGGCGGCCATGTGCCTCTGCTCAAAGCCCATATTTTAAAGGGAAACAGCACCTCGGCAGATTCCCTTTTCGCTTCCTCTCACCAGGCTCCGCTCCGTGGGAGAAAGTCTGAAACACTTTGGGAACTTGGGTAGCTTTCGGAGCCTGGCGAGGGGAAACAAATGGGGAATCTACCGAGGAGCTGTTTCCCTTTAAAATATGGGCTTTGAGCAGAGGCGCATGGCCGCCTGTCCTGGTAAATTCTTTCCCCAGCACGGGGATGGCAGTACCTCTTTATCTACTTCCAATCTCTTGCTTTCGAACTGCTAGGTTGGCAGGAGCTGGGACAGAGACAGGCGCTCACTCTGTTGTGCAGTACTCAAGTCTCGAACTGCTGACCTGATGGCCTTAACCACTTGAGCCACCAAAGTCCCGCAGGATACTCAGCTTCATGCTAAACTAAGCAAAGGGCAAATTGTCACTTAGACAGACCAGACAAAGTTCAGAAATCGTTGGAAAGGCCTTCCATTTTCCTAATCCTCTGCAAAAATGACTTCTTGCTATAAAAGTCCATGCTGTCGCTTATATTTTTTCATCATCTGTTGTCTTTAATAGTGCATCGCTCCTTTTTTCTTGTTTGATTCTTTATTGAAAGAATCAATCTTCTCCTTTCGTGTCCAGATCAAACTTTGGACGGCGAAAATGAAGCCACTTTCTTGGCTTGAAAGCATCAATAAAATAACAGGTCTTTTACTAGAAACACACGGTCTGATATCGTACTTTCACACCGTTGTGATTGGCATCAGATTAGAATATCAGACCAAAGATTGGCACAGGAGGAAGCTCAAACATTCATTATTTTTGCTTCAGAAGAAGAAAGCTAGTCTGGATCCAAGCAGAAAACAAAAACAAAATCCATATTGTTTAATATCTTCATTCTATCTTGCCTGAATTTCCATTTGATGCTGATGTGGGGTTTTGAAGGACTTGAAAGCTTGTATCCTGGCTCATAGGGACTGCAGTGGCTCAAGTGGTTAAGACGCTGAACTCGATGACTGGAAGGTCGGAGTTCGATACCCGAGTCCTGCATGACGGAATGAGCTCCCATCTCTGTCCCAGCTCCTGCCAACCTAGCAGTTCGAAAGCAAGAAATTGCAAGTAGATAAATAGATACTGCTTTGGCAGGAAAGGTAACAGCATTCCGTGTGCTCCGGCAACTAGTCATGTCTGGCTCATGTCCATGGAAACATCTGTAGGTGCAGACTGTGCTGGCTCTGGCTGTAAATAGAGATGAGCACTGAACCCTAGAGTCAGATACGACTGGCTTTCGAGCAAGGGTGACTTTTACCTTTACCTATCCTGGTCCATGCCTTTAGAATTACAGCAGCTTAACACAGATACTACTCTTGTATGGATTTTAATTTTTTTCCCTGCTTCCAAACATCTAGAGCAGGAGTTCTCAACCTTTTAAAGCCGGGGCCCGGGTCACGCTCCCTCAGACAGCTTCAGAGGTTGGATGGCCATTTTTGCCCTTCCACATGGCACTTCCAGGTGTGGTGGAGGTGGTGGTGGGCCACATGAAAAATGGCACCAAGGGCTGCATTTGGCCCATGGGCTGTAGGATGAGAATCTCTGATCTAGAGAACACGAACCCCTTCCAAAAGATAACCTCCTTAACTGGTGTAGAAAATGGTGGTATGATCCAGAGTCAAGCCAATGCTTAATTTTGTCTCGAAGGGCTCAATTAGATTAAAAGCAAGTCTTCCAGATTCATTAATTTCTCAAAGAGGCCAGGGGTTGATCCAGTGTCCTATAGGGGCAAAGATGTCCTACAGTACTACCATGCATTTCCTAAATTACAATTGCACAAAATTATTGCCTTGCTACATCTATGCACCACTGTCTTCATTTTTAAGAGGGTAATTGCTATGTCGGGTGAGGTTAAAGGACAAGTATTGTGCCCGTGGGGTGGGGTGGGGCACACATTAATGCACCAGCATTTTTGTACGATCTGCCTTATGCCAGCATCCAGATCTTGACTGCAGATGCTCTCTGAAGTCTCACAAATTTGCGATTTCCATAGATGTGGCCTCTGTGAGTCTATTTCCCCATGTGGAGACACTAATTTGCTAAACATCTGCTTCAAGGATAAGTTTCAGACCTGTCAGTGTTTTGAATCTGATGGTCCGTCCTCTGTGATGTGCTGATTGTTTGAACTCGGTCATTTTCTACAATTTTGTCTGCCATCTGTGAATAAGTTACTACCTCTGAATTCTGCCCCACCTGCTCCTCTCTGAACATAGGCCTTAATGCAGGGATTTTCAACCTGTGGCCTGTGGGCTGGATGTGGTCCGTGGCACCATTTCATGTGGCCGCCACCGCCTCCACCACACCAGGTAGTGCCATGTGGTGGAGGAAGGGCAAAATGGCCATCCGGACCCTGAAGCTGTCTTGAGGGAGCATAACCCGGCTTTAAAAAGTTGGGAACTCCTGCCTTAATGCAACCATTAATCCCATGGTCTTTGCACAAGGTGGGGGTATTGAGAGACATGGAGAAAGGTTCAAGGTTTATTTGGAGGTGGAGGGTCACCCTTGCTCGAAAGCCAGTCATATCCGACTCTAGGGTTCAGTGCTCATCTCCGCTTCCAGCCAAAGAGCCAGCGGTGTTTGAGTCTGCAGATGTTTCTATGGTCACGTGGCAGACATGACTAGACACCAGAGCACATGGAACCCTGTTACCTTTCCCACCAAAGTGGTCCCTATTTATCTACTTGCAATTTCTGGCTTTTGAACTGCGAGGTTGGCAGGAGCTGGGACAGACAACAGGAACTTACTCCGACATGCAGCACTCAGGTCTCGAGCTGCTGGCCTGCCGACCTTCCGGTTGTCACGTTCAACATCTTAACCACGACGCCAATAGGGGAAAACTAATTTAAGTATTAAAAAATGAAAGCATATTTCCAGTGATACACGCATACTTCAATGGGTGCAGAATATTATGGGATAGCAGAATGGAAAACCAGGAGAAGGGACAGTGGAATGGAGGACTTCAGGGGCAATATTATTCTATTATTCTAAATATTCCAAACATGTTTAATATTGTAATCAGGCATGTACGATTTTGTTGCATGTTCATTTTTGCTTCGGGGAGCTGGTTGTAGAAGAGAATTGATGGAAAGTCCCTCTTTCTCACTTGGGAAATCTGTGTGAAAATCCAGCTGAACATAAGACCAACTGACTCCACATAGAAACACAAAGTGGTTCTTCTCTCTCTACTACTACAGGTTGCAATCACCAGCACTCCTTCCATTGGCTACGTTCGGATTCAGATTCAGTCTCTCAAGAGAGCAGATGTGCAGGACTCTTCAAGAGTGGCTTTCGTGAAGGTATATGTGTAACGGGTAGATCTTGTCGGGTTGGACATCCCGCTACGGTAATGGAGTAGACCGTACAGCCAGCGACTCAATGCTGAGTGTAGGGTGGTGGTAAATAACCTGACTCTCTAAAGGGGCCAATGGCTATGGGTGGATGAGCCCCTTTAGGTGGTGCGATGACACCCTCAGTGGAGGAAATGCCACTGAAAACCATCACATTGGGCGCAACGGCAAAACGAATGGAGGAGGAACCCCTTCGGATTCCCAATGGTCATGGAGGCGGAAGAGGCCATGCTAGACGGACTGGCTTTGAAGGTGCACCTTGTCCATATCCTCAAGGCTGCGGCAGTCCATTGCAGTCTCGGTGTTAAATCCTGCATGTCACACTTCATATGTGCCACAGGAGATGGCTCTGTGATCACAGTGTGTGGGTCACTTCGTGGCAAGCTGGGATCCACCTGAAACAAATTCACGCCAATGGCATTTTTTCCTGCTTCAGGAAACATGCATTCTCGGATACAAGTTGCAGCCGCCGATGTGTAACGGGTAGAGTAAATGCTCAGAACATTTTTCCACCCTCAGTGAAAGGACAGGCAACCATTTCAGGATTTTTCTCTCGTATGTGAGAACTAGAACTTCTCCATTAGCAACAGGCTTCATTTTAAAAAAAACCACTGGTGAAAAGCTAGATTCTTTCAGCAAATGATTTGTGTTTTGTGAAAAATGTGAGGTCTTGTACAAAACACAGATTTTTGCACAGCAGTGTGAATTTTCACAGAAGCTGCCAAAATAATGCACAAAACCCCCTTATATTCCTACCCCACTGGGGAAATATTGTGTGGAAAATTTAACTTCTTGCTTGTGAAAATGTTGGAAGTAGCTAGTTTTTTATTTTGATGTTTAATAGGTTTGTGACAGTCTACTTTCCTCCAGAATGGCTGCGGTGGCTTAGCGGTTAAGATGCTGAGCTTGACGACCGGAAGGTTGGCAGGTCAGCAGTTCGGGACCTGAGTACTGCATGACGGAGTGAGCTCCCATCGTCTGTCCAAGCTCCTGTCGACCTAAACTGTTCAAAAACAAGAAATTGCAAGTAGATAAATAAGCTCATCTCTGTTTATAGTCAAAGAGCCAGCACAGACATTTCCATGATCATGTGGCAAGCATGACTATGCCCTGAACTGCATGGAATACTGTTACCTTTCACGCCAAAGTGGTACCTGTTTATCTACTTGTAATTTCTTGTTTTCAAACTGCTAGGTTGGCAGGAGCTCGGACAGACGATGGGAGCTCACTCCGTCACGCAGTACTCAGGTCTCAAACTGCTGACCTGCCAACCTTCCGGTCGTCAAGCTCAGCATCTTAACCGCTAAGCCACCGCAGCCATTCTGGAGGAAAGTCCTTTTCTGTCAACTAGGACTACCTAACCAGGGTTGTTCTGCATGTGGAAAGCTTGTTTATGAGCAAGAATGGTGGAGAGAGAGAGAGAGACCCTCTTTTGAAAGCAGGGTGAAATAAAACAAGTTAAAATGATCCCAGCTTCTAAGTCAGTGGTGGCTAACCTTAGCACTCCATCTGTTCCTGGACTTCAATTCCCAGAAGCCCAAGTCAGCACACCCGATGATCAGGGCTTCTGGGAATTGAAGTCCAAGAACAGATGAAGTGCTAAGGTTAGCCATTAAGTTATTCCATGCATTTGACAGATCCTTTTCCAGCCCAGGTGAAGATCAAAATATTGTAGGACACTTTTATTTTGCTACGTTTGGCTATAAAATGATGCAGGGACTCTTTGAACATTTACCAACATGCTGCTGACAGCTAACCCTGACTGTTCCTTCTGCTGCAGGTCAACGACGAAGTCTTCCTTTGCCACCCCTGGGGGATCTTTCTCCTGGTTCTCGATGCCTGCTCCGGTACAGTCGTGAGCCAGCAACACTTTGACACAACCAGACCAGGGAACATTGCCAGAGCAGTATCTGCTTATGTTGAAACATCTGTAAAGGATAGGTGAGCCCTGGACAAGCAACAGACAGTTGGCAGAGGGAAGGTGGAGAGAATGGTTGACGTGTTTTTACAGCTATAATAGGTCCCCCCAATATTTTTTTTTAAAAAAACAAAGGCAACTTTTTATAAACTTCCACCTCAACTTATGTTAGGTAAAGGTAAAGTTCACCCTCACTTGAAAGCCAGTTCTATCCGACTCTAGGGTTCGGTGCGCATCTCTGAGCCAAAGAGCCAGTACTGTCTGCGTCTGCAGTCATTTCTGTGGACATGTGGCAGGCATGACTAAACACCCTAGTGCACAGAACGCGGTTTACCTTCCCACCCAAGTGGTTCCTATTTATCTCCTTGCAATTTCTTGCTTTCGAACTGCTAGGTTGGCAGGAGCCGGGGCAGAGACGGGAGCTCACTCTGTCATGCAGTATTTGGGAATCAAACTCTGACCTTTCAGTCATTGAGTTCAACGTCTTAACCACTTGAGCCACTGTAGTCCCTATTATTAGCTGTAAATGTTCCTGATTCCATGACTTTGTCCATTTCTCCCAGCCTAAAATTGCTGCAAACCTTTTTGAGTTCCTGGCAGTCGATGACAGCTTTTCCATTTCTGAAACTTGCCCTGTTTCTTCTGGCTAGGTTCTTCTTCTTTCTTATTTTTTTTGAAGCAACATATTAGAATTGGAAGTACCGTTAGATTTTTCCAAGGAAACGTGGTCTGTCCCTCCCCTTATTTTTCTCTTCTAAAGAAGTGAATGACCGGACTTGACTGTTTCCAAACCAGACTGTATTTTCAGCAGTGGAATTGGATTTTCTTTCTGTTTTGCATCTGTTTCACATTCTTTGTGGTTTTCTCCATCCCGGCCTACAAATGGAACAAGAGATTTGTAGACAAAAGGCTTGGCTCCTGCCAAAAGCAGGCCAAATAACCTGAAAACTTAATCTAAATCCAGGATAATCCAGAGTGGGTCATGCCCACTTGGACCTCGGATGCCTTTACAGTGGTGGCCTCTTGTGATGAAAACTGTCATGGATGTTCACATAGCAATAACTGTTTTATTGCTGGATGCTATACCTTAGTGGTTAAGACGCTGAACTTGATAACTGGAAGGTCAGCAGGTCAGCAGTTCGAGACCTGAGTGCTGCATGGTGGAGTGAGCTCCCATCTCAGTCCCAGCTCCTGCCAACCTAGCAGTTTGGAAGAAAGAAATTGCAAGTAGATAAAGAGGTACCACTTCGGTGGGAAGGTAAACAGCATTCCATGTCTATTCATGCCTGCCACATGTACATGGAAACGTCTGCAGGTGCAGACAGCGCTGGCTCTTTGGCTATAAACAGAGTTGAGCACTGAACCCTAGAGTCGGATACGGCTGGCTTTTGAGCAAGGGAGACCTTGACATTTACCTATAGCAGATGATGGCTGGATGGTTGGATTGGTTATGGATACATAGATGGTAGCTATGGATAGAAAGGACTGCAGTGGCTCAAGTGGCTAAGACACTGACTAGGAGGCGGAAGGTCAGCAGTTCGATACCCGAGTACTGCAGGACGGAATGAGCGCCCATCTCCATCCCAGCTCCTGCCAACCTAGCAGTTTGGAAGCAAAAAATTGCAAGTAGATAAATAGGAACCACTTTGGTAGGAAGGTAACTGTGCTCCGTGCGCTCCGGTGTCTAGTCATGCCTGCCACATGCACACAGAAATGTCTGCAGAAGCAGACAGTGCTGGCTCTTCGGCTTTGAAACATAGATGAGCACTGAACCCTAGAGTCGGATACAACTGGCTTTCAAGCAAGGGAAACCTTTACCTTTACTGTGGATAGAAATAAAGGGAGGGGGGAATTCATTTTCCTGCTCAAGGTCCCTTTCTCTTCCAGGTCAGTTGTCCTTGTGTGTACTAAAGGTCTTGGAGAAGAAATGCCAACCTATGAGATGTCTGCATTTACAAAGTTGGGTTCGACAAAGTCTGTGACCCTGCACAAAACAGGTGACTCTATAATTCACTTTTCTTTTTACATGACAAAAGGTGGCTTTGTTGGATATTTTGTATGTGTACATTGTTTTTATTTTCCTATTTATAAGCATCATCAACCCCAGGCCAGTATTGATGAAGCTGATGCCCTCCATCAAGATGGATTCAAGTGGGATTTAATCCACTTGGGGACCATCACCCTTCTCTGTGGACTTAGGACCAGAAAGTGGCTGGTGCAACTGAATCAGTGGTACAGGACAATCTTCACGGCTGATCGCCATGATGATCGCCTATATTCGGATGCAGATACAGAAGAAAAAGAAGATTTATATGCATCACCATATGTGAACACTCTGGTTTAAGTTGTTTCATTATTTGTCTAAGGATGTATATTCTTTAGTATCCAAATCCGAATACTGTACTGTATTGGTGATCCTCGTGGCAAATAGCCATGAAGACTGTCCTGAGAATATAATGCAGTAGCCTTCCACATTTCAGCATGACACCCATAGTACCACTGATCCAGTTCTGCAAGTCACTTTCTGGTCCTGAACCCTTTTGGCACGCAAAGTCCTCATCAGCCCCAGGCCAGGATGGATGAAGCTGCTGCCCTCCATCAAGATGGATTGAAATGGGATTTAATCCACTTGAGTACCATCACCCTTCCCTGTGGACTTCCCCACCCAAGGCCATTGGTTGTCAGGTTAGTTAACCGCCATTGAGTCGCTGGCAGTAGGGTCTACTCTATTACCATAGTAGGATAACCTGGCCAGACTAGATATTAGGATACAGCCCATAATATTCCGTGGCTGATGAAGTCAGACGTGGGCCATAAAATTCAGTAGTTGGGCTGGTTGGTCTCTCTTTGCCAGCCTACCGTATAGGGTTGAAATGAAAATCAAAATTATGCCACGTACGCCAACTTGAATTTATTGGGGAAGAAGAAAGCTATAAATGTAATGGATATACTGTGTAGATTTTTAAAAAGGGAACTCAGTTTAGCAAATTTAAAATGGGCTTTGCAATGGTTCCAGGGAATAAATGTGCTTTCCCCTCCAAAATGGGGACATCTAATTAAATTGCTGAATGCAAGGGGAAATTGCTGTTCTAAATAATCTTGCGTAGGCTCCATCTTTGCTGCCTTCAGGGCAGGAAGCTTTTTCCGTCGCTTTTTGCTGCAGTAGGAAATTCTGTTCTTACGGAAAGAAACACGTAGTGGAAGAATAAGCAAAAGGTATATGAACATTGAGTTTTGTGCCACCTTATTGTTCAGAATTGAAACCAGTTCCACAGTAACCTTTCCCCCCCCAAAAAAAATGTGTTTGGCTGCATAAAAATTGTTTGCACCGCTTTCTTTGCTCTTCAAGGAGACATTCCAGTACTTTTCTATGGCGAGGCATTGTTGAGTTGGCTTCTTGAGTTGTTTTGAGCTAGGTGCTCCCTTTCAAACCCAAGCACAGCAGATCGTTGGAGATAGGTGCTGTCTGGACGGTGTTGGCTGTCCTGAAGTTTGGATGCGTCACTGCGATGGCAGCCAGGACTCATCTTGGTGAAGTCATTGCTCTCGCGTTTGCTTGGTCGGCTGGTGGCGCTTCCATGTACAGATTCATATTTTTCCAGATCTAAACCAGAGGATAGTTGTTCAGAGCAAATTTAATTTCATGGGATCAACTGGCATCCGTCTTAGTACTTTGATGCAGTTGAGGCTCCCCATCGGTTGTTCTGCTTATCGCGCTTGCAGCTAGGCTAGGAGAAGGAGGCGTGTATCGATAAGCGGACTGCTCCAACCTCCTATAGGCACGCACACTCCCCAGTGCAGTCTCTCCTGTCACCTCACCAATCCAGAACCTCAGCCTGCTGAACGGATTCCAACTCCTTTAAACTTCCGAGAGTATGCTTAAGGACAACCTCCGGGTTGGAGAGATAGGCAGGATATCTCTCAATATCATTTCCAGGGAATCCTAAGCAGGTGAAGGCATCTCCTTGGGAATACCCTGAAGGAAATGGTGAGCCACTGTGTGAGACAGAATGCTGGACTGGATGGGCTGTGGCCTCTTCCAGCAAGGCTGTTCTTATGTTCTTATGTTCTTATGCCATCTTTTACGTGGTAACGTACAAAGCAGAGAGCTTAGAGAAAAACCTGGGTTAGCCTGGTTAACTTGATATCCACTCAATAAATCCTTTATTAAGCAAAGCATCTGAAAAAGAACAAAGACGGAATACAGAAAGAAACAGTTAGTTAGATTCTCCCTTTGGCAGAGCCTCGGGCAAGGCTTGCTCCGTAGATGTTTTATCTCTTCTCAGAGATTGGGGCAACATTCCAGCGAAACCAGTTGGTCTCGAGCCAATGAGCCCAAAGAATGAGCACTGTAGGGGTTTGGTGTAGATAAGAGAATCCAATCAAGTATGATCACTATGGAAAAAATTGCACAACAATTTTTCAATGGGAAAAACCACTTAGCAAAAAAAAAAATAAGTCGTTGTACGATGCATCCCATAGGGGAAATCGCTATATGATGCATGTATCGTATAGCAATTGTTTTGTACAACAACGAGCCCCGTGGAACGGATTAAAATCGTTGTATGAGGTACCACCGTATAGAGTTTCTCTTTAGCTTTTTATGGAGAAAAAAGGTCACATTTAGAATCTACCAGCCTGTTTTTCCTCCTTCCCTTGATGATCAGGCTGGTAGAAGAAGCCCCTGTTTATCTTCCAGTGACCACTGGAATACCAGATGCAGAGGAGACAGCCTTGGGACAAACAGACACCTCTCTGTATGCAAGACAGCCTAGGTCTCTCTTGCTAGAAAGCCAGTCATGTCTGATTCTAGGGCACTGTCGGCGAACCTTGGCACTCCAGCTGTTCTTGAACTTCAATTACCAGAAGCCCAAGTCAGTACTCCAGCTGATCAGCATAGCTGTCAAGTATCCCTTATTGGCCAGGAAAACCCCTTATTTTACCCTCTTTCCCGCCACCATCCCTTATTAATTAGACTGCAATGCCCTATTGCCGCCATTGGAGGGCAGCACAGGATAAGCATAGCTGTCAAGTATCCCTTATTTGCCGGGAAATTTCCCTTATTTCCAAATCCAAAACTTGACAGGTGTGCTGATCAGGGCTTCTGGGAATTGAAGTTCAAGAACACCTGGAGTGCCAAGGTTTACCATCACTGCTCTAGGGAGTGGTCTTCATCTCTGTTATAGCCAAAGAGACAGTGCTGTCTGCATCTTCAGACATTTCTGTGGTTCACGTGGCAGGCATGACTAGATGCCAGAGCACACAGAATGCTGTTACCTTCTCCACCAAAGCGCTACCTATTTATCTACTTGCAATTTCTTTCTTTTGAACTGCTAGGTTGACAGGAGCTTTCACATAGCAATTGGAGACGTCGCATTTTTATTTCTTTGGCAGGACTTAAACTAGAAAGTGGCTGTGATTGGGAAGCAGATTTGAGATAAATGTTAGGAGAGGCAAAGATAGTGGAATAAACTGGCTCATAAATTTGCCTGGCTTCTTTCCCAAGACTAGCTTAGGGCCAAACCAGATGCCAAGTGAAGTGTCCTCTATGTCTATCTACTACAACTCCCATGTCTTCTTTGCCTGTTTGCTGCTCCACCCTAAGGACATCTTGAAACCAGGTCCCTACCACCACCCGCCATTTTCTAATAGTCGCTTTGGAGAACCTAAGCTATTTCTAAACAGATTTCTTCCTAGGATCCAACTGGAAACTGCTTATCGTTCAGAAAGACAATCTCCTACCGAGACCCTTCATTCCATACAAATCTTGGCTTCATTTCTCCTCTGTTTGCTTCGCTCTCTCTTTTTTAATCCTCTTTGATAAAACCAGCTTTTGCCCCACAGGACAGGAAATTTCTGTCCTTGCTTGTCTGGCACGAAATCTCATGTTTTTCGTGGCATCTGTGAAAATGAAATGCCACATGCCTCGCATACTTACTCTGGCCTGATTCCCCCCCTCCCCTTTCCTCCATAAAGTATTTCTTCTGGAAAGCAAGCCAGCGCTCAAGAAAATCAGCCGTCTTTTCTGTAAAGCCTAATTCTCTTTTCGTTGATAAGAAAAGCCACCAGTCGGCCACCTGGGATTCGGCTTCAGAACTTCTCAGAGAGCAGATTTCTTTCCAATCAGATCTTGTTAGGATCACTGAGCATTGGGATGCTGCCTGTAGCTTTCATGCGTGCTGCTTAGAAGAAGCCAGTGTTGAAGAAATTATTGAGATTGAGTCTCAATTTGGGACTGCATTGGCTCAAGTGGTTAAGACGCTGAACTTGAAGATTGGAAGGTCAGAGTTCGATACCCGAGTACTGCATGACGGAGTGAGCGCCCGTCTCTGCCAACCTAGCAGTTCGAAAGCAAGAAATTGCAAGTAGATAAATAGGGACCACTTCGGTGGGAAGGTAAACAGCACTCTGTGCACTCCGGTGTCCAGTCATGCCTTCCACATGTCCACGGAAACATCTGCAGACGCATTCAGCGCTGACTCTTTGGCTATAAACAGAGGTGAGCACTGAACCCTAGAGTCAGATATGATTGGCTTTTGAGCATGGGCAACCGTTACCTTTACCTAGTCTCAATTTACAGCACCAAAACACCTTGGTAATATTTGGGCACAGTTTAAGCACTGAAGGACTGGGCTTGGCTGCTAGTGGGAAGTCTGTGTTTGAGCAGCTGGAAGCTGAGACTCATCCTATTTGGTTTCTTGAGTCTTCTTTAAAAATTCAGAAACTGTACATATGTCAGTTCATGCACAGCAACAATTTGTGGTGGTTGTTGCTTGCTGTTAAGTTGCCTCCAGCTCATAAGCATCCTATAACTATCCTCCAAAATATCCTGACCACAAACCCTGCTCAGATCTTGCAAACTCTGTATACAGAATGAGCTCCAGTCGTCTAGTCCCTAGCAGTTCGAAAGCAAGAAATTGCAAGGAGATAAATAGGCATCACTCTGGCAGGAAAGGTAACAGTGTTCCATGCATTCAAGTGTCTAGTCATGCCTGCCACATGGCCATGGAAGCGTCTGCAGACAGTGCAGGGTCTTTGACTATAAATGACGGTGAGCCTAGAGTCAGACACAACTGGCTTTGAATCAAGGGAGACCTTTTCCTTAACTAATATCTTGACGAGGCTAATTAAAATGGCCCGCCCACACCCACACCCATTGAAAAATTAAGTTTGTGAGGCCTCTAGGTCCTATCTTCAGGGAGAGATGCTACCAAAAACAGGTGGACAAGAAAATGGAGGTTCTTCTTTCGTGTCCCGATCAAACCCTGGACCGCCAAAAATTAAGCCACTTTCTTGGCTTTGTCGTTGACCAAATTTAAGCCCTCATCGGCGCATGATTCTATATTGGGACATTAGGGAGAAATGAGTTTAAGATTGCCAAAGAGGGTCTCCTGCCTGTCTCTCTCTGCAGCTTTCTTTTATTGGAAGCCAACGAGCCTCTGGAAATAAAAGGACATCAGACATTTAGGAAATAACTCCCTTAACATTGCTCGGTAATGGATAAATTCCTCAACGAGGTGGCCAACTGCGAGGTCTCCCTGTTGCCTACTGGGAAGCTGCTTGATGGGACAACCTTTTCATACTTCTCTGACAATCACAGGGGTATTTAACCCCCCACCACATCTCTTCCCGCTGGATTCATGTCTGGATCGTTCCAGTTGAGCTAATTAAATTCCATCCCCCCGACCCCAAGTCCAAAGCTTTGGCTGTTTGCCTTGGCTGCCTTTAATTTCTCTGTCCAGGGCTTTCTGAAAGCAACGTCTGCTTGGGAGGTGGCCACAGCAAGATGAGGAGAAGCGGAGTCTGCAGCTTTAATTACAAGATGCGATTCTCTTTCTGTCTCTCGCTTTGGGCCATAAATGACTGTCTTGGCTCTGGGCAGACATCCAGTGGAGCCACTGGGGTGGAGGGTAGGCTGTAATCCTGCCCCGGTACCAGCTCAACATGCTTTCCTCCACTTCTTTCACCTACTGCACCAGGTCTTCCATGCGCAAAACTTAATTGCCACCATTCATGATGATGTTCCCCAAATGCATGAATGAAGACCTGCTTTGATTTTGTCACGTCTCTCCAGACTCCACCACCATCTTCTTTCCTCTGAGGTTCCAATTCAATTCAATTCAATTCTGGGTGGCTAACAAGGAAACACAATATCACAGTTGCGATTACAAAATAACAATCACAGAAACATCTCAGAAGCATTTCAACATTTCAGAATAATTTCAACAAATATTCCAACCAACCACCATCGCAAAGCATCAACCCATTCCAACACAAAACTTTGACCACTCCTTTCTTATTCCTGGGACTGTGGGGGCTTAGTGTTTAATATGCTGAACTTGACAACTGAAAGGTTGGCAGGCCAGCAGTTGGAGACCCGAGGGCTGCACGACGGACTGAGCTCCCATCTCTGTCCCAGTCCCTGCCAACCTAGCAGTTTGAAAGCAAGAAATTGCAAGTAGATATATAGGGATCACTTCAGTGGGAAAGTAAACAGCATTCCGTGCACCCCGGTGTCTAGTCATGCCTGCCACATGACCACAGAAATGTCTGCAGATGCAGACAGCGCTGGCTCTTTGACTATAAACAGAGATGAGCACTGAACCCTAGAATCAGATACGGCTGGCTTTCGAGCAAGGGCGATCTTTACCTTTACCTTACCAGCTCAACGTGCTTTCCTCCATCTCTTTCATCTGCTGCACAAGGTCTTCCATGCGCAGACTTTAAATGCCATCATTCATGATGACGTTCCCCAGAATGCATGAATGAAAACCTGTTCTAATTTTGTCATGTTCCTCCAAAATCCACCACCATCTAATTTCCTCTTAGATTACAATACCTTGACCATTCCTTTCTTATTCCCACATGGAAACTAGTACTTAACTTCGAGACAACTTCATTCCTAAAATGCACATACATTTTTACTTCTTATCTTATTCACATATTTATTAAAGCAAAGCAATGATACCTATATACCGCTCCATAGTGCACTCACTGCACAACCTGAAGACCATGGGCTGTGATCAAAAGCCATCATCTGCGGGGCTTGAATTGTGTCTCCATTACACAGCATCTCACAAAAAATTGTCTGCTGCTTGGTCTAATCCATGTGTCCTATACTAAATCAAGTGCGCTGAATCCAAATCTGAAGTCTGATTCTGCCTAGAACATGAGGTTCTTAAGTCAATTATGTGCATAGACGTGATTGTCCGGTTTCTTAACACAGCTGCGCATACTCATCTTTAGCTCAAAACAGACTCGCTATGACCTAGCTGTACTATCCAATAAGATGGTTTTGCACCAGGGACAAGCCCTTGGTCCATCTCGCCTTATATACCTAGTTCTAACATGAGCTCACTGATTTGCTCAGACATGCCTGGCCACTGCTGGAACATGCATGCCATCAAGGGACATGATTCAGCTGAGATAGCAGCAGGCATAGTGGCAGCTGCAACTACTGTTATAATGTTCTCATGTAAAAATACATTACCCAATTACCAACCACTTGAACAGATATAGCATGCCTATAACTTAAAATCTGTACGTGATAGACAAATTCTGAGTTGATTTGGAATCGGCACATTCGATATCATGTAAATCACACGTGTTATTCCTTGCAGAAAAATCATTGTTGTGCAGTGTTATCTTTGTCTGTAGAGACAGAGCCAACGGATTCAGCATCCTTTGAGGTGTGACCTCACAATCCCTTACCCCACCCAATCTTGCAGACTCCATTTCGGAACTGAAGTTCTGGTTGCTCCTCTAAACCACCAATATTTGCCCAAGAACATTATGTTCGGTAAGGGTGACTCATTCATGAATGGCATCCAGATGTTAGTTTTTAGTCACCAGCTTTGAAAGGGGCTCAGGTAGAACAACAGGTGGGCATAATCCTGGGCTTTGACTCATGACAGTGGAATTTTTTCGGGTTGCCTGTTCTTTTCTAATGGCACAAGACACCACTTAAGAACCATAGAGAAGCTTGGATTGTAAGCATGCCGAGAGGTATCTTATGTCCAAAAGGAAACCTACAAAATGGGTGTAGTGAATCTGTAAACTCTTTCATTTGTCATGTTTGTTGAAACCAAGCATGGATTTGCAAGTGGGGGGGGGGGACTTGCATTTGGATGTTGGCTTAAGGTTTCCCATGAAATGTTAGCAGAGATATACCAAGGATTTGGAAGTCTGAACATCGTAGGAGCTTATATCATTTATTAAGAATTTGGAAATATTTCTTTCCCTACCAAAAAAAATAAAATTTAAAAAAGTGGGGTAGGCATCTCTGATAACCTCCCTGCCAGCTTAACCGCTATAGTGAAAAAAATAAAATAAAGTGAATTGTCTTAATGGTTAAGATGCTGAACTTGATGACTGAAAGGTTGGCAGGTCATCAGTTTGAGACCTGAGTACTGCATGATGGAGTGAGTTTCCATCTTTATCCCAGCTCATGATAACCTATACAGAAGGAGCCTCCTCGAAGATTGTGGTATTTTTGAACCACAATTGGGCATACCCTGGTAACAGCCACCTTGTGTTCCCAGCTAATCTTTCTCACACTGGGTCGGATGAAAGGAACTGCTGACGGTGCCTTCACTTTGGCAGTTTCACATCTGGCTTAGAGACGGAAGGAGAAAACGAAGCAGTTTGAAAACAAGAAATTGCAAGCAGATAAATAGGGGCCACTTTGGTAGGAAGGTAAACAGCGCTCCATGCACTCCAGTGTCTCGTCATGCCTGCCATTTCTCCACTGCAGACAGCGCTGGCTCTTTGGCTATAAACAGAAATGATCATTGAAACATAGAGTCGGATATGATTAGCTTTCGAGCAAGGGTGCCCTTTACCTTTACCTAACTTACCTGGGCCTTTTCTGTTCACAGATTATTAATTTCCTAAATGTACAACAAATAATCATATCCAGTTCCCCCCCTCGCTCCTCCTTTTATCTCTCTCTTTCTTTCCCATCCCAGGCAGTCTTGCTATGCTCGGATATAAAGGAAATGCCAAACCTTCTTGGATTAAGATCCACAGCCAAACCGCCGATCAAAAATCTGCCTCTCTCCACTACTACATTCCTCTGATGTTGGGAGAATACGGATGCCCGGTGGATGGGACAAAAGTTTAAGACTGTGTTGAATCACTGGAAAGAAAAACCTACGTGTTACATTTATCAGTAACACACCTGTAAAGAGAAAGTTTAACCTCTGATGCTTTCAGGGAGCTGTTATCAGGCAATGTGTTTTTACCGTTGACTTCATTTTGCAACTAATAAAATATATGGTTATTTGGCAAAGTTGGGGGGCGGAGAGTGAATTTTCTTTCTTTGCTTCCAAATTCTGGACTCAACATCTTTCTCAACAGGTCAACACTGGGGTTGCCGAAATCAATCCTGTTGTCCTGAAAATGTCTTCTCTCTCTCTCTCTTTTTAAATCTTGGAAACGTGGAGGCGAGTCACAATTAATCAATGGAGATGGAAGGCACTTGGCATGCGCATAAGCACCCTCTCCCTCATTTATGACTTTGGCATTTTGGTCCTGGTCTGGCCAGGTTATCCTGCTATGGTAATAGAGTAGACCCTATTGCCAGCAACTCAATGCCAATTGTCAGGCGGCAGTTCGGTAACCTGACCACCCTAAGGACTAACAGCCTTGAGTGGGGAAGTCCACAGAGAAGGGTGATGGTTCCCAAGTGGATTAAACCCTACTTGAATCCCTCTTGATGGAGGGCAGCAGCTTCATCCATCATGGCTTGGGGCTGAGGAGGACTTTGTGTCCCAAAATGGCTCAGGACCAGAAAGTGACTCGTAGAACTGGATCCGTGATATGGGGTCATGCTGCGATGCAGAAGGCAGATGAAAGGCCACTGCATTATATTCTCAGGATAGTCTTCATGGCTCATCGCCATGATGGTCACCAATATTCAGATTCAGATATGGCAGAAGAAGAAGATGAAGAAAAACTTATTTTGGTGGGATCAGGCTTGAGACTTGAAAAACAGCCATCAGCAATGCTGCTCTAGCCCTACTTTGTGCTTGGATTGGGTCAGTATTCTGTGTTTTTCTTTATGGCCTGTGCTATTGATTCCCAAACTTTTGGATGTGGAAAAAATAACTTGTGATTTTTGACAAAGTTTCCTTCTCTTACCATCCACTGTTTAACTAATTTCATACACCACTTTAAAGGAAATACACACCACCTAAAAACTATTTTGAATTAATATTAGAGTACCTAGTAAAGGTAAAGGTTTCCCTTGCTCGAAAGCCAGTCATATCCGACTCTAGGGTTCAGTGCTCATCTCTATTTCAAAGCCGAAGAGCCAACACTGTCTGCTTCTGCAGACGTTTCCATGGTCATGTGGCAGGCATGACTAGACACCGGAGTGCACGGAACACTGTTACCTCCCCACCAAAGTGGTCCCTATTTATCTACCTGCAACTTCTTGCTTTCGAACTGCTAGGTTGGCAGGACCTAGCACACCCTTTTTTTAAAACTGATTTTTAAAATGTTCTCTTTATAACAAAAAAAAATATATATTCAAATTTCCATCTCCCTTTTTTGTCCTTTCTTCCTATCTCTCTGCCCTCAAGCAAAGAACATGCCCAGTTTAGCAATCCGCAGCTTACAGGGTTGACATGTTGAGTAAGGAAAGCCATCCTTTGTAGCAACTAAGGGCCAAAATATTTGCTTTGTGTTAAATCAAGGCTTACCTAAGCCTAACTTCTGGAGTTGGCCCAGTCACAAGGTAAGCCATGCCAGGTAGAAAAAGACTGAGCCATTGCCAGCTAGCTCAAGCCATTTTGCTGCCTGAGAAAAGTCAATAGTCTCTAGATGCTGCTTACGAACAGGCTGAGACTATGCATTTTTGGCATTGGAAATAGGACAGCTGTGCTACACTTAAGGAAACCAACCAGCTTAGGAAGTCCAGGTCAGGTTGTACAGTTTGCCTGGAATAAACCATCTTCGGAGTGAAGATTTGACAATTCTCCCACTAAGTATCTGACAGTTCATCCACCATTCCTGATCAGTATGAACCGTGATGGTTGTTAAAGCTAAGCAGGATCTCATGGCTTCCCATTTCTCCATCCCTGCTTGAATAGGCTTTATGTGTTTGGCATTTTTCCTGTGATGGGACTAGGAGAATCAGGTTCCCGGAATGATCTCCTCTCCAAACTATGACCCAATTTGTTTAGCGTCCTCAAGCTTGACTTGTCCCTGTTACCTCGCAAAAGGGATGTCAAAGCCTTGCTCATTTTCATGGCAAGGAGAAGAAACTTCCCAGGTCTTCTACTGGGCCTTCATTTTGTTTCACTCTCAACAGGTGAAGGGAAAAAAACAGTGCAAAAGGATGCAACGTGCAGAAAATTGTGATGGTTGTTGCTTTGTTTCCATGGACTTTGAAAGCTCAGAGGCATCAGAGATAGGAGGGCTGAGTCTGTTTTGAGAATCAGCCAGGGTCCACTCCATACATGGTCCTCTCCTACCTGCTACACTTCTCAAAAGGAAATGACACAAGTCTTCTGCAGGCCGTTTGTGGAAGTTGGGAAGATCTTGACGAGAAAGGAATTAGCACTCCATAACCTGCCTTTATCTGGAAAAGAGGACTCTTTCATGGACTAAAAAGTCCTCAAGATCTTCTAAATGTATGAGAAGGAAGTCATGAGCGAGCATTCTTTGCCTCCGTATCCTCAAGCCATGCCCACATCTCATGAATCACAGGTGTTATTGTACAGTGCGTTTTTCAAATTACATGCAGCAACAGGAAGACCAGTGTCCCATGGGAAGTCCATGCCATCAGCAGAAGAATAGGTTCTTAGCAGAACACACAACTTGTGTGCAGAAGGTCTTCAGCTCTATCCCCCTCATCTTCATTTTTGAGAAGAGCAAACTCTACAAAACCAGAAGTGAAGAGCTACAACTCTCCAAAAGTTGATGACTCCTGTAAACAGTGTTCCATGCACTCCGGTGTCTAGTCATCCCTGCTACATGACCACGGAAACGTCTGCAGATGCAGACAATGCTGGTTCTTTGGCTATAAAAGAGGGATGAGTACTGAACCCTAGAGTTGGATATCACTGGCTTTCCAGCAAGGGTGACCTTTACATTTACCTTTACTATCATCTTTTATCATCTACTCTGCTGGTTTGAGCTCCTAGAGTAGTCCTGGAATATCCAGAGGGACCCTTCCCTTGTCCTGGTATGGTCAGCTGTCACCTTGATGGACCTAACATGTTATGAGACAACTTATTCCCCCACACTAATTTTCAGAATGTTTGCCAGGCTTAACAGATTCCAAACCATAGATCCAGGGCTCCTTTAGCCAAATAAGTTTGTACAAAAAAAATATATGCAAAACAGATTCTCCAAAAGAAGAAGCATGCCATTTCTGAAAATAGCTGCTTAATAGACCTCCGGACGCGAACGTTTGGGAGAGACGCAGCATTATGCTCTGAGGATTGTCTTGAACCAAACACTGCATCTACTGCTCATCCTTCACACATGAGTAAGTACTTTCTTGGCTATAATTATCTAGAGGGCTTGTTAAGGGAGAAGTGAAATTGTAATTGTAGCATGCCAGAGTTTTTTTCCACTCTGCTAAGCTGCCAACTCCGTTTGCAAAAGTAAACTTTGGCATGGACGTTCTTTGGTTTATCTCTCCTCCGATTTAGAACGCCATCAAGATCCTGTGCATTGGTTGTTTTTTTGTTTATAGCCTAGCTTGGTTGGCCAATATTTTGCTCCCTGGCAAGTAAATTCCCTTCTGCTGCTGCTAGCAGCCCTGCTTGTCCCTTTGCCTGCCCGTCCCTCTTCACTTCCTTGACATCATGCCTCTGACTCACGTCCAAACCACGGAGCATCAATTGCTAATGTGACTCAAAACGATGTCAAACAAAACACGGGGGCTCTGGAAAGCCATGTAGCAGAAGGACACCTGAGACGGCCAGGAGGAGAAACAGATTGAAGAGGGGGAAAGCCTGGCGAGATTGATTCCCGTGAAGCTGCAGGTAGGAGAATTGCCCTTGTATCTTTCAAGCCTTGGAGAGAAATTTGGAAGGGGCTTGGGTCTTGCTTTAATTGTATTACTCTTGCATTAGTTGCATCACAGAGATTTGCATTTAAAGTAATTTGCCTTCAATGAGCTAGTGTTGTACCTCGGATTTTGCTGCCAAGCGTGAACTGTCAATGTTTCTCAATTGCTGTTTATTTATTTGGTTGTGGAGCCTCTGAATTAGCATGCCTTAGGGCCTTGGCCTATCTTAACCTTGACCAAACTGAGCCGACGAGAAACTTGCGGTGTCTTAGAGTGGATTATTTTGTTCCAGCACTTGACCTATGAAGCAAGCATTTGCCTTTGTTACCGTCTTCACCTAACAAATTGTGAACAACCCTACTTATTCCACCCCCTGCCACTTGCTGTGTTTAGTGCTTTTAATTTAATTGAATATTTATTTATTTATTTATTGTAATCCATCAAGGCTGAGACACAGAAGGGGCTACAACAGGAGTTCTCAACCTTTTGAAGCTGGGGGCCAGGTCGAACTCCCTCAGACAGCTTTGGGGACCAGATGGCCATTTTGCCCTTCCTCCACCACATGGTACTTCCTTGGAGTGGTGGAGGCGGTGTGGTGAAATGGCACTGTGGGCCGCATCCGGCCTGTGGGCCGCAGGTTGAGAATCCCTGGCCTACAACAATGGTTCCCAACATGGGGTCCATGCTCCACCAGTGGACTTCAATTCCCAGAAGCCTCAGCCAGTACATTGGCTGATCAGTGCTTTGGGGAATGGACTTAGGCTTCTGGGAGGTGAAGTCCAAAACCCAAAGGTTGGGAAACACTGACTTAGATGTTACCTTAACAGTTCTTAGATCAGGGGTTCCCAACCTAAGGCATGTGGGCTGGATCTGGCCCACAGCACCATTTAATGTGCCCCCCTCCTCCAAGGGAATTTGAGAAACAAAATGGCCACCTCTTTGAAGCTGTTGGGACAAAATGGCCACCCCCATCATTCAAGCAGGGCAAAATGGTCGTCCAGCTCTCGAAGCTGACCAAGAGAGCATGACCCGGCCCCCAGCTTGAAAAGGTTGGGAATCCCTGTCTCAGATTCTTGTTTAGGGCTTGACCTGTTAATTTTATACCAGTCTTTGACTATGAATCTAATGGTAGATTTTTGTAATAATAATGTAGCAGGGTTTAGAGATCCCAATCTCAATAGCGATAGAAGGGGAAATGGGGTTGAGTGTGACAGAGGAGTTGCCAACATTTCAAAAAACAGTTTTTTTGAAGAAGAAAAACCCCCAAAACAGTTTTTTGAAGAAGAGAACCCCAAAAACATCTGGAACTACCAACCAGCTTGGCAATTCTGGAGGTTGTAGGCCAAGAACATTAACAGTGTCAAGCCCTGGAGTTAGAATACTTTGCCGATGTGAACTTTTCAACTATGCATATGCAAACTGATTATTTTTTTCTGGCCTTGAATAGGAATAGGGACACATTTTAATGTGCACTTTGTAGTAGTTTAGGAGATTGGCACGAGCTCTCGGCAGATGGTGAAAACCTCTTTCTGTTTTTAGCATTGTTGGCTAATATTTGGTCTTTGGAAGGATCTGAACAGCTGGGAACTCTCTCCCTCTTCATTTCCTTCAAAGCCAGTCTATTGGCCGGATCGTAGAAGCAAACCCCATGGGTCTCCTTTGCCAAATGGCATTTTAATGGTTGGGTTTTCTGGACCAATACAGGATTTTGTAGCTGGAATTGGCCGTGACTTTCAGGCTTTTAACTGCTTGATAAGCTTGCCGTCTTTAAAAGAAAGCAGCAATAATGGGTTTTGAGGTTGGAGAGGAAAAAATGAGGGGGCAAGTAATTCCGAGAATTACTCAAAAGTAATTCTAAGCTGTCTTTTAGACAGAAATTCAGCCTGTCAAGCTATCTTCCTCATCATAGAATTTAAAAAAATTATTCACCTGTTATACTTTAGATTTTAGGAACTGGAAGTAGCAGAGAAATTGAGAGTTTTAGATCTAGGGTTATGCCATGGTTAGAATGGATGGGAGATCTGGGTTCAAATACCCGCCACAGAAACTCACAGAATGACCTTGGAATAGTGCTCCTACAGAAACACACATGCACTGTAATTATAAAAGTAACTTAAATGCTACAGTTACACTGGAAAAGTTACAGTTAAACTGGAAAAGTTACAGTTAAACTGGAAAAGTTACAGTTAAACTGGAAAAGTTACAGTTACACAGAACCAGCCTTCATTAGGTTACAATTGGGGTGTAATTTGACAATGTCGTGAGGAGTGCCTAAGGCAGTGATGGCCAACCTTGGCACTCCAGGTGTTCTTGGACTTAAATTCCCAGAAGCCCAAGTCAACACACCTGCTGATCGGGGCTTCTGGGAGTTGAAGCTCAAGAACATCTGGAGTGTCAAGGTTGGCCATCACTGGCCTAAGGGAATTTGGTGTTATTTTTGACCAGTTACTTCCAAAGCTTCTGAGATGTTCTTACAAGACTTTAGTCTTGTATTTAAGAACTGTTGTGGCTCCCTTGGATTACAGGAACAATTTCTTCACAGTTCAATCAAATGCAATTGCTTTATTTCTACATGACTCTGGAATTATAAACTCATTAAAACAACCAATTGGCAGCAGGCAGGGCTTTCACATTCCTCTTGGTTTTAGGTGCTGATAAATTGAAGAGAGATGATTTTTTTTTATTTTTTACATTTGAAGGAATATCATTATATGCCATCCTTCCATGAAAATATCAAAACCTCTGCACGGATGATGCCTTTTCAAGAAGGACACTGTTTGCAAAGAATAGAGATGATGGCCTATCACGGTGATGGCCAGCCTTGACACTCCAGGTGTTCTTGAACTTCAGTTCCCAGAAGCCCTGATCAGCAGGAGCGCAGACTTGGGCTTCTTGGGAATTGAAGTCCAAGAACACCTGGAGTGCCAAGGTTAGCCTTCACTGACCTATCATGACCCCGTAAATTCAATTTCAATTCAGCAAGCTCTTCTTGCATATAGTTGCCATTTCTGAAATGTTTTCTGCCTCCACGTCTTTCCAGCTGTTTCAGCCAGGGTGCTAATAATAATAATAACAATAATGTGTACTTCCACCACCCCCATCATTCTATATTTTCCCTGCAGAAAGAAGGATTCCTACATCCACCCGAAAGAAGTAGAGTCGGCTTCTCTGATTTGGGGCAGGAGAAATCACCAGATGTTCTCTAGATGCATCCTACAACTCACATTGATTCTAGCTGCCTTTGCAAGTTGAAAGGTGTTGTGGGGGGGGTTAGCCACACCATCTTCTCCAAAAATATATGGGAAAGTTGCTTTTTTAAAAAGAAGAAGAAGAAAATATTTGTATATTTTTTTAAATACGGAAGTTCAATGTTGCTTCTGCTCAATAAAAGAGGAGACACATATTGTGTTAGAAAAGAATTGTGTTCTCTGGAAGTGTGGTTCTCCCCCTTATTTTTAGAAATAAATGTGTGTGTATGTATGTTTTGCTCAAACAGCCTTGGGTCTGCATTGTGTTCATGGTTATCTTGTTTGATAAATGGTGGATATTCTGTCTGGCTGTGACTCTTGCCCTTGATGGGGTTGAACCTTGAGCCTCAAAAGCCATAAAGGGACACGTTGATGTTCAGTGAATGGGAGGAGGTTAGTTGGAGGTATTGTGGGTTGAGAAAAGAAGCAACTTGGGTTCAAGCTTCCATCTACACAGACAGGGAAGGAATTTGGTGGGTCAAGATCTCACTTTAGTTGTCAGGGCCAGCCCTGTCGCTAGACTGGCTCAGACAGCAGATTTTGGGAGGCATTGAAATGTCAACTCCTTGTTCTCCTCTAGTGGGTTTTCATTGTTTATCATTGGGGAAGGGAAGCGGCTGGCAGATCCGCCTGGATTTTGGGACCTAGTCTATATAATGCTCTTTCATGCGCTGGGTGGTGCATAGCCTTTGTAGCTCTGCCTCAGGCAGCAATTTAAGGTAGGACAACTTTGTTTAATATCTAGTTGAAGGGCTGCATTCTCAAGCTAGTTTTGGTGATGGTGTCATTTATATTATTTTTTAAATGTTTTATTACCTTTACCTTTTATTACTTTAGAGGGCAAGGTGGCTTTTCTTGGGTCATTCAACTATAGCTCCCATGATCCACTCCCACCCCCTTTGGTGTGCTGGCTGAGGCAAATAGGATTTGTAGGATTAAAATGCTGAAGAAATGGGATCTTTAGGCTTAAAATACCATGTCCTGTTGCTACGACACAGTTGGCTGACCCAACTTAATCAGATTGTTGAAATATGTTACATGTACCAGTTTTTGAAAAATAAATAAATGAGATATGCACACAAAAATGTGTAGCTGTCTTGCTTTTGTCACTGCCGGTCACAGTCGTTCTTTAAGAATGCCTTCTGCTTTGTTGAAGGTTTGAGTGTTGTGTTGTCTGTGTGTGTTTGTTGCCCGTTGTATGGATGCCCAAAGTTGACACCACTTTGTCAGGTTCGAACCTGGGCTTGATTTTTGCCAGATTTTATATCCCCAAATTTTATATACCCTTGCAGATATTCAGCCAGGCTGAGTGCTATTCATATATTTTACCTTCCTTGCTGCCTGCTGATTATCTGTGTAATCCTGGAAGGTTTTGTGTTAATCCTTCATAAAAAGGTATACATGAAGGAGATAGAGATGGCTATATCTTGCAATCCATTTACGCAATGTTTTCAAGATATACCTTGCAACTCTCTCTTTTAAAAAAACAACACCACAACTCTCCAGTTTACTTTTAGCTCAACACTTATATAAATCCAGACTGGGGGCTGCGGAAAGTTAGGTTGGGTTGGAGGGTGTTGAGCTGCTCCAAAATTTGCCAAACATCTATCAATTACAGACTTCATGTGTAGGTATTTAGGGCTGGGATAGAAACAAGGGGCAAAGTTCTGTCTTCCATACACACATGCTAGGGTCAAGATCCAGACTGAGTCTGTTCTATTTACTGTGGTGGCGAACCTTGGCACTCCAGCTGTTCTTGGACTTCAATTCCCAGAAGCCCAAGTCCCTGTGAATCCACACGAATGGGTTTACTGGCACTCCAGCTGTTCTTGGACTTCAGTTCCCTGAAGCCCAAGTCCCTGTGAACCCATGCAAATGCAGAAAACCCATTTGTGTGGGTTCACAGGGACTTGGGCTTCTGGGAATTGAAGTTCAAGAACAGCTGGAGTGCCAAGGTTTGCCATCACTGCCCTAGGATAAATAGGGGTGGGCAAGTGGAGAAACTAGCATTTGCTTAATTTCCAGTTGAGCCTCATTTTACTTGATTTTATCCTTTGCATTAAATATGCCTTCGCAAAGACTCAATACTGTTATTTCCCCTTGTTCACAGGATTAGCGAAGGCAAGAGAGAAGACGTTTGCAACCGAAGATGTCCCTTGACGTGAGCTTTGCATCTCTTGTATTCCTGCTGTCTGCTCTCTATATAAGTAAGTTCTTATACCAGTCTGTGCATTTAACAGAAGGTTTCCCTTGCTCGAAAGCCAGTCATATCCGACTCTAGGGTTCAGTGCTCATCTCTGTTTCAAAGCCGAAGAGCCAGTGCTGTCTGCTTCCACAGATGTTTCCATGGTCATGTGGCAGGCATGACTAGACACCTGACTGCATGGAACGCAGTTACCTTTCTACCAAAGTAGTCCTTATATATCTACTTGCAATTTCTTGCTTTCGAACTGCTAGGTTGGCAGGAGCTGGGACAAAGATGGGAGCTCATTCCATCCTGCAGTACTCGGGAATCGAACTGCTGACCTACCGTCTCCCAGTCAGTGTCTTAGCCACTTGAGCCATTGCAGAATGAACTCTATATTTGTTTTTTATATACACTATGTTTTCTTTAAAAACACAGTTGTCAAATTCAAGTTCTCCAAGTTGGCTTACAGAAAAGAAAAACATTTGGGGAAAAAACCAATTTAGAATTAAATAGGAATAAAACAGTAATATTGTTGCTGTTACGAACTGTCAATTCCTCCAACTCATGGTGCATGAGAAATCTCCCAAATATCCTGCCCTCATCCTCAGTTTTCATCATTTTTGCTACCTAAGACAGTTCAGACTTGATTTACTCTAGAATTTACTTGTAGCTCAATATTTACAGAAATCCCATTCATTCATCGACTGACTTTGTTTGGATTTAGACCTTGGAGTGCTGTAGTAAAACAAAAAAAGATTCCCCCATTAACATACAATTTGGTTTTATTCTTGATTCTGAAGATGAAAACATTTGCTGACTATTTTCAGCTTCACCAAGACTGATATTCTAAATCAGTGTTTCCCAACCTTTAGTTTTTGGACTTCCATTTCCAGAAGCTTAAGTCAGTTCCTCAAAGCACTGTTCAACCAAGGTACTGACTTAGATTTCTGGGGGATTTAAGTCCCCCTGTGGGGCCCGGGGCCCACATTGGGAAACACTGCTCTAAATGCATTGCCTCAGAATTCAAAATGGCAGCTCAGTTGAGCCTCAACGAAAGCTTTCAGTTTTCCTTCAGATACTCAGGAAACAAACAAAACAAAAAGCATTCACAGCCCATGGAAGCTTGACTCTTATTTCCTATACAAAGACAGACTATATAGACATGTCCCTCCTTGTGAAATCAACCGTAACTCAACTGGAACATGCCGCTTTGATCGGTTTCCTATGCTTGGCCATCAACCATCTGTGAAAGGTGAAACTACCCAGTGCAGTCCATGAATTATCTCCTTAAACTTTTATTACGAACTATTAATTTTGCCCTTCTGTTCATTCATCTGTATATCTCCTTACAAAAGCCAAGGTGGGAATTTCCTGGAGCGGTCCTTCTGGCCAAGTGGCTCAGCTGAAATAGGCTTTAATGCATTCTTTCGGAGAGGCCAATGGTTCCTCTGAGAACGTTCAGCCAGATATTACAGGGAAATGTAGCATAGCATGTGGTGAAAATATTTATCTGCCTTTATGGACTCACCTAAATCCCTCTGGCTCCAAACTTGACCATTTTGGGAAGCCTAGCCAACCAAGGCCACCAAAACATAAGTTCGTGACTTTGGCAGGGCTGAGGTCAACCTGAAATGCCTGTAAACATTATGGAAATCTGTATCCTCTTTTGACATTCTTTTAATGGTGACACAGCTCCTCTTCTTTCTGGAAAATTTTGAGTGTCTGCCCTGAGCAAAAGAAGCCAACCAACTGGTCCTCAAGATGGATAGGGAAAATCTGGCCACTGCAGCTGTTTCTTGTAACCAGCTGTTACACTTGTAGAAGAAATTTATTTTTTACCCTTCTTAAATCAGAGGAACAATGTCCTCTTTTACATTTGGTCACCTCAGCTGGGGATGTGGTTAGGAAACCACAGACCAAAGCACTGGGTGACCCATGTTCAATGTCTCTTCCAGCCCCTTGTTTTTAATTATTATTTTGGCAGGAAACTCAACGCAGAAGGAGAAAATGTTGTTGAGTACCATTTATCTTCCCATTGCTGCAAAGAGGAAGGAGAGAAAGGGAGAATTTCCAAAATATCCACATAGGAAAACATTGACAGGGAAAATAATCCATATTGGTTACTTTAATGAAATCAAAGAGCTGAAGATACAGAGATGAACAGTCACCAGATTAACTGGGGCTGCGGTGGCTCAGTGGTTAAAAAGTTCACCTTGTTAGCTGGAAGGCTGGGAATTTGGCAGCTCGAGGCCTGGGTACTGCATGATGGATTGAGTGCTCATCTCTGTCCCAGTTCCTGCCAACCTAGCAGATCGAAAACAAGAAATTGCAAGTAGAAAAATCAGGATCACTTTGGTGGAAAAGATATTGGGTACATGAAAGGAGCCTCATTTGGCCATCACCTGAGCAGAGTTTCTCCAGCAAAAATCCTTTCAACCGACAATAATTTCTGACACGAAATTATTATCATACCAGGTTAATTTTAAGGTTGCCTTTGTACCAATGGTCCAGTCCTGTCTAGGTTGTTTTGGGTCAGTCGCTAAGCCTTATGGAGCCATCTTTCTGTTATTTTCCCACTTATCCGTGTTCAGGGATATTGAGAAGAATGTTTCCTGTTTTACTTCAGGAGCCCTGAAGCTTTGCCAGATTGGTAGGTTCAGCTTCTCTGAGATTTGATCCCCAACACCAAGGATAGATCCTTCTGTGGCTAAAGGAAAGAATCATTTTTGAAATTTACTGAGAATAAGAGCTCAGCTGGCCAGGTTATCCTGCTATGGTAATAGACAAGGTTTTTCTACCTCAAATCCCCGGATGTTCTTGGATTTCAATTTCCAGAAGTATATGGTATACAGGTGTGCTGACCAGGTCTTCTGGGAATCGAAGTCCAAGAACATCTGGATGCCTAAGATTGAGTGGCAAAGTCCACAGGGAAGGGTGATGATCTCCAGTAAATTAAATCCCACTTGAACCAATCATGGTGGAGGGCGGCAGCTTCATCCATCCTTACCTGGGCCTGAGGAGGACTTTGTGTGCCTTTGGTTATGGAATGTCCTCCCCTATAAGGCTTTGTTTAAAATATATAATTTTTGATGTTTTTTATTTAGATGTGCATTTTCATATTATCATGTTTCATAGATTAAATTTTTTGGTTTCCCCCCACCTCTCTTCGTTTTAATGATGTGGGAGCTACCTTGAATCTCTTCCTTCGGGAGGAAGGTGGCATACAAATTGCAACAAACCAATGAAATCAAAGATAAGTGTCCCATCTTCATTTGTGAAATGTTGGTTGGGTGAAGGCTGGTTTATGCCAACACCCTGCCCAGTGGTACCTGTTTCTCACCTGTAAAATAATATTGGCCATATTTTTTTGACTAACTTCTGATTCTGTCCCAGCAGGTGTGGTTCCATCTTGCCCTGATCTGGATCCAGAGTTGGAACCCTGGAATCCAGGACATGTTCCAGAGAATCAAGTGAACATCAGCTGTAGCCAGAAGTTCCTCTTGACTGCCTCAGCAACTGTCCATTCCATCCACATCACTAATGGAGGTAACTCTAGCTTGACTTTATGTTACAGCTTAGTTGACACCAAGATGGGATTTTTGGGCTTTTTCTACACTCTGAGATGATTGAGAACAGATCCCTTACAGTTCAACTGCGCCAAGTCCCATCCCTGTCTATGTTTAAAAAGCAGTACATTTTCCACCCCCAATTACATGAGGAAAACAATACATTTCTTCTCTCACTTGCTATAAAGTGAAAGAGGCTTATCTTTAACCTCTGCATAGCCTTACAGATAAGAGTGAATTATATGAACATCAGAGCATTTCAAAGGCATTTGAATATGAAACAGGGCATCAGCATTTAGAAAGAAGCAATGAAAAAATGAAAGCAATTCAGAAGGTAACATGAGCATACATACAATGAAAATGTTTAGAAAAAAACCAAATATACTGGGAAGATAGCCAATTTAAAGACTTTACCAGGATAAAGGCCAAATACTTTAGATAACAGATATTTGAAGTCCACAACAAACCTTAGTCTTCTGAAACAGGATATAATGTCCAAATAAAGTTCAAAATCAGTCCCAAAAGGAATTTTGATTGCAGATTTCTTCTCCTCAGATTATAATTTAATCAGGCAATGTTTCTTGGGACTTACAAAAAATTCAAGAATGTCTTTTTTAGCACACAGATTTCACAAGACAACCACCCACCCCAAATGACAACAAAACATTTCTTCAGCTTTTCAGCCAGACTCACTCACTCCTCAGGATGAAGCAGTAGAAAGATAGCAGGAAACAAAAGCAGGAACCAAATTACTCTCCATTTCTTCCTCTTGGCATTGCACAAGAAACTCCATGGGGCTTCCAAAGAGTCTTCAATTGCTTTTCACACATAGATAGCATAGAGGCAGTGGAAGTTGCAGTCCTCTCCCTTCCGGATATGACTTGCTCACTTGGCTGTAAACCCAGCCCGTCAGCTGCAGAACCTCCCGGGACTTGCCCTCACCTGGCTTACAGAAGATGGCAACAGCTCCACGACCATCAGTAGTGTGATTCCTATATTGATTCTTATCTTGTTGGCTGTTCATCCCACCGCTGCCACCATATAACAGTCCACTTACTCCCAGGTAGGATTCGGTATTCCTCCGGCCTCCTGGTGATGGGATTGTGCCTGATCCTGCTTCCCTGTCCCAGATTGAACCCAGCAGTTCAGGATTCTCCTATCAGTGTGCCCAGTCACTCCCAACCAAAATCCAGATGGTGAGAAAGGGTGCACGTGAAACTAGTGTACATTCAGGTAGCGTGTGCCAAGTAATCACTCCAGGTCTGTTCAGGTATTTTAGAAGTATATTGAAAGTATACCAAGATACAGGATACAGTCCATCAAAAGATCAGAAAGCATTTCAAAGCAAGGAAATAAAGCAAACTTTAGCAAACAGTTTTTGGGTTATATCACAGGGTCCACCTTCAGCCCTCCCCCTTAGGGATTCCAACCAATGATCTTACAGCAAGACATGTCCATCACACATTAGGTTTCATTTCACTAAAGCCATGAGGCAACTCATGAGGCAAGGATGTTTACATATTTTCTCTCTCCCCCTGATTTGAAATCGCCATTTTGAAAGAGGCTAAAACACAGGGTATATTTCATTCTGTTACAGAGGGGGTGCACCCAAGCATGTTTTAATGGTGTAGGAAACACCCCCTCCCGCAAAGATGCATTGACTATTGCTCTGACCCAATTGCCTGTCACAGCTCTGGAAACCTTGACCAACCAGGTGGGACATGGATCTAATGGGCAAGCAGTGGTGCAAACAGATCCAAGGAACCTGTCCACTTCCTAAGGGACAACTGGGTCAAACTGATCCCAGATAACATGGCCAGAGTACACTCCAGTCAACTCTGGACCCATGGTGTCCATGCCAGGGTTAAACCTTGAGTGAATCTGAGTGATTTTCTCCATAAGATAATCAGCGAAATCTTCAGCTGACCTGTGCCAACTAGGGCTAGGCCCCCCTCTACCTAGTCACCCAGAACAGAGTCGCTGGGTGATTATAAGGGTGGTGAAATATTGCCATTTCATCACCTCTATCACCACCAGGTAGGCTCTGATAGCAGCTCTAGCCAGTGTCCAGTCAGAATCACTCTGAGTCTTCACCCAGCAGTGCTCTCGGCACCTCTTTGCCTGTTTAAGCTCCCCCAAATCCTCCATAAACCATGGGGAGGAGTGGGGCCCACATGCGCAGAGAGGCTGTAGTGGTGTGATCATGTCCAAGGCTGCCATCACATTTCCATGCCAGAGGTCGATGAGAATCTCGGGCGAATCATCTAGCCGATCCAGAGGGAAACACCCCAGTTCCCATTGGAATCCTTCAGGATCCATTAGTCACCGGGGGTGGGCCAATTTAACTGGCCCTGCCTCCCTACGATGAAACATCATCCCCAGAAAGTCCAGAGTCACCAGATAGTGATCTGACCATGGCACAGGTGTTATGTCTAGTCACTGTAATTTCAGATCACTCTGCCACCGCTCCGACAAGAAAACTAGATCCGGTGCATAGCTGCTACTCCTGGTCGGGCCCTGAATTACCTGAGTCAGGCCCATGGCTGCCATGGAAGCCATGAACTCTTGTGCTACCTCAGAACCAGCTCCCAATGAAGGCAAATTGAAGTCCCCCAGAACCATAAGTCCAGGGAACTCCAACGCCAGCGTTGTGACGGCCTCAAGGAGCTCAGGGAAGGAATCTGCTACACTGCAAGTGGGGCAGGGGCAGGAGCAAGATTCCAAACTGACCCTTAAGGCCCAATCAAAGGAGCAGGGTATCACAACCTGGAACTTGTGGAGCCGTGGCTCTCGTGACTCCCAATGACTCTCCGGCTACAATGGTGACACCACCGCCCCTCCCCTTATCCCTAGGCTGGTGCCAGATACCGAACCCAGCTGGACACATATCTGATAAAGGAACCCCATCCTCCAGTGTCAGCCAGGTTTCAGTAATGCATGCCAGGTCAGCCCGCTCCCCCAAGATTGAATTTAATAGCAGAGGGGGCTTATTGCAAACTGACCTGGCACTTACTAGCAGCAGCCAAAGGGAGGGGTCACTCTGGATCAGCTGCTCAGGAACCAGAGATGTAGCCGGGGGGGCTGTAACAGGGGACAGATACTAAACATCAGTCCCATATTCCCTGAGTGCGGCCCACCCCTCGGCTCCCACAGTATCACCCCATGCCCGTCACTACACCAATTTGGGCCCCAGGAACCCCACTGCCCACATCAGACAGAGTGCTGTCCCCTCTACCTAGCTGGCAGGGCCATTTCTCGCTCCCTCCTTCCCCTACACCCCAAATATGTTCTAAATATGTTTTTAATATGTGAGTTTCTTGTTGTTAGCCACCCAGAATCGGAAAACCTCCTAGATGGGCAGGGTATAAGTTAAACAAACAAACAAACAAATCCTGCCCCTCCTCTACCTTTTTTAGTCCATTTGTGATATTCAGCAACAGCTCCGTTGATTCTGCTTTCTTCTCTTATCTGGGCTTTGGGGATGTCACAAAGGGATACCTTGAGCATTGATCTTTCCATGGTGCTTAGGGCTCTTGAAAGGCAAAAGTACTAGGTGCTTTACAAAGGTGCCAGGATGGTGACTGGAACCATGGCTGAGAAATGGGGTGTGATTTTGTTCCATAAGTAGTTCTGCTTTGGATGTTGGATAATTGCCACCCATGTTGCTGATCCTGGTCTCTCTGAACACTGATCTGTGTGTAGGAGGACATGCAGAGGATTAGCAGGTTTTGCTCATTAAGTGCAGGAATGCTGACAATCTGGCCCTTGACTCCCTTCGAAATTCTACGATCCAGAGTCCCTTCACCAGAAGTTGAAATCAGCACACATTTTGTCCTTGGTCTAATTTTTAATACTTGTGGCTGACCCAGTTGGGAGGTCCCCAGTTGACTTGGCCAACATGAGGTACATCTGTCAAGAACAGCCATCTAAGAGCAAGAATATTGAGTAGGATTACTTGCACTGCGGTGGCTTAGTGGTTAAGAAGCTTTAGTGTAAGGGACCAAAGACAACGAAACAGCCGAAGGGTTGGCTTAACACAGGTTTATTGCATGATGATCCGGAGGAACATGTGGTAATGGCGGATGAGTAGCTCAATATATACAGCTGGCTATACATTTGAATGTGGCTCGTCGACAGGCTATTGGTTGCTGCCTGCGTGACGTCGTAGGAGGTCACGCCCTTCTTGACCAGGTGAGGAAGTCGCAGGGAATCTTCCCGCGCTGCTGAACCAGGTGACTATGATCCATTGGAGCCGGACGCTCGCTACTGCCCTCTGGTGGTCACTAGCTCGCGTCCCCTTATTAGGCTTACATTGATACAGGTGATGGTTATAATGTTGCACACAGAAAAGGTTACATTGATAACACATGGCAAAGGTACATTGTTAAAGGCACTGCTTTACAGAACACAACATCCCTCCCCCCTAGGATGAGACGAAGTCTCTCAGCCAAGATGGCTTGTTGCATGTGCGTTTGGGCCGTGAAGAGGGCTGCCCCCCCCGGGGGCGTTATTGCTTCTTTGTTCCCTGGTCCCTTGTCCTGAAATGGGAGAGGGAGACTTGTTAGTGGCTTGCCGCTGTCTGGCGGTCTTAGGGGAAGGGAAAAACTCCATTGTGGGGAGACCGGGGGCCGTCGGGGCTAACGAAAAACCCCTCTTCTCGCTTGGACGGGTGGGGGACCACTCCGAAAAAAACCCCCGGTTCTGGAAATCAAAATCTAACTTGGTAGGGGTACCCGCATTTGTGGGGACTTTCCGCGAGATATGTATGGGGTCGGGTTCCTCCTCCTCGGAAAGATCCCCCAGGGTATCTATGAGGATATCCTCCTCCCCCCTTGGTGGGGGCCCACGGTCCCCTTTTCCTCCCCCTTGGGCTGAACGGGTGGGGGAGAACCCTAACGCTGACTTATTTCCTGCCTGATCCGTGCCCTGCTCATCGGAGACCCTGCGTCGGAGCTGGTCCGCGTGCCGCCTCCACAGGAGCCCTGTGCTGGTCTCCACGCGGTACGACACGGGGCCGGTTTGCTCCACAACTACGCCTGGTACCCAGGCTGGGCCCGTGCTGGCGTAATTCCTGCAATGCACGGGGGCGCCTATACTGAAACTCTTTGTGGCCTCTAGCCCAATGTTCCTCCCTTTGTCCTCTACCCTCGTGGGGTCTAGCCTAGTAAGGATGGTGGTCAGCTTCCTGCGCATTAAGAGCTCTGCGGGGGAGTATCCTGACGCCAACGGGGTCACCCTGTACCCTAGCAGAAACTGACACACTTGTAGATTCAAATCCCCTGGGCCCATGCACCGCAACGCGTCCTTCGTGGTGCGGACGAGGCGCTCTACTTGGCCGTTGGTGGCCGGGTGAAACGGGGCGGAGGTGATATGCCGAACGGCGTTAATCTCCATGAATGCCCTAAACTCGGCAGACATAAAACAACTAGCGTTGTCGCTAATTAACGTGTCGGGTATGCCGAACGTGGAAAAGAGTCTCCGCAAATGCCTAATGGTCTGGGCCGAGGAGGTGCTCGTGACTGGGACAACCTCCAACCATTTGGAGAAAGCGTCCACTACAAGGAGGAACAGAGTGCCTCTGAACGGGCCCGCGAAATCAACGTGCACCCGGGACCACGGCCCCTTAGCCGCGTCCCATTCCCTGTGGGGAAGGCGGGCCTCCTCCGGTCTGGAGCTTTGGCAACTTTCACAAGTGCCGACCATGTGCTCGATGTCGGCGTCTAGCTGGGGCCACCAGAAGTAACTCCGGGCCAGCGCCTTGGATCGCACGATGCCGGGGTGGCTGACGTGAAGCAGTTTGAGCACCCGCGGCCGAAGGGAAGTGGGAATCACCACCCGCTGCCCCCACAAGAGACACCCCCTCTCTAGGGACAGTTCTAGCTTTTTTCTGAAAAATGGAGCGAACTCCTCCGCTGGGGAGGATGCGGGCCACCCTTTCTGTAGCCAGGAGCTTACTGTCGCTAACGTTTTGTCATTCTCTGTCGCTTTGGCAATGTCGGCGGGCACTACGGGGGGCGAATCCAGCACCTCTATCATGAGAACCTGATGGTCCCGCTCCCCCATGTTCACCTGGCTGGGCGTTAGGGGAAGGGGAGACCTAGATAGGGCGTCCGCATGGCTGATCTCTTTCCCGGGCCGGTAGACCAACGCGTGCTGATACGCGTTGAGAAAAATGGCCCACCTGAGCATCCTTGGGGACAGGATTTGAGGGGTGGGCTTATCCGCGGTAAAAATGCCTAGCAGGGGCTTGTGGTCCGTCACAATGGTGAAGGGGCGGCCATACAGAAAATTGTGAAATTGTTTCGTCCCCGAGACTATCGCTAATGCCTCCCTGTCCGTCTGTGCGTAGTTTCTCTCTGCTTGGGACAGGGACCTGGAGTAAAATGCTATCGGGGCCTCCCTTCCGTTCTCCAGCACGTGGCACAGCACCGCCCCCACCCCCACTGGAGATGCATCACAGATCAGAACTACTGGGCGTTTGGGGTCGAAGTGGGTCAGTATGGCGTCGGACGCCAGGAGGCTTTTCAGCTCACTAAATGCCCTTTCTTGGTCATCGCCCCACTTCCATGCCTGGTCTTTCTTAAGCAGCTTGTGTAGCGGATCAGCCACCACTGCCTTCCGGGGAAGGAAGGAGTGGTAAAAGTTGAGCAGCCCTAGGAGCGACTGCAACTCGGGCTTGGAGGTGGGGCGGGGGGCTTTCTTGATGGCTGCCACCTTAGACTTGGATGGTTTTATCCCCTCAGGAGTCACACAAAACCCTAGGAATTCAACCTCGGTTGCGAAGAAGACGCATTTGTCCTTTCGCAACCTCAGCCCCGCCTTTTCGAATATCGTCAGGACCTTCCCCAACCTCTTGGCCAATTCAGCCCGACTCCCCCCTGTTATTAACACGTCATCAAAATAAGGCAACACCCCCTCCAGTCCCTTCAGGAGGCGTTCCACGAGTGACTGGAAAATTCCTGGCGCCGAATTCACGCCGAATTGGAGGCGCGTCACCTGGAACGCCCCCTTATGGGTGACTATGGTCTGCGCAGCAGCTGCGGCAGGGGACACTGTGAGCTGCTGGTAGGCCTGTGCTAAGTCGAGCTTAGCGAAACATTTCCCCCCGTGTAACCTGGCCAGCAGATGGCTGACTACCGGCACCGGATATGCGTTCGGGCGGATCGCCTTGTTGATGGTGCACTTGTAGTCGGCGCATATGCGGACCTCCCCATTGGCTTTTAGAGCAGTTACAATTGGAGTTTCCCACTCCACAGAATCTACAGGCACAAGAATCCCCTGACCCACCAATTTGTCCAGTTCCGCCTCTATCTTGTCCTTGAGTGCGAAAGGCACCCGGCGTGGTTTTAGGCGAACAGGGCGGACCTCCGGGTCCAGGTCGAAAGTCACTGGGGGCCCCTTGAATTTCCCCAGTCCCTTTTTGAAGACTTCGGGGTGCGCCTCGCACACCTCCTGAATTGGATCAGTCCCAACAGCGTGCATCCCCACGGCATGCACCCCCCCAATGAACAACCCCAGGGGCTGGAACCATTGAGTCCCGAGGAGGCTGCAATTTCCTCCCTTGAGCATGACTAGGGGAAGGGACGCGGCGTGCTCCTTGAATTTGACCTGAAATTCTCCAACCCCCAACACTGGAATACTGTTCCCTTGCACGTCCCGTAGTGTGGCCCTCAATGCTTTGAGCTTGGGCCGCTTTTGGGGGGCAATTCCGAAAAACTCCCTCTGGGAAATGATTGAATATGAGAACCCCGAGTCAATTTCCATCCTAATGGGCACCCCTTGGACTAGTACCTCAACAAAGTAGCGGGGGTGTCCCGTAGACACGCTGAACACTGGGGCGTCGTCCTTGCTGCCGTCGGCGATGCGGCCCACGCCGTCCTGCTTCCGTGTGGCCTGGGCGCCGTCCTTGGGTCTCGCTGGGCGGTCTCGTCCCGCGGAACGGTCTGGGGAGCTCCTCCGGGACTCGCGCTTCTTCCTGCACACCTTGGCGATGTGCCCGCGGCGGCCGCAGTTGTGGCACTCGGCCTTCCGGAAGGGGCATTTCACGCGGTCGTGGGCCGCGCCACAGCCGTCGCATCGCCGGCTCTCCTTCCGGACCCTCTGTACGTCCTCGTCGTCGCTGCTCTCTGTAGACGACCTCGAAGTTCGCCGGGCCGCCTGTACCGGAGCCTCTGCTTTGCTCGACTTTGGCCGCCAGTCCTGGAGTTCTTGGACCCCGGCCTTCGTAGCTTCTGCGGCCTGGGCCGCTCTGACGACCTCCTGCAGCGTGGGAGGCGGCTCTTGGTTCATTAATGTGCGCTGGGTCTCGGCGTCGTTCAGGCCGCACAGCACACAGTCTCGGAGGGTGATTTTGACGTTCTCCCATTTGCACGGGCCAGCCGCAGGGCCGCCACGAACGCGGCGACCGTCTCCCCGGGCGCTTGGACTCGCCTCCAAAATGCACTCCGAGCGGGAAACATCGCCGTGGCGGGCCGGACGTGCTCACGCAGCAACTGCATGAGTTCCTTGGCCTTGAATTCGCTCACCCTCCTCGGTGCAATCAGGTCCACCAAGGTCCTTTTTGTTTCTTGTCCGAGCATTCTGGTGAAGATGGCCCTTTTCTTCGCCTCTTCCGTGACTTCAGACTCGATCAGTGCGGCCTGGAAGTCCATCTCGAAGATCTCCCAGTCGCCCGGTTTCCTGATTTCGAAACCGGCGCATGTCTTGGTCCCGTGGGCTGCCATCCCACCTTCGTCGCCAATTTAGTGTAAGGGACCAAAGACAACGAAACAGCCGAAGGGTTGGCTTAACACAGGTTTATTGCATGATGATCCGGAGGAACATGTGGTAATGGCGGATGAGTAGCTCAATATATACAGCTGGCTATACATTTGAATGTGGCTCGTCGACAGGCTATTGGTTGCTGCCTGCGTGACGTCGTAGGAGGTCACGCCCTTCTTGACCAGGTGAGGAAGTCGCGGGGAATCTTCCCGCGCTGCTGAACCAGGTGACTATGATCCATTGGAGCCGGACGCTCGCTACTGCCCTCTGGTGGTCACTAGCTCGCGTCCCCTTATTAGGCTTACATTGATACAGGTGATGGTTATAATGTTGCACACAGAAAAGGTTACATTGATAACACATGGCAAAGGTACATTGTTAAAGGCACTGCTTTACAGAACACAACAGAAGCTGAACTTGATGACTGGAAGGTCAGCAGGTCAGCAGTTGGATACCCGAATGCTGCACAATGGAGTGAGCTCCCGTCCTCTGCCCCAGCTCCTGCCAAGCTAGCAGATCCAAAGCAAGAAATTGCAAGTAGATAAACAGGGACCACTTTGGTGGGAAGGTAAACAGCATTCCGTGTTTGATCATGGACTGACCGCCACAAAAAACCAAAAGGTATGCATGATTTAGTTTATGCAAGTTGAAAAATTCAAATACAGTACTTCAGTGTAGAATTTTGTTCTACATATTTAGTACAGAATTTATTGTGCAGTCTTAGTTAAGTATTTCATATATGAAGGTTTCAGCCACGAGTTTCTATATTTTTAACTAGAAAATCAAAAACTCTTCAAATGAAAGTATCACATTGCTAAGGAAATATATTTGTTTTGTCTTTGAAAAGCTTAAAAAGGAGTCTGTTTCTCCTGTGTGGAGTAGAAGGAGGTTTAGACACTTGGAAAAGATATTGTTCCATTGTTTAAAAAACTCAGACTAGAGAGAGCTTGGACATAACGTGTTAGGATTAACAAATCAATGATATAACTGCTCGTTTCCTGTTAAAGGGGAAAGTAAGCAAATGTATGCATCTGATTTCCAAAAACTGGTGGTTTAAAAATAGCATTTTCATGCTAGTATCAAAACTATTATTTTTTAGAAGATTTGATCCATCAGTTTGCTTGTTCTCCTTTTAGTGGGAAAGTAGCAAATCTAGCATTAATGTATTAATGCTGACATGGTATTTCTGAGTGCTAAATCTGGAAGTCCAAACTTCCACTGTGTAAAAACAGATCCTCTCTCCCCCTCTTGATGTGGTAAGATCTTAAATTAACCGACTGACTGACTTTTCCCCTTAGGAAAACTAGTAATTAAAGACAACACAAGCCCCATTGTTTTGCGTGCTCGACATATTCTGATTGAAAAAGAGGGAGAGATGCATATTGGGAGTGAGAGCTGCCCGTTCCGGAACAACCTAACCATCATCTTATATGGACGGTATGTTATTAAACAGTCATTGTCCCATAATTTAGAGGATTGGCCTTGGAAAGCCCTGGAAAGGGTTGTCATAAGTCTGGATTTCTTTGACAGCACATAGTTTGCACCCAATATGGCATATTGGATAGAGCAAGGTTTCTCAACCTTGGGTCCCCAGGTGTTCTCGGACTTCAGTTCCCAGAAGCCCAAGTCAGCACATCTGTTGATAAGAACTTCTTGGAATTTAAGTTCAAGAACAGCTGGAGTGCCAAGGTTAGCCATCACTGCTCTAGGGTATTGGTCTTCAACCTTGGGTCCCCAGGTATTCTTGGACTTCAGTTCCCAGATGCCCAAGTCAACACACCTGTTCATCAGGGCTTCTGGGAATTGAAGTCCAAGAACAAAAGAAATTATTGTTGTAGCTTTGAGATTACTTACTGTTTAAAAAATGGAAAATAGATTGTGAATTGGAGCTGGAGAATTGGTTTAAAGAATTATGGAGCATGGTAATAAATGATAGATTGACCTGTGAACTAATGTTAAGGAATGGATTAACAATGAGCAATGATTTTAAAGAGGATTTTGAAACCTTGCCACAGGAGATAAATAGAGTTTTCACGTCTATGTCGTTAACTCATTGACCGCATGTGCATATTTGATTGATTGGTTTTCCTCATAGTGCGGACGACGGCAGCCAACCCGACAGCTACTTTGGACAGAAGTATATTGGGGTCATCAAAGGTGGGACGTTAGAGGTCCATGGTGAGAAGAAACTGTCGTGGACTTTCCTAAATAAGACTCTCCACCCGGGCGGCTTGCAGGAAGGTGGTTACTATTTTGAACGAAGCTGGGGCCATCGTGGTATTATTGTCCACGTCATTGACCCCAAGACAGGAGCGGTTAACCATTCTGATAGGTATGTTTCAATTTCTTACTTGGTTCACATATATTTTAGCTCACTCCGCCATGCAGCACTCGGGTCTCAAACTGCTGACTTTCTGATAGTCAAGCTCAGTGTCTTAGGCACTGAGCCACCGCAGTCTGAGCTAGTGAATACCTTTCCATAAATTTCAAGAATGGGCAAGGTAGATGAACCCATCCAAGCTATCCATTAGGCAGCTCCCATTAACCTGCCCGTTACTAAACTACAGTGGCCAAAATCCTGCTTCTTGTATGATTGTGGAAATGCAACCATTTCCATCAGTGGTAGCTGTTTTGCCATGCATGAGTTATGCAGTAGATTGTACAACTCAATTGCACAAGAGACAGCAGGCCAACCACAAAGACCATTGGTACAATTGTGCTCCTGACATGACAAAACGCACCTGGGCTTTGGCAAGAATGGAGATGTATGTCTATCCCAGTGATGGCGAACCTTGGCCCTCCAGCTGTTCTTGAACTTCAGTTCCCAGAAGTCCTGACCAGCAGGAGTGCTGACTGGGGCTTCTGGGGATTAAAGCCCCAGAACACCTGGAGTGCCAAGGTTGGCCATCACAGGTCTATCCCTTCCTGCAACAGACTTCAGAAGCATCATTTCCAACCCTGTTAGTTACTGCGGTGCAGTAACCATGTCACGATGCTTTCTTTTCTTCTTTTGAACGTTTCAAGAGTAAAGGCTTAACGCTTCTGCCTGAATTTCCTCAGGTTCGACACCTACAAGCTCAAAAGTGAAGGCATCCGTCTTGTCCGGTATTTGCATGCAGTCCATGATGGCATGATCCTCTCAGTTGCGGTGAATGATGAAGGATCCAGGAACTTGGACGACACGGCGAGAAAAGCACTGACTAAACTGGGCAGCAAACACTTTCTCCGCCTTGGGTTTAGGTAGGTGTATTTTGTGTCCAGGGCGAGGAGCACAGAGGCTCTATTATATTCTTCCCGGAGCTAAAACCATTCCTTCTTTTTTTTTCCTCCTGAAAAGCACAAACATCTTCCCACAGAGAAATGTTTTCCCTCTTCTCCTTCAGGAACTAAGTTCCAGAGAGATTTCAGTCACTCTTCCAGACAGTCCTGGTGGAACAAAATGAAGGCCAGTTTCCACAGGCAATAGCATCTTTAGGACCAGTTCTGTAATAATGCACAAGCTTCCAGGTTCTCTAGAGATCTTTGTCAGAAGAGGTTGTAATCGAATGAAGTCAGGAAAGCAACATGGAGGTCTAGACATCTGCCAAGATCTTTAAACTTTGAATTCCACCATTCAGCTGAGGCCAAAGTCCAGGCTGAATGACTCAGAGGTAAAGGTTGCCCTTGCGCGAAAGCAAGTCGTATCCGACGCTAAGGTTCAGTCCTCATCTCTGTTTATAGCCAAAGAGCCAGCACTGTCTGCATTTGCAGATGTTTCCATGGACTTGTAGCAGGCATAAGCCGCCCAGAGTCTTCGTGAGCTGGGCAGCTATAGAAATATTAAATTAAATTAAATTAAATTAAATTAAATTAAATTAAATTAAATTAAATTAAATTAAATTAAATTAAATTTTAAATTAAATTAAATTAAATTAAATTAAATTAAATTAAATTAAATTAAATTAAATTAAATTAAATTACTAGACACTGGAGTGCATGGAATGCTGTTTGTCTTCTCACCGAAGTGGAACCTATTTACAGTAAAACCCTGACTTACATATGCCTCGAGTTACATAAAATTCAATTTACATAATGATTTTGTGCTAAAACCATGTCCCGATTTACATGATTTCCTATGGGTTTGCTTCAAGTTACATAAAGATTCTTTTTCCTATGGGTTTACTTTGAGTTACGTAAAAATTCATTTCCCTATGGGTTTGCTTCAATTTACATTAAAAAATCATTTTTCCTATGGGTTTGCTTTGAGTTACGTAAAAATAATTTTTCCTATGGATTTGCTTCGAGTTACATTAAAAAAAAAACAATTTAAGCAAAAGATTACAGAATTGACTTTTTTTGTAAGTAGGGGTTTTACTGTATTTATTTATTTGCAATTTCTTGCTTTCAAACTGTTGCTTGGCAGATGGGAGCTCACTCCATCCTGCAGCACTTGGGTCTCGAGCTGCTGGCCTGCCAACCTTCCAGTCATCAGGTTCAGCGTCCTAACCACTAAGCCACTGCAGTCCCTGGCTCAGTGGTAACTGTTAAGATTATGAGATCTCATTTAGCAACATCTGCATGTCATGATTAAAATATCTGGCCAAATTCTAGAGCTTCCATCCTTCAGTTTATACCTCCACTTCAACCTGGCTCTGCTTGCTCATAATCTAATCGGCAAAGACTTCTGGAGAACTGGAAAGTTTTCACACTATAGTTACTTGTTAGTTCTAATGGACAAGTGTGGATTCCTGGGAATTGTGGTTCAAAAAAGTTACTTTTCCACGGTCTGTGGCTTAAATCCTTTCCCTGGTCCCAACTCCAATGCCCAGAGTCGATTGCTGAATGGCTATACTGTAATAACATTGAATATTAAGCCAGAGCAACCTGATTTTGGAAAGAGATAAAAATCTGGTTATAACCAATGTTCCTCTTTCACTATAAAAGCTTGTGGCATCTTAGAGTGATGAATAGAATAAATTTGCCATGGCTTTCATCAGAGGCACCGTTGATGTGTTGGAAAGAAATCACTCAGCACCCAATCTGGCTTTCACTGCGAACGAAAAATTGCTCAGAGGCCTGGAGGAAGAGTTAAGGTTGCTAATTGTTTTGTTTTTATTCTGGGTTGTGTAACAAGGGATAGAATACTAGAAATCATCCACATTTCCCAGGTCAGTACAAGCTGTTTCCATTTCTGGTTGGACTTCTGTATTCTATATACTCTGTATTCTATATATTTACATTAATCTACAGTGGACATCCTGATGCTTTGCATACTAGTTTACAACTAGAGTAGGACCATTGAATCAATGACACTTCCTCACTCATTCAATAAGCCTACTCTAATTGCAACTCACTGGGCTAAGCAACCCAGTGATGGTGAACCTTGGCACTCCAGGTGTTCTTGGACTTCAATTCTCAGAAGCCCAAGTCAGCCTTCCTGCTGATCAGGGCTTCTGGGAATTGAAGTTCAAGAACAGCTGGAGTGCCAACGTTCACCATCATGGCAATAGAAGTCTGACCAAAATACTTAAATTTTGTCATTCCTATGTACAGTATAGGCATGATGGTTAAGTTGGGATTTCTGCTGTTCAGTCAAAGATAAATTCACCTGTTTCCAACAAGAGGTCGCAAGGCTGGTTTGTTCGTTTGTTTAAGACTGCAGGAACTTCCAAAAACAGTTTCATATCCGCTTCTCTTAATACACATGTTTTTGAAAGCATATCAGACAAGTAACATAAATGAAGCAAAGTCAAGACAAAACATAGCACCTCTGACTGCTGTATTTTAATGTGAGCTTTTGTGGATCAAGACCACTTCCTTCGTTAAGTTATAGTTTTTTGCAAGCTATTTTCTTCTCCTTCTTTTCTTCCTCCTCCTCCTCTTCCTCCTCCTCTTGCCAGAGGTTGAAAACTCTCATGGCTATTCTGATTTCAGATGGAGCAATCCTTTTAAAAAGCTATTGTATCCCATCCAAACCAGTCTTCCAATTTCTTTTCCTAACTTTACTCCTTTTCCCATTTATTTTCCCTTTTTCATTAGCTTGTATTGACCTATACTTTTTGTTTCCTGTAAAATAAATTTTAAAAACCCAAGAATCCATGCATTTGACACCCATCTTGGAGCTGAACCTTGAAATCTAATTTCTAATCCTTAGATTCCATGAAACCTGGCAAATTTAGATCCCTTAAATTGCACAGTTTTGCAGCTTTATCGGTATATTGCAATCTACTACAAATTCAGCAGTAGTTCAGTTTTCCAAATCATAGCTGTGTTCGCTGAGTAGAGAATGACATCCAGATATTTCCAATTTTTAAGATATTTATTTGGACGGAGCCCTGAATCTGTTACACAACAAGGTTCTCTCCCCCTCCCTCCCCCCGGGCCTGGCCTTCAGATATTGTTCTGTTTCTTTAATGCTATTTCTATTGAAGTGGCTCAAGTGGCTAAGACTAACTGGGAGGCAGAAGGTCAGCAGTTCGATTCCTGAGTACTGCAGGACGGAATGAGCTCCCATGTTTGGCCCAGCTCCTGCCAACATAGCAGTTCGAAAGCAAAAAATTACAAGTAGATAAATAGGGACCACTTCAGTGGGTAGGTAAACAGCGCTCCATGTGCTCTGGTGTCCAGTCATGCCTGCCACATGACCACAGAAATGTTTGCAGAAGCAGGCAGCGCTGGCTCTTCGGCTTTGAAACAGAGATGAGCACTGAACCCTAGAGTTGGATACAACTGGCTTTCGAGCAAGGGAAACTTTATATTGAAGTTTAACAAGGTTTTCCCACCTACACGTTCAAACAGTCCAAATCTTTGCCAGGGAGGGTGTTAGCAACATTGGATGCATGCTTGAAACGGATTGCCAATTTGCATTACGAACTGAAGGAATAAGTTTGCTGGAAATAGAGGAAAGGGGTTGCTTTTGAACATTCCTGTTCTTTAAAGAGGAAAAATAAGTGGGAGTGAGAGTATTGTCATCATTATATAAAATGATCCATGTCATAAATCAGATTGTTTGGGCAGCTATAAAAAGGACCATGCCTGCAGATATTTGGAATAAGCCAAGTAATAAGCTAAGAAAACAGGGGAAAAACCATGCAAAGTGATACAATAATTTCCTTATTTTGATTATTCCACCCACCCAGGCATCCATGGAGCTTTATTACGATAAAAGGAACTCCTTCTTCTTCTGTGGAAGACCACGTTGAATACCAGGGTAATTACAAGAAATGCCAACTTGAATGTAAATGGTCCATAATGTCTAAGTAGACTGTGTGGAATAACACTTTAACTATTCATTGTTTGTCTTGGGGGCTGCAATGGCTCAGTGGTTAAGAAGCTCGCCTTGTTAGCTGGAAGGCTGGCAAGTCAGCAGTTCGAGACCTGGGTACTGCATGACGGATTGAGCACCCGTCTCTTTCCCAGCTCTTGGGGACATGAAAGGAGTCTCATTTGGGCATTCCCTGAGTGGAGTTTCTTCTGCAAAAATCCTTTTGATCCAGAATAATTTCTGACACTAAATTATTATTGTTGTTGTTTTTCTTGGAAAGGTTTGAGTCATTTGTTCAGACTTGCATCTTTCCAGGATGGACCACAACAGCCATCATGCTAGCTTGCAAGGTGAAGAAGCATTTGCCCAGTTTTCTCGTTTGCACCCAAGCACAAATGGGTTATGCGTTTCCCAACCCTAATTCTCCTTGCTTGACGGCTTCTCTGATTCTTCAGCCAAGAAGCAAAAATCTCTTATGGCTTGGTAGGGAACCGTGCTAAGATTTACTGTAGCACTTTAGCATGGATTTTGACAGGTGGTTCCCAAATTGTTCAAAATCCTCAAGGAAGCACAAATTGTTCAGGGACTTGGTAACCATCCAGAGGTTTTGCAGTTGATAATAGGTTGCAATTATTATTATTTTGCAGGACGCAGAGGGTCAGCAGTTGCCAAAGTATTTAAAGTGTTCCAAGCGGAGAATGGAGAGCATTTTAACGTCTCTACAATCAGTGAGTGGGTTCAAGGTGAGAATTATTTCTTCTTCTTCTACTACTACTACTACTACTACTACTACTACTACTACTACTACTACTACTACTACTACTACTACTACTACTACTACTACTACTACTTCTCCATTTCCTTCTTCTTCTTCTTCTCCTCCTCCACTACCTCCTCTTTCTTAATATTCTGGACAGCATGACCTTGTGGTTGAATCTGAGCTTGCCTTTTCTCTCTCTCTTTCCTCCATGTTGCGTAAATGGCCTTTCCTCTGGGAGCACGGCTGGCTGTTTTGATTTCACGTGGCACTCAGAAATCTGGAGATCCAGCTGAACATTAGGATTAAATAATATTTTAGAAGAATAATATGAACTGGAGCTCAGATGTGTTAAGCAGCCAATTTCAATTGGGGGTGGGGACAACACTCAATGACTTGATTCCTTTCATGCTGGCAAAAACATAAGAAGGGGTTATTGAAAATTTACCGCCTGGTGGAATTTTAGTGAACTCCAGCTGGCTAGCTCCATCATCCCCAGTTGGCATAGAAGATGGAGTCTAATACAGCTAAAGGACAACCATCAGGTCTCACAGTGCCCCCCCACAAATTGCAGTTGACCACCTGGACAGGAGGGACTGCAGTGGCTTAAGTGGTTAAGATGCTGAACTTGATGACTGGAAGGTCGGCAGGTCAACAGTTCAAGACCCGAGTGCTGCACGATGGAGTGATATCCCATCTCTGTCCCAGCTCCTGCCAACCTAGCAGTTCGAAAGCAAGAAATTACAAGTAGATAAATAGGCACTACTTCGGTGGGAAAGGTACCAGTGTCCCATGCACTCCAGTGTCTAGTCATGCCTGAGCACGGAAAGGTCTGCAGATGCAGACAGTGCTGGCTCTTTGGCTTTGAAACAGAGATGAGCACTGAACCCTAGAGCTGGATATGACTGGCTTTCGAGCAAGGTTGTTGGTCAACATTGACCTGTCCAAACATCCTTTCTCTGCATCCAATATCTTTCTTCTTCTTCTCCCTTCCAGATGTTGAATGGACAGGATGGTTTGAGAAGCCTGAAAAATCAAAATCAAAAGATGGGGAGAAGCTCTCAGACTTCCGGTCGGTGCACCCAGAAGTCTGTGACCATCCTGTTGACATACAGGTATGACGGCCAAGTTGACCAGCATTTCCTTCCCACCAACTCTCTTTCCTTTCACTGTCTTTTATTTATTACCATTTGATAATTACCAATATATGATTATTGCTATTACTATTACTGTGATGATGGCAATGATTAAAATACATCCTGCATTTCCTTCAAGAGAGATTTCCTAAAGCCTCTTTAGTGAGTTTAGGTACAGAACAAATCTAGAATCATAACTATCTCATAAATATGTCTCCTCAAGAAGTAAAGACGAGAAAATCTGATGGTACTGACTCTGGGTAAACACACTGTGGTCAATCTAACCAGTGGTTAGAGATTTTAATTTGGATAGAGGTTCCCCATCTTCGAAGGATGAGGTAGCGGCCGCGGTGGCTTAGTGGTTAAGACGCTGAGCTTGACAACCAGAAGGTCAGCAGGGCAGCAGTTTGAGACCCAAGTGCTGTGTGATGGAGAGAGTTCCCGTCGTCTGTCACAGCTTCTGCCAACCTAGCAATTCAAAAGCAAGAAAGTGCAAGTAGATAAATAGGTACCACTTTGGAAAGAAAGGTAATGGCATTCCGTGCACTCCAGTGTCTAGGCATGCCTGCCACGTGTTCATGGAAATGTCTGCAGATGCAGACAGCATGGCTCTTTGGCTAGAAACAGAGATGAGCACCGAACCCTAGCGTCAGATATGACTGGCTTTCGAGCAAGGGCAGCTGTTACCCCTTTGCCTCCCCAGTAGTGTCATAAGCCATATTATGGCAGCAAAATTGTATTCTACCTCCCTTTGCACAATCTTGTTTAGGTGCCTAGTTTTTTGCACAGCATATCACCTTTTTTTGAATCACACATGCATGGTGGAGTAGATGTTGTTGTTGTTGTCATTGTTGTTGTCAGGCTTGCTTACCACCCTACTTTGCATTTCACCTTCAGGCTGTTACCCTTGACGGAGCTAAGCTGACCACCGACGTCTTCTACAAAAGTGACCGTGATTATAGGTTTTTTTGCCGTGGCCCAGAACAGACTCCTGGTGGCTGCCGTAACTACAGAGTGCGCTTCTTATGTGGCCAACCTGGTACGTGACTCATGTCGGGACGGGATGGGCACCCTGTGATTGAGAGATGGGAATCTATTCTGAAACATACTTCTACTGACCTATTTATTTTTTTGCAAAGGAAGCTTGCTTTGACCTCAGGAGTTATAAATACCTCCAGGAGCTATAAATGCCTTCCATAATGGAAACCTTGCATGAAACCAAAGCATTTTTTAAATTACACGTTGTGTCTCTGTCATCCAAACGCTTTACTTTCCGGTTCAGCAGCTTACCATTGTCCACACTGAAGCCTCCATCCAACTGCTTAGGTATTCCTACAACAGAGTAATTGGGTGAAACAATTAGTGTTGAGCAAATTTAATTGTGGGAGGGGGGAGACTTACACCTGCCAGCAAATAATGGCTAGGACTTGTGTTTTGCCTGTTGAATTTTTTTTGGGGGGGGGGGTGAGGGTTAAGGAAAAATTATGGGGGAAATGTAAAGAAAAGGAAGAAATTTGGAAGATCTGCCATGCCTTAACCTTGGGCCAACACTTAGTGTTGTTGACTCAACGCTATAGCTGTGATGGTGAGCCTTGGCTCTCCAGATGTTCTTTAAAGCCAAGCAAGCTGTCCATCATCCAACATTTTATTGCCTACAAGAATCTGGACCACGGAGCCTGGCTGCGAGGCAGAGACGTGTGGCTGGACGATTGCCAGTGAGTTGGCTTGTTTTCGTTGCCTCAGCTCATCCTTCAAGTGTCTGTCTAGGTCCCTGATGGCGAACCTTGGCTGTCCTGGTGTTCTTGGACTTCAATTCCCAGAAGCCCAAGTCAGCACTCCTGCTGATCAAGGGCCTCTGGGAATTGAAGTTCAAGAACACCTGAAATGTCAATGTTAGCCATCATGGTGCTATAGACTAGTGGCACCATGATGGCTGGCTCAAATTGTTAGGACTTTTTGATAAGCTGTGTAGACAACTGTTGATACCCCATTTCTCTCCTAGCTTAGCTGTCCCTTCTCGTGTAGTAGATAAGGGAGAAGGTGGGGGTAGAAGGAAAGACAAGGTAATCCCAACCACTAGTATAGGGGGAAAATTGTACAATGGAAAAAACCGCATAGCAAAAAGCCCCATAGAACGAATTATTTTTGTTATATGGGGTTCCACTGTACATAGAGTCAGAATGGTTGACATGGGAGAAATTGTGGCACATTACGTGGTGTGGGACATCTATGTCATAATGTTAAGGTTTCTGTACTGGTTTGCTCATAATTAAGACCAGTTAGTTTACTACTTTTCCCAGTGGAAATGAATAGAGTTATAAATAGTCGGTTGACTTAGAGAATGAAGTACAGTGATACCTCATACAACGTCCAAACTTGGTTCCACAAGTTTGGACTTTATACGGATTTGGACTTTGTATGAGGCATGGAAAATCCTAGCCGCGATGCCTCACACAACGTCCAAATCCTTGCTGCGATGCCTCGTACAACGTCGTTTCCATAGAGATGCATTGTACTGTAACAGCACAGACTTCAGGGCAAAGTCAAGGAAACAGACAGGAAACGGACAGAACTTTAAGAAATCATTGTCTAAAGGCTAAATACACTACAAAAACATGTCAAACAACCCTGATTATCCAAGAACCTGAAGAATGCTGCAAAAATCCCAGGAATGCTTCTAAAAGTTCTGATGAAAAATTCAAAAAAATTCAAAATCACGCTCAAAACCACTCCTAAACACTCTTTGTCTTGTGCAAAGCCCACAAGAGCAATGCACGCATGTGTCCTGTCTTTTATACTGCCCAGGCACAATGCAACCTGGGAAAACTGAATGCCTCATACAAAGTCAAGCAACTTTGTATGAGGCAACATTTTTCAAGAAATTAGGCAATGTTGTATGAATTCGATGTTGTATGAAGCGGACTTTGTATGAGGTATTACTGTATTTTGTTTGTGATGCTGGCATGTGTCACCCCTGGAAAACCTTGAACCTTGCTTGAAGAGAAATCAAACTACTGTTGTATGCTTTCCTCTACCAGGTTACGATTCTAGTTGACAGTTGAGCCTAATAACCTGGTATGATTGGTGCTATATATTTACTTTAAACACAATGAATGGACAGAACTAGATTCTCTTTGGGGAATGGCTGTCCAGATAAGGACCTGCTCTTCAAGATTGCTCATCACTACATCAAAAATGTTAAGGAAGATTAAATAGAGGGAATGAAAGTATTAAGATGGGTTTTTTCAATGTACTTCTGACTTACCCTCTTCTGCCTGTCTTCCAGTGAGACCGAAGCTTACGGTCACCATTGACACCAATGTAAACAGCACCATTTTGAGACTGGCGGATAATGTGCAGTCATGGAAGGCTAGAGATAAGATTGTGGTGGCCAGCACGGACTACTCGATGCATCAATCAGAGGAGTTCCAACTTCTGCCATGCAAAGCCTGTGGACCCAATGAAGTGAAAGTGGCCGGTAGGTCTCCACCTTTACAGCCCATACATTTGAGGATCAAGGTTGTCAACTGATTGCAATCAGAAGTAGGAAGGAGAAGCTTGAATTGAATGCAGTGGGATGGAAATATCTGGTGCAAAGTATGATATAGAAGGGGGAGATGGTGATGATTCATACAGTACAGGACATCAAGTGACTTTGGTTATTGATGAAATTGGCTTAGGAGCACAAAAAAGGGGGGAGGGGGACTGTGGTGGCTTAGGGGTTAAAATGCTGAACTTGATGACTGAAAGGTTAGCAGGTCAGCAGTTTGAGACCCAAGTGCTGCACAATGAAGTGAGCTCCCATCTCTGCCCCAGCTCCTGCCAACCTAGCAGTTCAAAAGCAAAAAATTGCAAGTAGATAAATAGGGACCGCTTCGGTTGGAAGGTAAACAGTGTTCCATGCGCTCCAGTGTCTAGTCATGCCTGCCACATGACCACGGAAATGTCTGCAGAAGCAAACAGCACTGGCTCTTCGGCTGTGAAACAGCGATGAGCACTGAATCCAAGAGTCTGATATGACTGGCTTTCAAGCAAGGGTGACTTTTACCTTTACTATTAATGTACATTCTCAATATCAAAAGGATATTACTGTTCTGGGATGCAATATTGTGTAATGGATAGTAGGAATGGTATTTTCTGATTTTCTGGACTTCAGAAACCATAATTCTCAATTCTGAGAATTCTACCTCTCTTATGGACACTTTGCAACACCTCTGAGTGGCTCAGCTGGAAGAAAGTTCTAAGCTGGAAGGAGATGATGTTTGGATAGGTTTAGTGTATGGGACCAAAGACAACAGGACAACCGAAGGGTTGGTTTAACACAGGTTTATTGCATGAGGTTCCAGTGAAGCATGAGGTAATGGCGGTGATACATCTCAATATATACAGTAGCCCTCTACATTTGAATCTTGTAGCACGGTAGCTCATTGGCTGCTACCGGCGTGGCCTCGCCCAGGCACGCCTCCTTTCCTGCTGCTGAATGCAGATCTTTCTTCTGCTGCTGAATGCGGGGAAGGTTTTCCCGCGGCTGTCCGTGATTGCGCAATGTGAACCATGTGAGACTGAACGCTCGCAGCTGCCCTCTATGGGCTGTCTGCTCGCGTTCCTTTACAGCTGAGATCGTTTGTATTTGGAGTGGTTACATTCTTGCCTTTACAGTATAATGAACATGCACACATACATACATAACATCCCTCCCCCCTAGGATGGGACGAAGTCCCGCAACCATTGTGGCTTGCCGCACGTGCGCTTGGGGCGTGCTTGCGTCTGACCTAGTACTGGAGAGCCTGTGATCCCTGACTCCGCGGGTGCTTGTCCTGCAACGGGAAACGGGGATTCGTTAGTGGCTCTGTGGGGCGTCCGTGCCTGCTTTGCGCTCGGGGATGGGAATGGAATGAACAGTTGGGAGGTGAACCCCTGCCTGTTGCTCTCGGACCCCGGGGACCCTCCTATTGTGAACCGCGGAACCGATGAGGTCGCCCTTGTGGTTCGGCTACCTTCTGATCCCCGCTCGGGGGACCTTGAGACTGTGGTGGGCGGACTCGCTGTTGCCTCCCGTCTTGGGGGTGTCTGTCTCCGGGAAATTGGCGCTATGTTGCATTCTAACTCACAGGGGCTATTGGGACTGGAAGTACCAGGGGCTGAACTGAAACCCCTCTTTTCGCTAGGACGGGTGGGGGACCACTCCGCTAACTCCCCCTGGTACTGTAAATCAACGTCTAAACTTCTATGGGCATTTGTGTTTCGGGGAAATTTCCGAGGGGTATGTGTGTGGTCGGGGCTCTTCCTTTCTGCCGCGGACTCCCGCAGAAGATCTCTGTGGATCGATTCCCTTTCCTCCCCCCTTGGTGGGGACCCATGTTCCCATTTCCCTCCCCCTTGGGCTAAGCGGGTGGGGGAGTACCCTAACGCTGATTCGATGCTATTTTCGTCTCTGTCCCGCTCTCCGGGGACCCTGCGCCTGAGTTGGTCCACGTGTCGCCTCCACAGGAAACCTGTACTGGTCTCCACGCGGTATGAGACGGGGCCGGTTTGTTCTACTACAGTGCCCGGCACCCAGGCTGGCCCCGCGTTGGCGTAGTTCCTGCAATGCACCGGGGCGCCTACGCTGAAACTCTTTGTGGGTTCCACCCCTATGTTCCGCCCTTTGTCCTCTACTCTCGTGGGGTCTAGCTTGGAGATTCCCGTGGCCAGCTTCCTGCGCATCAACAGCTCTGCGGGGGAGTACCCTGACGCCAATGGGGTGACCCTGTACCTTAGCAGGAATTGGCACAATTTCAGGTCGAGGTCTCCGGGGCCCATGCGCAGCAGCGCGTCTTTCGTGGTGCGCACGAGGCGCTCTACTTGGCCGTTGGTGGCCGGGTGAAAGGGGGCAGAGGTGACGTGCCGAATGGCGTTGCGCTCCATGAATGCCCCGAACTCGGCGGACGTGAAACAGCTAGCGTTATCGCTGACGAGGGTGTCGGGTAAACCAAACGTGGAAAAGACCCTCCGTAACTGTTTAATTGTTGTGGCCGAGGAGGTGCTCGAGACTGGAATGACCTCCAACCACTTGGAGAACGCGTCCACCACAAGGAGGAAAAGCGTTCCCCTGAACGGGCCAGCAAAGTCTACGTGTACCCGGGACCAGGGCCCCCTTGCCGCGTCCCACCCCCTAGGTAGCGAGCGAGCCTCTTCTGGCCTTGAGCTTTGGCACGCTTCGCAAGTGCCGACCATGTGTTCGATGTCGGCGTCTAGCTGGGGCCACCAAAAGTAACTGCGGGCTAGTGCCTTAGAGCGGACGATCCCCGGGTGGCTGACGTGCAGCAGTTTAAGCACCCTCGGCCGGAGGGACGTGGGGATCACTACCCGCTGTCCCCACAAAAGGCAACCCCTCTCTAGGGACAACTCTAGTTTCTTTTTGAAAAATGTGTCGAATTCCGCTGCTGGGGAAGATACGGGCCACCCTTTCTGTACCCAGGAGCAAACTGTGGCCAGCGTTTTGTCCTTGCCTGTCGCTTTGGCGATGTCGGCCGGTACTACTGGAGGGGAGTCTAGGACCTCTATCATTAAGACCTGGTGGTCCCTCTCTACTTCGCCCACGTGGCAGCAATCCCGGGGAATGGGGGACCTCGACAGGGCATCGGCATGGCTGATCTCCTTCCCGGGCCGGTATACCAACGCGTGCTGATACGCGTTGAGAAAAATGGCCCACCTGAGCATTCTCGGGGACAGGATTTGGGGTGTGGGCTTATCTGCGGTGAAAATGCCTAGCAAAGGCTTATGGTCAGTCACTATGGTGAAGGGGCGGCCGTACACAAAATCATGAAATTTCTTGGTCCCCGCAATTATTGCTAGTGCTTCCCTGTCTGTCTGGGCGTAGTTTCTCTCCGCTTGGGACAAGGACCTAGAGTAGAACGCTATCGGGGCTTCCCTCCCGTTCTCCAGCACGTGGCATAACACCGCCCCCACCCCTACCGGGGATGCATCGCATATCAGGACCACTGGGCGTTTGGGATTGAAGTGGGTCAGTACAGCATCTGATGCCAGGAGTCGCTTCAGGTCATTGAAAGCCTTCTCCTGGTCGTCGCCCCACTTCCATGCCTCGTCCTTTTTTAACAATTTGTGTAGCGGTTCTGCCACGGCTGCCTTCCGCGGAAGGAAGGAGTGGTAGAAGTTGAGCAGTCCGAGGAACGACTGCAACTCGGGCTTGGAGGTGGGGCGAGGGGCCTTCTTGATGGCGGCTACCTTGGATTGGGCTGGCCTTATTCCCTCGGGAGTGACACGGAACCCTAGGAACTCAACCTCTGTAGCGAAGAAGACGCATTTGTCTTTCCGCAACCGCAACCCCGCCTTTTCGAATATTGTCAGGACCTTTCCCAACCTTGTTGCTAATTCGGCCCGGCTCCCCCCTGTAATCAATACGTCATCAAAGTAGGGTAACACCCCCTCTAACCCCTTCAGGAGGCGTTCCACAAGTGACTGGAAGATCCCGGGCGCCGAATTCACGCCGAATTGGAGGCGCGATACCTGGAACGCCCCTTTGTGGGTGACTATGGTCTGCGCAGCAGCTGCGGCGGGGGTCACCGGGAGTTGCTGGTAGGCTTGGGCCAAGTCGAGTTTAGTGAAACACCTCCCCCCGTGTAACCTGGCCAACAAGTGGCTGACTACCGGCACCGGATACGCATTAGGGCGGATCGCCTTATTGATGGTGCACTTGTAATCAGCGCATATGCGGACCTCCCCGTTGGCCTTGAGCGCTGTTACAATTGGAGTTTCCCACTCCGCAGAATCAACAGGAACAAGAATCCCCTGGCCCACCAATTTGTCCAACTCCGCCTCTATTTTGTCCTTTAGTGCGAAAGGCACTCTGCGCGGTTTAAGTCTGATTGGACGTACTCCAGGGTCCAGGTCGAAAGTCACTGGGGGGCCCTTGAATTTTCCAAGCCCCTTTTTAAAAACCTCGGGGTGCGCGTCGCACACGCTCTGTATTGGATCAGTCCCGGCGGCGTGTGCTCCCACGGCGTGCACCCCCCCAATGAACAACCCCAGGGGCTGGAACCATTGAGTCCCGAGGAGGCTGCATTTACCTCCCTTGAGGACGACTAGGGGAAGCGTTGCGGTGTGCTTTTTAAACTGGACCTGGAACTTCCCAACCCCCAACACTGGGATGCGGTTCCCTTGCACGTCCTTCAGTGTGGCCCTCAACGCTTTGAGCTTGGGCCGCACGCGGGGGGCGATTTTCATGAACTCCCCCTGGGAAATAATAGAGTATGAAGAACCCGAGTCCACCTCCATTCTAACAGGGGCCCCTTGTATTACTACCTCAACGAAGTAACGGGGGTGCTCCGTGGAAACGCTGCAAACCGGAGCGTCGTCCTCGCTGTCGTCGGAGATGCGCCCTACTCCGTCCCGCGTCCTCGTGGTCCGGGTGCCGTCCTTTGGCCTCGTGGTGCAGTCCTGCCTCGCCGAGCGGTCTGGAGAACTCCTTGTGGCCTCGCGCTGTTTCCGGCAGACCTTGGCGATGTGCCCGCGCCGGCCGCAGTTGTGGCACTCGGCCTTGCGGAATGGGCATTTGGCGCGGGCGTGGGCGGCGCCGCAGCCGTCGCAGCGCCGGCCCTCTCTCTGGACCCTCCGGACGTCCTCGTCGTCGCCGCTCTCCGCAGACGAGTTTGAAGCTCGCCGGGCCGCGCGCACCGAGCTCTCTGCCTTGGCGGGCTTCGGGCGCCAGTCCTGAAGCTCTTGCACCCTGGCAGTCGTGGCCTCCGCGGCCTGTGCCGTGTCGAGGACTTGTTGCCACGTGGGAGGCGGCTCCCTTTTCATCAGCGCACGCTGAGTCTCTGTGTCCCTCAGACCGCAGAGCAGGCAGTCCCGGAGGGTGACGTCGGGGATTTCCCACTTGCATGGGCCGGCGGCCAGCCGCAGGGCCGCGGCGAACTCAGCGACCGATTCCCCGGGCGCCTGGACTCGCCTCCAGAACGCGCTCCGAGCGGGGAACATCGCTATTGCTGGCCGGAGATGGGCGCGCAGCGCCGCCAGGAGCTCTGTAGCTTTGAGGTCGCTCACCTTCCTCGGCGCGATCAGGTCCACCAAGGTCCTCTTGGTCTCGTGTCCGAGCATGCGGACGAAAATGGCCCTCTTCTTGGCCTCGTCTGAGACTTCGAGCTCCACCAGCGCTGCGTTGAAGTCTATCTCAAACAGCTCCAAGTCTCCCGGCTTCCTGATCTCGTAGCCGGCGCATGTCTTGGTCCCGTGGGCAGCCATTGATCCCACCTTCGTCGCCAATTTAGTGTATGGGACCAAAGACAACAGGACAACCGAAAGGTTGGTTTAACACAGGTTTATTGCATGAGGTTCCAGTGAAGCATGAGGTAATGGCGGTGATACATCTCAATATATACAGTAGCCTTCTACATTTGAATCTTGTAGCACGGTAGCTCATTGGCTGCTACCGGCGTGGCCTCGCCCAGGCACGCCTCCTTTCCTGCTGCTGAATGCAGATCTTTCTTCTGCTGCTGAATGCGGGGAAGGTTTTCCCGCGGCTGTCCATGATTGCGCAATGTGAACCATGTGAGACTGAACGCTCGCAGCTGCCCTCTATGGGCTGTCTGCTCGCGTTCCTTTACAGCTGAGATCGTTTGTATTTGGAGTGGTTACATTCTTGCCTTTACAGTATAATGAACATGCACACATACATACATAACAATAGGCCTAGTTCTGCCCAAGTTTTTTGCTTAGAAAGGATGCTCCCAGGATGCACTGTGGAAGGAACAGAAAGATTCGGTGGAATCAGGCCTAGCTAAGCTAAAACCCTTTCAGTTTAGGGTGAGCCACATTCAGAAAGAGGTTCATAGGGTGTGTGTAAGTAGAACTCCCAGAAGGAAGAATGATTGTCCTTGTAATCCAGAAGATTTGAAAATCCCATCCCTAGTGGCGAGAATGCTAGGCTAAGTCTTGGAAGACCTGGGTTCAAATCCTTTACCTGGCCACAGAAAGTCACAGACGTGGAGAAAAGTTATGGTTGAATTGTTCTTCAAACATCTTAAATTCCCTGAAAGCCCTATTACAGTCATCAGAAGTCTGAAGCAACTTTGCAACACATATCAATAACACAATATTGTCCTAGTCCACAGAGTGGTTGTAAAGAAGGTTGAGATTGTGTGAATGAGGTATTGCGGAATTTGTTTTAAGAGGACTGAGCAATATGTACCATACCCATACCTGTCAAATATCCCGTATTGCCCGGGTTTTCCCGTAATTCAACACCGCCTTTTCTGCTTTCCCACCTGGAGCCACCACCATCCCGTAATTTGATGGTGGCGGAAAGTAGTTACTGCACATCTCCTTCTGCGCAGAACCCTTCTATGCATGCGCAGAACTCTTCTCCACAGAAGGGGATGCGTAGAAGACTCCTACGCATGCATAGAAGGCTCCTACGCATGTGTAGAAGGCTCCTACGCATGCGTAGAAGGGTTCTGTGCAGAACCCTTCTGCGCAGGTCCCGTATTGTCCGGAGCCGTGCTTGACAGGTATGGCCAAAGCTCACTCATTCCTAGATTCTTCCACCATAATGTACTCCATTAGCTCAGATGCAGCCAAGCAAGTAGGAACGGGACCTTTTGGGTTATTGTTGAAATGGCTGGAAGAAAGTCGATAGCTTGGACCAAAATAAATATTATTCTGGTTTCCCAAGCATCATTGTTTCATGATTGAACATGACAGACATCTCTCTGTAGGGAAATGTATTTGCAAAATTCCTTGTGGTTTCACTTCTCACTTCTTCCTCTTTCCCCAACAACAGTCCAAGACGATTGGAAAAACCACATTAAGCAAGTAGGACACAAATTACATCATGAGAACAATCTTGGGAGATAGTCAATGAAAATAAAGCTTTAAGGGGAATGTATTTCTTAAGGTCAAACTGGAAGTTATGACAGATACATATGCCCTTAGATTAACCCATTTTCCTCTCTGATAATGGGATTTCTTCAGAAATACACATCTTAATGGTCAGATTAGTGGATTTTCACTAGATGGGCAGTATAAAATGAAAGGAGGGAGGGAGGAAGTCTAGAATCTGGATTAGTCCCCTGCCCAGCATGGGACTGGTTTCAAATGCTTTGATGCTTTTTGCATGTGAATTGTACCGCATCAGAATTGTCTAGAGGTTAAAAAAGGGGTCAAGCCAAAAGGAAGGTAGGAAAGGTGGAGGAAGCATGCGGAAGATTAAACAACTCAGAAGGATTGAAAATTCCTCAGCCTTATCTCTAAACTATGAAATTCTGTGTGCAATCGACTCCCCCTCCTGCTTAAGCTGAACATATGGGGAAGATAGGAAGCCACAGTCTTTCAATGCACCAGATAAAAGCATGAAAGAACGGGTGGTCTGCATTGCTCTAGCTGGTCCATCCTTTTGAGAGATTGCTGCTATCAGTTCATCTGTCTGCAGATCTTGAAGCAAACTGGGGAAAGGCCGAGTACAGGCATGCTTCTGCGAAACCAGTTGCACGTGATCCAAAGCATACAGAAGTGCTTCAAAACTAGATGTTCATCAAACTGAATGGGCAGAATTGGTTTCTCAGGATTGTTCGTCTAGACCAGTGATGGCCAACCTTGGCACTCCAGGTGTTCCTGGACTTCAATTCCCAGAAACCTAAGTCAGCACTCCTGCTGATCAGGGCTTCTGGGAATTGACATTCCAGAATATCCAGATGTCAAGGTTTGCCATCACTGGCCTAGACCAGTGGTTTCTAACGTGAGGCCCACACCCCACAGTGGACTTAAATTCCCAGAAGCCTAAGTCAGTACATTGGCTGATCAGTGCTCTGGCTGCAGGTGCTTCCTCAGTGTGGACATGATTTTTGTGAGCGGCACCACATCCATGTCCCGTGGAAGAACGAGGTGGGTTGCCAGCTCAAGCGTCTCAGAACCGCACTGAGCGAGGAAGCAGGAGCGCTTCTGGTCTTCGCCGGTGATCCTCTGCGCGGCCATTGCGTGGCGGAACCGGCGTTCGTATGTTGCCCATTTCTCTGGATGCGCTGGGTCGAATGGGCCGGTGTTGCTGCCGTGTGGGGATGCCATCCCATCCTCGTCGCCAGTTTAGTGTTCAAGGAATGAAGAAGCAGATGAATGAAGTAGCGAAATTCAGCTTTTAATTAGTGGGGTTTGAACACAGTTTGGATGGGGCGAAACACGGACTTATATACACCATAAACAGTAACAGTAACAATAATACAACAAGCCCATTGGCTAACAGAGTGTGCGCATTTTTCGATCCACTTATTTGCATAAGAATAGATACATGAGAAAAGATATATTCTGTCAGAAAACACAGTTAACATACATAACAGCAATTGATTTATGCCTCTGGGAATTGAAGCCCAAACAACCAAAGTTTGGGAAACAATACTTTGTGAATCCACACAAATGGGTTTACTACGCGTATGCACAGTAAACCCATTTGTGTGGATTCACAGAGCAGTGTTTCCCAACTTTTGATTCTTGGACTTCAATTCACAGAAGCCTAAGTCTGAAGTGCCATGGAGTGCCATGGTTCGCCATCCCTGGCCATCCCTGAGGAATTGGCATGGCTTGATCAGCGCTTTGGGGAATTGACTTAGGCTTCTGAGAATCGAAGTCCAAAGAACCAAAGCCAAGGAAACACTGGCCTAGACCTTTTTGAAAGGATAAAATAAAGTTTAGGTTTGCTGGCTCTCAAAAGCCAGCATGTGTATAAATCTCCAGTTCTATTTTTCAGTAAAGTGGTTTTACGCATGGGGGACTGTGAACCTCAGGGCGAAAAATATTCCCCGCCCCAATGGGTACAGTATGAACGATGGTGCAAAAATCGCTAAGCTCTGTTCAGTTTATATTCCAACATATGCTGTTCTTTATTCACTTGCCCCAAGAACCCCTGTCATAAAGAACTAATTTACAGCTCTTGTGGGTGAGATGTTTTCACCTCCAAGCCAGCGACGCACTTGGCTGTATCTTCCACATCTGTCTCCCCAAAATATGCAACCCCCAGGCTGGTTGTACACCAAGCGTCTAATGTAAACTGGCGGCTTGTTGTTACCCAACGTTTTGCGGAGCAGGATTCTTGCCACGGCAGGCCCCCGGAGTGGGCCTGGCCATTGAAAACATTCCTGCAAAACATTGACAAGAGTGCCTCTGCTTTTGCTTGCACCGATGGATAAACATCAGATAAAAAAAGGCAAAGCAAGCAATTCCACATCAGAGCAAAGGGCTGGGGTTTTATTTAAATCAAGAACTATTGCAAGGCAGCATTAACCAATATGTATACATTCATGGCTCTTGGGCTAGTTGTGGTGGAAAACCTAATGGTAAAGGTCTGCCTTGCGTGTAAGCCGAATGTATCCAACTCTAGCGGGTAATGCTCATCTCCATGTACAGCCAAAGAGCCAGCGCTGTCAGCATCTGCAGATGTTTCTGTGGTCATGTGGCTAGCAGGAGTAGATGGTGTTACCTTTCCTGCCAAAGCAGTAGTTATCTGTCTGTTTGGCAGGACATCCCGCTATGGTAATGGAGTAGACCGTACAGCCAGTGACTCAATGCCGAGTATCAGGCGGTGGTTAACTAACCTGACTCCCTAAAGGGGCCAATGGCTACGGGCAGATTAGTCCCTTTAGGTGGGATGATGGCCCCCTCAGTGGAGGAAATGCCACTGGAAACCATCCTATTGGGCCCAATGACAAAATGAGCGGAGGAGGAACTCTGATTCCCAATGGTCATGGAGGTGGAAGTGGTCATGCCAGATGGACTGGCTGTGAAGGCGCACCTTGTCCATATCCTCAAGGCTGTGGCAGTCCATTGCAGTCCTGGTGTCACATTCCTGCATGTCTCATTCCATAATGTGCTGTAGGAGATGACTCTGGGATCATAGTATGTGGGGCACTTCATGGCAACCTGGGATCCACCTTAAAAACAAATTCACACCAATGGCATTTTTCCTGCTTCAGAAACAAATCCATTCTCAGATGCCAGTTGCAGCCAATAACGATGGTACCTATCTATCTACTTGCAATTTCTTGCTTTTGAACTGCTAAGTTTGACAGGAGTTGGGACAGATGGCAGGAGCTCTCTTGGTTGCTCAGCACTCGGGTCTCGAACTGCTGACCTGCTGACCTCCTGGCTGTCAAGCAGAACATCTTAACCACCAAACCACCTCAGCTTTCGGGAGAAGCACAAGCCTCCACAAAATTTGGAGGACAGCACGCACGCAGCCTATACTAACAAACCAATATGCAGTTTTCCACGCACACCCTAGAAATGTTCCCGCACAGTGCTGCAATCAGGGGGGACAAGTAGGACTCCCGTCCGGGCCTGGAGATGACGGGGGCCCATCGGCGCTGGGAAACAAACAATGTGTGCATGCGCAAACAGACCACGTGTGCGCAGAAAACCATGGGGGCGTGGCGCCGCTGGGAAACCACTGATGTACACATGTGCAAACAGACCACGCATGTACAGAAACCATGGGGGGCATGGCCAAAATGGGGGGGGGCACATACTGGGCCCAGAAATTTCTGATGTCGGCCCTGTTCCCGCAAATGCCGGTCTGTCAAGCCATGCAAATTTGGCGACGTGTTACTGACAATGTCGCTTTGCGACTCAACTTTCTGCATCTGTCGGCTTGCTTTTGCTTGGCGCCTCTGTGCCATGAAATATCCATCAGGGCTGCTTTCATGCTAATTGATGCAGCGAAGGTGGTGGCTTTGGCACCAGAGGAAGAGAGACTTAGGCAACCAAGCATGGGGGAAATCTTCCCTTTATCTCCCTACATCCAAGCCAAGTTGGCAAAAGCGTGGCACAAAAACAAACACCCGACTTGTGTTACGTAAAAAAATCTCTCGGTGCCTGTCTAACGTTTGTAATGGCATTTCGGATTCTTAGCATGCCCATACACTCATTAAATAGACCCAAAGCACGTGAGTGCTTGTTTCTCTAAATGCCTGGCACACATACCTATAGCAGAGCATTAAATGGCAATGTAAAAACATTAAATGTTGATGATGGATGGATTTGGAGAGTCTCATCACCTGTCTCTTAGTTACCTTATTAGCTGCCCTTTGGGGTTGCCTTCCTAAGACTGGAAAATAGGGTTAGGCCAGGACATAATCTGGTTTCCTTTCCATTTTATGTCTTTATGACTAATCTTTTTTGTTTGCTTGCACACCAAGTAGGTTTTGGAACATAGTTCTGCCAACTTCAAGCAAAGTTCTATAAAGTCCCGCTTCTTGTTTCCATTAAGCTTACACAAGTCCTTCAATTGGCTGGCCAGCATGATTGCTAGGGGACTCTGGGACTTGGAATCCCAAAAGGTGACCATTACCAAAAAAGGCTACAGTGGCTTAGTGGTTAAGATGCTGAGCTTGATGACCGGAAGGTCAGAAGGTTGAGTCCCACATGTTGCATGACGGACTGAGTGCCCATCATCTTCCCTAGCTCTTGCCAGTCTAGCATTCAAAAGCAAGAAATTGCAAGTAAATAAACAGGTACTACTTCGGCAGGAAAGGTAGCAATATTTCGTATGCTCTGACATCTAGTCATGTCTGCCACATGACCATGGAAGCATCTGCAGACACAGAGACAGTGCTGGCTCTTTGGGTGTAAATGGAGATGGGCACCGAACCCTAGAGTCAGATACAAGTGGTTTTCGAGGGAAGGAGACACTTACCTTACCTAACCTTTACCAAGCTCTACCTTTCCATTAAGCTACCTCCAGAAATATGGGAAATTAGACAGGAAACAGAGAAACCTTCCTGTTGGTTTTTAGCTCTTTGTGATCAGCAATTAGAGGTAGAGTGCCTTTAACTAGAGAGGTTTTGTTAGCCCTCATTGCTAAGAGACTTCAATAGACCCAACCGCCAAGAACTTCTCTAGCACTCTTTGTAAGCCTTAGAGACCAATGCCTGTCTGTACACCAGGTGGTAGTAAATTTCACAAAGGTAGGCATTTATGTATAAGAACATCCTTTGGTCTGGACTGCAACTATGTCTAGTCAACTCCAACTCTGTTGTCATTTGCACGATGTCCGTTTCCACTCCGAGGTGAGAAATTGATGAGATTATTTTCAGTTGCTTTCTCCGCGCTGTGAATTTTGCATAAACATTTGTATTAAACCGCCCCGTCCCCCTTTATTGTGACTCTCTGCAAGGAGGAATTCTTTCATTCTTTCCCTAGAAGTTTTGGACATTTGAGCATATGTTTCCAATCAGTGTAGTGTGCATGTGTAAATCAGAATCCTTCCCTGAAAATGAAATACAGGCAAGTGTAGCATGGTTTCAAAAATCTGCCCTTCTGCTTGCGGTTTGTTTTAATGAATGCATGACTTGCTTGTGCAGGCAGGAGGGTGATCTCTTCCATTCCCCTGCAAGAAAAGCTGAGTCAGGGGAGAAATTAATGTGTCTGCATAACATCTAATATATGCATGCATTTACTGGATGGATTACTAAATTAATAAATAGATAAAGATTCCCAGATTCAGATTTATTTATTTTTTGCAGGGTGGCAAAGACTGGGTGGTGGAGTTGGGAGAATAGAAAGGAAGAATAATGTTTTACACATATTTAAGTCTGCATTATCCAAACATGCTTAAATTGTGTTGCACTCAGTAGTATTTCCCAGGAATCTACCCAAGGATCAGGGATGTCAGTTGAGCAACAGAAAAACTATAGCTAAGTCATAGTTCAAGCAAGCATTTCTCCATATTATATGGGGGCCCCTTGCCTGGATCCATGGGGGATACGTTCTGAGACTTAATGCAGATATCTGAAACCATGGATAATAATGAATACTATATTTTATATTGCCAACAGTGGCTTTTAGTGGCCAGCTATGGTAATGCGCTGTCGAAATGCACACAGGATTTTCATGGTACTGATAACTGGTACCATAGATACTGAACCCACAGTTCTTGGGGGCAGCTTGTATTCCACATCTACTAAAGCAGAGAAGCCACGTAATTACGGTTCAATGTTATTACAAAATGTAAAAATGAACTGGAAATTGAAAGTAACAGCTACACTCTAGAAGTAAAATTGTCATTAATCACAACTTTGTTGAGATCACAATGCCAACTGTAGTCAGAATGTATGGTAGGCAAGTTCTTATTTGTAAGACTGTTACTTCCAAATTTATCTTGCTCCTATTTTACTGGTTTCCCTCCTTTAACACTCCTCTTGCTGGGTGTTACGTGCTCTTGATGATGATTGAGCATCATTGTAAAGAACTCTCAAGTAATATTAATATATAGGTAAAGGTCACACTTGCTCAAAAGCCAGTTGTATCTGACTCTAGGGTTCAGTGCTCATCTCTGTTTATAGCCAAAGAGCCAGTGCTGTCTGTGTTTGCAGACGTTTCTATGGACATGACTAGACACCGGAGTGCCCAGAACGCTGTTTTCCTTCCCAATGAAGTGGTACCTATTTATCTTCTTGCAATTTCTTGCTTTCAAACTGCTAGGTTGGCAGGAGCTGGGACAGAGGCTGGTGCTCACTCCGTTGTGCAGCACATGGGTTTCAAACTGCTGACCTGCTGACCTTCCCGACATCAAGTTCAGCATCTTAACCAAATAAGCAACCTCACTCCCCATTGCTAAATTTATAGATAGACATAAATAGATTGGAGGGAGGGATTCATTCCAAAACCAGTTTTTTATTTTGTTCTTCTAGGGAAGCCCATCTACCTTCACACAGGAGAGATCATTGATGGGGTTGACATGCGGGCTGAAGTGGGATTACTCAGCCACAACATTGTGGTGATGGGAGAGATGGAAAAGGACTGCTACGATTACAACAATGGCCTATGCTCCTTTTTCGATTTTGACACCTTTGGTGGCCACTTCAAGGTACCATGCATTGTCCTCTAGCCATATGTTTTCTCCTTGGGATTTCTCTCTGTCCAGTCGGGCTGGTGTTATTAGAGCTTCTGATGTGACACTGGGAATCTATAGAAGCTACAAATTTCTCAGAATTACACCTGGGCAGAATTCATGTTTCCCTTCTTCCATGGTGGTAGTATGAGAAGCCAAGACTCACCTATGACAGCCAGCTATTAGCAGAATACTCCTAAATATAAAGATATTGTGCCTAGAGCCCTTTTGTATGTAGCAGCTAGGAATAACAGAAATAAAATTTCCCTGGCACTCTTAAAGCCCGGTAATTTCCAGAAGATGAATCTGAATATCTCTTTTCCATTCAAAGCAACAGAATCCCAGTTTGCATGCAAGTCCTATCTCTCTTTCTTGAAAATTACACCACAGATACCTAAGAAGAAGGTTGTGGGATTTTTCCTACTTCTTCCTTGACTTGTTTTTTTGTCATCTCCCAGTTTGGTCCTGGATTTAAAGCCATCCACATAGAAGGCATTGAGCTGAAATACATGGGCCAACAATTACTGGGACAGTATCCGATCCACTTCCACATGGCCGGAGATGTAGATGAGAAAGGGGGCTACAACCCTCCAACCTATGTGAAAGATCTCTCCATCCACCACACCTTTTCTCGTTGCGTCACAGTCCACGGCTCCAATGGCTTGCTGGTAAGAATTGTTGAGTTGGGGGGGGGGGGTCAAACTACACATTACAGGTAGCACATCATTAGAAGATGGGCTTCATTTGGTTCTGTAAACTAATCTGGTTATCACAGCACAGGCTTTTCTCACCTTCAGTGGATTTCAAATTAGCTTGCTTTGCTTTGTGACTGTTTGTCACAACACAATAGGACCCCTCTGGAACTCTAGCATGATTTCAGTTTCTAATTAAAGTTTCTCTGTGTTGTGTACAGTTTGAACAGCACATGAAAACATTGCAAAAATGTTGTGCAATGAAGAGGTTTCTTGCTAGCATGGTCAATCGTAGAGGAAAATTTATAATCTTCTACTTAAGTGTGTAGTTTTGCATATCATTGCCAGCTGACCCGTGTTTGTACTCCTTCACCATAATTGCATTGTGCATGTAAAGAAATAGACGCGTAAATGTCTTTAACGAAGAATTTCTCCTGCTTCTTTAGAAGGTTGTTTAGTTTGTTTCCACCATAATCTGGTAGCACAACCGGCAGGTGGTGGCTTATCAAAACATGGTGGAAAAGACACCAGAACTGAGAGCATATCACTCATTTTCAGGTCACTAGAGGATGAGGATAGGGCTGCCCCCGGCCACCACATCTGAACATATATGTGCTAGCAAGAAACCTCTTCATTGCACGACATTTTTGCAATGTTTTCATGTGCTGTTCAAACTGTACACAACAGTTTGCCTGTATAGTGAAATTGCTGACAATGATACACTTTCCCTTCTTCTTTACAGAGGAAGGGAAAGTGTAATTGGACACACACACACACACACACACACACACACACACCCATGCTGACCTGTCATTGGCAAAGGAATAGAGCAAATGTTTATTTCCTTTTCCCCTTTGATTGCCAATTGAAGCTACAAATGAACATGTCAGTGTTGGCCATCAGATGCATAGTCACATCTCTGCAGTTGAACGATCCAGACACTACTTTCTTTACCTGGTAATTTACAGTTCACGCATACCTCAATGGTCTTCTGCCAGCCCGTTACCCTCACCGTACTGAGTATTTAAAAGTCTACTTCGTTCTGCCTTCCTCATTACCTTACGTGTGAGTGAGCTGCAACCTGGCAGAACCAGGGACATTAAATTCCTGGTCTGATTTACGCCATGAAAGATGGATGTTTATGGCAGGAGGGTCAGGAGGGAGAGAGTATGTCAAGCCAGAAGTTATCAGCCTACTCTATATATTCTCCAATAGAAACTGTCATCGGGGATGAAAATTAAATGAGCCCTGATAAACTGTCTGCCAAGACTCACAGGAAAGGAAACTATGGGGGAATCGAAGCAGCAGTCCCGGCTAGTTACAATAATGTTGCATCTGGTGCTAGTAATTTTGGCTTGGGGATTCACAATTCTTGGTGCTAGAGAGAAGAACTGTTCCCTCTTAAATCGAGGCATCAAGCGTTTTAAAGCCCCCTGATTTAAAAGCCTAATTACACTGCACAACAACGATTTTGCTACTAGGAATAACACATGTGATTTACACGATATCAAGTGTGCTGATTCCAAATCTCAACTCAGAATTTGCCTATCATGTACAGATTTTAAGCCGTGCTATAGCTGTTCAGTAATTGGGTAATGTATTTTTAAATGGGAACATTATAACAGTTGCAGCTACCACTATGCCTGCTGCCGCCTCAGCTGAATTACGTCCCTTGGTGGCATGCGTGTTCCAGCAGTGGCCAGGCATTTCTGGGCAAGTGAGTGCAGCTCCCCAGTGGGGAAAATCGCTGTGCATTGAGACCAGAAAGACGGGGTTCGATTCCCCGAGAGCTGCACGATGGGGGTCATGAAAGGAGCCTCATTCACACGTCCCCTGCAAAAATCCATTCAATCCAGAGTAATCTCTGGCACAAAAACACACACAGTGAGCTGACATTAGAAATAGGTATATAAGGCAAGATGGACCAAGGTCATGTCTCTAGTGTGAAACCTTTTTATTGGATAGTACAGCTAGGCCATATTGAGTCTGTTTGCAGAAAAAGACATGTTAATAAACGGGACAATTTTTGCTACATTTGTGACAAATATACCCCGTATGATCAATGCAAGAACCTAACCAAGAGGTTGAGATTTGCTAACTTAAGAGCCTGATGTCCTAGGCAGAATCGGACTTCAGATTTGGATTCAGCACACTCGATTTAGTACAGGACACATGGATTAGACCACGTAGCAATGTTTATTTATTTATTGTGATGCAGTGTTGTGCTTTCAAGTACATGGTGCAGAAGACACATGGATGACAAAGAAAGAAAACCTTGTCAGCCAAACTAGACCACCACCAGCCAGTCCTGTTTTTCAACAGCTTGGGAAAGATACTTACAGGACTTGCCACACCCATAATCCTGCAGTCAATGTCTATTGGCATCGAGATTTTGACAGCTGTAGTCCTACCATGACAATACCTGCTACTACTAGTTATATAAGATTAACACCTTTCCCCTCAAGCTCTGATCTGAAGTTTGGAAACGTAAGAAGTTTTGACGTGCTGTTTTTCTGTGTATTCTAAGAAACCCCTGGAAAAGGGTGGCCATAAGCCAGGATTCTGAGGGACTGCAGTGGCTCAAGTGGTTAAGAAATACTGGAAGGCCAGGGTTTGATACCAATGTACTGCATGACGGAGTGAGCTCCCATCTCTGTCCCAGCTTCAGCTAACCTAGCAGTTGAAAGCAAGAAATTGCAAGTAGACAAATAGGTACCACTAGCGTTCCGTGCACTCCGGTGTCTAGGCATGCCTGCCTCATGTCCACGGAATTGTCTGCAGATGCAAAAAGCGCTGACTCTTTGCCTAATAAACAGAGATGAGCACTGAACCCTAGAGTTAGATATGACTGGCTTTCAAGCAAGGGTGACCTTGACCTTGACCTTGAAGCCAGAATTAATTTGATGGCCCATAATTGTAATTAGCTGGCCGGATAGCTGAGTGGTAAAATCAGAGGTTGGGAGTTCAATTCCCAACTGGGCCTTGGACAAACTGCACAATTCCAGAAGAAGTGAAGGGAAAACCATTTCTGATATTCTCTGCCTAAAAATAAATAAATCTTGTAATGGGTCACCATAAGTCAGAATTGGCTGGACACTACACAACTATTGTGTTAGAAGTCTTTCCCCAGTAATTTTTCCCCTCAAGGAGCTTAAAGCTGAGCATCATGGACTTGACGACCATCGCATAAGACCAAGAGTGGGGATTTTTTTTCCTGCCTGTTCCAAAGACTAACCAGTACTATAACCAGAATTTAGAAGTCTGAAATGTTGGGAAATAACATCTCCCATAATCTCCGAACAAGAGATCCTTGGAGTTTGAATCCTAAAAAAGTAACCCTTTGCAAGTTCTAAAGATTTCTCCTGAAGTTTTGGAGCTTCAACTCCTACAATTCATTGAGTTTCCCTGCTTTCGAGTTAGCGCTTAAATGCCTATAAGATGAAACTTTAGAAGAGCAGTACTGCATGAACATTCAACCAACTTGCTACCCTTAGATCAGAGTTCTCAAACTTGGCTCTCCAGATGTTCTTGGACTTCAATTCCCAGAAGCCCTGATCAGCAGTGCTGACTTAGGCTTCTGGTAACTGAAGTACAAGAACACCTGGAGAGACAAGTTTGGGGAATCCTGCCTTAGACTATATGCTGGGTGGGCCTGGTGGATGTTGATATACCAAAACATCTAGATGACCAAAGGTCTCCAACGTGTGACCAAAAAACAGACACTGCCATTAATATCTCAGAAGGCCAACCTCACCTCCTCCCTCGTTTTCTGGGCTCACAGGTCAAGGATGTTGTTGCGTACAATGCTTTGGGACACTGCTTCTTCACAGAAGATGGCCCTGAGGTCCGCAACACTTTTGATCATTGTCTTGGCCTCCTGGTGAAACCAAGCACTCTGCTGCCATCTGACCGGGACACGAGAATGTGCAAGATGATTACAGATGGAGCCTACCCTGGATACGTCCCAAAACCCAGACAGGATTGCAAGTGAGTGGAAACAAATCGATGATAGTTTTGCTTTGCATCGCTTTAAAGTCCCAATCAGCTCATTATTAACTGATTGGGGAGCAATTTAACATCTATTGGGCTTCTTAATTCTTTTTTCATAATCCAGATCAAACCAAAATGAAGCCACTTCTTGGCTTTATCATTGGCCAAACCTAAGTCCTCATCGGTTCATGTTTTGATTTTGGGTTCCAACATAGTGTTGCTTCTGCATGTATCTATCCCTGCATGCCACATTTTAAAAATGCATGTTGGCTCCCTGTTGGTGGAGAGCAGTTTAGGCATCTGGCTGGGAGTTGGATGCCTCACAGCGTGCCTCCTTGGCAGTGACTAGACTTGATGATTTATAGGCTCCCTTCCAACTCTGCAATTCTAAGATCATCATCATCGTTATTATTATTTGAACATACAAAACACAATCAAAGCAAGCAATGTTATAAAAACATTGGCTGGTGTGTAACAGATACAAATGTTGTCGTCATCACGCAAAGCAAAACAAAGCAATCACACTTATATACCTCCCCATAGAGCTTACTGCACTCTCTGGGCGGTTCACAAGTTAATTAGCATTTTGCCCCCAACATGCTGGGTACTCAATTTAATCATGTCTTCAAATTATTGGAACCTGAAGGAGCGATTCCATCCATGAGTTGAGATACATATATATTCCTCACTTACTGTACTTGCCGGTGTAGAAGACGCATCGGAGTATAAGACACACCCCATTATTACCAAAATAGCCCACTAGAGGCTACTATATACAGTACAAGATGGACTCAGTTTTTCCAGTGTATTTTAAGGGGGAGGGGAAGAGAGTGGGTCTTATATGCCAGCAAATACGGTACATTTGTCCATTCTTTCCCTGACTGGAGCTTAGAAATCTAAAATGTAGGGGAATAACATCTCCCAGAACCTATGAGCAAGCAATTTTGGGAGTTTCAATCCTAAAAAGTAACCATTTCCAAGCTCTGAAGATTTCTCTTTTCCTCTGCATGGAGCAGGCTTCCCATTCCATTCGTAACCCATGTTCTTTCCGTCGTGTCTTGCACTGGATGCCCACAGCTTCCCAAAGGGGTGTTTTGATTACATTATATAACATTGGTTCAGTTACCTTTTATGAAACTAGTGTGGTTTTATTTCTTGGGGAAGGGCCTATATATAAGCTTGGCAACTACGTGAATTCTCAAGGCAGGGCGCACTGCTTCTTCCAAAGAGCCTCGGGAGAAAAGATACTTTCCTCAAGAGAGCTGAATCTATTTCATTTCCCTTCCTAACGTTTGCACACTCTCTCTCTCCGTGTGTCTGGAAGGACTGACAGCCCTGTCTTGAACGCCTTCAAGAGCTTCGATGCTATGAAATCTTCACGTAAACAACCACATTGTTGTTATTCAAGCCAACTCTTACCTAACCAAGGGGAATCTTCTCTTTTCCATTCTTCCTTGCCGGCTCGTTTGAGGAAATGCTTATCATACAGTAAAATATAACTGACAGTAAATATTTTTATTGCTCATCCTGCAATTCTTGAAGGCTTTCAAGACAGGGCTGTGTTTGCTCCAGAACTGACAGCTTTGAAGTCTTCTTCTTTCATGTCCCGATCAAACCCTGGACTGCCAAAACGAAGCCAACTTCTTGGCTTTGCCGTTGGTTGAGCTTAAGTCCTCCAGCTCAAGTCAAGGAGTTGGAAGAGGGAGAACAGACAGAGAGAAAGACACCCCGAATGCTTCTTCTTCTTCTGTTGTATCTGAATCCGAATATTGGTGATCATCGTAGTGATCAGCCATGAAGATTGTCCTGAAAATATAATGCAGTGGCCTTCCACCTGCCTTCCACATTGCAGTGTGACACCCATACTACTAATCCAGTTCCACAAATCACTTTCTGGTCCTGAGCCCTTTTGGCACGCAAAGTCCTCCTCAGCCCCAGGCCAGAATGGATGGAGCTGCTGCCCTCCATCAAGATGGATTCAAGTAGGATTTAACCCACTTGGAGACCCTCACCCTTCCCTGTGGACCTCTGCACCCAAGGCCGTTAGTCCTAAGGGTGGTCAGGTTAGTTAACCACAGCCTGAGTAGGGTCCACTCTTTTACCATAGCAAGGTGCTACATACCATAAATGGGGTGATTTATCTATTGAGCCATCTAACCTGGCTCATCTCTATTAAATAGAAGACAGTCTATTTGTGAGATAGCCCTTTTCACCTCTGTCTTTCTTATCCATCCCTACAGCGCTGTGTCAACCTTCTGGCTGGCCAACCCTCACAACAACTTGATCAACTGTGCTGCAGCTGGATCTGAAGTGAGTTCGACAGTTTGTTCTTGCATTGGGGAGCTTTTAGAGGTCGTGACATAACCCAGAGATGCACACAACATTGTTGACCCAAAATATATGCAAAAAATGGGTATAGATTTTTTTTTCCATGTGGACTTTCCCCAAAAGAAAGGGCAGGGAAAGAAAGCTCAAAATTGGGTACAAAGCAAAGGCTCAAGAAGGAAGGGATTCACCAGTCCCTCTTGTAGAGAGGTGGGGAACTGTATGCCTTTGAAGGAAGAGCCTTCTGCAAGGCTTCTGTATTTACATTGCTCTTGACTGAGTGTTTCTACAAATGAGGAAGTGAGTTTACGAGTGTTTCTCTCTACTCACCGGTAGACTTTAACTCCCAGAAGCCTGAGTCAATTCCCCAAAGCACTGATCAGCCAATGTACTGACCGAGGCTTCTGGGAACTGAAGTCCACCAGTATCCTGTGGAACATAGTCCGGGAAACGCTGTTCTATTGCCATGATGAACACCTTGACACTCTAGGTGTTCTTGGACTTCAATTCCCAGAAGCCAAAGTATCTTTGAATCCACATGAATCGGTTTAAACCCATTCGTGTGGATTCACAGAGACTTGGGCCTCTGGGAATTGAAGTCCAAGAACCCCTGGAGTGCCAAAGTTCGCCATGACTGCCCTAGAATCTCCACACAACAACCTTGCTGTGCAGTTGAGGCTGGAAGATCATGATTGATCTTGGCCAAAAGTCATCCAGTGAGCTTCACGGCTGAAGAATCATCAGAGTCAAGGTTTCTCCAGGCACAGCCCAAGGTACAAAACTTGGCACACAACTCTTGATGCATACTGTTTCTGGGAGGGAAAAAACACTCAAATACACAACTGCCTATTTCCCCCTCTTTCTCTTTATTTTTCATTTACCACCCAAAGTAAGAAAGGCTACTTTGCCAGGCTAAAGTGTGGGTTGTCTCTTCCAGGAAACCGGCTTTTGGTTCGTCCTGCATCACGTGCCGACAGGTCTTTCGGTAGGGATGTATCCCCCCGGCTACTCTGAGCATAGTCCAATGGGGATTTTCTATAACAACCGAGCTCACTCCAATTACCGGGTGAGTACGTAATGCCTTAAAATAATTTCTTTTCTTGCTTTCTTTCTTTCTTCTTCTTTTTTTGCAAAAGCAATTTTCCATCTTCCAGTTCCGAAGTCTGAAATTTCATTCCTGGACATCGTTCCTGCATCTATGAAATCAAGAGCAAATGTTTTCCAGCATTTTAATCTGCAAACTCCATTTGGGCCTAGCGTTTGGCTCTCGGTGGAGAACAATCTCTCAAAGTGATGGGTTCCCCCTCCCTTTGAATCCTAGTTGGCCATTGAGCTTTTTGCTTTGCAACCTTCGCTAAGGATATATGCCAATGTACATTCATAGGGAGGGACCTGCAGTGGCTCAAATGGTTAAGATGCTGAACTTGATGAGTTCGATTCCCGAGTTCAGTTCCTGATTACTGCATGACAGAGTGAGCTCCTGTCTTTGTCCTGTCTTTGTCCCAACCTAGCAGTTTTGAAAGCAAGAAATTGCAAGTAGATAAATAGGTACCATTTTGGCAGGAAAGGTAATAGCATCTTGTGTAAGTCATGCTTGCCACATGACCACAGACAGGTCTGCAGACACAAAGCTGGCTCTAAATGAAGATGAGCCCCACACCCTAGACTTGGATACAACTGGCTATTGTATTAGCCAGGTTACCTTGACTAATCAATCTTGTTGCTCACTCCGTGTGGAACTGCCCTTGAATTTGATCAGGAGATTAAATATCGCAGCTTGTATGGTTAAGTAAATCATGTAGCTGAGTTGGATGCAATGTTAAGCTGTGCTGGCTGCCTGTTTGTCACTTGTCTTGTTATTAACACATTGCAGCGGCTGTGGTGGTTCAGTGGTTAAGAAGCTTGCCTTGTTAGCTGGAAGGCTGGCAAGTCGGCAGTTCGAGACCCAGGTACTGCATGACGGATTGACCACCCATTTCTGTCCCAGCTCTTGGGGACATGCAAGGAGCCTCATTCAGGCGTTCCCTGAGCGGAGTTGCTTCCACAAAAATCCTTTCAATCCAGAATAATTTCTGACATGAAATTATTATTATCAGCACATAAGGCCCTAGGCAGCTCTGGATCCATCCATCGTGATCATCTTGGCTGGCTTGACTAGTCCTCATGAGAACTGGGCTTGCAAATTACCAGTGAATCCTCCGCTCCAGCCTTGCAAAACCGAAACGCAAGAGTCATGTCTTTGGTCCCGAATTCTCTTCCTGATGCAAATAAGTCCCGATTCTGCTGTCCTTTGCAAAATGCTATTATATTTTTCTCCCCCCTCCCCCCCCCCAGGCTGGAATGATAATTGATAATGGAGTTAAAACGACGCCAGCCTCCGCCAAGGACAAAAGGCCAATTCTGACCTTAATTTCCGGAAGGTAATCTTGCCTTTTCTGAGTTCTCTTTGAAAGAAATGTTAATGTTTTTGTCAAATGAAACCCAGTGTCTCCTGAATATCTGTCCGCCCCGCACACCACCTGCCGTGGCATGTCGTGATTGCCAAACTTGGCTTTGTTATCTCTATGCCAGGCAAAGTTGCTGTCAATTGTTCAGTTTTGTCCAACCGGCATTATGTTCAGTAAAATCGTATATTGGTCCGCTTTGGGACATAAAGCCAACCCTTGGGGAGAATTGCTGGCAGACAGGCAAGTTTGCTATTGTATTTGCCAAGTTACCTTGACCCTTCTTGACCCTGTGACAGCTGAGAAGTGGCAGCTGCAGAGAAGCTTTTCTTACCCATGTTTCTTCCACTTCCCCTCTTGCATCTGCCTCTTTAAAATGCATGGATTGGGTTTTGCTTTTGTATAGAATAATAGAATAATTTAGTTGGATGGAGACGCCGAGGTCCAGCCCAACCCCCTGCTCAATGCAGGACTCCAACTCAAAGCAGATCTGACCAAAGTATTAGGGTACCTGAACTATATAAACCCAGTCTGGGCAGGTTATCCTGCTATGGTATGGGGCTGCGGTGGCTCAGTGGTTAAGAAGCTCACCTTGCTAGCTGGAAGGCTGGCAAGTCAGCAGTTGGAGACTTGGGTACTGCATGATGGTTTGAGCATCCGTCATCTGTACCACCTCCTTGCAACCTAGCAGTTCAAAAGCAAGAAATTGCAAGTAGATAAATAGGTACCACTTGGGTGGAAAAAGATCTTGGGGACATGAGAGGAGCCTCATTCGGGCATCCTCCAGAGAGGAGTTTCTCCAGCAAAAATCCTTTTAACCCAGAATAATTTCTGACATGAAATTATTATTATTATCCTGCTATGGTAACAGAGTAGACCATACTGCCAGCGACTCAATGCAGTTCAAAAGCAAGAAATTGCAAATAGATAAACAGGTACCATTTTGTCGGGAAAGGTAACAGCATTCTGTACACTCCAGTTTCTAGTCATGCCTGCCACATGACCATGGAAAAGTCTGCAGAGGCAGACAACATTAGCTCTGGCTGTAAATGGAGATGAGTACCAACCCCTAGAGTTGGATATGACTGGTTTTCCAGCAAGGGAGACCTTGACCCTTACCCGATGTCCTGGGAAGGGGATGTGGTCTTCTAGGGATACATAAGCACCAGAATCGGTCCTCAGCTGCTCTAGGGATTGAGCTCACGCCCTGATTTAGACAAGCATTCTTCCACAGCGTTGGCCACACCTTTCTCTCTTTGAAACCCCAGGTACAGCCCGCACAAAGACGCCGACCCTTTGAAGCCGCGCGAGCCGGCCATCATCCAACGTTTTATTGCCTACAAGAATCAGGACCATGGAGCCTGGCTGCGAGGCGGAGATGTGTGGCTGGACGATTGCCAGTGAGTTGGTTTGTTTTCGTTGCCTCAGCTCAGCCCTCAAGTGTCTGTCTAGGTCCATGATGGTAAACCTTGGCACTCCAGGTGTTCAATTCCCAGATGCCCAAGTCAGCACTCCTGCTGATCAGAGCTTCTGGGAATTGAAGTTCAAGAACAGCTGGTGTGCCAAGGTTCGACATCACTGGCCTAGGTGTTTACAAAGAGCTAAAGCTGTGTCCGGTCCTACCCCTACCTTTTTGACACCTTCCGTCTGAATCCAGGAAAGCAAAGCCTATGCCTGTTTTGTCCCCCCAGAACCATCTCCCGTCTTTCCTGAACCACAGGATCAGTGACCGTTGTGCGATCTCCCTTTACAAGAAGCTGCAATGGAAGAAAGACACTTTAAATAAACTTTCTTGCCTGGGCCTGAAATAAAATACAAGCAGCTGGGCTCAGGGTTTCATTTTATGTGGTGAGGGGATCCTGCCAAGAATTCCAGCGCTAGGGAGGCCGACATAAGACAGGGGCAGCTTAGGGAAAGGATGCATAAACAACCGGTCAGTTGGCAGGGGAGGGAGATGTCTTTCCAGGACAGTCAACGGTTCCACGGTCTGTTTTTATTTCTCCTTCTTCTTCTTCTTCTTCTTCTTGAGGATATATAGGGCTTCTTGGGCTTGCATCCTTCCCAGTTGAGACTGCTTCAAGGTCCATCCTGGGATGCAAAGTTTGATGGGTCAGAGAATTGGATTCTTTGCTCTGCCGCTTGGATCCCTTCCTTGCTAGCGACGGCAAGGAGTTCTGACTCACAAATTCTACCCAAGTCTGTTTCGTGATGTTAAAGGAACAAAATCAGGGTGTAGCGGTTTGCTCTGGCTTCTCCAAAGTGGGAGGTTTGGAAGATTACATCCCAAACTGCTCCCATACAGAAGTTTGATTCCTCCCCGCCTTCCTTCCTTCCTTCCATTGTCTTGGCTCTGTCCTACAAAACGTTGAGAATCTGTCGTTCCATGAAGTATATAGAAGTCTTTATTTGGTGTAGTGGGCACAAGAGACTTCTAGACAAGAATTTCAAGGGTTTAAAAAAAAAAAAATCACCTCCCAGGATTACAGTACATAAATTGAATCCTGTAACCATTAGAACAGGGTTGTCCAACCTTGGCAATCCAGGTGTTCTTGGACTTCAATTCCCAGAAGCCCAAGTCAGCACACCTACTGCTCATGGCTTCTGGGAATTGAAGTCCAAGAACACCTGGGGACCCAAGGTTGGACACCCTTGCCTTAGAGGAACATGAAACTGATCAAGCTATGTAATGTCAACGAAGCTCTCTTCTTGGTCCATTAGAAGGTCCACCGGCCCCTTGTTTGGTTGGTTGGCTTTGCCAAACTTCACCTGCACCAGCTCTGACCCTTCCCTTGAACATGTGTTATTTTAGCAATGAGGTGAAACCAACAGAGTTATGTTGTTAATTTGTGGTAATCCACATATGCCACTTGGCTTCTCTTCTAAGAGGAACAGGGGAGAATCGAACTCCCAAACCCAGTACTTAAAACCACTGTTATTCATCCAGCTCTCAAGCTATATAACTCTCTGAAAATCCTGTTGTCACCCCCAAGATATTTCTTTCTTTCTTTCCTTCCTTCCTACCTATATCCTCCAAATAGAGTTGCCATAATTCTCTCCCACAAAACCGGGACAGAAGTATACTTGACAAAAATGGGTGGGTTATCTATAAAATAGCCTTTTAAAAAACAAACATAATATAATGACAGCTATAAAACACTTTCACATTGAATATATCAATACATAAATGAATTTATTTACAACAGTTAATTCTTACTGTAATATGACCTGTTGTACTTCTGAGAAGTCACGTTGCGGTCAACTCTTAACGTCCTCAGTTCAGGGAAACACACTGGTCACACTTATTGGGTAGTGGTGTGAGGCGAGGATGTTAAGATTTGTCTCCAGGTATGCTCCAACTCTGATGTGTCAGGAAATTGCTCACTTGGTGGTGAGAGTTCGAATTTATTTTAATGGTGTGTTATGATACACAATCCGTAAGTTTTAAAAATTCAGGATGTTAGCATGATTTTTATTGAACTGGCCGGGACAATTTTTCTGACCTTGAATCTGGGACAATCCTGGTTTTCCAGGATGTATGGCAACCCTACCTCCAAAGCTTTGGACTTAAGTTTCTAGAAGTCCCATATAGCACAGCCAGTGATCAAAGCTTATTCCATCTGTAAGCCCGAACAAAACAAAACTCTTTTTCCAGTGCTGGATTAACAAGAATGTATAACATACATAAATAAGGGAAAGCGAGAACAAAAATGGATAGTAACAATTGAAAGGAAATGTGGTATTGCTTGTAATCACATTTTTTCCTCTGGTGCTTCTGTCATGCCCCCCAACCCTCTTCTTCACATACCTGCATCTTGACAGGTAAACTCTTCGTTATCCAGAGCACGAAACTGTTTTTCTATGTTAGTTAGCTGGCAGGGTTTTAGGTAATTTGTCTCCCATCTATCCTTACCCAGTGTTTTTACAGCCGTGGATATCCAACCACTTTATTCTGGGTTACTGTGATGTATTACACAAGGAGAGGATATGCTAATAGAAATTCCAGTGCACACATATTTCAACATGGAATATAAAGAGTTGTGGCAATTGCAAGAATAACTTGCCAGGAAAATTAAAAAAAAAAGCCCACACAAAAACATTCTGGTTATGGAACATGTCTGCCCTCATGTGGCATGAAAATGTAAAACAATTTCACCCCCATCTTCCCAACCACACTGTTGGGGAAACTGACATTCTCTTCAAACATACAATGTTTAAGGGTTTCAGGGAAGGGCTTCGCTGACCCGAACTGAAGGCTGTAACTCCACTTTCATAATTGTGCAAAATATTGCATTTCCATTTACAACCCTCAAGCCAGGCGTAGTTTTCCGTAAAAGGGGGCAACACATTTTTCATTAAAGTGTTGCTTTTATCGGGGTCAAAGACTATTATATTAGTACACAAGGTTTTGGGGAGGGAGCTTCTCAGAGAAACTTTGTTGAAAGCATATATATATATAGCAGGAGGAAAACTGATTTTTCTCAGTCGAGACATAAGATTTAAGCATTTAGTCACAGCCCTTGAAATTCCAGAGGAAAGGAAAGGAAATGCTAAGAAACAGGAATAGGCTATTGAGAAGTTGGGTGAGGTCATTGTGTTGAACTCAAGAGAGTCCATGCACAGGATTCTCATTCGGTCTGTGATTCTGTCTTACAGGTTTGCTGACAATGGGATTGGTTTGACTTTGGCCAGGTGAGTGCTATGGGTTTACCTTTTACACAACAGTGTAAGGTCAAGCCAGATGGATCTGTAGAGCAGCCTTGTCTTGACCTTGTCAATTAGATACCTCTTGGGAAAGTCACAAGCTAGATACAATGGGAAGAACACACTCCTCTTCACATTCCCTGTCAAGCAATATGGGGTGAGATATAGGGCCATTATGTATAGCGTTATCCTTTATAATCTCATCCCACTTCCCTGACTCACAAGCTTCTCCAATTCTGACATCATCAGAACACACCATCGTGTGCTCTTCACGTGATGGGTGAAGAAGTATTCTTTGGTCTGTTGACCCCAACCCCCGTTTTAATCCATACACTGCACAACAGTGATTCTGCTACTGGGAATAACACACATGATTTACATGATATCGAGTGTGCTGATTCCAAATCTGAACTCAGGATTTTCCCATCATGCTATAGCTGTTCAAATGGCCGGTAATTGGGTAATGTATTTTTACATGGGAACATTATAACAGTTGCAGCTATCACTAGGCCTGCTCCCACCTCACTGAATCACATCCCCTGGTGGCATGCATGTTCCAGCAGCGGCTGACCAAGTCAGTGAGCTAATATCAGAAATAGGTATATAAGGCTAGATGGACCAAGGGCTTGTCTCTAGCGCGAAACCATCGTATTGGATAGTACAGCTAGTGTGTCTGATTTGAGCTAAAGATCAGTAGGCATAGTTGTGTTAATAAACTGGACAATTTTTGCTACATCTGTGACAAATATACCCTGCATGATCAACGCAAGAACCTAAGAGATTTGCTAATTTAAGGTCCTGATGTTCTAGGCAGAATTGGACTTCAGATGTGGATTCAGCACACTTGATTTAGTGTAGGACACATGGTTTAGACCAAGTAACAGACAATATTTATTTTGTGTGATCCAGTATTATCAGAGGGATTCCACCCACCCACTATCTACTTCTGTGAGTCTTCACTTCAACCCTATTTTGTAACTAGCTTACCTAGGCTTCCTTTCTTATGCAACTGAAGTCCAAAGAGGTGAGATTTCTGCTTGCATGTAGGTTCCCAAGCAAGCAAGAAGCCAGGATTTCCAGGGTTCTTGATCGCTCAAAGACTCTACGCATGAGTGGCAACATCATTCCTTCGACCTCATTGCTTCCAATCTGTAGGCAACAGACCCGAAAGGGCCATTCTGGCCATCTAAAGCAGGGGTGCCCAAACATTTTGGGTCACAGGCTGGTCACATGTTTCAGGAAGCCAGTCACTAAGGACCGGGGTCCAGATTTGGCCCCTGACGCCAATTCATCCGGCCTGCAAAGCCCTCATCGCTCCTGGAAGCGGAAGTAAAACGCGCCCGTATGGGCGCGTTTTACTTCCGCTTCCAGGAGCGACGAGGGCTTTGCAGGCTGGATGAATTAGCGTCTGGAGCCAAATCTGGACCCCGGGCCGTAGTTTGGACACCCCTGATCTAAAGTATTGTGAACTTATCTTGGTAGGGAACAGCCGGATAGGGTTGCAGACTAATTCTGAAAGAAGGATTTGGCCTGAGTGGCGGCAATAACGTGAAACTTGTTCTCTTCCAGTGGAGGCACCTTCCCCCACGATGACGGATCGAAACAGGAAATAAAGAACAGCCTCTTTGTTGGGGAAAGTGGAAACACAGGGACCGAAACATCAGACAATGAGATCTGGGGTCCTGGAGGCTTGGACCACAGTGGACGGACCCTTCCTATCGGCCAGTGAGTTGAGATTACTTTGCCTCCCTTGGTTTCTTCCAGTCCTCTGCACAAACTCCGGCCAGACTTCCACGCAATGGGCTATTATTTCCTGGCTTCTCTTATTCCATAGTGATCACCTCCCTTTAAGAGAGATTTAGTTTATTTCTGAACCCCATCCAGGAAGGTTCTCTCAGCTCACACGGTACACTTCAAAGAATGGCACGTTTCAAATCAGTTTTGATCAGCATATCAAATCAACTAAAACTACAATTAATTAATTGACTGGTCTCATTTCTAGGATGAAATGCAGCGCATAGGGAGGGCTTGTACTGAATCTGCATTCAGAATTCATACAGACTGGTCGCTTTTTGCATATTAAGCCGCAAATTGCCTTACCATTCCTACAGAATCTCGGCAAGGTTGCCTACGTTGGCATTTTGATCATTATTAGAATATGGGGGAAATGCCAACATTGCACGAGGAAGCTGATACCTTTATTGGCATCATGGATTGTAGCCACCAGATGACGTTCTTCTGCCCACCTCTGGGGGGCGCCAGGCACTGGGGCACACTGGGACTTGTCCCTGTGTCCCAATGGCCAGCACGGGCCTGCACTCTGGTGTAGAGGCATGCCTGCCACATGTCCACGGAAATGTCTGCAGATGCAGACACATACCTGTCAAATATCTCGTATTGGCCGGGATTTCCCATATTTTGGCGCTCGTTCCTCCCCTTTCCTTCCGCCATCCCGTATTTTGAATGGCGGGGAAAGGGGTTACTGCACACGCGCGCAAAATCCGTTTGTACAAACATGTTCTGCACATGCGCAAACGTGTTTTGTGCATGCGCAAACTGGTTCTGCGCCTGCGCAAACGGGTTCTGCGCCTGCGCGCCCGCAGTAATTTCCCGTACTTTTGGGAGCCATGCTTGCCAGGTATGTGCAGACAGTGCAGGCTCTTTGGCTCTAAGCAGAGATGAGCACTGAACCCTAGAGTCAGGTACGACTGACCTTCAGGCAAGGGCGACCTATATAGAAGGTGGTTTGGAGCCTCGGAGGCTGTCATGGGTGGGGGGAGGTAAGATTTCCTGACATCAAGTGTATGTGTTCGTAAGGGTGAGATTTTATTGCATTAAGTGTGTGTATGTGCGCATGTGACATTGTTGCTCCTACTGAAAAAATACCCCCCCTCCCCCCATCTAGAATCCTGGCTACGGCTCTGCCCACATGGCCCCTCATAAAGCATCAGCTTTCTTTGTGGCCAGACGTAGGGAACACAAAGCTCCATGTTCCTCCATTGGGGAGCAATGGTTTCAATTTACACACTAGATATGCCAATTGCAGTCATATCAAAGTCCAAATAAAGTCAATTAGAATATTACCTAGTGATCCTGTTTCTTGAATTTATGGTGTTGTTCGGATCTTAAAAAGCCCATGCCAGGCGGTATCCAGTAGTTCCATAGGCAAACAGAGATTAGCCATGTGAACCATATTCCAATTACAAAAAAAGCAAAAAATTGCACGAGGAAGGCAATACCTTTTTAGTGAGCCAATAAAGGTATCGCAATTTTTGCATACATATGGGTTTGTTTTTTTTGTAATTTGAATATGAGTCACACGGCTAATCTCGTCTGTTTGCCTATTAAAATATACACTCCAGATAAGACTATAACAGTACAGTCAACAACATGGGTCCCATGTCATGCTAGTATAAAATTGCTTTAGAACCCTGGTGGTGCAGGGGTTAAACTGCTGTACTGTGACCATAAGGTTGTGAGTTCGATCCTGACCAGGGATCAAGGTTGACTCAGTCTTCCATCCTTCCGAGGTGAGTCAGCTGAGTCCCTAGCATGTTGGTGAGAAAAAAATGCTAATTAAACTTGTGATTGATTTGATGTGCTCTAGAAGTCAGTGGGTCAAAAGTATGGTATTCCACTCTCTTTTGATCCCATTCCAGAATTTGTATTTAGATTCTGGCCTCAAACTCAACACATGCTGGAATTTCCAAGTTAATTTAAAACCATCTCTGGGATAACTGCATTTGTAGTTACCTCCATCGCCCTACAAGTTATCTTTTAAAAATATCTCCCTCATTAAGTTGGTGTTTTGGGATGTTTTCTTTGTTAGAAACGAATGAGTAATAAACCAACCTGCTGCTTAACACACAAGGGTCCTTTCCCTGACTGGATCCTGTCTATTATTCTCTTTATTTTAGGTCAGTGATCTAACACCCCAAAGCGCCTTCTATGAAAGCTGAATAAATAATACAGTCTGCCAGGATGTTGAACCCGAGGTGATTTAATAAGAATCACAAAGTTCCCTCTCAAACACAGTGCCAGAGATGAGAGAAGCGGATTTCTCCAGCTGTCTCTTCTCCACTAGCGTTTGGAGAAAATATCACTTCCGATAGCCTTTGCAGACTCTTGGCTAGTCATGGTCAGGGTAGTCCACCCCCCAAAAAAAGTAACTTTTCCAAGTTTAAACATTGGTGCTTGTGTTTCTCCTCTGATGGCATGGGTCTTGGCCACGTGAAGACTCTACACTTGAGCAGAGCAGGAACATCATTCTTTTGGCCTCCATGAAACCTGTCCTGAATCAGCTCAGAAATCTTAATTTATGACAATAGTTTATTAGTACGACCAGCACAAGTCACAATACAGTTTACAAATGTCATAAATCAGGGGTTCTCAACCTATGGCCCATGGACCATTTCATGTGGCCCGCATCAACATCACTGCCACCATTGGCGTATTTACAACAGCCGTAAATGAGCCATGTGGCTGTCATATACACATTCACGACAGCCACAAATGTGTTTATGGGGGGGGATCACCATTCTGGCCTGCTCAGCTGTCTGAGGGAGAGTGGTCCGGCCCACAGCTTTAAAAGGTTGAGAGAACCCCTGTCATAAATAGACTAAAATGTTTAAAAACACACTAATTACTAGAGAGAATAATGTGAATGTGGAGAGATGCAGAATCCGGCTCATTTGCTAGTCTTCCAGTTACCACCAAAAACCTGCACGGATGAGGACTTGAGTTTGGCCAACGACAAAGCCAAGGAAGTGGCTTCATTTTGGCAGCCGAGGGTTTGATCGGGACACAAAAGAGTGTAACAGAATAATCTATTATAGATTAACCATTATTAAGATTTTAAACACTGCAGAGAATATCATTACCAATTTTACATGCAGCTTGGGAGAAAACTTGTGCAAAAAAACACAAAAGAAGCTTCTTAGACATCTCCAAATCAGAATAGCCCAAAGTCTTCTAAATAGAGAGAACGTTTATAGTCATTCCCAGCTTATACTTAGTAGCAACTTACTGGGATCTCAATCATTCACGTTTTATGTTCCATTTTCTCTTATTTCAAAAATTTTAAAAAATCAGGAATTTCCCAATTAGAGGCATTCAGTTTTACGACGGGCCGATCAACGTCCAGAACTGCACCTTCCGGAAGTTTGCTGCGTTGGAGGGTCGGCATACTAGCGCCTTAGCTTTCCGGCTGAACAACGCTTGGCAGAGTTGCCCCAACAACAATGTCACCAACATCCACTTTGAAGATGTGCCGGTGAGTCTCTCCCTCGATGGGTTGGAGGATGGGGTTGCTCTTCCCTGTTTTCAGAGCAGTCATGCATTTCAGCAGAACACAAACCCAAAATATGGTAGGACTATAACCAGTCTGACCAGGGTTATCCTGCTACGGTCATAGAGTAGACCCTACTACCAATGACTCAATGCCGATTGTCAGGTACAGTGAACTAACCTGACCACCTTGAGGACTAACAGCCTTGGGTGCCAAAGTCCACAGGGAAGGAAGGGTGGTGGTCCTCAAGGGGATTAAATCCCACTTGAATCCATCTTGAGTGAGGGCAGCAGCTTCATCCATCCTGGCCTGGGGCTGAGGAAGACTTTGCGTGCCAAAAGGGCTCAGGACCAGGAAGTAACTCACAGAATTGGATCAGTGGTATGGGTGTCACACTGTGATGCAAAAATCAACTTGAAGGCCACTGCATTATATTGTTCTCAGGACAATCTTCATGGCTGATCGCCATGAGGAGAGCCAGTATTTGGAATTGGATACAGGACAAGAAAAAGAATGAAGACCAAGTGGGAGACTTGAAAGTGGACTGTAAGATTTTCTGTCCAAGGTCATGTTGCTTCCCTGTTTGGTTGATTACATCCATTATCCATACACGCTGTTGGATTATGAGGGGAGATGATGATATCCCTACTTACTAAGCCATCAGTTCACGGCTGTCTGTTTTTCCAATTCTTTCCTTCCTAGATAACCTCCAGAGTATTCTTTGGTGAACCAGGACCCTGGTTCAACCAGCTGGATATGGACGGAGATAAAACATCTGTCTTTCATGACGTTGATGGCTCCGTGTCTGAATATCCTGGCTCGTATCTTATCAAGGAGGATAACTGGCTGATTCGGCATCCAGACTGCATCGATGTCCCAGACTGGAGGGGTTCGATCTGTAGTGGGCGCTTTGCACAGGTAATGAAGAGGGTTTCAAAGTCACAAGACATTGGGATAAGTCTTCTTCTTTCAAACCCTGGACTGCCAAAGTGAAGCCACTTTCTTGGCTTTGTCATTGGCCAAACTTAAGTCCTCATTGGGCAGTACTCAGCAGACCAGTAAATGAGCCAGATTCTATATCTCTCCACATTCACAATGCTTGTTGTTGTCCACCAGAAGCCCCCACTTCTTGCATTTAGGGACTCCAACGCTCAGCCTATTCAGGGTCTTCCAAGTGACGTAGAGGAGGTTGAGTTCCTCAACCATCTCCTCCTTTATAATGTTCTTCCTTGTCCAGTGAGCTCCATGCAACATCTTCTAATTGGGTTTTGATTGGGATAAGTGAATGCAGCTCAAAAACTTGAGCTTTTCTTTCTACGCTAGGTGTACATCCAAGCCTATAAGTCGGTGAATCCAAGGATGAAAATCATAAAAAATGACTACTACACACACCCTCTGTACTTAGAAGGCGCCCTGAGCAAAAGCACCCATTACCAGCAATACCAGCCAGTGATCACGCTACAAAAAGGCTACACCATTCATTGGGACAAGACTGCTCCCACGGAACTGGCAATCTGGCTCATTAATTTCAATAAGTGAGTATCTAGCCCATTCCCAAGTTGTAGATGCTTAAAATATATATATTTTTAAAAACCATGTTATCCTAGCCATCATTCTTCTAGAGCTGACGTCATGTTTTCAATAAATGCACTTCAAATTCGAGCATCTCACTGAAACATGTCAAAGTTTCCCCTCCCAGGACAGAGGAATCATGAGATAAATATTTAAAAGATCGAGTTGGCCAAATTCATCCATGATTCAAGACCCGTCTCTAGGGATTTGGTTTACATTACTTAACAGAAGATTTTTGCATTCTTTTAGTGTTGCCCCTGCCTGCTCTAATCAGCGACTCAGCGGGGAAGTAATTAAATATTATTTCATAAAGAATTATTTATCTTGGCTCACAGTGTTTATTTTTTTAAAAAGTCAGAATCATGGCACCAATGTTGAATGTGTAATGCGTTTATTATTTTCAGGGACGACTGGATCCACGTTGGGTTTTGCTATCCCAAAGGGACAACATTTTCCATTCTAGCAGATATCCACAACCGCCTGTTGAAGAAAACTTACAAAACAGGCATTTTCTACCCAGCTTCTCAGATGGATAAACTTGAGCACCGATATCCTACCAAAGGACATTACTACTGGGATGAAGACGCTGGGTAAGGGATACGGCCACCTAAAATTCTGGGTGGTCAGAAATGCTTGTGTTACTGCCCTTTTTTTGATTTTATTTATTGGATTTGTATGCTGCCCACTTGACGAACGTGACTCAGGGCGGCTCACAGAAACCACAAACATCAAATGCTATAGTACCCTGATGGCGAACATTTGCACTCCAGATGCTCTTGGACTTCAATTCTCAGAAGCCAAAGCCCCCTGTGAATCCACACGAATGGGTTTATTGTGATTCATCCAGCCTGTGCCACCCTCGTTGCTCCTGGAAGCGGAAGTAAAACGCGCCCGTATGGAAGGTTAACCCGGGCAGTGTGGGCGGATGAATCGCAGTAAACCCATTCGTGTGGATTCACAGGGGGCTTGGGCTTCTGAGAATTGAAGTCCAAGAACATCCGGAGTGCCAAGGTTCACCATCACGGCTATAGTAGAATAAAACACAATGAAATACGATACAATAGAATGATAAAGTGCAATAAAATACCAAACAATACATCACAGCACAAGCATCAACAATAAGAGAAACATAACAATTGCAGAGCAGCCATCCGCAGCTGCCGTCCTCCCTCACTGGCCGGCGGGTGCTGGGCGGGGATCCAGTAAAAATCACATTTTCAGGATCACAAAAGATTTCAAAATCCTGAAACACCTTTCAATGATCATTCCAAAATTAAAGCCAGTGCATCCGGATGGCACAGGGATTAAACTGCTGTACTACAACCAAGAGGTAGTGAGTTCAATCCCAACCAGGTATCAAGGTTCACTTAGCCTTCCATCCTTCTGTGGTCGGTAAAATGAGGACCCAGCATGTTGGGGCAAAATGATAATAAACTTGTGAACCACTCAGAGTACACTAAGTGCTATGGAGCAGGTGCATAGAAGTGTAATTGCTATTCCTCAATCTTTGTTAAATATAACAATGTTCTAATTATGGGCTATCCTCAATGTCTATTTCTGCCCCTATGCTCTATCAGGTTCTTCTTGGGGGGTCTCTGTGGATCCACACAAATGGGTTTACTGCGCATATGCACAGCAAACCCATTCCTGTGGATTCACAGGGGACCATAATGAGGAACAGATACAGATAAGCAACCTCTCATTACAGAGCCCTGGTGGGGCAGTGGTAATAATTTTGTGTCAGAGGTTACTCTGAGTTGAAAGGACTTTCTTAGGGGATGCCTGAACAAGACTTCTTTCGTGTCCCCAAGTGCAGTTCTCGGGTATCGAAACCCGACCTTCCAGTCACCAGCTCAGCATCTTAACCACTAAGCCACTGGGGGAACTGCGGAGCAGTAGTTAAATGGCTGTACTGCAATCAAGAGGTTGTGGGTTCAATCCTGACCAGGCCTCAAAGTTGACTCAGCCTTCCATCCTTCCTAGGGCTGTAAAATGAGTACCCAGCATGTTGGGGGCAAAGTGCTAATTAACCTGTGAACTGCCCTGAGGGTGCCCTAAGTGCTATGGGGTCGTATAGAAGAGTGATTGTTTTGGCTTTGTATCCATCCATCCATTGCTTGTCCATCCATCCATTTATTTATTTCCCACCCATCTTTTCCTTGGCATTTTTCTTTAAAGTATTTCGCCTCCAGGTACCTCTTTGGGGACAACAAAAGGGATAAGAACAATGGAGATGGGACTAAATATATGTTAAGCTGCTGGAGAAAGGAAGTGTATTGTTTATTTCCGACCTGCAGACAGGCAAAGGGAATTCAGTGTTGAGTGTTGACTGCGAGAATGCCCAGATGATGTTCCTTGCACAGTCTCTGCCATAAAATAAGGAGATCCACTGGAGCAATCTCTTGCCCAGGGTAAATAATGGCAGCGGCCAAGAGAAAGAAAGCCACATGTTGTCATATAGCCCTTGAAATGTGAGCAACAGAAACCCGTGAGCTTGTTGCCCCATGTCAACAAGAACCAGATTGTCTTACCTGGAATAGCAACCACTGTGTTTGGACTACAACTCTCACACTCCCCCAGCCAATGCGCGGGGGATTCTGGGATCCGGAAATGCACTTGTTAACACTCCATCGTTTGTTGGTTTTCCCTTTTCGGCAGCCTCTTGTTCCTCAAGCTAAAAGCTCAGCACGAGAAAGAGCCGTTCGCCTTCTGCTCCATCGAAGGCTGTGAGCGCATCAGGATCAAAGCGAACATCCCCAAGAACCCTGGCCCCAGTGACTGTGAAGCCAAAGCCTATCCGAAATATGCGGAGAAACCTTCAGTGGACGTGCACATGCCCCAAAAGCTACCTAGCATGCATACGGTAATGGGCTGCTGATTTACGATTGCAAATGATTCTTCTGGCATAGAAGTCAAATCAAATCCTTCTTTATGACGGTCCAAGACCAACATAGCTGGTATAGAAATGTAATTGCTATTGCGATCTCTGAATTGTTGACCTGGCTCTAGCAAATCAAGGAGTTATAATAATTTCGTGTCCAAAATTATTCCGGGTTGAAAGGATTTTTGCTGGAGGAACTCCACTCAGGGGATGCCCGAATGAAGCACCTTTCATGTCCCCAAGATCTTTCCCCACAAAGTGGTGCCTAGTTATCTACTTGCAATGTCTTGCTTTTGAACTGCGAGGTTGGCAGGGTGTTCAAACCGTCATGCAGTACCCGGGTCTCGAACTGCCGACTTGCTGGCCTTCCGGCTGGAAAGGCAAGCTTCTTAACCACTGAATCTGCTTTAAGGCATTCTTTCTGAATGAGCTAGCAGGAGAGAACGCTTAAAGCGTCACATTAAAGGTTGGAAAAAGTTTCTTGTTGAAGTGCCACTTCCAGAATCTCCCAGCTGACTTAGCCGCTTGAATTCTGGGAGTTGTGTTCCAAAAAAGTAACTTTACTAAGCTAAAAATGAGGCATACCAGCTCCTTTAGATTGGAACCTGGTAGTCTAACTTTGATTTTTTTCCCCCCAAACAGCAATTTGTATGGAGCTATTAAACTTAGGCCAGGGCCGCTGTGACTTAGTGGTTAAGAAGCTGAGACTGATGACCAGAAAGAAGGACAGCAGTTTGAGACCCAAGTCCTGTTTGATAGGCCGAGCTCCCATTGTTTGACCCACCTCCTGCCAACCTAGCAATTCAAAACCAAGAAATTACAAGTAGGGAGACAGGTACCGCTTCAGCAGGAAAGGTTGACAGTGTTCCGTACACTCCGGTGTCTAGCCACACCTGCCACATGACCATGGAAACATCTGCAGAAGCAGACAGCGCTGGCTCTTTGGCTATGAAACAGAGATGGGCACTGAACCCTAGAGTCGGATATGAATGGCTTTCGAGCAAGGGAAACCTTTACAGAAAACAGCAGTGAGAATATAAACTGAGAAAACAAGAACACAGTAAAACCCTGGATTATGACCGAGGTCTGGTCTTACAGCCTCTGTCGTAACCTGAAAAAATTGTAAAGCGGAACATCCATAGGGACACATTGAAAAATTTAAAAAATGGTCCTGAAAAAAAAATACATTAAAAATTTGTAAACCGGGACGGCATTTCCATCGGATTTGCCGTTGTAAACTGCAGCAAACTTAAACCAAGACGGTTGTAACCCGGGGTTTTACTGTATAACATACAGACCAAGAGATAAGGGCCAGTTTCCTTACTCATTTCAGGGGGTGTTGGGACACGCAAGAGTTGAAAGACGGACCTTTTAAGAATATAAAAATGCAACTTCTAAAAACAGGCTTTGGAAAGGGGGGGAGACCAAACTATTTCATCAGAAGAGTTTTGAGAGAAAAGCACAAGATAGCAACATCACTTTCTTTTCCAAACAGAACAAGGATCATTTTGTCGAACTGAAGCTGGACAGTTACAAGACCAGATACTTCCATCTCAGAGATGACTTTGCCTATATCTTAGTAAGTGTTTGCTCTGATTTTTATTTTATTTTAAAAAATATACATCCATCATTTTATTTTAAAAGTATGATGAAAACTTAACAGAACACTCTCTCCTGGATTTTTGTTCTTGTTCTCTGCCAAAGGTGGACGGGACGAAGTTTTATCTGTCCGAAGACGGTATTCAAGTTGTTGTGATCGATGGGCAGAATGGAAAAATCATCCACCAGAAGAGTTTCAGAAACGCGGTTCTACAAGGAATCCCAGCGCAGATCGACAATTATGTTAACAACATCAAAGACAAGTATGCAGACAAAGAGAAATGTCCAAAGAATATCAAGAAGGCCAATCTTTGCCACAAACAAATTGTTTAAACTAAGCCATGAAACATTAATGCACAAGCTGTTAACATAGAAAGTGCTGTATAGGTCCTCCCCATAAGTACCCGTGGGTTCACTATCCATGGTTTCAGTTATCTGCAGGTCTAAAAATAGTAAAGTACATTAGTAAATACATTGTATGTATTCCTATGGAATAAAAATAAATTAATAAATTAAATTAAATTAAAATGGTGCATTACTAAGACTGACCACTAGAGGCCACACTCTGCAATGTACAATATAGGGTTAGCTGTTATCTGTGTTTTCAGGTATCCGTGTATCCTCTTGTGGATACAGGAGGCAACATGTACTATTCTTTCTTGCCCTTTCTAAAAGTTTGAATGTCTAAAATAGAGATCACATGGATGTCATAATGCTTCCTAAGTTTTGGAGTATATAATACATAACTAGAAAAAAAAATGTGTACTCATAGATGAAGATTCCTAGAGTCAGAAAAGTTATTAATGGAAATGCAATTAACTTCACTTCCTTTCTCCTATGGCTGAACATACAATGGTGTTTTGTTTTTGTCAGAAACACATGCCACAGCAATCAGATTTATTAATTCTTCTTTCGTGTCCCGATCAAACCCTGGACTGCCAAACTGAAGCCACTTTCTTGGCTTTGTTGTTGGCCAAACTTAAGTCCTCTATTTATTAATTAAGCCTGTGTGTATCTAACAATGCTACATGCAAGGTTATGTAAGAGGCAGAAAATCACATGCTATGACAACCTGATTAAAGGGAGCATCTCTTCTAAAAACGCACTAATTGTATCAATTATTTCTAACCAAGCCAAAGCTACCAAATCAAGATCTCAACTATCCCACCTTCCCTCTCTTATTACTGAATTTAATTATTTTTATTTTGTAGCAGGGGGGAAAAAGTTGAAATTTATATTTATTTATTTATCTGATTTATATTGCCCAACTCTGAAGACTCTGGGTGGCTTACAGAAAATAAAACCAATATCACATTTTAAAACCAATAAAAAAACCATTAAAACTGCTACCAAAAATTACCCCAACCCCTACAGATTAAAAGAGGGAAAGAGTGTTAATTAATAAATCACTGGGATATCTCATTTTTGTCTTTTTGCAGGAGGGAGGCATTATTATGACTTTTTAAAAAAGTTTCTGCACTTTCTATAAATTCTGGGAATGAGGGAGGCAGGATACTTGCATAGTAGATATTTAAATCTGGAACTACTACATACAGTAGCTAACTCTCCCACCATAAATATCAGCTTCCTGTAAATGTACGGCTAGTAGTTTTCAGTCCAAAAATCACTCCATGAGACAGCCAGTTTGCAAATGTGTTTTTATTTTTCTTCCTACAGTTCTATAGTGGCAATGACATCAAAAGGAAGATATATTTCCAAAGGGCCATGGATTAAAGTCCTGGAAAAACTGGGGGTGCCTTCAGGATTCAAACTGAAAGGTGAATAGGTTTCAATGTCTATTCTAAGCTCCTTTTAAAATAATGAGGCATTTTATTTTGTAAATTTTCTACCCCATACTGCTAGAAGTCTGCTAGGTTTCCTTGCTCGAAAGCCAGTCGTATCCGACTCTAGGGTGCAGTGCTCATCTCTGTTTCTAAGCCGAAGAGCCAGCGCTGTCTGCTTCTGCAGACGTTTCCGTGGTCATGTGGCAGGCATGACCAGACACCGGAGCGCACGGAACGCTGTTACCTTCCCACCGAAGTGGTCTTCCCACTGAAGTCTGCTACCACCTTATAATAGTTGGTGGCTTCTTGGTGTCTGTCTTTCAGTCCTACGGTTTAGGAGAGTATGCTTGTGTTTGCAAACAATCCCAAATTACATTTATAAAGTTATGTCAAAATTATAGCCTGTATTATTTATTTGGTAAACTTAAACTGCTGTTGCCACTTTTGATTCAGAAGCAGTTTAATTCTTTAATATTTCCATTTTAACTATTTCTTAAACTGGAGAAACAATTTACATTACTGGCTTCAGAATTTCTAGAAATTGAACCCAGCTGAACCCAGAAGCACAAAATTGCTGTTTATCCCCATGCTGGGTTTTGTTATCAATAACCGACAGTCCGTTTCCCATGACTGGCTTTTAATACCCGCGCCCCTGCTTAACCACATACAAAGTGTCCACAATAATTATTGAGACTGAGGTGGCTTAGTAGTTAAGATGCTGAACTTGATGACTGGAAGGTCAACAGATCAGCTGGTCAAGAACAGAGCATAGCTGTCAAGTATTGGCTGGGAAACTCCCGTATTTTACCCTCTATCCCAGCGGCGTCCCGTATGAGAAAGACTGCAATGCCCTAATGCCGCCACTCCTCCAGTGGATAAGCATAGCTGTCAAGTTTCCCGTTTTGTCTGGGAAATTTCCCTTATTTTTAAATCCAAAACGTGAAAGGTATGAGAGTGCTGCATGACGGAGTGAGCTCCCATGTCTGTCCCAGCTCCTGCTAACCTAGCAGTTCAAAAGCATGAAATTGCAAGTAGATAAACAGTTACTCCTTCAGCAAGAAAGGTAACAATGTTCCGTGCACTCCAATGTCTAGTCATGTGTGCCACATGACCACGGAAATGTCTGTACAGTGTTGGCTCTTTGGCTGTAAACTGAGATGAGCACCACACCCTAGAATCAGATACAACTGGCTTTCAAGCAAAGGAGACCTTTATTACCTGTACAACTGAAGTCATCTATAAAGCTTATTTCTTCATCTACTATTTTTCTTTCCCAGATAAAATGGCTTTTGTCGGATACAAAGGTAACTTCCGCCCATATTGGGTGACGCTGAAGACAGCCGACGACGCAGTGAGGATATTCCAGGCTCTGCCAGTTCCAGTGGCAAAGAAAATGAAGTTGTGAGAAACTATTGCCTTTCCACTCTCTGTGCATCCTCAACACAGAGAGTGAAAGCAACCAGAGACTCCAATCTAGGCCCACGGCTCCCCCAAGATGTATATATTTTGTTGATGTACATAACAGAAGTCTTATTGTGAACATACTGTGTGCTGTTCAGCCAACTGGCATTCCTTCACCGGTGTACGTTTGTTGATCTGCTCTTTGGTAACGCGTCTGGTTGTTCTGTTTCCTATAAGCATGTTTGGGACTAGGTTGTACTCTCATATATTGTATCAGCGTCACAGGATTGGGGTGAGGTATGGTGTCTGCCACCTCCTATGCACATTTTTAGCCATTCATAAGCCCAGGTATGGCTTGGGACAGATTGGCCGCGTTAGAAATTTTATCCCCAGCTCGGCCTCCTTCCTATTTGTTTGTAGGTGTCTCAGCCAGTGAATTCGGAGACATTCAGCATGGTCTAAGCAAGGTTTTCTCAAACTTAGCTCTCCAAGTGTTCTTGGAATTCAATGACCAGAAGCCCGAGTCAGCACACCTGCTGATTAGGGCTTCTGGGAATTGAAGTCTTAAGAACATCTGGAAATGATCTCAGATTTTGCCCCTCTAACCCAGGGTTCCTCAAACTTGGTTCTCCAGATGTTCTTGGAGTTCAAGAACATCTGGATTACCAGAAGCTCAAGTCAGCATGCCTGCTGATTAGGGCTTCTGGGAATTGAAGTCCCAAAACATCTGGAGAGCCAAGTTTGAGGAACCTTTCTCTGTACTCATTCTCAATCTGGTTGTTTCCCCCATGTATGGAACTGTTTGCTAGATCTTCAAAAATCATCACACCTTACCTTATCTTGCAGCCGTGGCTTCTGAAGCAATCACAACAGAGAACAGTTTCAGCATCAGAGTATTATCAGCTCTCTAAGACACTGTAGTAGGTTATTACAGAAATACCCTACAGTGAGTTTGATCCAGATTATAACTTAAGGTCCGTTGATTTCTACATGTTTTCTCACTAAGGCTCAAGGAGCCTTCTCAACTAGGGTTAAATCTGAATCCAACTCAATGCATCTTGTTCACATCACATACCTGACTGGATCAGAAAACCGAATTCCAGAACCCGCTAACCAGGTTTAAAATTAAAAAAGAAGATAAAGAATTGATGTCCCTTAATGGCTGATGATGTATGTCCCCAAGAATGCATGTACCGACCAAAAAAAGTCTGGATGTTCTTTTGTAATAACTGACAATATGCAAGCTGTGAATCAATGCCTTTTTTTAAATGAAAAAGCTGTATTATAGCAAATTGTTTCTCTTGATCCTATATCTCAGTGTCGATAACATGTGATTTTGTTTTTGTTTTCTGCACAAATATCAGTTCAGATATTTTACCCGAATTAGCTGGTCCTTTTTCGGGACTAGATGTATAGTGTTTTGTATATATTTTCTTAAACCTACCCGACCCTCTCCCCCCACAAAAAAGAAATATATTTTCTATTAATTTATTGCAAAGGCACTAAAAGGATGAAATCTAAAGAGAGCAAAGGTGTTATGCAGTTTACTTTGGGGGAGGCATGGACCAAGATAATTCATCTCTTCACAGACTCTACTTTGCACTTCAGACATTGTAAAGGCTGCAGAAAGGAGTACCCTCTTAAACAGCCTCTTTTCATAATGGTAGAAACTTTTTTTTGCAAAGTTACATTTTAATATTTAGTTATTTGGAATACACCAATTATTGGAATAAATTTTCAGCGGAACTGTATGACTATTTTATAGAGGTGTTTGTGTCTGATTACTTTCTCATGAGAAAGCACAACCGTTGCCCTGTTGGTATGTCTGAACTGCTTGTGAGGCTCCACTCCACGAGCAATTGCTACCTAAGACATCTGTGCGGCTTGCTACACAGACCATAACTTAAATTTTTATCTCAGTGAAATCAAGATCACCAGAAACAGAAAGATAAGGTATCACTGGAACCCAACCAAGGGAACCTAACACTGCATTGTGGGTCTATATTCTTCTGCCATATCCAAATCTGAATATTGGCAATCCTCGTGGCAATCAGCCATGAAGATTGTCCTGGGAGCAGTATAATGCAGTGGCCTTCCATTTGCCTTCCACATCACAGCGTGACACCCACACCACTGATCCAGTTCTACAAGTCACTTTCTGGTCCTGAGCCCTTTTGACACGCAAAGTCCTCCTCAGCATTTCCGGGCCAGGATGGATGAAGCTGCTGCCCTCCATCAAGATGGATTCAAGTGGGATTTAATCTACGTGGGGACCATCACCCTTCCCTGTGGACTTCGCCACCCAAGGGTGGTCAGGTTAATTAACTGCCACCTGACATTTAGTGTTGAGTAAGCGGCAGTAGGGTCTACTCTATTACCATAGCAGGACATGGGGGGTCTATATTATCCAAAGTATTTCAAAACACTGACTTATCTTAAATACAACCTCAGAGCAAGGACAGAAAATGCACTTCCAAAAGCTGCACTATATTGATTACATGCTCTATTACTGCAGGAACATCGTGAAATGGGAGGAAAATACTGTATTTTCTGGCGTATAAGACTACTTTTTAACCCCGAAAAATCTGTGCCAAAGTCGGGGGTCGTCTTATAGGACAGGTACTTAACTGCAGCTGACAAGTATATTCCAAACTCTATATTTTAACTGGAAAAGTTGGGGGTCGTCTTATACGCCCAGTCGTCTTATACGCCGGAAAATACGGTACTCCTCTTTCCTTCACAGCGTAAGATACCCAGAGATGAACAATCCTAAAGGAAATCTTGAATCTGTGAAAACTGATAAGAGTACTAAGAAGGACCTCTACTCTAGCCACTCATTAATTTCATTTTAACATACTACAAATCAAAGAAATGACTAGAATAAACCCAATGTTGAAAGTAGAATTGATCTAGAAATACATCAAAATGCAGAAAGCTAGTTCAATGCATTTTGTGAGTCTCTGGACTGCATGCTCAATTTCCTAAAAAAAGGAAAAGTTGTTGCCTAACTCCAGAAAGACCTGGCATGAGAAGCTGTCTGGCATTTGACTAGTTCGGCTTCTTTCACAAGGAAATATCTGGACAATCAGAACTGAAAATGCACATTAAGCTTAGTACATAAGTAGTTAAAAGAATTACAATAACCCCATTGCTTGGAAGCCTCAAGGAAGCAACCAAAAGACAACCGGGGCAAAGCAGTTACAACCTCGCTAAGTGTCTCTATCTTGGTTACAGAAAAGACAGATACAATTAGTTCCTGCAATATAGGTGTTTCAGGAGCAGAACAAAAAATATAGTTCCAGTTTTCAGCTGTATTGGACTATTGCTCTACTCCTTTTCATGCTCTGACTCCTGCAAGTTAGGGGTGGCCGGGAACATTAACCCAACTTAGCATTTTTCCGTGATGAAGAAAGCAGAAAAAATATGGAATTTTTCACCTATGCTAGAGTACCCTCTAGTGGTCTATCCCTGGATCTGAAAACAGTCCCAGACAGACATCTCAGGTCTGTCAAAGTAGCACCGGCCAGTATGAGAAATCAACAAAGCTGTTGCTGAATATCACAAATGGAAATTGCGCTGGGCTGGACCCTTCTCTTGAATGACAGGCGGGCATTTGACAGAAGCAATCACTGAGTTGTATCCCAGAATAATGAAAAGACCCTTTGGCAGGACCACTCCCAAACGATGGGAAGACCCAACCATGAAAAGTTTTGGTCAACTTTTTGGTCAAACCTGGAAAAGAAGAGTGTGGCAGTGAAACGAATGGAAAACAAGTTGCAACTAGCAGGAACTTTACCGTTGGATAGTTTGGTCAATCAAGGAATCAAGTGCGAGAACAGCTTTGCTGAAAACACAAGACAAAAGAAAAACAAACATTTTGGGGAACCTTTGTGCATTGTGGGTAATGGGGACACTAACCAGGGACAGGACACTATCTCTCCATGCACCAAACTCCAACCGGTCCCTACACACTTCTAAGCAAAATGGACCTTCCTTAGACAAAAGAAAACTCTTGTCAAATCTCCCGATAGGCTTGGATTGGTGAAGAGAATGCCATGCATTTGCAATACAGTAAAACCCGACTTACAAATGCCCCGAGTTACATAAAATTCAACTTACATAATGATTTTGTGCTGAAACTATGTCCCGATTTACATAAATGTCCCAATTTACATAAATTTACTGTATTTTCTGGCATATAAGATTACTTTTTAACCCTGAAAAATCTGTGCCAAAGTCGTGGGTCGTCTTATAGGACAGGTACTTAACTGCAGCTTGTTTCCCCTTGCTTCATATGTCCGGCGCATATGGTGGGGGGTGCTGTGGCCGAGTCCCTGCTCTGTGCAGGGAGTATGAAGCAAGGGGAAGCAAGCTGCACACATCTTCCTGTACCTCGAGGAGGAGAACATGAGCATGGATTGGCTCTTCACCAGAACCTGCCCATTCGACTCGGAGGGCTGCGCGTCTTCGGGTTGAGTGTGGGTTAATTTTTATTTGGTGTGCATTGGAAGAGAGGTAGTCTTATACGGCAAGTATATTCCAAACTCTATATTTTAACTGGAAAAGTTGGGGGTCGTCTTATACGCCCAGTCGTCTTATACGCCGGAAAATACGGTACACAATTTCCTATGGGTTTGCTTCGAGTTACATAAAAAATTCATTTTTCATACGGGTTTGCTTTGATTTACATAAAAAACCGATTTAAGCAAAAGCCTACGGAACTGACTTTTGCATAAGTAGGGGTTTTACTGTATACCATTTCCAAGGAGACTTTTTACGGGGCGTAGAAGGAGATCTGAACTAGAGAGCTTGTGACATTACTTGACCAAAGTTCAAAAATCCAGCAAATTTCCTTCACACTAAACCAGTGTCAAATTTACTCATGGGATATGTCTGGAGGATACTCACACTTTGTGTTGACCAAGTTGCTGAAGCAAAGATGGGGAGAAATCTTTGTGGATATCTCTCCGTTTGTGTTCAGTGCACAAAAGATGCCACTACGTGGCCACTCTGAGCTGACCACAGATCATCTATTATGCTTCAGCAATTGCAGAGTCTACATTCCCAACAGGTATCTGTTTTGAAAAAGTGTGCAAATTTATTGACATTCCAGAGAGCATTCATTCGATAGGACGTTGGTCCCCCATGGAACACAATTATTATTTTTTGAAAAAAACAAATTCAAACTAATGGTTCAATGTTGCAAATCAAACTTCAAACCTCTTAATAAATTAGAAGTATTTGTGTGGTTGGTTTGGTTTTTTGCACCATAGCAAACCAAAGTAATTTAGAGTCATCATTTATGGCCTCACCCAATGTTGTGATTTCGAAGATGAAAGTTAGCAAAAACCCATCCATAAAATCAAAACAAATGCAGAACAGAGGTGATACCTTTTATAGGGTTACTTTAAAAATAAAACATTGCAAGCTTTCGTGACTAAAAAGGTCACTTCTTCAGGCAAATTCTCATGGCATGGTGTTCAAGCCAGGCTGGTTTGCTTAGATGTAAGATGGGGGGAAAAGACAGCAGGCTTTATCTTTTTACAATCCAAATCCATGGCTTCCTGGCTTTGGACTGCAGTGGCTTAAGAGGTTAAGATGCTGAACTCACTTGACTGGAAGGTCGGAGTTTGATTCCCGGATACGAGTGATCTTCCTTCTCTGCCCCAGCTCCTGCCAACCTAGCCGTTCAAAAACAAGACATTGCAAGTAAATAGGGGCCACTTCGGTGGGAAGGTAAACAGCATTCTGTGCACTCCAGCGGTCGTGCCTGCCACATGTCCACGGAAACGTCTGCAGAAGCAAACAGCGCTGGCTCTTCGGCTATAAACAGAGATGAGCACTGAACACTAGAGTCAGATATGGCTGGCTTTAGAGCAAGGGCGACCTTTACCTATTGTCCCATGTAATATCTAAGCAAACCAACGTGGTTTGAACACCATGCCATGAGAATTTGCCTCTAAGATGAAATAGATTATTGATACTGTATAAGGTTGTGTTTGTTGGAGTTAACTATCTGAGAACAGCTCACAGACACTCTAAGTGGACCCCTCTGTTACTGGTTTCTGGCAACAGCGTGAGCGTATTGTAGGGAATAAGCCCTCTGCTACTGGTTTCAGATACTTTAATCTTTTGCTGTTCCTGGACCAGGACTCACGCACTGGTCACCTCCCGTTTGGACTATTGTAACGCACTCTACATGGGGCTGTCCTTGATGACCATTCGGAGGCTGCAGCTGGTCCAGAACGTAGCTGCCCATATGGTGATGGGGTGCAGATGGTATGCCTGCACCTCACCCTTGTTGCGGGAGCTACACTGGTTACCGGTATGCCTCCGGGTGCAATTCAAAGTGCTGGTTATCACCTTTAAAGCCCTACATGGTAGTGGGCCAGGTTTCCCGAGAGACCGCATCACCCCGAGGTTATCTGCCCATTCCACGAAAGCGGACCGGAGGGGCTCTCTAAAGGTATCAACCATTGGAGAGGCTCATATTTCCAGTACAAGAAAGAGGACCTTTTTGGTATCTGCTTCGGCCCTGTGGAACCTCCTGTCGACGGACCTTTATCTTCAGACAGAATTGTCAGTTTTTAGGAAAGGACCGAAGACATGGCTGGCCCAGCAGGTGTGGGGAGCAGAGAGTGGAACAGCCACCATCCCCCGTTGGCTGATATGAACATCCAGGTTTTTAGTCTATTTGTTTAGTTTATTTGTTACAAAGATTTTAACAATGTGTTTTATGTAAGGTTTTTAATGATATGTTGGGTCTTTTTATACAGGGTAATGTGCAATTAGATTGTGAGCTGCCCGGAGTCGCTTTGGTGATTGGGTGGCTATACAAATCTAAATAAATAAATAAACCTATTTGCGCCTTAGGTCAAGTCCACATAGTCAAAGCAATGGTCTTCCCAGTAGTAACGTATGGCTATGAGAGCTGGACCCTAAAGAAGGCTGAGCACAGAAGAACAGACGCCTCTGAACTGTGATGCTGGAGGAGACTCTTGAGAGTCCCCCGGACCATGAGGAGAACAAATCAGTTGATCCTGAAGGAAATCAACCCTGACTGGAAGGACAAATACTGAAGCTGAAGCTCAAGTATTTTGGCCACCAAAGGAGAAGGGAGGACTCACTTGAGAAGGCCTTGGTGCTAGGAAAGATCGAAGGCAAAAGGAGAAGCAGGCGGCAGAGGATGAGGTGGTTGGATGGCATCGTTGACGCAGTGGGCGCAAATCTGGCCGGGTTGGGGAAGATGGCAGATGTCAAAGGAACCTGGCATGGAGTTGCAAAGGGCCGAACTCGACTGTGTGACTTAACAACAACAACAAACTTGCTCCACTTCAATCAAACACTCATGTAAGAATAAAGGGTTAAAAGATATGGAGCTCTTGCGTGGAGAGTCTTTAACTGTGTTAATTCAAGAGGACACCATGTCATATTCAGCCATTTTATAAAGAACCTTTTTACCTCTCAATATTCTGCTCCAAGAAATCTGTTCCCAGGACCCACCATTTCAGTATCAACCATTCCAAAGTTGCCGGTTTCAAACCACAAGAACTTTCCAAATACATTGTTTATTTTACTTAACAAATATACTGGGAAATGAGAAACTGTCGGAAAAAAATAGGCCATATTTCGTGGCTGCCTTTTATCATCAAACCACCAGAACTGCTGATTCCTCAAAACAGTACCTAAGATTTTCCCCCTCTTAATAAGAAAAATCAATAATACTGAAGTTAAGCATATAAAGTGCCTGTTTCACACTTAAAACTTGCTGAATTGAAGAATGCCAGAACTTAACAGACCATCTACAGATGTCAAACATTAACTTCACCCTTACTTATTAAATGCTTCTCTTAATATGTAAACTGTTGCCTTGGTCATCAGATCTCCCACATGCAGAAGGCCAGGCCTATTTTCTGTTTATGAAACTTTCAACCTTCTGCATTCATTGTTCTCTCAGTGTTCAATACATCATAGTTCTTCTTTGGGTTTGCTGGCACGATTAATTTCTTTCACCGTTTCCGACTTCTCCGCTGTTTCTTTTTTCTTTTTGGATTTTTCCGTCTTTGTCTTGTTTTTGTTGCTTTCTTTATCCTTGGCACGTTTGCCAGGGTATGTCTGGCCTTCCAAAGTTACATCTGCACACCTCTCTTGATCCACCAGGAAGTTTTTGACCTCCCACGCGTAGCTTCCGTCACGCAACATAAAAATGGCACGATTTGAGCCAACAATAAACCTGGATGTTAAAAGAGCATTTAATTAGAGTGTATCCTTTTTGATGGTTAAATATACCAAAAGTATGAAGTGATACAACTGCATTTTTTTCTCAAAAGCAAGGAACACCCATCTCACAACTCATTATAGCACAAAGAACAATTTCTTCACTGTAGACTAGAGATAGTGAACCGTGGCACTCCAGGTGTTCCTGGACTGCAATTATCAGAAGCCCAAAGCAGCACTCCTGCTGATCTGGGCTTCTGGGAATTGAAGTTCCAGAATACCCGGAGTGCTAAAGTTCGCCACACCTGCACAGACTTTATTAACTAGTTCTGATGAGATATTATTCATTCTATTATACATCCAGTGTGATAGCTCATTGCCCAAGTCTAACGGTGTGGCTGGCAGGTGGCTGGGCCACACCTCCTTGTTTTTCAGCAGGGATTCTTACCCTTTTCACACCGTGAGCCAGACCACGCCCACTCAGACAGCTTAGCAGGCGAGACAGGTGGTTTCTCCTGTCGTAAACGCTGCCGTAAAATGTGTTTATGACAGCTGCAGGTGCATTTACAGTGCATTTCCGTCTGTTTTCGTTGCTTCCAGTGGCAGTGGTGGGTTCATTTATGGTGTGTTTTCACCACTTCTGGTGGTGGCATGAGTGAAGGCAGTGGGCCACATGAAGTGGCGCCGTGGGCCAGCCCCAGACTGTAGGTTGAGAACCCTTGTTTTTGAGCTACAGTGGGCCTCCTCCACCCACCTGTGCACAGTGAGGTATTGCTTAGCATGAAACTGGCCTGTAGTGCCAAAAAAAAAAAGGTTGGAGATCTCTGCTTTAAAAACTCTTTGATTCCGCCGCCCTGCGCCCAGGGTAGGGAGGGTAACTGTAAGGAAGGAACATTGACTAACCATGTTGTCATCCTAACTCAACATTCTTATAATTGAAGCTATTAGTTTCCAATCACTTCTTTTTATCAACTGGAAATTAAAGGCATCACCCTTCCAGATGTGCACAAAAGCAACTTGCCTCTGGACATCGTAGTTGGCATTGAAAAGACTTCCTTGCCACAGGTTGGTGATCTCTTCTGTCTCTTTCTCGTTGGGATCGCCTGACACAGTGACAAACATCATAATAGTCTTTCCTTTCTTGGTCATCTGCAAGATACTCTCAGGATTGCTGGGGTCGATCTTGGAGAAATCTACTGGTGCAGGTGGTCGCTTATGTTCTGGTAGATCACCTTCCTCTATTTCATCATCTTCCTGTTTTAGGAAGTAAAACATAAAAAACCTCTTAAGAATGCTTTGGGCCAGAAGAAATTATTAAGTCGTCTCCTAAGGAAAGAGTAGATGGACACTCAATTCTCTGAGCACATTCTTAAAACAGCAGTAAATAATAATTTCATGTCAGAAATTATTCTGGGTTGAAAGGGTTTTTGCTGGAGAAACCCCGATCAGGAAATGCCCAAATGAGGCTCCTTTTATGTCCCCAAGAGTTGGGACAGAGACGGGTGCTCAATCTGTCATGCAGTACCCGGGTCTTGAACTACATACAAGAGCCCTGGGGGTACAGGAGTTAAACTACAGCCAGGACACTGTGAGTTCGATCGTGGCCAGGGATCAAGGTTGACTCAGTTTTCCATCCTTCCGAGGTCAGTAAAATGATGACCCAGCATGTTGGGGGTAAAATGCTAATTAACTTGTGAACTGCCAAAAAAAGCACATTAAGCCCTATGGGGCAGTATATAAGTGTAATTGCTATTGCTATACTAGTCTAATACAGACAGTTGAGGAAAGAAAATATTGTGTTATGCAAGCCTTATTAAAACCTGCTATAAAGAGTTTGTATAATTGGTATCGAACTTGGAGGAATTTCAACAAATTTATGCTCAAGTGTATTGTCGGAATGCTGGAAATGTGACGATAAGGCCGATGGACTTTATTTATATCTGATGTTTGCGTATACAAGTTTTAAAAAACTGTGTTATCAGATGGTCTCTCTTTTCCACTAGTTTCCAAAGGAACAAAAAGGTGCAGAATGAAGAGTCTGAGAACAATGAATGTGAGGATGTAGGAAAATAAACAGACACTTCTAGCAGGATTACTGCAAAGCTTTGTATGGGAGACTGCTCTTGAAGGCAACCAAAAGCCTTTGTAGCACAAACAGCAACCAGTATAGCTGGATGGATATACCAATCCCAGTATTTGTGTGCTACTTAATGATTAACTCCATGCAAAACCACAAAATTCTAAAGGAGAATTGAAACAGTATTCCAAACCAGTAAACTTATATTTTTAAATGCCTCCACAAAAGACAAAACAAAGACAGAAAAGGAAACATATGCCAGGAAAAAAACAAAACACAGAGTTACAACAATGCTACGGAAAGCAAGACAAAATTGGAGAAGACAAATTATAGGCAGAGAAAGCAAAAACAACTCTATCAACTGCCAAAGCAGGACTGTAGTGGCTTAGTGGTTAAAAAGGTTGTCAGCTCAACAGTTCGAGACCCGAGTGCTGCACAACAAAGTGAGCTCCCATCTCTGTCCCAGTTCCTGACAACCTAGCATTTCTAAAGTAAGAAATTGCAAGGAGATAAATAAGGACCACTTGGGTGGAAAGGTAAACAGTGTTCCGTGCACTCTGGTGTTGAGGCATGCCTGCCACATGTCCACGGAAATGTCTGCAGATGCAGACAGCACTGGTCTTGGGCTGTAAGCAGAGATGAGCACTGAACCCTAGAGTCAGATATGACTGGCTTTCAAACAAAGGCAACCTTTACCTATCAACTGTTAAATGAAAATTTAAACCTAAATCTCCCCACATACATTGGCCATTTATTTCTGCAATGAACCATAGCTACCCGGAACTTGAAAAAACATTCAACTTTCATTTCAACTATTAGAAAGTCTGCACATCCCCAATAAATTACCGCAATTAATAGTCTCTCATGACATGATATTTTGACATATTCCCCCTTGACATTTTTTAACAGTCTTTGATACTATTTATTGTTACTGTCACTTTAATGAAGCTTTAATCTAATTGTGTTTTAGGCTATGATCTTAAAAGTTTCATTTGGCAAACTTCCTAGGGGAGTTTCTCCTGAAAAATCAGTAAGAAAGTATCGCTGTCATTACCATTATTCATACTTCAGTTCTGTTGGTTTGATCTGGTGCTAGAAAGATTTGCCGGCAAGAACACCGCCTGGGGTACGCCCGACTGTATTCACAATCTTCGTGGAGGCTCTTTCTGTGTGCGCTGATGAGGACTTAGGTTTGGCCAATGACAAAGCCAAGAAAGTGGCTTCGTTTTGGCAGTCCAAGGTGCATGGAAGAAGACCACAATTATTGCAAGAGAATATGCAATTTTCATGAGGCTGACATTCAATTTCCTGGATGGTGAGGAGGCTAGCTCAAGTTTTGGCATGAGCTCCTCCACCTACTCTGTTTGGAGCTGCCCATAAACCAACTCACCTTTGGAAATTGAGCTCCACTGTAGTATAGTGTTTGGCTGGGGTGATCCAGAAAAATACAGCAAATGGAAATTAGGGCTCTGAGTAAACTCTTTGTTTGACCTACTCCATAGAACAGGTGGAGGGATAAAGTAGAGAGGAAGCGTCAACCTAATTTCTTCTAGAGGCTCAAGGAAGATCTTGCTGGACAATCATTAAACCGTTAAGTTGCTTAAAGCTTTAAACTAATGAACAACTGAAATTAGATGACTTATTAGAAGCATATATGTTTATCCTTTTTACCCAGCAGGGCTCCTGATTTATGGCAACCTTTACCATGTTTTTTTTCAGGTAGAGAAATATTTCAGAAGTACAGTAAAACCTTGCATAAAGAGTGCCTTGCTTAGAGACTAACTTGCTTAAAGAGCAGAATTTTCTCTGAATGGTCGCCTCGCTTAACAACAAAAAACAACAAAAAACTCGCTTAACAACTAAATCGGGGTTCGCAGACCACACACACACACACAAGAAGTCACAATTGGTCACTTACAATGGTGTTTTGCTTAAACTGCAAACTCACTTAAAGAGCAATCCCGTGGAACACATTATGCTCTTTATGCGAGGTACCACTGTAGTTTTTCCATTCCTTTCAATTCTTCCACAAAGCCTTCCTTGAGAGCAACTTTCTAAGACAGTGTTCCCCAATCTTAGGCTTTTGGACTTTAATTCCCAGAAGTCTAAGTCAGTACATTGGCTGATCAGTGGGGTTTGGGGAATTGGTTTAGGCTTGTGGGAATTGAAGTCCAAAAGCCAAAGGTTGGGGAACACTGTGTAGGAGAAAAGCTAGTCCATTCAAATTTATCTGAATCTGTAACACTGTCTTTTCCACCAGAGGTAGCTCCCAAGTTATTTAAAAAGAAACAAGACTGTGGATGGGACGCATTATTGATTGGCAATAAACTTTCCCGATTGGTCTGTCTGGCTAGAACACGGGCAGGAGACCAACCTGGCTATGCAGGAAGGGAAATTGGGTAAAACGCTAATAGTAATAGTTAGCTGTAGAGACTCCATATTGCCTTGGCTGAGAGCACTGGAAGGAGTGGGACATAAGTCACCCAAATGTCACAATGCCTAGTAACAGCTCACAGTATCTCACTCACGTCCACGGAGACACCAAGCTGTAGCTAGACCAAACAATTAGGTGTAGAAGCCCGGAGTTTACAAGGACTCTGAGATAGGACGTGAACAGTGAGTCTCGCTACATCTGCTGATTAGTCTGCCTATGGGGAACCTCGGCACGCAGTACTTTCTTAGCAACTTCTTAGGCTGGCAAATGTACCTTGGCCAGCAACATGCTACGTAAGCAGGCTTTCTGTAATAGGGGTCATGCGCGCTCTGTGCGCAAGTGATCGAGGATGCAAGTCAATAAATACAGATCACACGACTTGATCGGGACTGACTTTTCCACCACACTTCCGTATCCCGTGCCTTCCTTGCACCTAGCGGCCCCGATCCTCCTGGGGAGAAGAAATCATTACGACACAAGACTAAATCCCCACTAAATAAATTTAAATTATAAAAGCACAATACTGTTTTTTAATTCAATTAATCATATAACAGTATTTTTAAAATGGCTTTAAAAAACAAAGTAGATTGTGAATTTGAAGTGACTGATATAGAGATAGGATACAGCTACAAACGATAATGTTACTATAGCTATTAACATGTGAGTTGAAGGTAAATAGGGTATGAATAAAATAAACCCTGATTTTAGAGAACTATGGGGAGGATTTTTAGATCATGCATTAGTGAGAGGGAAAAGCTTAAACCCAGAACAAGATGTATAGAATGAGGGGATAAATATATTAAAAATGTAATGATACTGAGAACATTTAATTGAGACGGTTTATAAGGTCCTACTAGTGGGGTGCACCCAGTAGTTATATTGTGTTATATGTAATTTTTGTTAAGATTGTTCTCTATTTTTGTTGTTGTGATTTTTTGTCTCTTTATTTTTCTGTGTGTCTTATTTCAATTT